>OX103974.1:16016668-16662519 GCA_944470395.2 Schistosoma turkestanicum | reverse complement strand
TACTGCTCGTCAACATCAAACATGATCAATCATAAGAGTCGTATAAATTTTATGGAGTAATTATTATTATTATTATTATTATTATTATTATTACTGTTATTGTTATTATTATTACTACCTAGTAGTTACATATGATCTCAGAGTACTCTACGAATCTCCATAGTTTATTACATAACATAATAAAATACTTGAAAGAATACAAGACAGATAATGTAACGGTAAATAAATCCTCAAAATAAACAGAATTGTAGTCACTCATTGAATATCGACACTAACCATATTAGTCATAATGAAGGCGTTCGATAGCAGTATCCTGATACAGCACTTATCTTTTCCCTAGACAATCAGCTTCATTGTCTCATGTTCATCTGTCGCTTTTCCTCCCTACCAACGGTGAAATATAAGTAGAAAGTAAGTAAGTAGGTATTTAATGACGATTTCCTTCAAGAAATAATCATCTTCACTCTGACTCAGCATGATTGCCCATGACCGTGAATTTTGTCTAACAACCCTGATTGTTTCTAGAATACCACCAATAAACTTTACCATAATCAATCACCTGAGCTAAAAATTTTCTCCACCGTCTTAAATATAATCTTCAGCTTTTTAAATATTGTCTTATTGTTATGATATGAACTCAACATTTCGGAAAATCCAGAAACCATTTACGGCAGGCAGTAGAAATACCATTGTACCCTTCTCAAGACGTTTAGAATGATAACAAACATATAATTGCAAATATATTGTAATAAGGGGAGACGTCAAGACTATATGAAATAGTATTTTAATTTTGAGAGGATGCAATTTACCCACATAATGTGTAAGCCTATTTTTCAGTCTTTCATTTCCAAAACAAGCAGATTATTGGTTGTCTTCTCTCATATATCTTCTGGTCTTTGGGATATCTTGATCACTTCGTATCTCTGGATCCAACATTCTCAACGGTAGTATCTTCTAGGCAACAATCTTCTGAGTACTACTTATCAGTCACGTTACGAGTAGTATCCACAAAACAGAGTAAAAATGATAGTTTCAGAGGGTATCAAATGACTTGTCCCATCTAGTTAAATTGTAAATAACTGGCTAATATATATTTTCTCTAATTCCTAACCTTAAATCATTAAGCTTGAGACGAACTTAGGCATAATGAAACTTCATTTTATGAACGAACTAATTAGATAGCTTCTCGTATATTTTTGAACGAAATTCATTCACCCATATGACCGTCAGAAAGCTGTTACTTATGCTTGTTGCTAGTTCCTCATGAAAATATTGATGCTAAATTCGTAATCCTGACCAATAATTGTGTGGTGATTCTTAGAAAACTATTCAGGACATTTTAAGAGTTCAAGAATTTGGACAATCTATATCCACTAGGACGAGACAATATATCGGTTTTTTTTCGATTCACAGGGAAAATAAACCTGAAGAAGACATTAACAAACTTATTAAGTGCGTCAAATCTGTTAAACTTTTTGTAATTTTATTGTTTTCTTTCCCATAAACCAAAACTGGATTCTGATTGGCTAATAAGAAAAAAATTAGTCAGTTAATTTAGGTTCGTACCTATACAACGCTCATGCTGTTGTTATGACATTAGATTAAAAATCAATATCCGGGTACATTATTTACCACTTAAACACAGATGGATTATGCGGATGGATTAATCTCAAGTCTTAAGCTCGAGTTCGTTATCGTTCAAACAGTATGACAAAGTAATCTAAAATATCTGTTTACATTAAATGTTTGCATTCATATAAAATAATATGTGGATAATTTATTCTTATATCTTATCAGAGAATAGATTTGAAGCTTATAATTTTTACCTTCCGATAATTATTTCTAACGCGTCAACAATTAATGCCACCCACTAACCCAGTCGATTATACAACAAAGCAATAATTTTTTATCTTAATAAAAATTATCCGGCCATTGAAATTATCTCCCTACTGAGTGTGAAATCTAGAGAAGAATTTAAATAAAATTAACCAATCAGGCAATAGGGATGATTGGCAATATTATTGACCAATAATGATATTTCAACTGTCTGAATTATTATTATTGTCTAAAGGTCATGTAAATCTGAAAATGTTATACTTCAGAGGAAAAACTAATCGTAAACATAACAATCTTAATGTGGAGTTGTTTTTTGCTGCCAAGCCAAATCCAAACCTCACCAGGTTAATATCTAGAAATATCAAAATCTAAACTGTGACTTAACCTAAAGTTACTTATTTAAAGTCTGTTTACATGAGTAACGTTATAATAAATGATCAGATTTTAACGCATAGTTCAAAGAAACCTCTGCTAATTTTAGTACATCTTGCAACATCAAATTAAAAATGATACTTTTGTTGTACTTTAAAAACCTGTCTTGATTCCTAATTTCGGTTTCATGCTTATTTCACACGTTTATGAATTTTAGTACATTGCTTACTCCCGTGTGATTTATGTTTTAAAACGTAATTATCAGTTTTTGTTTTTCATACGTTTGTTCATGTTACAGATTTGCTTATCAGTTAAAACCGTCTTTTCATATCATATTCAGGCATTTTAATCAGTAGATCTTAATTCTAAAATCTGATCAGTTTCAGACTAAATTCAAATGAATTTCTGACTAAGCTTTCACTTATTAAATCACTTTAAACTAAACGGAATCACCACTACACTCATTACTAGATGACTATGGATTTGCTAACGTCACTGAAACATTCTCCTACTCATGTATAATACAGTTAATCAAATTAACTACTTTCAAATGTGAATAATTACAAACAATGGGATCCAAATCATTAACCAGTATTGACGTAATACTCCCATGATTGTACATAAGCCAAAAGTGATTGATCAATGGTAGATCATAAAGTTAACAGAAAAATTCCAAACAAACAATACAGATTTACTATCTTCCATGTTGTTATCGATTATTATTATTATTATTATTATTATTATTATTATTATTATTATTCCCAGCTATTTTGACCAGTGAATACATGTACAGCCAGTAAATAAATATTAACAGTCATTAGAACCGGCCATATTCAAAGTATATAGGTGAATTAACAGTTGCTAGGTCTCGAAACTAATAATACTCACATTGTCTCTTGTAATTTGGTTAACAATGCTAACAAACGTAAATTGGGAAGCGAAAATCGTATTCCATTCAAACCCACTTATAACCTAAAGCATCATGACTCATCAAAACATCTCATTGGATGCGTAATTGTATGTATCTGTATGTGTGTATATATACGCTTTTTGTATAGACTAGTTTTGAAAAATTCTGAATGGTTCATTTGAATATTTTCTTTTTGTCATAGTAAAATGTGTATGTTTGTATGCATTTCTTTGAATAGGGGCATATTCTCATGTTGTCTCTTGTACGTCGTAGATATGATTAGTCAACGTGATAATGATTGAATTCCTTTTTTTTTGTATTGATGAACATCTGGCTTTATTTCCTAAAATATTTAATTATTCACACTCGATAACCCGCCGTTTGTCTCTCATTATTTATATACGCACGCATGTACATAAATATATCAATGTATGTACGTCTTTATGTATATATCACGCATATCTATTCATCCATAAATGAAACGACTGGTATTATATGCAGGAGAGATGGACAGATATTTTATTTTGTAATGATCTTTTTTTTCGTAGAAAAACTGTGAATATACAGTCGATACAATTTTAAGTGGCATTAGGGATTAACTTTGAAATGCTGCTTCTCTCTTTGAATTTTCTTCTCCAGAAAGAAAACAAAAAATAAAAAATTAAAAGGAAGACATTTTTCTCTTTTCTATGCTTGTATATCGATGAGGAAATATGGAAAATAACGATGATAATGCAGTGAATATTTAAACACTGTCGTCCAAATTTGAATGTTGCAAATAGCTAATGCATTATTTAGTTTAAGGCTTACAATGGCTAGGTTTCAACACACAGTTATAGTACACTGTTATATTCATTAATGTCAACTAAATAATATTTGGTATTTCTCAGAGAAACCATAGGTTAAAACTGCTGGCTATTCAAGGGTTATATATTATTAGCTGTTGCAGACAAATCTCAGATTGATGAAAATTTTGAGTATAACCAATTGTACTAATGAACGTTTTACGGAACATTTTGTTTATCCTTACTCTTGTACCACACTTGCCTTTCGCACTTTTGCTGCTCTGTAACTTTCGCCCATTTCTCTGGTGAAGTGAAAAGTGGTTAGATATCTACTGTGGTGCTACTACACTACTACTATCTGGTCTATAGTCAAGTAGCTCTTGAAAATAATGAAGTCCACTTACAACTACCTTCAGCTGAATTGAATTTCAGACGTTATCATTTACTTGTTCAATATTGAATACCATAGCACCTAAAGTGATCCATACTGCTTACAAATTACAAAGTCGTCACTAATGTTATATAGGATACGGCTAAGTTTAGGTAACTACTTCAAAGCAGAATCAAACCAGCACTATGAATTCATATGTTAAATGTAGTCAGTCAAAATATCAAATAAGTAACTTTGATCTACTCTACAGACAGTTAATCAATGATTAATGGCTTACAAAAATGTGAGTACTAGAGTGATCATAAGTGACATGTAAAAATGTTTAGGAATTGAATTATGACAGACTCATTCATAATGCTAGATTATTTATTGATCTATGACCAAAGAATGTTAGTTAAGTTTGTCAGTCAATAACATCGTTCGGTAGTTATATATATATATATATATATATATATATATATATATATATATATATATATATATATATATATATATATATATATATCTTCTTAAGCTCAGATTATATGTGGATTACTTTATCAGTTGTAAACTTGGTACAATCTTTATGTAGTTCGTCAGGCAACCAATAAACTATCCCACTGTGATTAAGCGAACTACTTAGATCATATTGATTAGTGGTGTCTATTATAGGGTTAATGTATAGTGAATTTATTTTGAAGTTTGCTTACACTATGAACTGTCATCAGTTAGAAAATCATCATACAGAAACCAGGTAACACGAGATACGTATTTGGAACAATTAGTCCCTTTTATAAATTTTGATAGAAGGTCTTCTCACTGTTCTATCAAAATACGTATTTGGTCCTATTTTAAGAAGCGTGAACAATGTAGACTCTTGACTTTAGACAGGATGAAACTCTGGATCTACAATTTGATTAAGCCTAAGTTTAAAATAACTGAATACACGTACAAACTCATTAAATGAATAATCAAATCGCATAAATTAACATTTTCATATTCGTTTTCCATAGAAAGGGTTTTAATTATCTAGGTCATTAATAGTCTGGAATAAGCCATAATCAATCTATGGCATTATATTTAAATCCTCATAGCCAGTTTGAAAAATGTTGATAGAACAGACAGATTGTGGTTCTCGTCTCGATTTTCACTGTAAACTTTAACACTCGGATGCAGGTCAACCTAGTTGACTGAACCTATGTAAAACCAAAATAAGTTCTGGGTTCCACTGCTAACCAAAACCTGTCTACTTTAAAAAAAACATGTTTCACAGAAAATGATTTAAATCAAATTTCAAAGATGCATGACATAATTACTGCATACACTTGTAAATATAAATACTGGTAGGTTGTCAAAATAGCTCGAACCCTATGTTCAGTGTTTCTTGTAGACTAAACTTAACCACCTAACATCGCAGTATAATATACTCTATGTCGGGTCACTTACTTTAGCAGTCACATTACAATATGGTCGACAAAATTCAATCACCACTAAATGACTAGAGAACACGATCTTATGTAGTACTCAGTGATCCGTCAGTGATAGATATATAGGTAGTATAGGTCAATCGCTACTTGAATATCTCACTTGCAACATCTTGGACTATGCAGATGGGTGATATGAGTTCGAATTTACAAGGGAACATCGATTCCCTTGGGGTTACAACTGCACCTAACTAATAAGTGTCAGAAGTAATAAACCTAGGTCCAGAGTTTTCTGGTGATACCGTCCAACCACGTAACTCTCATTTCTGAACGCTTTCTATCATCCCAACACTTCGCAGAATAATAGATCCGAACACAGTTTCACTTATTGCTAAATAAAACTTTGAAAAAACATTTATTGATTTCACACAAAGTGTAGTTCAAATTCGAGAGAATAAACATCATCTAAACTTCGAAGTGATGTGGAAGATTTTCAGCGCTTTTGGATCCTTTAGGTGATGTGTTCTCTGATCCAGACGGTTTAAGTGTGGAGCTTTCATTGCCGTTCCATACACTATCATCAGGTCTTCATACAGAAGTAATCATTCGAGTTAATTCACAAGTTTTATGCAGTTAATTGTAATGATTTTACTTGTGACTGGTTACCCCAATAAGTCCCACTTACTTTATCTTTTCATTTCTGGTAATTTGCTTATTCTGTTCATCTGTCGGAAAATTTATAAAACAATGGGGTCCAACTTACTTACTTACTCACGTCTCTTACCCCCGATGGAGCATATGCAGCTTACCAGTTTTCTCCAACCAACTCTGTCCTGGGCTTCCCTTTCTAGTTCTTTCCCATTTTTGTTCATTTTTCTCATGATTTTCTCTATTTCTCGGCTTAATGTGTTTTTTTGGCCTTCCTCCTCTCCTTCGAACTTGAGGGTTTCATGTGAGGGATTGTCTTGTGATGCAGTCCGGTGCTTTTCGCCTTATGTGTCCTATCCACTTCCACCGCTTCTTCCTGGTTCCCTACCCCGCTGGAAGCTGGTTTGTTGTCTCCCACAGTACGTTGTTGCTGATTGTGTTTAGCCAACGAATCCGAAGTATTTTGCATAGACAACTGTTCATAAATACTTGTATCTTCTTCTTCTAGTTCTCCAAGTTTCCGCTCCATACAGTAGAACTGTCTTGACATTTGTACTGAAAATGCTGATTTTGGTTTTGGTTGAAAGTTGTTTGGAGTTCCAGATATTTCTCAACTGTCAAAATGCAGCACTTGCTTTGCCAATCCTTGCCCTCACATCTGCATCGGATCCACCTTGATCGTCGATGATGCTACACAGATATGTGAAGGTGTTAACGTCCTCCAAGGCATCTCCATCAAGAGTGATTTGGTTGGTACATGTTGTGTTGCATCGGAGAATTTCGCTTTTTCCTTTATGTATGTTGAGACCTACTGCTGCAGAGGCTCCTGCTACACTGATCGTCTTCTCTTGCATTTGTTGTTGCGTGTGCGATAGAAGAGCCGGCTCATATGAGAAGTCCAGATCGTCCATCTGCGTCCTAGCTGTCCACTGGATACTGTGCTTCCCTCCAGATGCTGACGTCTTCATAATCCAAACCAAATGGTAATCAGTAAACACATTTTCATTGATAAAATTTATCAAAACATATTAAAAACTTAAACTTACAACAAAATGAATGTAACCAATCAAAAATAAGTACATCGAAAAGAATTGGTTTATCTCTTGTGGAATAAATGAAAAAGTTACTTTTACAAGAAATAAGTTGTAATAATGAAAGTTTCAAAATTAAACCAACACCATCAATGGCTTTGACTATTAAGTAGAATAATCAATCAATTAACGGTTCAATAATTCCATTATTTAGAAAGACTATTAGTTTTTGAGTAAAAATGCAACCAAAGGATAAAACGGTGAATCAATCAATTGGTTTATCATGATAAATTACGAATATGTGAAATAATGATCTATCTGCTAAATTAATGAAAAAAAGTATTCACACTTAGACAACCAATTTAGAGGTAAATAACTAGATTTTTTTTTTCTCATAAAACAAATGCTACTAAGATGTACTACCATCATACTTTATAAATAATTAATCAATGATGTACTAATTGGTATGATTTATTTTTTGGAAAACTACATACTCACTACGAGAAAAAAATTACAATTTATTTTCGCTTTGTTTCAACTGGCATACACACACACACAAAGATTAATTATTGATTTGAAGTTTACCATTGACAGCATATTAATTGCTAAATAAACTACACAGACAAATCATATATATATATTTTCACATCTTAGTAAAGCTCGTTTACAAAGTTGTAATTACGGTATGAAACAATCCAAGAGAAAGCAAATGTCAATGAAAATCATTAATTTGATAAAGTAAAATCAGCAACTGATAGTTAATACATAATCATGTTAACTAATTATCATTATAGGCTTATTCAGCTAAAAAAAAATGAATAACCATTTTAATTGTCTGAAGAGTTTTATAAGTGACAAAACCTGTCTTATGTATTGCAGTTGTAGTTATCATTGAAAATGATGAAATACAAACAGGAAATAAGTTCATGCAGGATAACAAAGTATGGCAGGAAAAAATACTTACATACTTACCCCTTACTTAATAGAGCATGGGCGTTTCTTTATACTTCTACACAATTGCTGTTTGTTCTTTTCATTTCTGCACCCCCCCCCCGATTCTCGGAGTAATATGTTCTTTGGTCTTTCTCTTATCGATTGGCTGTCAGGATTCCAAGTGAGGGCTGTTCTATCCACCTTCATCACTTTTTCCCGATTTCTTCCTCAGCTGGAATCTAGTTTGTTCTCAGCCACAGCTGGTTGCTGATGATGGTGTCTAGCCAATAGTGCTACTTCTACTACTACCACTACTACTACTACTACTACTACTACTACTACTACTACTACTACTACTATTAATACTAATAATAATAATGATAATAATAATAATAATAATAATAATAATAATAATAATAATAGCTTTATTCTATATCATATGTTTGATTATAGTAGAGCATTCTCAGTAGAAATAATTCATGCCATATAAAATTTCCATTTAAAATTCAATCGACTCGATCATATTTGAAATGTTGTACACGTTAGAAAGAAAAACGTGTTTCAACGCTGATTAACTATCATACATCATTATCTGCTGTCGTTTTTTTTGACCAGTTTTGCACCACTGACATCAATTATTTATTTATTTAATAGTTAATCTTAAACACGAATTCCAGTGCATTCAATTTTCATTTATTTAAATGAGCTTAAACTCTGTAGTAATTATCTTTACAATAATTAGTAAACTTTCTATAGAAATACTTAGATACATTAGGCAGTTATTATTCATAAACAGTGAGTTAAAACTAATCAAAATGTAAAAAATGACAGTAATGCAAAATTGACACAGGATTTCAAACAGGCTAATAAAATGTTGTATATAATATCATCTAGACAAGATTTTAATAACTTATAAAATAGCTCTATTATGACTTCCAGTGGTAATAACCATGAGTTAGCAGTTAAGTTCATATTGGTTTCCAACTGTCTAGCTGTGCTGTATCCTGTCTATGAGTTTAAAAATCAGAACTAGCCTCCGCTATACTTGTATTTCAGACAGATGTAATTCATATACAAGCTAGTCAAGCCATTACACACCAATTGAAAATAACGATTGTACATGCTGAAACCGAAAAGTGGCTGTGAATAGGAAAGGCTTTCAGCGATCAACTCCTGACAAAAGTTCTTTTTTTTTCAAGTCTGTTTTAATTATGTTCATCGTGAAAAAAACAGTAAAAGGTTTCAAAATTAATTTAGCCATCCTCTCTTCTGAGATATCAATCTTGTTCAATATTTCACAGTGAAATATTTATTACATGAGCCTTATGATATGCAAACAACAAAATAATCCATTTCAATCAATAAATCAACAGTAGAAAACCAAATTGTTCACAATACAAAATATCAATTCACAATTGAATATTGTAGATATTTAAGTTTAACATTGTAAAAAACTAAGTAATTAATTACTTTGAAACTAAATACATCTTACATCTTAATATGTATTTAATGACTATTATTAAAGTCATAGATTTCAGAAGATACACAAGCAGTTATCGGATGTGATCTTTCTGACTGATTGATGCAAACTGAAAAATCACTGATACTCATGAACCATTGTTTATTACAAGCCAACATATTTGAGCATAATATTTATGATTATACCTTAAAACTAGTGAGTATTAAGTGGTTGGATATAATCTATGGAGGAAACCTTGGACTTAAATTATGTGTCAGCCATCTCTAATGAGCAATATACATACTTTTGATACTGAGATAACTGATACTTCTTAGAGGATTAAAGCTCTCGTCATTCATCTTCAATCAACTGTAAATGAGTTTGAATTTGAATCGTCCACATTTTCAATATCAGTCAATCCACGATATAAAGACATACTTATGCATTATTATCAGGGTGTAGAGTGTCTGTCAACTAGAAGAACCTATAATGAAACAACTATCTAATGTTTTCATTGATTATTGCATTGACTGAAGTTGACAAAACAACCATTTAAAACTTTAGAGCATTAAAAACAGCCATTTTATTCCTAGTATAAGACTACTCAATAATACTCACTCACTATCCCACTGAGGATCAAAATCTGAACCTTTACAGTTGCATCCAGTGCTTAACGTTTAAATAACTGAGCCATGTGGTAAACCGTGAAATGTCTGTTACCTCCATAAACTTCCCTGATTTTTAAACTTTGTTTTAAATAACTACAGTTTATGGTAAGTTTTTTGGCTATGATTATTTTTTGTTAATGAACACAACAGAATTTTTTAAAACTAAATTATTTTTAATGACAGTTATATATTGAATACTTTAAGCCAACTCGGCATAAATACAAACTATTTCTACATACCAAGATTAGTTTATTCAATGAAATAAAATTAGTTGTCTTCATTAAAATTTTGTTCTACAGTTTTCATTCAATTGACATTAAAGAGATTCTTCTATAAAAATTGTCTACTAGTCAAAAAAATTAAGAGTAACATTTTACTACAAAGTTTTTATTTTTATTTTTATTTTATTGGATGCTTGATAATTCAGAAATTAATTAATAGGCTTATTTTTGATTGTCGATATTTTTTATCAAATTTTTTGAGAATCGAATTATCAAAATGTGTTCTCATTCATCAAAACTAAAAACAATTTATTAGCATTGTTTTATTATCAATATACAATCTATTCTGTTTTAAATAGTCAAAATTATTATTATTATTATTATTATTATATGGCTGTTATCATAGTTATTATCTATATTATCACTGTTAGTGTTTTGTTTTTCTCTTTCAAAAACTTATCGATTAACTATCATTTGAATTTATTCAGGATCGATAAATTCAAAGTGTATCCTAGAAGTCAAAAAACAAACAATAGTCTGTTTATTAAGAAAAAAAAATAATACTAAAACTAAGCAGATCAAGATAACTTGAATGCTGTTTGTTGTCAGATGAACTAATTTTCATGCCAAAACTAGCAAATATCAGTTACATCACTGAAATCTTCAAAATGTAAAATAGATAGATAGTGTGTGTATATCGATTTTATATTTTTTGATTGATACGGAATGACCGTGAACTTTCAGACAGTTCAAGCAAAAGTGTTGCAACTATCAGTAGATTGATTGATTTATCAACTCAGAAAAGAAACAATTAACTTAGACTGTTTTTTCTTTTTTGGAAATTACCTGAGATACTTTTTATGATATTTTATGAGGAATTCTTATTGATGAAAAATTTCCAAATGTTTGTTTAAAATAACATTTGGGATGAAAAACTTCAACATCAGCAAATATATTAACTATCTGATAAAAAATAAAACCGATCTAAAGAACAGTTAGGAGATAAGTACTTTGAAGATGTCTTAAATCCTCACCATCCAATGTTATATATTCAGCAGTTTTAAAAACAGACTTCATTAGGCTTTTGAAGTATTGAATATAGATGGACCCACATACTGAAGTGTTAGGTGTTAGACTGAGATTAAAACACTCAATCACCTTTTTACTCAATGTGATGAATACTCTTCAGTGTAATATTCATCTTGTTTTAGTATGATGTTTATTCACAGTATGATATTATTTGTATTGTCATAGTGTGAATTTCGTTCAATAGAACATGCAGCAACTATGTATGTTGTGCATGTTGAGACGTATTGACGCAGAGGCTGTGGCTACACTGGTCGTCTGCACCTGCAGTTGTTTCTGTGTGGTATAGAAGAGTTAGAAGATCGGTGACTTGCAAATCGTCCAGCTTCATCCAATCTGTTTACTTTATTCCACGCTTCCTGTCAGATGTTGAAGTCTTCATACTGCAGTCAATCAACTGAAGAAATAGAAATGGTGAAAATAAGCAACCTTGTCTGACACTGGTTTTTACTCGGAATCAGTCTATTAGCTATCCTCCACGCCTCATCATTCAGTTTAATCCATCATAAGAATTCCACATAGTGTTGACCATCTTCTGAGGCACGCCCTATTGTCAAACACGTCTCTATAATATCATCCTGTCCACACTATCAAATGCCTTATCACAATCAATAAACTTAATGTACAGTGGTGAATTCCATTCAATTGATTGTTCCACAATGATCATTTGTGTCTCGTGAGATCTGTTAGGTAGATGATCAATGTTTGCAGAATCCGACCTGTTAAGTATAGGTTGAGTGATGATGTTGATAAGCTGTCTGTCTTAGTAATCAATTTAAAAACATTAGTAAAATCTATTCTAGTTTGAGTGGATGTTCGATAGCCTGTTATCTTAATTCAGGTAGTTGCATATATAACTTGTTGTGGATCAATATTCTGTGGTTCGATGGTAAATAATTTGCCTGGTCAGTTGTTAAAAAACATGAGTGAGCTTAACAAGTACATTCATTATTAGATATTCCAAAACCTAAAATAGAAGTAGAAATGAAGGTTCAAATGAACAGTATCTTAAAAGAGATTTCGTTTTTCATGCTTTCCAAGGTTTCCCTCTGAAAACACATTTCATACATTACCAAAAACTTTTATAAGTGGCTTCGAACTGATATCACCATCAGGTCGATGTGATAGGGTACTAATTGTAACCCAAAATGGTGAATCACTTTTGACAAAGGAAAGTGTTGTGAAAAGTAATTATTTCAAGGTATATATATATATATATATATATATATATATATATATATATATATATATATATATATATATATATATAATGTTATTCATTTATACAGTGATTAACTTCAAATTTCTGCAAACAGATTGCGAATCAAGTGATACATTTGGAGGATTTGTACTTATTAATCCAATTACAGAGTATGAAATTTGTCATTAAAAGCCTACTATCCTCAACTATTACAGTAAGACTTATTAGTAAATATATTGATTTCCCTTCAGCATTATATCATAAAGTTCTTATTGTAAACCTAATATATGCAACCATCTTTCAATTTTCACTATGAAAGTTCTGTTAAATGTAGAAAATAATAGTAACATCTACATTCTTTCAAAGTGAAGCGAATTCAACTTGGTATCATAGCTATATATATATATATATATATATATATATATATATATATATCCTTTATCAGTAGTATTGACAGAAAAATTAAAATATACAATAACTAACATTCATGTGATAAGAGTTTTTCTCGACTGAAATAATTGATCATGTGAATAATTATCTACTTCCTAATTGATAAAACGCAATTAGATAATAAGAATGTTTAGATGAAGATGTATCTGTAAAATTTATCTAGTGATACATTTCAATTTAGCCTAATTTAGAAATAGTCAAGATGATTTCTAACTCAAATGAAGGGCAGATTTGCTTAGTTGAATTCCTTTTAAATTTTTGACATTTCTGATGATATCTAGAAAGACCATCAAACATTCATGGGTGAGTCATCCAATTCGAAGGATGCAATACTGAAAAAAATTTACTTTGAGTATTCAATTATTTTTCAAAATGACCACAGCACTAGTTGTAATCTAACAAATGGTAATGAAAAACGGTGAATAGAAAACTTATAAAGTTAAAGACAAGAAATTTTGTACCGAAGTATATATTGAAAAGTGTTTGTGTAAAGGAGAAGAAAGTATATCCTCCAACACATGACTAACTTAAAGTATTTAAGAAATAAACTCACTCAAATGAAAAAGAAAAGAAGGGAATCAATGACGTCGAAGTCAGTTTAATTAATTGTTTGACCACGATGTGAATGGCAAACTATCTCTAACGTAAAATAAATATCACTGGTAAAGTAGAATGACTTTCTTATAACATCACAAGCTGAGTAAAATTTGAAATAACGATCAGTGAATTGTGATTTTGTAGTCTAAAAGAAGCTTGCCTCATAAGCTCGAACGCATTAATTTGTAGAACTAAATGAAGTCCTTAATTACCAATATCTGTGTTACTCGTCGCTTAAATATATTAGTAGGTGTACTCTAATGGTTTAGTGATATTACGATAGGAAACCTTTTATGCTTAAGAGAAACAGGTATAAACACACTTCAGAAGTTAAATAAATTACTTTGTGACCTTTAATTTTTCATAGATTTTTATCTATCGAAGATTTACTTGTTGTTTTGAAATTAACATACACTGAGAAGTAGAAAGAGAGGAGTTAGACAAGAAAGACCTACTCCAACAATTTGGTAAACAAGTAAAATTCCCTTACAATCAAAAATCAAATCAAGCCGAAATGGTTAACTGTCAATTGGTTTGATTTGTTGCTTTTATTCACTACTTCTGAGGATTCCCGTAATATGACGAAACAGCCATCCATTGCTCCCGAATTCTTCATAGTTCCTCAACTGAGATCAGTCTGTAACAGATAAAACCTTCAGGTTGATGAACTCCATAACAATTTACAAAATGCAAGCTTGAAACCAAGTCTCTATATAATCATAGTAATGAATTAATTACGGTAATGTTTCAAGTCTGCTACACTAATGAAACACATTTTTAGGTTATCAAACGGTTTTTAGCGTAAATGATTAAATTTTCTTTACTTATTTTGTCTAACTGACTGAATAGTGTAGTTTGACCCTTTTTTGGTTACGTAACTATTAATCCTTTCAAGACAACCTAATGAGCTAAGAACTACGTGTTTAAATTTCAATGATTAGGTCGATTAGAAAATCGACATAAAATCGATTAAATGTGACTGACTAAAAGTCACTAAAGCAAATAAATTAGATAACCTACGATTAAAATTGTGATAAAACAATACAAGATATTTTAGTTTGTGAAATGTTTGAATTGAAAATTGAATTGAAAATGTAACAATCATCTTAATTTTTTCACCTCTCTTCTAATTTTCTATTACATAACAAAAAAAGCAACTAAATAATATGATAGTTTGGATAGATGAATTACACTCAACAATGGAACCCAGAATATATGTTTCGTTATTGATGGGAAAATTCAGCTGAATATGTTTGCATACTAGTTCTTGTCACGATTAATGAACTTGTAACAATTTGGCTACATCAAGGCAATCCTCATAGGATTCAAATATATCGAAAAATAGTTGATCGAAATTCAGTCCTGAATATCGAAAATAGGCTGCATCAAACTTTCTTTATCAATGATATGCTATATATTCTATTACACGTGAAAGTATGATTTCAGTCAGTCGACTACAGAGAGCTATTGCTGAAGCTTACCTGGTCTATGACTGTCTGTTCATCCTTCCTAACATGAATGCTAACACAATATCTGGAAAAAATCTTTTTTTTTCCAGATAGCAGTCATTTTTTATTGATTTTCCAATATGTTAACCAGAAGAAAGATAAAACAGAACATCGTAGTCTTGTTTTCTTTTAAAGCATGCTTAATATAACACACTAAAGCTGAAACGAGCACATGAAATATATATATATATATATATATATATATATATATATATATATATATATATATATATGTATATTGTTGGTGATTACGTTTTGAGGTGTTTACGATGAAATTATTTCGTGAAAATTCTTATACATAAGAATTTTGATAGCGATAATCGTTATGAATGGTGGCGAAATTAAGTAGATTTTGTTAAAAAAAATCTCAACCGTTGTCAATCATATGGTATTATATTAATATTTATGCCAATTCGAAGTTTTCCAGCAATTTTTCACCATAAAAACATGCAAATAATTTCCTGAAATCAATTCCAGAAAATTGCACGAGAATTATGTTGGTATTTAAAAGTGTAACATTGAGCCTTTCATAGATTTGCATAGAAAATGACTGTAGGTAGTATGTATGGAGAGTGAGAAGATTAGAGTGTATGAAAGTGTCAACCAACAACTCAGTCAGTATGTCAGGCTCATTTACATTTAATGATGAAATCAATCGACAACAATTAGCAATGACAAATTTGTGAAATTAAGACAATCAGATTATTCAGACTAGAAGTTCGCAGAGTAAGTTTTTAAATGAGGTAGAAATTATTGGATTGAATTGTGTGCTTTTAATTCTAAACACCTAGCAAACAATTTTTAAAGAAAAGCACATCAAATTTTCAACTATTAATCCAATGGTACTAACCACTTAGTCTCTTGTTATACGAGTATCTATTAATAAATAATTAGGTTATTAAGAAAATCTGCTAATCAAGTGCTTTCACGTATTTTAAAACTAAACTAAGTACAAGTCAAATAGATCAATATAATTAAGATCTAAAGACGTTAGGTTTATTTACTTTCTGATTAACGTTGAAAATTTAAACTGGTTTTCAATGAATATATATATATATATATATATATATATATATATAGGGCTCGTGAGACTTATGTTTCCCGATGGGGTCTTAATCTTTCTGCCTTTGAATCTGTATCCAGTGGTTTACATTTCTATGTTTACAATTAGATGCCTCGAACTTGACATGCTTGAAATCTACTGGCTACGATTATGAGAAGTAGGCTATCTGTTGTGCGAAAATGAAGGGTGTACCTAATAATAGTAATTATTAAAAGTTCTACCACACCACTTATTTAAAAGTACGTTGTTCACCTTAAATAATACAGCCTGTTAACTTTTCGAGTTGTTTTACTATTCATCTTTACTTGTGACATGATGGAAAAACTTTTTAAATCAGGGAGATAATTTGACTGTTGCTCGGTTCTCTGAAATGGATGGTTTACTCATGAATTTTACACTATTGTTCTACACAATGTCATAATCAGAAAACTATCATTCCTCAATTTGTTTTAAATAACGATAACCTGAATTCATTCAACCATATGTAATTTTCTACTTATTGTTTCTTTCTGTTATATCTACTGAATGATAAATGTTTCTTAATGTGTTAGTAAGTAAACAGTGTTTCCGATATTACTGAAGACAATTTTCAATCTCAATGAATATTATTTTAGCGATTGTTAAAGTTTCATTTGTCTTCAACAGATTTCCCATATTCAGCTACTCCTTTTACAATAACTCTTTAACCCTGGTCATTTAACTATTCGTGATGTTATCGTTTTAATTTGATACATTTATATCATATATTATAGTATTAGTTTACATGGTATGATTAACAAGGTGATTTTTAATACAATTTGTTCTCATTTATAATCTACCAAAATAATTTGAATTCCACTGATTACAACTCACCTCACTCTAGAATCTCAACATCCAAACAAACAGTGATATACTTAACTGAATTAAACTCATAATTTCTACTGATCTCTCAATTCATTTATATTGTAATTACAGTTCAGAATAGTTTCATTTTATAAATAAATGAATAGGATAAACTGAAATAAATGATACTTTAGTGTATATCTCACTCTAGCTGATGTGAAACGACATTTATTGATTTGTTACTACAAAGTGTGTAAAGAAGGTTGTTGAAAATATTTGGGAAATCAGACATTCCCCATTGTGGATATTTATTTGAGAATTCCAAGTCAAGTATGTATTCTAGACGAATTAAAAGGAGCTTTCTAGGAATAATGTCGATCTTAGGCCCGAACAAAGGGAGTTCGATATGGGGTTAACAATCACATCCCATAGAAAAAATTAACTTCCTAAAATAACACTAATCAGATAAAATAATTTTAACCATTTAAACTCTGCTCTCTAAGTTAAAGCATCTTCATTAGAAAGAGATGAAAACTCATGGTGCAAACCGAAAGTCTCCGGAAGTCATGAAATCGATGCTCCTTCTGACTACTGGAGAAACAATTAATGTTGACACATAGAATGACCACACAGTAGGAGACCGAGACCACAATCCAACTGTTTGGGGAAATGAAGTGTACTAATATGAGGGTACTCGAAATAAGTGAAACCCACTTGACACAATCTGGAAAGGAGAAATGAACTTCCGAAGAGATGTTGCTTTACTCGGATCATGAAGAATAAAATGCCTCGCATACACTAAGTGTTGCACTGGTGCCCCAGAACGAGCGACAGTCCTCTATCGAACCCCTCCATAAGTGGCTGATGGCGATGTGATCTAGCTGGGTTCAACAGTGTGACGACTTTGGGGGTCTCCATATCAAAAAATGATTTTCCTTGTGCTAAAGTTAGTATTTGCTAGAAATAGGTGGTTATCTGAGCATACTTGCAACAGACGGTCGTCATTGTCTGTTCTCTGAGCCGCGACACCATAAGGTCCATCCAGGTGTCTTTCATTGTCACTAAGTCTACCTCCTTGAGCATTAAAGTCACCAGCCATTATTACTACATCAGGGAGCCTAGCTTTTTGGAGGAGGTTCGAAAGCTTTCTTTAACACTCATTTTTACCTCATCCGAACTGCAGTCAGTGGAAGCGTAGGTTGAAACTTTGAAGAAGCAACTGCCAGTGTTCCTATCTTTCCGAGCCATTACTGTCCCGTTCAGTCGGACAGTGCACAACGACTATCTACTGGGATCCAGTTTAGGAGGGCTAGTTCTGCCCTATGACTCAATGCAATACCTAAGCCAGCAAGGCCACGTGAAGCAGAAGTGGGACTTTCAGATAAACGGAGTGTAAATCTAGGCAGTTCTTTATGTGTAAAAGGTGAATGTAGAATTCTTTTTGAATGTTTTGTGTTTTTGGAAAATCCCTCCATGTTTACATAATTTTGCTATGACATGATGGACTTTTTCTCTTGACATTTTTGGTATTTTATTTGATTCCAATTTGAGATTTTATCATTGTATATCGTTATTCTTTCTATTTTGTACTTATATTGAAGTTTTTGTGTTTGCTTCTGAACTGTACATATATTGTTTAAATCTGATATAATATGGCTACCGCCACATTTTCGGACGGACGCAGTGGCTGCTGGACTTAGCTTCACTTATCGGCTATTGTGTTGGATACTCTGCGGAGTAATTTAACCCTGGAAGAAACACAAATTCCGTAAGACTTTGTATTTCCATTTTATAATAATATAGAGACGTTTTCTCCTAGAATTTTGCCCTTTTTGATTTGGTCGGGACCCGGAACTAGGAAAAACGTACAGGAGTGTTTCTATCGGAAACAATTGGGACAGCCACTGTCGAAATAAATCTACAGTGAAGTCGAGTTAATTATTCTACTGGCAGCATAGATAGACCGTGAGAGATTTTAAAGTTCCAGCTAAAGATGTCTGGGAGATGCACCTTACTGCTATCACACCCCTCTGGAGTCAGCAATACGATATCGCCCTCAGATCTTGAACGTTGTTGCTTTAAGTCTCACCGTTCTCCAGTCTACCTACCTGGCATGGTAGAGCATACAGGAACATATGTTTCAGCCAATATAGCTCGGATGTTTCATCACGATAGGCAAGCTCGACCACCATGTTAAGGTAACCATTGCGGTGAGGCTGTTGCGGAGAATACTGAAGGCTATTAGCAGTGTCCATGGTGATTCTTTTGAAGTAATTATGTGTTTGATGAAGGATAGAAATTTAAAAGCTTGCGAACCTCTGAAAAGTGTTACCTTATCGGATACTAACCATCCCCTCCATTCACATCTTCCTCTTTGTATATCTATTGATAGAGCAAGGTGTCAGTACATCAGCATATGTTCATGCAAGTGAAAATATAAAAACGTTTTAATACCTTATTTAGCAAGTATATTATGCGACTAACAGGTGGTAATAGCTGACATTGCTAAAATCTTAATTTCCTGAACCTGTCCCTGGATAAAAACATTTTATATATTCTAATCGTATCAATAAAGACGTTTCATTTAAATTCAATATAGTTTATTTACTAAAATTTTAGTGTACCTATGTATGTAATTATTGATTTTGGTAGGTTTTGTAAAGCAAACTTGTTGAAATAAATATCCCGTGCTAAGAATTCCATGTTGCTCTGAACACAATATTGAATAAAGCTATTATTATTATTATTATTATTATTATTATTATTATTATTATTGTGCCACCTGAGGCAGTGAAGTCAGATATGGAGGTAAATATGAAGATATTCCACGTTCTCTTCAAAAATATTTGGGTGGTAGGACAAGTATCAATAGACTGAAAAGAAAGATACCGCATCAGTATAACAAAGAAAGGAGATTTTAGCAAGTGTGAGAACTACATGGCTATCACTCTGCTATATGTACCAGGAAAAGTTTTTAACAGAGTGTTGTCGAACCGAATCAAAGATTCAGTAGATAATCAAATTTGAGACCAACAGGCTAGTTTTCTTAAGTTCGATCATGCACCTTTCAAATCGCGATACTACGTATCATTATAACACAATTAATTGGATGGAGATCATTTCTGTGCATCAAATCCTTGGTCATAAGAGACCGTTCGACGGATAGGAGTATTTCATAAATTTTAACTCTACAACATACAGTTCCTGAAAATATATTCACTGACATCTGAAGAGGGAATGAACTGCAACGTTGTATATGAAGGGCGGTTCACAGATGTATGTCAGGTATAAATCAGTTTCAAAATGAGCCGCCTACTCTCACCTTTCCTCTTTCTTCTGGTTATTGGCTAGATTATGATAATCTGAACATCTTAGGGGATGCTTGTAATGCAGTACAAGAACCTTGGAAATACGTTGGCAATGGGAACTTTGCAAGTGACTAAGTCTTGGTATGCTATTCACAGCAACAAATGCAAATGAATACAGCTGATGTCGCTGTAGCTTTCACAGATATAGCCTTCATCATTCATAAGGGAAAAACAAGATTCTGAAATACAACTTAATGAGCACCAACCAAATCATACTTAGTAGAGAAACCCTAGAAGAAGTGTAAGCCTTTACATAGGGAGATATGATCATTGATAAACAAAAATTTTGATGCAGATGTGAAGGAAAGGATTGGGAAGGCAATAGCAACATAATTACAATAGAATAAATATGAAGTTTTTCGTTACAAAATACCTGTAACCCAATGAATCCAAAATAAACCAACATCCAATGGTGTTAATGTTAAACTTGACGATATTGCGCGGCCCCATCCATTGTCTAGCTTCGTGATGAAATTCTCGGAGTGATTAATGAAATCCAACCGTGTCGATTGTGCAGCAATTACCGTCCGGAAGACTGTTTCTTCAGTATATTTCTTATAAGTTTTCTATGCGGTTTAGAACTCAACTTCATTCATCATGATATGTAAAGCTATCAGTAATCATAACTTTAGGTATTTCTTAGATGATGAAAAGCCTAGAGATAATAATAAATTCAATTTTATGCTACAAATTTTGCTCCTCACAGTTTATTTAGATTAATCAAGGGACTAAGGCTTACTAAATGTTTTTAAAACCAGTAAAAGATTTGTGAAATCATATTTCCTACTGATATCATAGAACAAAATGTCCTAAATTTTATTTAGAAAATATTACGGTTGTAAATAAGTTAAGTTTAAAATATATATCTTAAGTCTTGGGACATTTCATTATTAATTTTATTGATTTTACTCCTTAATAAATCAGCAATACAAATTCAGCTTCAGTTGTTATATCAGTGTAAACTCTATCATTAGGACTGTAGATCTACTGAGTTCTGCATAATTAAAACATTTTATTGCTAGCTGAATAGTAATGATTGATGAATTATTAACATTTATAATTGAGAGCTTGATGGGATTAATTAAATTCATTTTTCAAAAGTTCTCATCGTTAATGAGCCAACGTTATTTCAGTAATTATTGATTTCTGTAGGTATAATTATTTCTGGCCAGATGTAAATACTCTGCTTATTGATTGATATACTAAAAAAATTTTTTTGTCTTCGCTTGTGTGTTTAACGATCTTATCGACTGGAGTTAATGATTTAAAATTTTCCCAGTCATATAGTTCAATTGTCTAGTATTGAATTTTGTATAAATGATATTATTGAGTGCATTCGATCAAAAATAACTTCATAACCTAATTCTAGAGAAGTTTGAAGTTAATTGTGTGAGAGTTGATCGATTTTATTTTTCACAGTTATTTTTAGACCGGAAAAATATTCTAAATAGAAATAAAAATAAATGTTGATTTTGAAGTAATATTGACTGAAGTATGGATGGAAATCATAGGCTACTGAACAGGTGTTTCTTGATAGAATGTATTACACTTTAAAAATGTTTTAGTTCCATATATTCCTGTGTTTAAAATCAAGATATTCAACTGTAAACGTATATATAATCCACTGACAGCCTTGAGCTAACCAATCAGGATCGAGATAACGCTTCAGTATTTTGCGCGAAATCTAACATTCAATGATTGTTTGAACTAACGAAGTAAAAATGGGTATATTTGTTCCTTAAAAATGATTTAAATCAATAAAGGTCTATTATTTAACCGAAAAATGAATTTAGCATCACACTTCGGTCACATTACAAAATGTATCTGCTCCTAAGTAAGCTTGTGTGTACAAGTACTTTTTGTGATATAATGCGCAGTCAAGAATGCTTGACGTAGCTAAATAGAGTTCTTCCCCTTTTGATTCATACTTTAAACCTTAACTCTAAGTTTACGAAAATTTATAAACAGGAGTGTGACAAAGCATCACATCATAACTGATATAATTTCCGGATGAAAATCCTAACCCTAATTTGTGAACCTCAATCAAAATTAAAGCTTAACTCTAAATATCTACATTTAACATTTTGGCATTATAGCTGGGGTAAGTTGATAACAAAAACTCTATATAGTGACAACTCTCACTCAACACTAGTCTGACACCTAATGTGTGTGCCTTACCTTTTTCTTGTACAACAAGTAATAATTTAACATATCAGAGTTAATTATTCAGATTGAAACTGTTATCCCATGTGATATGTTCTTCAACTGATATGCTTGAAACTATTACGAGTTCACCTTACTCGGTAAACGAGAGCGATGCAGTGACACAATAGGCTATTTTAATCCGTTGTCGCCGGCCCGGCTAACTACATCAAGAAGTTTCGATCAGGTGTAGAAAGTGTATTCTACAAACACCCAGAAAATACGAGATAGACAAGCACACAAATCGAGCTTATTTATGCATGATAGAGCCACAAAAATGGCGTACTAAAATAACACATCAACCAGTGACAGTCAAAGATTTTCCGAGTGGGAAATTTAATATCAAGGTAATTTGAGCAGCTTATGCGCGAAAACACGAAAAACGCAAAATTAGGACCTTTACCAAGTGAGTTCTGGGGATCTAACGTCCCCAACACCATGGTTATTTGATTGCTTTATGTTGTTGATTCTTTTATGACTAAGCAGCATTTCTTATTAGCTTATAGGTTGTACAAGGTCGTCTATATTTCTTAATTCCAACTGTTATCATCTTTAAAAGCATCTACAATCAATCTGTCAGTAAATGCTGCATGCTTTTTTTCTTACCTCAATTTCACTAAAACCTTCACATCAATCGAACAGTTCTGCCAAATATTTCTCTTATCGTTCTAGTTGCCTAACAGTGGGAATAGTATTTCATCTCTTTTAAAAGATAATTCTGTTGATATGAGTTTTTTCAACTACTGATAAAGTTAAATAACAACTGTCTAGTGTTACATAATGTCACTGTTACTGGGTCAGAGTATCTATGTGAACATCATCACTAGGATCCAGATGCATCGAGATTAAAAGTTCTAAACAGAACAAAACTCATGAATCCCACTGTTAATCAGTTATAATTTCTTTTTTACTTAAAATTACTTATTTTCATTGTAATCGTGATCAGTACAAAACACTAGACTGATTTTTTTCAAATAGAATAAAAAATATATGACTCTGAAGTAGACTTTTGTTGATGATTCATTTATCAACATAAAACTCTGAGAATACATCATTCAATCAGTTATTTTCACGCAAAATTTTTGCAAATTTCCCTGGAAATTCTATCTGTTCTGTTGACAATTACAAACAGAGTTCATGTAGTCTCACTTATTATCGATTGTTTCTTAACATATAAACTGTCCAGTTGATGAACACTTGTTCATTTCATGTTATATACAATTTTCCCAATAAGATTAAAAAAAACAGACAGAATGAATCATAACTATGATCATTACATTTAGTATACACTGCCGTGATCTAAATTTTATTTTAAAAAAAAAACTGGTGACCAGATAAAAAAATATATAATCATTACATTTTAGATTTTTTAAATAACAATTTAATTCTATTTATTAATTGAGTAATCCAATGTAGGTAATTTTCAATCACATGAAATAATTATTAATACTAAAACCATTTTTTTGGCATGTGACAAATACAATAAATCATATATCCTTTCTTTTTTATTTGAATAAACACATATTTTATTGAAAAAAATGTCTTCATACTACTTCTTATTCTTATTTATTTCAGCTTTAAAATTTATTCAAATGAAGTATCTGTAAGTAATATAATTAATCAGTTAAAAAGTGTACCTTTTTCACATCAGATACAAGTGTTATCTACATACACTTTACCTGGATTCCGATTGTTTCAAACTATTTAATGAAATTTTATTCAACAGATTGATTATGTATAAATTTTACAATGTACAATTTATCAATGAATAATTGATCAGTGCCATGTATGTCAAATCCTTCTTAAAATTAATTTGATCCTCTCAATCAAGTTGCCAATATAACAGTGTGACTGAAGGCTGTCGACAGGAAACAATGTTGAAATGAGACCTCAGTATAGTGCATGTGATTTCAAGTCATGTAGACTAATTGTCACATTCGACCAGGACCAAAAATGTATTGACATGAACAATATTGGTCACTGATTACTCAGTGATTCATCCGTTGTAAGTATCTCAATCATACAGGAGGTGGTAGGTCGTTGCAAGAACAGAAAAATTTGAGTCCTTAATTTCACTGTTAATCACAATCTATGTATTCGGCAAGCAAATTGTAACTTAGATGAAAATATTCAGAATCATTTAGTGAGTTTCAGTCAATTATATTCAAATTAAATCTTTAACGATATGACTAGTGTTCAGCAAATCATTTTATTCACTAGTAAATTTCTTTAATTCAATCTAACCAAATCATGATGGATTTATTCATATCGTAAACTACTGGTTGTAAATATCATGAAATTCCCTACAGATAAGACCATTAAACAATAATTAATAAATTTTCCCTTTATTTATTAAATTATTTTGTATAAAACAAGCAAAACAGCTTTAAATTCAATACAGTTAAATAATATTGACAAATACTCTGGAATTAACTGTATTTAGTCAATTCATAAATCACATATCAATTTGATTAGCTGTCAGTATACATCAGTATATTGAACATAACACCTAATCTGAAAGTACTGTACATTCTAAGTGGGGAAGTGGGAAGTGTACAGGGTATGAGAGAATCTGGAAAAGCAAAGAGTACGAGAGTGAGTAGTCAAAACTACACGTTAGTATGTTGTATCTAACCATAAAGAATCTTTAAGACATATAATTACGGTAAAAATAAATGGTGATGTGAACAGGATTTTAATAAAAAAAAAACAAACCTTTATATAATGAATACTACTAATTAATAATTCAATTAGTGAATAACATGCAAGTGTATGTATGCTGCTCATCAATAGATTGATTATTTCTTTGTTTTTATTCACTGATTAATTGAATATTGATGATTATTTCGTTTGTTATTAATAAGTGGCGGTAATACACACACTTTCAAGACTGTGAGTTGTTGATATGTAATCACTCCAAAATATGAATACATTCCAAAATAGATACACAAGTTTAGTTCAAATGAGTTAGAAACAAAGCAACTGTGAAAAAAAAGAAGAAAGTTTATCAGTTTTGTATGATTATTGACTAATCACTGCAATTTAAATCACTATAAGGAACCAACTGGAACGGTTTACGTTGCAAGTGTACACAGCAGTTCTTGTTTATCGTTTACATCGTATAGTAAGTAGTCTGTGTCTGCTTTTCTCAATTATGTCAATTTACATTTCTCATACATGAAACTAATGTACTGTTTGCTTGCGACTGATCACTCCACCACCACCACCACCCCCTCACCACTACTTACAATCATTATACTATAGAATGTACTATTAGTAGAGGGTGGAAACACACCGTACTCTGATTATTTATTTGACTGTAAATTCAGTTTGACAAAATCACATATCATATCCAAGAATAACTTCAATAATTAATGAGTCAAATAATAACAATTTAGCAAGAAGTGAGGAAGAAAATCAAGAACAAATCAATTTGTGATAAATGTGATTAGATGAATTAATCCGTTTCAAGAGTTGAATATTGTCTTCAATTGATAGATACTGTTAAATTTGAGAAATGGTATTCAGATGAGGTAAACCTGAACAAGAAAACTGCAAAAAAAAACTTTTTTAAAATAGTTTGTACCACAGACTGATCTTAGAAAACTATTAAAAACCAGAAATCACAGGATAGATGTTTTAGCAGACTATAGGATTTATCTGTAATGTTTATCTTTAAACCCATTGAGGATTAAACCCAGAACCTTCAAGTCTTACGGAAATCACTCAATTTTTACACCTCTAACATCTAACAGTTTATATCTCTGACTTCAATTAATTTTTATACAGACTGGAGAACACATTGCTCCGGGAACTGGAGGCAATCATTGTGACCATGAACATAACTTAGTAACAAGTGATATTTTAATCTTATTGATAATAATTAGTAGAAATTAAACTTGATTTATGTTTAACATTTAAATGACTTTTAATCATGTTTGTGTGTGTATGTGGCTCATACTCAATAATGGCTAGAAAGTGTACCAATTCGCTGGAAAAATATCGTGGAATCTACTGGGTAGTTGATTTGTCTTATAAGATGCGTTTATTGATTTGCTTCTTCAATGAGTTACGATCTATCTATCTATCTATCTATCTATCTATCTATATATATATATATATATATATATATATATATATATATATATATATATATATATATCACAAATCATCTTAACCTGATCATGGTAAATAAAGTGAAAAATCTAAGTGAGATACCGTAAGACAAGAAACAGAATTATACATGATTAACAATTAACTTCGAGATAATTTTAACTAACCATGATAGGATCGTATAAGAATTCAGATGATTTTAAAAAAGAATATTTTAGATAATATTAATGTTATTTTTAAAATTGGGTAGAGGCTTACAGTGGAATCCAGGACTATAATTTGCGACTGAAGGTCATCTCAAATCAATCCATTCAGGATGAGTAAACGGAAGCACGGAATGACCTGTTATTGCCCTACATATCGGTAAGATATTAAAAAACCTTACAAATGAAATCGGTCGAACAAGTTAGTCATCAGGTTTATTACCTCATTAGATAGCATGTTGAAGGTTTGGAATGAAAAGTATAGAGTTCGAGTGCTGATGTGATCATTAGCACTAAGGTGTAGGTGTTTCTAGCTGACAAGTCCCAAATAAAACGAAACGGGAGTGCCGGACTCCATCGCTAGCCCCAGCTCATCTATTCTGAATAAATCAATGACTTAATTAAGGTAATCCCCATGGGGTGCATGTATACCAACAAAGACCGATGACCCATAAACATATGACTATTAGTGGAACAACGCCTGAATTCCTTCTAATGTTACTGCCGGTCCGAAGCCCGGATAAAGGAGGAGGTTTGGGCCTGGGGTTAGCGACATCATCTCGTAAAAAACCGACTCACTAAAAGACGCTAACCAGAAAAATTCGCTGATCGGTGGCCTATGCTCCATTACGGGTAAAGCCGCAAGCAAATAAATTAGTGGAATTACTAAAGTGAACAGATAGCTTGTCCTTACTAGATTTTCATGTGACAAGGCTATCGGCTTTAAAATTTATCAGCTAGCATACCTAAAAACTGAGATTATAATAACGATTAGATCTCCTAGTTATCATATAAACGTCCTTAGGCAATCCAAACCCTCTTAGTGGAAAGACTGAGATGAGTAAAACCGAACAGTTATGTACACAAATTACAAGTGTACATGTTTCCCACTGTCCAGATAAAGACATATAGTCTGAGACTTTGACTCGGGGATAACTTACTTCCTCTAAAAGCATCTCTTACTAAATCCCTCATCGACCGCTAGCACTCAGAAAGACATGTGACCATCTGGGTTTGGGATATCGTGTAATATGAACAGGTATGCACAGTACATTATTTCTCTCTCCTGAAAAGTTTCTTCCTTTATCTCCATTAGAGGTAAACGTGCATCACCTCCGTCGGGTGGACTATAACTCCTTGTATCTCACTTCAGCTTCTGACTTTCCTATCTGAGCGTCAAGAACGGTTGATGGAAAGGAGATTCATGAAGTACAGTTAAAGTAACACGATCAAAACTTTTCGCGCTATCTACAACCTTCTTGGGGTACAAATCTCTCTGAATCAGTGGATATTGATTTCATTTCACTCATCTAAATCTATCTACATGTCTTTGTGAGCATACCGCTGCAGAGCACCTGACGTCTTAATAGAGCTTAAAATAAAAATCCTCCGTAACAACCACACTCTCAAACATAACACTCACTGATTAACTGAAAGGAAAAATGGACAGAAACGCTTGACACCGCAGAAAAATCGAACACCGAAAAACAGATGTGATGTGAATTAATGGACACACATTATATCCACAGATAGCTTATCCCTATTCTTAGTGTTTCAGTTGAGCCACGTATAACAGTCTGAGGAAAGTTACAAATAATATGAAGTGATACTATCTTTTACAAAGTTTCAAATTAGAGACCACTGGTAGACATGGGTTACACCAGAATAATGAGCACCAAACACCTTGAACCCTCTATTTTAAGGTGATAAACATTAATACATACAACTTTAACTGACACCACCTATCCCCAATATTATTTGAAAAGGTTTTTAGACAAAATGTGAGTGATTCTTACTAAATCATGATTGTTACACGGTTAGAACGCAGGTATGCAATAGTTTTATTCAAACTAGGACACTGAGCATCTCACTTTTAATTAGAGTGGTTGTAAGCTATGAGTATTAAAAAATAGCTACAGCTTAAGGAAAATACTCTTAACAGGATGAGGTTCAATGCCATAATTAGTAAATACATAAAATAATGACCACTTATGACTAAGAAATTGACAGGTGAATAAATGATAACCAATTATCGGAAGTGGCTATTTGAACAACTGTTAATGAAACCGAACCTGAGAAACTACAAACAACTAACAAGTCTTCCTAAAGTCCACGTATATGTAGTCAATCAGTTCATGCATCAATTCCCGGCCCTTTAGATAATTCCAATATTAAAGTAACAGTTTATTTGAGATTTATGTCAACATACAAAAGTCAAATACAGAGTCTTCTATTGAAAATAAAATCATGAGTAAACATTAGATTGTCGGAAGTTAGATTTGAACTTGCATCTTATTGTTCAATCATACGTAACAATTGATTTTTTTAACGTTCATTGGAAAAACAATAGATGATGATTGTTGACAAAATATTAGATAATACAATTATTTTCCACAAAAAACCGTTGTATGAAAGAATTTTTTCTGGTAAAATTATAACAACTTGTACAAACGTTGAAATTAAAGAACCTATTTTTGTAATCAAATGTAAACAATAATAACAACACTAATAATTGCGGTTTTTTTTAAAAAAAGAAGAAACTTGTGAAGAGACTAATTATGTTTTTGAGGAAGAGTTAATTTGTGTAGATACTTATATATGTACACTCTAAAATATAGGAATAACTGTTAATTTTCCTTATTTTCTTTAATAGTGTTTCCTAAGTTGGTGAACCACATTGCGATTGAAAACGTTTTATTCTTTCATAAATCTTCACTGCTGGACCTAATTTAATGCCAAGTTCCGTGAGTACATCCATACGCTTCATTAATAACAAACAAGTACCATCAATTTCTTGTTGATAAAATGCTTCAGCTTCACGTTGAAAACCTTCTTCTAATAGCCACTGTTGAACATGATCAACTGACCAAATACTTACATCTGTTGGGCGATTATTATTTAATGAAATTTCTTGATTTTCACCATTTATAACTATGTTCGAATCAATAGTATTTTCGTTTCCATTTTTGATTTCTTTACTAATGCTAGTACTATTATTATTACTATTATCATCTGAACATGATTTAAGATAAAGATCTGATGTTGAATTATACAAAATAGATGATGTTTTATTATCATTTTCTGTAGCATCTTCTTGTATTATTGTAGAGGATCTAAATTTATAAAAACAAATAAAAAAAAATACGAATTAGTCAATTGGTTATAATCAACATACATATTGTAAGTATGATAGATCGGTTGAAGTTGCCACAACACATCAACAAATCACAGTGCCAGAATAGTAGTAGTAGTAGGGAAACATTAGATATAGATAGTACGATTCTACAAGAATATCTAATTTGTGGCATGAAGAAAATATATAAGGGAAATCTATAGACCAAGGATTAACAATATCATTGTTGCAATTATAATATGATTGTCCATCACTAAGATTTCTTTCACTACCATTGTACTTCATTAATAGGTGTTCCATGTTTAAGATGATTTTTAAACTAAACCTCACCATACGAAAATGAAAAAGCATTACACCACAGAATAATATGGACAAGTGAAACAGGCAACAAAATACAACAAAATCATGAGAGTAACTGGGTTCATTTATTGATAAGTCTAACACTAACACTACCACTATGAGATCTGAATTGACAATGGTGTCTTTGTGCTAATGTGGTATGGCAACATGAACTGATGTACTTACGTACAAAGTTCTACGTTGCAGGTGACTGTCTGACTGACACTAATAGTAAATATATAAAAGTTAAAATAGCCAATCACTCATGTGACTCCATTTACAATTAAGTAACCTGTAAATAAATGACGATACATAAACATGTCAAATTTACATAGAACATGTGAAGGAGTACCACTGAAAATAATATTTTACAAGGTATAATAATAAGGCTCAAAACAAGTTTGCTAGAATACATTTCCGTCAAAATTGTTTCGCAACAATTAATAACAAAAAGAATCTACTATATAAGATTTCGGATTTTAACCCCGATGAAAAGAAATCAAATGAATTCTAGTGATAGGCTATTTTGTCTGAATAATGTAACAACAAAAATTCTTGACATTTTCTTCTCTCATACAGACTACCCTAACTACTGCATATCATCATTATACTACGATACAATCAACAAACATGATGATAAATTGTAGAAACTTAATGACAAATATATACATACAAATTTTGAGGTGCGTCACATCAAAATATAGTTAAGAAAACACGTCCAAACAAGTCAACTAGAATCTATAACTTCAAGTGTATTAGTAGTCAAGACTAAGGAACCAAACAGATCTTAGATAGCAGTAATAATAATAATAGTGAATATAAAAACAGAGTTGATGTGATTCAGACATCAGTACATCTATTTAAATGTTTAAATAATCATTCTAATCATAATCACAGACTTGTACAAACCACTTCCACTAAAAAAGAGAGGTATAAACATTAGCCAAAATAATCACATTTAACTACATAGGTGTTTCTTTTTTAGAAAAGAGGACGAAAACCACCTACAATAACTAGCAACTCTGTTCGCATACAAGTGTGACCAGACTGTAATGATCAACAAGAATAATGAGACAAACTAACTTCAATGAATATCAAAAAACAAATTAATTCATAAATCATATGTACAAAAGAAACCAAAAGAAAAATTTAAGAAAACATAGGTAGTTCGCCTTTTGGTGAGCCGGAAAATTGTATTGTTTCCAAAAGCAGACAGTTTATGAGAAACTTGACTTCTAGTATTTTAAAATAACAAACTTCTCCACCATCTCAAAAACTGTACTTTCGTTGAAATTGAGAATATGAAAAACGACTTGTAGTGAAGGTATCTGGAAAAGGAATCTGATCGATGTGAATGCAATTTTTTATAAAATATTTTACATTGACAGAATGAATAAAACCTTGATTATATGACTCTGTTTCCGCTAAAAAGCGGAAATTAATTATCCAGAGAGAGAGCTAAACATGTTAATTGGTGCAGATAAGCTGCCGTGACCTATATTAATGAGTGAATCCTTAGATAAAGTAAAAAAACAACTAACGAAGAAATTATTACGACTTACATTGGATGTTTGTGCCTCATAACCTGTCAGATGGTAAATGTCTGAAATCAACCTACTCTTCTTGAGTTTGCTTGTTCTTAAGCTCACTTTAAGCGTTGGATAATTATTGAATCTAATAATTTAAAGAACACATGGTAAAGTGATTCATCTGTGGTTATATCACAAGATTTCCATCTTTTAATATAATGTGAAGACCTATGGGATTGATCTTTCAGACCCTGTTGCTGAATCTCGCTCCAATATACCTATGATCTTATAGACTTGCTTAGAGAATAACCAAAGGCCAATAAAATTGTTGCATCTCTGATTCCAGTCACCTGGTACCAAAACGGATCATAGTTCCGTATATGCATTTATTTAAACACAAATGGGCACGAACAAAAATACGCACCGTTCAAATAGGTGGATGAAATTGTCAAGAGATGAGGGGTCGAAATAACAAAATAATAATTTGATGAGTTACAATCAGTGGACGAAAGTAGTATATGATGGTAGAAATAATAATTTGATTTCCTAATTTTGAAAACTACACACACACACACACACACTAAATTATTGATTTACCAATAGTTTCATTCGTTCGAATATACTTTTATTGACCGGACATTTTCAATATGTTTAAATTATTATTGTGGATGTCGTACTAATTAGTGATTGGCGAATAGATCAATCCGATCTTATCATTTCGTTTTCTACCTCGTGTTAGTATAAGAAGCTCACTCCTATACTAAGTAGCAGAGGTAGCAATCGTGCCAGAAACAGTATTCAGTGTTTACTTCAAGTTACAACTCTGAAAAATTAGTTGTTTCAAGATATGACACGGTTCAACAGTTAGGAAAATACAGTCAAAAATAGCTTGTTCACCCTGACAAGATCACATTTTGTGCGCAAGACTAATGAAAATTAACATAGAACGGCTGTTGCTTCCGATTCTCGGACATGTCTGAAGACGGCTCAAACCACGGAGTTGAACTATAGTCCGGATTCCGACCAAGTTGTGAAAAACAAATAAATACCAGTCCTACACAGTCTCTCATAGATGCGTTGTACACTCTAACTTTTACTTCAGGACGAATACCACGATAGTACTAAAAATGGTACAGGCTGGTACATGTCACTCTGGCTTTCACGGTACGTAGATTGGTCTCACCACTCTCATAGCTACCCAGATACCCACAGACACCTAAAACCAAGCGACAGTATTATTCGCATACTTAAGATCGAAAAATCTTTCTCCAGATACAGATCCACATCACAACCACTTAAATTCGCCGATGTCAAAGTTGAAGAGAAAAAGTAATATTAGGCAACCCTAACTAACCCGTTGCTGATCGAATAGAACGATAAAGAGATGAGGTTGTATGAGCTCATTCTCTGAGGTATTTGATGCAGAATCCTCCAAACGTGCAGTGCTGTCCAATAAGTAGGAGGATTTGTTATCGAAAATCACGATTGTTGAATGTCATAAAATTACGTAAATTTCCGCTAGGCTTACTAGCAAATGACTTTCTAATCTCAATCTGTAATGAGTTTATCATTATCATCTCATCCCACATATTTTTCTTTCTTTGCCCACCGCTGTTCCCCATGGTTGATTAGACTTTTGTGCTCGATTTCATTTTTACATACTCTGCTGTTTCAAGCATTAAAAGAAAATTAGCAAAATGAAAAACACAGGAGCTAAAACTACGCAACCAGTGATACAGAGGAATGTGGCATACGAAATATGCTTCACAGGGAACTGATTAAATTCACGAATGAACAGTATGTAAGTCTGTGATTTTGCGGAAGATAGTAGTTCATTTATAAAGTACAGCATTATTTAATCGGCTTCAACCACACTGTGTGGGCTAACATTGCTAACCAACGGCAAAAACTGAAGTAACAGAAAGGTGATTGAACCAGTCGTTTACCAGCTGAAAGATGATCATTTTATTCACTATACCACCGCTCTACCTGGGGGAGAAAGATAATGAATACATTCGAGACATTGTGATTGATTATGAACTGTTACCTCAGATCTGTAAATCAAAACCGCTGAATATCTGCCAATCTCAAACGAGAGATTTGCACCTTCAGACATGAGTAAGACAGAAATCTATAGAACTTATAGGTTGGTACCACATCTGGGATCACCGACTACTCTGGTTGATGTAGTAGCAGATTTGAATAAAACTAAGGACGGCCAGAATAAGGCATTATACCAGTTTATGAAGATACAGATTGTTGAACTGAGTCATGTAGATAGGTGAACAGACAGACAGATACAACGCAGAACTTCGTACATAAGTACATCAGTTCAGGTTGCCATACTTAGCCGTAATGGAAAAGATTAGGGAGCGAAAATATAATTCGAGAAGTATAATTCAGTAAGATAAATTTAGAATGAGAAAGATAAAGATTAAGTGGAATTCAGAAGGTTAGAATTAAAAAGCACACAAAGAGTGGATACGCCTGCGCGATTGCAAACGATTCTGAGCAATGTCCTTCAAGGTCTCTAACCATTGGTGACTATCGTCTCGCGGACCACAACCAAATAGCCTGCACCTACCAACATTACTCAGTCCACTTGTCAGTGACTTCACGGATTTCTGCCATGTTTTGGTCTGGCCGCCCCTAGCTTTCTTCCCACCTACTCCTACACTGCAAAATATAGCTCGACGAGGCAGTCGGTGGTTAGCAATACGTAACACATGTCTCAACCACCTCAAATGATGAAGTTTCACTACTACATCTATTGATTTGCCATCCCCACCTAGAACTAGTTTCTTAACGACAGCATGGCTTATACGGTTGTCCCACGATACACGAGCAATCCTTCGGAGAAATCGACGATCAAAGACTAGTAAACTACGGACGTCTTCCATTCTTAACGGCCACGTTTCGCATCCGTACAGTAGGACGGAGCAAACTGCTGAACAGTACACTCGTCCTTAAGTCATCAAACCGATATCTCGCCCGCACCATCAATGAGCTATAAAGTCACCAGCCATTATTACTATATCAGAGCGCCTAGCTTTTTGGAGGAGTTCCGAAAGCTTTCTGTAGAACTCATCTTTAACCTCGTCTGAACTGCAGTCAGTGGAGGGGGGGGGCATAGGTAGATACGACGAAGAGGCAACGACTGGTGTATCTATCTTTCCGAGTCCTTACTGTCCCGTTCAGTCGGACAGCGCACAATCCACTATCTACAGGGATCCGGTCTAAGAGAGATTGTTCAGCTCTACGAATCAATGCTATACCTACACTAGCGAGATCCCTGGGAGTAGCATCAGGGCTACCGGATACACGAAGTGTAAGTCGAGCTGCTTCTTTATTTTGACAAGGTGAAATCAGATTAATGACTTTACTAAGATCCTGTATGCGCGTTTCCGAGACGCAGCATACATCGATGGCACTAGATTCTAATGTCCTAGCTAAGGAAGCTTGTTGCCCTATTTGACACAATGTCCGTACATTAAATGCTGCAACATGTAGTCTAGAACGTGGTTTCAGGAGACTGGAAATGACGTTTCGTGAACTCGTGTCATTTGCATTAGTGGTGCAGTGTGATAAGGGAAGGTGAGTAGAGTTAGTTGTGGAGAGAATAGAGGTATGTGTGGGTGTAGGGAGGATTTGATATTGACCAATTCGGTCTCGTGTGCCGTTACTGGTATGTGGTAGTTTGTCACTTCTCCGCTGCTCACACCGTGGAAGGTTGCTTCTTGAGGGACCTGAAAAGGAAGGTGGATTATTGTTGGTCTTAGAGACCTGGGTGCGTAACCGCAGAGCCCAGGGGACAACTGCTTGAGGCCCGCCAAGCACGGCCTTTTTATTAAAGGTTTCTTGAGTATTAGCTCCGCTCTTGAAAGCCCTTAATGGCCACCCTTACCACCGGAGACGGAAATCCGTGAGGTAGGGTGAGGTGTGACATTTTTAGGGTCGACCTTTTCTAATCCTTCCTTCCTTGTGAGAAGGCAACATCGCTGCAGATGCTGGTTGTCCGAGGGAAACACCTTACTGCTGTCACACCGCTGTGCAGTCAGAAGTACGACTTCGGTTCAAATTGTCACACCACATTAGCATAGTGAGATTGAATTAATGACACATTCCAAGGTAGTAGATGTAGTAACACAATCAGCAACAATACTAATAGGAGAGGTTGATTTATATTCCAGATGGTCCCGGAAGAAAATATGACTTCGTGGAATATAAAGCCTTAGATAATTTCATAGCTGAGGATCTAAAAGAAATCAAAGAGTGAATGTATTTGGGCCACTGAGACTGATTCCGAACCATTTTATTCACTATCTAACCATTGGTAACGACCACACAGCAGATGGTGGTTGTCCGAGGGAAACACCTTACTGCTGTCACACCTCTCTGCAGTCAGAAGTATGACTTCGCCCTCAGATCTTGAGTAGCTGCTTTTAGTCTCATCGTTCTCCAATCGACCTGCCTGGGATAGTGGAACATTCAGGAAAATATGTTCCAGCCAGTACAGCTCGATTGGGTCATCACGATAGGCAAGCCCGACCACCACGTCAAGGTAGCAGCTTCGGTCGGGTTGAATAACTGGTTGGGGTTAGCTATGTGGTCGTTACCAATGGTTAGATACTGAATAAAATGGTTCGGAATCAGTCTCAGTGGCCCAAATACATTCACTCTTTGAGTTCTTTTAGATCCTCAGTTATGAAGGAAGGCTTAGAAAATGTCGACCCTAAAAATGTCAAATCTTACTCCGCATTCACGCTCCCAGGTCTCTAAGACCAACAATAATCCACCTTCCTTTTCAGGTCCCTCAAGAAAAAACCTTCCAGTCAGTCAGTTGCAACGTAGAACTTCGTAGGTAAGTACATCAGTTCATGTCGCCGTACCACATCAGCACAGAGATATAACTGTCAATTCAAATCCAATAGTAGAAGAGGTAGTAAAGGTATTAGAAGTAATCCACGGTGTGCGGAGAAGTGACAAACTACCACATACCAGTAACGGCACACGAGACCAAATTGGTCAATATCAAATCCTCCCTACACCCACACATACCTCTATTCTCTCCACAACTAACTCTACTCACCTTCCCTTATCACACTGCACCACTAATGCAAATGACACGAGTTCACGAAACGTCATTTCCAGTCTCCTGAAACCACGTTCTAGACTACATGTTGCAGCATTTAATGTACGGACATTGTGTCAAATAGGGCAACAAGCTTCCTTAGCTAGGACATTAGAATCTAGTGCCATCGATGTATGCTGCGTCTCGGAAACGCGCATACAGGATCTTAGTAAAGTCATTAATCTGATTTCACCTTGTCAAAATAAAGAAGCAGCTCGACTTACACTTCGTGTATCCGGTAGCCCTGATGCTACTTCCAGGGGTCTCGCTAGTGTAGGTATAGCATTGATTCGTAGAGCTGAACAATCTCTCCTAGACCGGATCCCTGTAGATAGTGGATTGTGCGCTGTCCGACTGAACGGGACAGTAAGGACTCGGAAAGATAGATACACCAGTCGTTGCCTCTTCGTCGTATCTACCTATGCCCCCCCCTCCACTGACTGCAGTTCAGACGAGGTTAAAGATGAGTTCTACAGAAAGCTTTCGGAACTCCTCCAAAAAGCTAGGCGCTCTGATATAGTAATAATGGCTGGTGACTTTAATGCTCAAGTAGGTAGACTAAGTGAAAACGAAAGACACCTAGGTGGATGTTATGGTGTCGCGGCTCAAAGAACAGACAATGGCGACCGTCTGTTACAAGTATGCTCAGATAACCGCCTATTTCTAGCAGACACTAACTCTAGGCATGAGGAAAAACATCTATTGACCTGGCGATCCCCGAAGTCGTCTCAACGTTGGACGCAACTAGATCATATCGCCATCAGCCACCGATGGAGAGTCTCGATAGAGGACTGTCGCTCGTTCTGGAGCACATGTTTAGATTCAGATCATGCCCTAGTGCGAGCTCGTATCTGTTTGCGTCTTACTGGACGTAGGAAAGACACCGTAAGGAAATCTTTTAGGGTTTTACTCAATGATAATCAAGCTAAGAATATATTTCAGGAGGAACTAGAAAAACAGTTAGGCGACCATGTAAGCGATTCGCATCCGGAAGCAGGCTGGAATGATATCAAAAAGGCTTTGGAATTAGCAGTGATATCTGCTAGAAAGTTAAGCCATAAGGCTAGAATGAAGCCGTGGATCTCCGTAGCATCTACCGAACTGATGGATGCTCGAAAGCTCATCATACTCGGCTCGCAGTGCGATGAGGAGCGAAGTCAGCTTAGACGTAGGCTGATAAAAAGCCTACGCAATGATCGCGAACAGTGGTGGGTAGCGAAGGCAAGCGAGATGGAAAAGGCAACAGTGATAGGCAACAGTAGGCAATTATTCAGACTCTTCAAAGAAACTGGTATAAGGTGTCCGAATGTGAGTACGGCTATCTCGGAAAACGATGGTCTTATTAATCATTCTTAATCCAGGAGATTGGATCGATGGCCGAATACTTTAAGGATCAGTTTAACTGGCCTTCAGCCACACTTCGGTTTCCCACGATCTCCAATCATCCTGAATGGCATGTCGATGCAAGCCCTCCGAACCGTTATGAAGTTGAAAAGGCTATAGGAAATCTGAAGCGAGGGTGAGCTGCAGGTCTTGATAGGCTTCCCCTGAGATTTTTAAGGATGGTGGTGGAGTTTTAGCAGCTAAGTTGACTGAGATCTTAGGTAGAATCTGGGAACTGGACGTAATCCCATCCGACTGGTCTCAATCACTGATTGTCCCAATCTATAAGAAAGGACAAAAGTCTTCTTGTGAGAATCACAGGTGAATCAGTCTAACTAATATAGTATCTAAAATATTGGCCTCAGTAATATTTCGACGCTTAACGAAAGCTCGTGAAGAGCAGACTAGAGAAAAGCAGGCTGGTTTTCGACCTGGATGTGGTTGTATAGACCACATATCCACACTACGACAGGTCCTGGAACGAAGACATACATTTAGGCGTCCGACAATAGTCGTGTTCCTGGACCTTAAGGCGGCTTTTTACTCAGTGTATCGTGAGGTTCTGAGGCAGTGTTTGTCATTGAAAGGTGTACCAGAGAAGTGTACATTAACCTTATAAAAGCTATCTACTCGAAGACTACAGGTCGAGTGAGAGCTTATGGCGAACTGTCACCGGAATTCTTCACTTCAAGTGGTGTCCGTCAGGGATGTCCACTGTCTCCATGCTTGTTTAATTCTATCATAGACATGCTCCTAGATATAACCTTATCCTCGTCTGAATTATCAGGAGTAGACCTTTTACTAAGAGGCTCGCTTATCGACTTAGAATATGCCGATTACATAGTCCTACTTGGTGAAGACGCTGACAAAATGCAAAGTCTTCTGACCACCCTAAGCAACAATTCAAGCATGTTCGGCTTTTGATCATAGGTGTCTTCGAAGCATTACTCGTATACCCTGGGACACCAGAGTGAGAAACGCTGTTATTAGGAAACGGGTACTAGGTAAGGATGACAGATCAATCGATGAAGTAATGGAACTTCATCAGTTGAGGTGGTTAGGACATGTGTTACGTATGCCTAACCACCGACTGCCTCGACGAGCTTTGTTTTGTAGTGTAGGAGTAGGTTGGAAGAAAGCTAGGGGCGGCCAGACCAAAACATGACAGAAATTCATGAAGTCAATGAAAAGTGGACTGAGTAATGTTGGTAGGTGCAGGCTAGCTGGTTGGGGTCCGCGAGATGATAATCATCGATGGTTAGAGACCTAGAATGACATGGCTCAAAACCGTTTGCAATGGCGCCGGTGCATTTATTCTTTGTTTTCTCTCAAATCCTAAACTTCTAGATTCTTCAACACCTCTAGTTTTGTCTTTCTAAGCTTATCTCAGTGTATCATAGTTCTCAAATAATATCTTCTGATCCTAACCTCTTTGATTACTTCTAATACCTTTACTACCTCTACTACTATTGGATTTGAATTGACAGTTTATATCCCTGTGCTGATATGGTATGGCAACATGAACTGATGCACTTACGTACGAAGTTCTACGTTTCATCTGACTGACTGACTAACTGACATACGTACCAGGTTCCATATTGCATATGACTGACTGATTGACTTTATAATAGCCAATAACATAAATTCAATGTACCCTTAAAACATCTTAGTAGTATGAAGGATGAGACAGGGGAAATGCAAAAAAATATCAGGACAAGAAAGATGATTCAAAGACTTATAAACTTACTTGTTTTCATGAAAACATTCACCATCTAACTGGACAGAACTTGTTTCATATGTATTGCTGTTAATAGTATTACTATCTGGTTCATTTAATTTGGGTGATGTGGAATAACAAGTTTTAGTTGGTGACAATACAGATGACGAATGACCTGTGGAACTTATATCTGCTGGAATATTTTTATTACAAACTGGGTTGGGAGCCGCTGCTAAACTCTGGTCAATTGTAGAATGAGGTGAGGATTCAATAGATTTGATAATATTTTCTTCTATACCAGACTCATCTATTTCTTGTTTAGATTCACTTGTGACACATTCATAAGATGTATTGATTTCTTTCAATGGAATTTTCATAGAATCATCATTAGATTCTTTAATTTTTTTAGGTGATGAATAAGTTTGATTATTAACACTAGATGGAAGTGTACCAATAGCTACACGATAACCTTCATCTTGACAATTGGCACAAACCCATGGAAGACTACGATCTATTGACTCTTCAAGTTTCGGTCGATGGCATTCAATGTGAAAGCCTTTGTCACATGCATCACATATAATCAAATCACTCTATCAAGGAAACAAAAAAGAATAAAATAATTTTCTAAAGCCGTATTTGATATATGCAAAAGATTAATCACGATGATAAAACTTACTGGGTACAGGCTCATGTAGCCGACTTTAAGGTACACTTATTATGTGAAGCCTAATGATATTATCTGTATTCCCAAACTAAAGTACGTAGAAGCGTAACTCGGAGCGAAGACCTAGCAGATGGAAATCAGGTGTCTTAACCGCTAAGCCATAATTTACCACTAAGACAGTTAACACAAATAATGGGCAACATAGAATATTTCCAACTGGATTTCCCATAAAACAATGTCTTATCAAAATATATAATTGTTATCTATATGAATGATGTTACTAAACATAATAATTCTGATAAAACATTCACTCAAGTATACAAATACTACACATGATGAATTACGCCTACAGTTATGTATGGTATTACTAAATACATTGCATTTGTGATCAATATAAAATAATGGAAATTATTATTGTACTAAAGTAAATTTATCAAAAAATCTATGTAAATCGATATATAAGATTACAACTGAAGTACATACGCAACACAATACAATTAATTATTTGCCAAAAGTTTGTGATAGACTGCTGGCGAATAAATGGAATAACAGGTAACACATGGTAACTGATAAATTACAAACGTGAATACTGGGTAACGCTGTAATCACGTAACATTTTTCAGTAACTATTACGAGTAACTTTTTTCGATACAAAAATAATACAAGATCACAAAAGACTGGAAAAATCTATTGCAGATCGATAACAGTTAGTGCATCTCTTATAACAACTGTTGACATAGAAAGGACATTATGCAGCCACATCGGTGTTCTCGAACTCTTATGGAGGTACCAAAGATAAGATCATTAAGTAAAGATTATCACTGATTGTTCGCTAAAAACCCACAAATTCAAAATAAAAAGTGAGAAAAACTGAGATACAAATGATAAGATTACTTACTACAAGTGTTTTTAGTAGGAAAGGAAGTCATATGTAAACGGAGAACAAGAAAGGGGAGAAACCACTATAGTTTAGATAATATTGGATTCAACACGCAAAAATATTTCTTTTTAAACATTGGACATTGTGTACTTTGAAAAACAGCCCATGGAACGGAAGTAAGACAGAAATATAGTCTAAATAATTATATCGAACCGAGTTTTTTTTAACTAGGTGCCATATAATAATGTAGTGCAACAAAATAACTTTTCATATAGTTTCTTTACGTATCTACTTAAACTGTTGAGGATTTCGGTTCCTCCGTAAAAGTTTCAGAAAGAAAAGTAATATTATTTGTAATATTTTTTCGGGGAAAAGACTATATCTAACTTATTTTTAAGAAAGTAACAAAAATTTGGATAGTCAGACTCAATAAATCTCATCCATATAGTTGAAATAATATTGAAAATGTTAGTTAATAGCTTATAATGCAGGTTCTCAGCACAACGCAGAAATAATGAATAAGGCATATTATTGGGTTGTATGATCAGTTAAATAACTTGAAACATTTTAAAAATGTCACCTATAACTAACTTTTGTTGATGTCGCTTATGGTACAAGACACATGAACAATGGGAAAACATATTTCCCCTAGATGATATAAAGAGGAAACTCACTTTGCATTCACTATTGTTACAAACTGTACAAGTTTTACAATCTGAACACTGCCATGGAGATTGACGTGCACGTTCTGTTAATTCGGGCCAGTAATCTAAACAAGTTGGATGAGCTGTGAAATGAAGACATAAAAAAAGGAAAGACAATGAAATTATGCATATAACTTTTCAACAATATTAGAAAAAATGAAACAAACTTCAGAACTAAACACAACTAAAATGATAATTAAAGTAAAGCAATTAAAACAAACACAAGAACTTTCAAAACTAAGATCCATTTAAAAGGCCCACCACTTGTGTTGATCTGATGACTAGATTGTTGACAATCACTTCCAGCTTTTAATATCGAATCATTGACATTAGTACTAGTTTCATTTTCGCATTTTTGCATCACTAAATTCAATGGAGAATTACTACTATTATCTTGACATGAATAATCCAATCGTTTTGTTTGTAAATAGTAATTGGAGTTCAAGTTGTTCTTTACACTTGACAATTTTGATGAAATTGATTTCATGAAATAATTTTGATTTGATTTTAGTCCAATCAATGATGAATTGATATTAGATTGTTTCTGTTGTTGTATTTCCGCAGCAGTATATGCTAGAGTTGATTCGATTCTACGTAGAATTGTGGCCAGTTGGGTTGGTCCAATAGGATGACAATCAAACCATAAATTCTCTGCTGTACAGTTTGTTTTCCATGTTAAAAAATAATTATCTTCAAGTGACTGACCTATTGAACTGACAATAAATTCAACGATTATTACAATACATTGTGTATAATACACGTGTATTTGTACATAAATGTATTGATGTAGAGATCAGAAAAAGTGAAAAGTGACAAGGAATATATAGTGATGACTGTATCGATTATGAAAAAAAGTAAGACAAGCAGAAAAAAAGTAAGACAAGCAGCAAAATGTAACAAGAGGATCAACAATCAACCTACACATACATCATTGATCACTTACCTCAGTCTTTTAGACACATAAAATTCATGATAACAAACAATACAACGTTCATGATTATTTAGTGAATTATGATCAAATACAAAGTTGGTTCCCGAACTAGAAGCCAGTAGTTCTCTTTCTGATCGAGGTAATGAAATACTACTATAACGATTTATTTTTTCCAGTAACTTAATGTTTTCCTTCACTGTATAATCTTGTGGTGAATTCTTATCTAAATAATCGAAATATGAAAAAATGTTCCTTGGTGATGATGATAACGACGATGGACACGGTGAAGTGATCGATTTTGAGAGTAAAGAACAGCTTGAATCTGGTCTATATATTAGGCCGAAAGTTCCGCTTTTATCATTGATACACATGTTAGATAACTTTACTGGGTCGTCCTTCAGAGTTAAATCTGAGTTATCCAGTTTAATTTGTTTATTATTGATTTCGTCATCGTTATTATCATTGAAATAAATTAATTTTAATTGACTATTTAATCCAAAACGTAACTGATGCAACTGACTACAGTGACGTAGACGAAGTAATTTAGCAAATAAGTAAACTAATGTGTGAACCAACTGTTGAGCACTCGTCTTACCAAAAAACCGTGATTTCCACAAGAAATCTTCTTCAGGGGATGAATAACAGACTGTATTAATATATGTTAAATTTAATGGAACAAAGTTAGCAAAAATATTACTTGGTAAGACATCTGTTATAGAAGATGGAGAGATTGAGCTACTATTGGTACCATTAACAACATTACCAGTTTTTGAAGGAACGATAGATGACTTGAGAACTAATGATTTGTTCTCATCAATTGAATTGATATTCTGCTTGCTATTAGATGATTCATACAAAGTAGAAGAGATATTTCGTTGATGATACTGTGTGAATAGTGGTCTATCATAGTTAGGCATAGGCTTGAAATCTGTTCTAACATGATGAATCGACTGTATTGCAGCTGTATTACAGATAGATTTGAAACCTAGCCTAGTGTTAAGTAATAAGGTGTTTGGGTATTTTCTCAAGTAGTTCGGTAATATTGGCCTGCGTGAAGTAGTTATTGATCTTCGAATTGAGTTTGGTGTGAGTGGAGTATGAGTTATTGTACGCTTTGGCCGATTTAAAACAGATGAAGCATCATAAGTGATCTTGTTATGATTAAAAGGGTAAGATAGTTGTTCACAGATATTACCAGCACTAGTTAGCTGAATAGGTACAGTCGCCTGACAAGGATCAGACCGATATTTTTGATCTACGTTTAAAGTACTTTTAGTATCTGCTTTCTCTGTGATAATATTACTGTAATTCGAGAGGAAAAATGATGAATTTGTCTGATCGCTTGCATTTTTTCTCAACATTAATATACTACTGTGATTTTGTGACTTCCGTTTTCTTGGTTCATGCTTAAATACAGCAGTATTCAAAATATTTTGAGTTCCATCCTTAACTTGATTGAGATTTCTAGAATCTCCGTTTGAACTGTTTCCTGATGAATGTGTAAAGGTTAACGAAGAGTTCCCCGACGTTTGTACTATCTCACTACAGGAATCATGCAGCGATACAGAAGCGTAGCTATGACATTCTGAATATGTGATTTGTGTAGCATTTATGTTTGGGGAAGTAACACATATTGAATCAGGGGGCTTTGAGACGATGATTGCAGACGTCTCTGGGAACTTGGATGAATTAGTCGAACTAACATATGAACCGAACGAAGTATTTAATGGGTTCCTCCTACATTTATGCTCCAAAGGGTAAAGCTCAGAGCTCCAAGGTACATCGAAAGAAAGTTTTAGATTCCCAGAATTAGTAGATGGACAAAAAACCTGGATATGCTGTTCAGCTTTATCTGCCGTAAAACAAGGCCTTTTAATACTTTGGTGGAAGCGAGTGAAATTTGAGAAAGGAGTTTCATTCAACTGACTGCCAGCACCAAGTTGATTTATACACTCCGTTTGGGAATATGGAATCACTGACCTGCAGCCGAAATGAGATAAAGGGGCTAAACTTGGTGGATTTAGCAATTGACTTTTCTCTTTTTCGTGAGAATGTTCGAAAAAACTGGACCAACTAAGATCGTAACCAGTGAACTGTGGTAACAAATGATTTTTTCCAGAAAGAGATGTATAAGCAGTTGAACAGTAAGCTTCTTTTTGAACACAACCAGTTGATACTATTGATGTATTGGAAATTGAAAATTTGTCCTCAATGCATTTTTTAACTGTAGAACTCGCAGAATGATCACTTCTTAAAACACCGACTGATGGGCATACAATTTTAAAATTCGGGTTTGACAAGCCACCGTGATCCATAATTAACCTAAATATTAGCAATCTATGTTGACTAATCCAAATTAATATATAATGAAAACTAAGACATTTCCAAAATTCATTTATTTATCGAGTTATTATTTAAATTTAAATTATTGATCGTTAACAATTCACATCGAAATTTTTAAAAAATCCGTACGTGAATATATATATATATATAATGATATAAAACGACGAAATGATGACACAACAGCAATAATAGATAAATACATAATCATTATTTAAAATGCTAACACTCACCGTTAAGGCCACAGTCTTTACATATAAGAAAGGCTTCTTCACATGTTGGCAGACCACCACAACAGTAACAAACGGGACCATCTTTTTCTTCCTGTTTGTCTACTGCACTACAATCCATATCAGACATAAATGAATCGGGTGTTAACAGATTATCAGATTTTAAAGGTATCGTCAGTTGAGGATTTGTAAAATTATGCGATAAGTTCGATGTACTAGAAAACAAAGGTGGCAATGGCAAGCCTTGAGATAATGGGAAAGACAGAAACGGAGATGAAATAGTCGTCATTAGAGAAGAATCGATAGGTATACTTGAAGGTGCAGAAAAGTGGGTAGGTAGAATAGTTCCAGGTAAGATATTTGGACAGTTATTACTGCTAGAAGCAATTACAGTGATAAAAGAACTAGAAGGTAGAACTGGGATTGCTGAAGAGAATGGAAGTTCATTCGCAGGATGTGCAGTTAAACATGATGTTGGAACTAGGCTGCTTGAATTAGCATCAGATATATATAAAGAAGGAGTATTCAATCCACTACAAGTATTAGAGTCTACTCCACCAGGAACAGCTGTGTTTCCAAATGTAGTAGGAGAATTTTCAACTTTGACTTTCTGAAAACAAAATCAGGATAAAATATATCAAATGAAACTTATAACAAGAAAAATTACTTGTGTAAACTTCAAGCTACTCATTACAATTGGGTTAAAAGGTTTCGATGAGATAATTAGAAAAACACAATTGAGTTTTGAATCAATCCCGAGTTTTCTATTACTTGTGCAAACAATTTTTGTCTGATTCTTGCAATTTATCAATTACAAAGGAAGGAGATAGATATTAAACAATGAATCCTTTCTGGAGCGTTATAAATAAAACTATTTAAGTTTTCAGGAATGAATTGGGTTTATTGAATCATAAATAAAAATCAGTGTACTATTATTACTAATTCACATTCAAAAAACGTTGAAGTTCTTTTGTAAAAATCTAATAGTCACAGTAAACTTTAAATGAGTTATTTAAAAGATTGAAACCCAGTTTACATGATCCAAGTCACATAAAACTCCTAAGTCCTCCCCCCTCTAATAATAGTATTTAAAAAGACTACTTCAAGTCAATTTTCGCGAAGTTCTGGAAAATTATCAAATTGTTAAGATCATAAATTAACTCTATCCTATAAGGTTCAAATAGAACTGAAGAATGAGTAATTTTCCGAAACCTCAGTTCAGGTATGCACTGAACTAATGCCCCAACCAAAGAATTTAATCTTAAAACCGAACAAATATTGAGGATATAATATTGACACAAGTTATGTAGGGATGTAGCAGGCTTTCCAGGATCCAGGAGAATAATAAAACTGAGGTATGATAAAAATGAATATCAAAGACACAAATTTGTCTATTCTTTTTTGAAACTAGTCAATCAATCATTAAATAATAGGGAAAGACATGCATGTAATAAATGTTCTTGAGATGGTGGGGAGAATTTGTAGCTCAGGTGGATGGGCTGAAAGGAACGAACTGTATTAAACATTTCAGTCTAGTAGTTCATAAAGGATTATTTTAAAGTGTGAAGGCACCACCTAAGGTTTGTTGTAAATATTCCTACAATAAAATATCAAAAACGTTAGTACAGCTCAGTATTGGAATGCGAAGACATTTTATAGCTGTCGTACAGAACTTATCTATTTAAACCTAAATGGCGAAATTGTGAAGGCCTAATGAAAGCTTATTTATTGTACAGATTTATTGTGTACATTAACTTCAAGATACTAAAATTAGAAAATCTCCTTCATAAAATAAACTTACGTTGATCGTAGCAGTACTAGTTAAAGATGTCTGAAGATTGTCTGAGTTATAATAATAAATGATAAGACTGTGAAAACAATACCTTTCTAAAGAAAAAAACACTTACGGGAAGCACATTATTCAAATCAAAAACAAGCAGATCTTCGAACCATTTATTAATTAGGAGTAATTGACTATATTTGGAAACAAACTAGCAGTTTGTATTAATGTTTGCAACATTTTTACAAGTAAATTCTACCCATACTTTTGTTGTCAATGGAATGCGTACATCGCCAATCATTTTGCTTATGCATATAGTCTTCCTTGTTAACAGACATGTATTATTTTAACGGTTCAAGAAATATTCCACTTTCAGAGAAACATTACGTTTAGAATAAATGATATGTACCTAATCGATAAGCCAATCAGAATATATGACCCGGAAAGTTACCAGAATTTTTAGACAGGATAGGTTAGGTCTTGGTCTTGGTTTAAAAGTTGAGAGACTAGAAAAACCTAACGATCGATATTGTCTTGTGTTATGGCCTAGAAAACGTGAATCAACGAGATCCATTTGACATAGCTTAATTCTGATTGGTCAAAAAGCTCATAAAAAATAAACGTAGGCGGACATATAAATCGCATGATGATGACATGCAGTGAACAAATTGGCCTCAAAATAAGTACACAAGAAGTGGGGTCAATGTATTTTGGTACGCTAGCCACTAATAGAAGCACAGTGAAGATAAATACATCGTTCGCCTTGGCATGACGAACATTTTTATGCTGAACGGTTTGTCTATTGGCAGCTTCCCAAATTTCCGAATTCCAATGTAGAAAATATTGTATATAAGTCTTGAACAATGACGAAAGTACATTGGAATGAAATCCCCAATATCTAGGTTGTAAACTTAAAGTATACCGCCGAAACAGTAGGGACAGAGAAATATCATAGCTTATATATCGAAATGGTCTTAATATTTAGTGTTAGAATTCGATTATCCAAAAATTGATGATAGCTGCGATACAAAAATCCTAAACACATGCTAACTCCGAGCGTAGTTACTCATCTACTTATCACTTTCGTCTCAAGACCGGCCAAAAACAGCTAACACCGCAAAGTCATTCGATAATATTGTTTGAGCTTAACGCTCTACATTACCTCGATTTTCTATGTCTGGTCCCGACCGTAGCTGCTACCTTGACGTTGTGGTCGGGCTTGCCTATCGTGATGACCCAACCAATCTATGTTGGCTGGAACATACTCAAAAGGTTTCCGTCTCCGGTGGTAAGGGTGCCTACTAAGGGGTTTTAAGAGCGGAGCTAATACCCAAAAATCCTTCCATAAAAATGCCGTGCGTGACCGGCCGCAATGATGATAATAATGATAACAAAGCTAAGGATATATTTCAGGAACAACTAGAAAAACAGTTCGGCGACCATGTAAGCCTTTTCCATCTCTCTCGCTTTCTCCACACACCACTGTTCGCGATCATTGCGTAGGCTTTTTATCAGCCTACGTCTAAGCTGACTTCGCTCCTCATCGCACTGCGAGCCGAGTATGATGAGCTTTCGAGCATCCATCAGTTCGGCAGATGCTACGGAGATCCACGGCTTCATTCTAGCCTTATGGCTTAACTTTCTAGCAGATATCACTGCTAATTCCAAAGCCTTTTTGATATCATTCCAGCCTGCTTCCGGATGCGAATCGCTTACATGGTCGCCTAACTGTTTTTCTAGTTCCTCCTGAAATATATTCTTAGCTTGATTATCATTGAGTAAAACCCTAAAAGATTTCCTTACGGTGTCTTTCCTACGTCCAGTAAGACGCAAACAGATACGAGCTCGCACTAGGGCATGATCTGAATCTAAACATGTGCTCCAGAACGAGCGACAGTCCTCTATCGAGACTCTCCATCGGTGGCTGATGGCGATATGATCTAGTTGCGTCCAACGTTGAGACGACTTCGGGGGTCGCCAGGTCAATAGATGTTTTTCCTTATGCCTAGAGTTAGTGTCTGCTAGAAATAGGCGGTTATCTGAGCATACTTGTAACAGACGGTCGCCATTGTCTGTTCTTTGAGCCGCGACACCATAACATCCACCTAGGTGTCTTTCGTTTTCACTTAGTCTACCTACTTGAGCATTAAAGTCACCAGCCATTATTACTATATCAGAGCGCCTAGCTTTTTGGAGGAGTTCCGAAAGCTTTCTGTAAAACTGATCTTTCACCTCGTCTGAACTGCAGTCAGTGGAGGGGGGGGCATAGGTAGATACGACGAAGAGGCAACGACTGGTGTATCTATCTTTCCGAGTCCTTACTGTCCCGTTCAGTCGGACAGCGCACAATCCACTATCTACATGGATCCGGTCTAGGAGAGATTGTTCAGCTCTACGAATCAATGCTATACCTACACTAGCGAGACCCCTGGAAGTAGCATCAGGGCTACCGGATACACGAAGTGTAAGTCGAGCTGCTTCTTTATTTTGACAAGGTGAAATCAGATTAATGACTTTACTAAGATCCTGTATGCGCGTTTCCGAGACGCAGCATACATCGATGGCACTAGATTCTAATGTCCTAGCTAGGGAAGCTTGTTGCCCTATTTGACACAATGTCCGTACATTAAATGCTGCAACATGTAGTCTAGAACGTGGTTTCAGGAGACCAGAAATGACGTTTCGTGAACTCGTGTCATTTGCATTAGTGGTGCAGTGTGATAAGGGAAGGTGAGTAGAGTTAGTTGTGGAGAGAAGAGAGGTATGTGTGGGTGTAGGGAGGATTTGATATTGACCAATTTGGTCTCGTGTGCCGTTACGCGTATGAGTTCCAATACTTGATCTATTGAACAGCCATCCCTACCTAGTAGTATCTCGATAGGGAAATTCGACCACCACGTCAAGGTAGCCGCTACGGTCGGGACAACGCGCATTAATTAGTCCATAATATTACAAATCTACCATTACCTTGTAGTGGAACTATTTTATGAAGAAAATATGATTGCTAACATACAAATACTTATTATTGAACATGTATAACAATAACTGTTTTATTGTACACCTTATACAAGCTCTCTACTCGAACACCACTGGTCGAGTGAAAGCTTATGGCGAACTGTCATCTGAATTCTCTACATCAAGTGGTGTCCGTTAGGGCTGTCCACTCTCTCCATTCTTGTTTAACTTTGTCGTAGACATCCTCTTAGAGTTAACATTAAGCTCGTCAGATTTTTCAGGGATTGACCTTCTACCAGGAAAGTCGCTTACTGATCTAGAATATGCCGATGACAAAATGCAGAGTCTTCTGACCACCCTAAGCAACAATGCAAGCATGTTCGGGATGCGGTTCTCACCCTCGAAATGCAAAATGTTGCTTCAAGATTGGGTTTAATCGTCTCCTGAACTAGTGATAGGGAGTGAAGTAGTCGAGCGGGTAGACCGCTTCACTTATCTTGGGAGTCTCATCAGTGCTGACGGCCTGGTGACTGACGAAATGTCAGCGCGGATACAGAAGGCTGGATTGGCTTTTGCCAAACTGCGTCACTTATGGCGTAGGCGTGATGTCCGTTTGCTGACTAAAGGACGAGTGTACTGTGCAGCAGTTCGCTCCGTCTTACTTTATGGCTGTGAAACATGGCCAGTAAGAGTAGAAGATATTCGTAGGTTACTGGTTTTCGATCATAGGTGTTTAAGAAGCATTGCTCGTATATCGTGGGACACCAGAGTGAGAAACGCTGTTATTAGGAAACGGGTGCTAGGTAAGGATGGGAGATCAATAGATGAAGTAATGGAACTTCATCAGTTGAGGTGGTTAGGACATGTGTTACGTATGCCTAACCACCGACTGCCTCGACGAGCTTTGTTTTGTAGTGTAGGAATAGGTTGGAAGAAAGCTAGGGGCGGCCAAACCAAAACATGGCAGAAATCCATGAAATCATTGACAAGTGGTCTGAGTCATGTTGGTTGATGTAGGCTATCTGGTTGGTGTCCGCGAGACGAGGGTCGCCGATGGTTAGAGACCTTGAACGACATGGCTCAGAACCGTTTGCAATGGCACAAGTGCATCCATTCGTTGTGTTCTCTCAAATCCTAATGTTGTGGATTCGTCAACACCTCTACCTTTGTCTTTTTAACCTTATCTCACTGAATTATACTTCTTGAATAATATCTTGAAACCCTAGTCTTCTTCATTACCATTAATACCTCTACTATCTTTATCACTATAGGATTTGATTTGACATTTGCGTCTCTGTGCTAATGTGGTATGGCAACATGAACTTATGTACATACGTACGAAGTTCTACGTTGCAACTGAATGACTGACGTTTGTTTATCTAGACTAAAAGCCATAACTTTAGCGCCAACCTTCCCAATCCCGCGGCTGAATCGATCGTTCTTGTTATTTCTCTGTCTGTCTGTACACATGATATCATTTTGATATCACGCGACTTCTAATCAATAAATGTCGTTATTCTATAACGCGATTATTTTTGGTTTCGATTCGTTTGGGAGTTTGCATTTGGCATTCATCCCAACAGCTACAACCTAAGAATATAAAAGGAAGACACCAAAAGACTACTACTTATCTCACGGGAAATCGCGAAGGCAAACAGAAATGGAGCCGACAGTATCACTGGATGTCGCTCTTTAAAGTCAACTACGCAAGCACTACTAAATAAGTTCCTTCTTTAGGCTTCTTAAGAAGCATAAAGCTTCCACAGCGCCAGGATTACTTACATTTTGACCATCCACACTTCCGAACAGGATCGAAATTCAACAATATTAGTGTTTATCTTTTATTCAAAGAGGCAATAGTTTTGATATTCTGCGTTAACAATATTCAGCGTTGGTTTCAATAATAAAATTGGTACTACGAACGAAACTAAGACCAAGTGAGGCAAAATTACCTTTAAGTCGTTGGTCAGGTTAACACGTACCCTGATTTTCTGCATTATGATTACGCCTCCTATAGCATCAGTGTTGAAACTATATAACCTTTCCGATAATTTCTTGTCCACTGACGAAACACACTCTGTACAAATGTGTTTTCTGAATGTTGGGCAAACTGAAAACCATGTACACATTCTATAATATCTAAGGATTCAATGTGATTTGAATTGTTTCAGTAATTGTATACATTAATAAAAGGTATACAATGTTTGTGGGAAATTATTTCAGAGCTACCTGGAGAGCTTCATCAAAAGCTGGGGTAAATCAAATCAAACAAGCTACCTAAGCAACTGTTTACAAAAACCAACGCCAAATCCAGTGCTGATCTGTGAAACGACCGTTTGCTTAAAATATATGTAACGATAAATTATCTAGTTTCCACTTAAAGTAAGTTTTTCCTATATTCCACACAAAATAATACAGTAACTGCAGTAGTTAGTTGTAATAATGCTCTCGTTTATACTAATATACATAAGTTTTTTTCTGAAGATCGATAATTTGATAGCAACCTTTCATAATGATGAACAACGGCTTTTATAATGAATAACAGAAATGTAGTTAATGTCGTGGCAATAGGTGTCGAAAATCAATCAATATAAGAGCTAGTGAATTAACTATTCAGGGAACCAAAAAGACCAAAAACTAGGTTCATAGTTTCACACATCTCATCCCCATGATTGTTTTGAAAAAAATCAAAAACAAGATGGTTAACTAACTGCGCCAGTAGAACCTTCGGGGTTACTGCCGGTCCAAAGCCCGGATAAAGGAGGAGGGGTTGGACATGGGGTTGGCGCCCCCATCCAACTATGAACTATCTAGCCAAGAAAACGCTAACCAGAAAAAATAAATCAAACCATTTTAAGTCTGCCCTGGGAGTTGGAAGAAGAATTATGATGTCAAGGTTGGCTTGGACAACACTGGATATGAAGACATCATGGGACGACATGGACTAGGAGAAATGACGAAAATGGTGAGAGATTTGCAAACTATGTGCCTTCAACAAACTGGTCATCGTCGGTACAATATTCCCACACAAGCTCATACACAAAGCTACATGGATTTCACCGGACCACACTACTCAGAACCAAATCGACTATATCTGTATCAATAAAAAGTTCAGAAGGACCATGGAGGATGTGAGAACCAAGAGAGGAGCTGATATAGCATCAGATCACCACTTGATGGTCGCTAAAATGAAACTGAAACTAAAGAAGCACTGGACAACGGGGCAGACAACATCACAGAATTTTATTACGGCCTTTCTTCGGGATACTGTAAAGCTCAACGAATTCAGGATAGCCCTCACCAATAGGTTCCAAGCCTTGCAGGATCTACTCAATGGAGAAGAAACAACATTGGAGAACAATTGGAAAGGGATTAAGGAGGCAATCCCTTCAACATGTCAGGAGGTTCTGGGTCACAAGAAACACCATCACGACAAATGGATCTCTGTTGGTACTCTAGAAAAAAACGAAGAAAGGAAGAACAAGAGGGCAGCGATCAATGTCAGCCGAACAAGAGCAGAGAAAGTTACCACACAAGCTGCATACACAGAAGCAAACAGAGAAGTGGAGAAGAGAATCAGAGCCGACAAACGGAATGGAGGATCTAGCGACGACGGCGGAAAAGGCTGCAAGAGGAGGAAACATGAGACAATTGTACGAAACAACAAAGAAGCTCACCGGGAACTATAGTAAACCAGAACGACCAGTGAAAAGCAAGGAAGGCTAAGTAATCAGCAACACTGAAGAACAGCGAAATAAGTGGGTAGAGCACTTTCAAGAACTCCTGAATCGACCAGCTCCACTGAACCCATGCAACATCGAAGCAACACCTACGGACCTCCCAATCGATGTTGGCGGACCTACAATTGAAGAGATCAGCATGGCCATCAGACAAATCAAGAGCGGCAAAGCAGCAGGACCAAACAACATTCCATCAGAGGCAATGAAATCAGATGTAGAAGCAATTGCGAAAATATTTCACAACCTCTTCTAGAAGATTTGGGATGAGGAACAAGTACCATCAGATTGGAAAGAAGGATACCTGATCAAAATACCAAAGAAAGGAGATCTCAGCAAGTGTGAGAACTACAAAGGTATCACTCTTCTTGCAATACCAGGCAAAGTCTTCAACAGGGTATTGTTAAACAGAATGAAGGACTTCGCAGACGTCCAACTTCGAGATCAACAGGCCGGATTTCGTAAGGATCGATCGTGTACTGACCTAATTGCTACATTACGGATCATTGTGAAACAATTAATTTAATGGGACTCACCACTCCACATCAACTTCATCGACTACGAGAAAGCATTCGATAGCGTGGATAGGAAAACACTATGGAGGCTTCTTCGACACTACGGGGTGCCTGAAAAAATAGTCAACATTATACGGAATTCTTATGATGGATTCAACTACAAAATTGTGCATGGAGGTCAGCTGGCAAACTTGTTTGACGTGAAGACCGATGTCAAGCAAGGTTGCTTACTCTCACCCCTTCTCTTTCTCCTGGTGATAGACTGGATTATGAAGACGTCGGCATCTGGAGGGAAGCACGGTATTCAGTGAACAGCTAGGACGCAGCTGGACGATCTGGACTTCTCACATGACCTGGCTCTTCTATCGCACACGCAACAACAAATGCAAGAGAAGATGACCAGTGTAGCAGCAGCATCTGCAGCAGTAGGTCTCAACATACATAAAGGGAAAAGTAAGATTCTACGACACAACATGCGTCAATCAAATCACGCTTGATGGACACGTCCTGGAGGACGTTAACACCTTTACATATCTGGGCAGCATCATCGACGAGAAAGGTGGATCCGATGTATATGTGAGGGTGCGGATCGGCAAAGCAAGGGCTGCATTTCTACAGTTGAAAAATATCTGGAACTTCAAACAAAATGAGGATTTTCAATACAAATGTCAAGACAGTTCTACTGTGTGGAGCGGAAACTTGAAGAACTACAACAGCCATCATCCAGAAGATACAAGTGTTTATTAACAGTTGTCTTCGCAAAATACTTCGGATTCGTTGGCCAGACACGATCAGCAACAACCTACTGTGGGAGAGAACAAACCAGATTCCAGTGGAGAAGGAAATCAGGAAGAAGTAGTGGAAGTGGATAGGACACACTGCGAAAAGCACCCAACTGCGTCACAAGACAATCCCTCACATGGAACCCTCAAGGCAAAAGGAAAAGAGGAAGGCCAATGAACACATTACGCCGAGAAATAGAGAAAGTCATGAGAAAAATGAACAAAAATGGGAAAGAACTAGAAAGGGAAGCCCAAGACAGAGTTGGTTGGAGAAAACAGGTGGGCGGCCTATGCTCCATTGGGGGTAACAGACGTAAGTAAGTAAGTAAGATGGTTAACAAAATATAATTGGATTTATTATGGTATTTAAGGCTATTTATCAGCAACAAGCAGACTAAATTTACAACGAAAAATAAGATTATCAATAAAGAATAGATATTCTTTAGTTGATGAGGTCAGGACGAAAGTTTGAAACGTTTGAAACGAGACAGCCGATAAAAAGGATAAGACGTTAGACATTTGTGAAGATTTACGTGAGAAAAGTAACCTCAAAGTAAAGGTGAGGCCAGCAATACATAGTTAAACAAGAATATGATAAATGCGACTTAGTAGGTGAGATAATGGGACAGTAAAAATATTCATGGGTGAAGTGAAGTGCTAGCTTAGAGGTCAATTACTTAGTTATCGGGTTGCGAGTTTGAACCCAACTCCAGACAATCATATCCAGACAGATGGGTAACGGCAGCTAAGGTTTTGTGCAAAGCGCTCGGAACTACTATGAAGACGGAAGCTTCTATTAAACTACTAACTACAACAGAATTAAGACTGATGACTCATCAATTGGAAGTCATTCTTCAAAGACATGATAATCTGAATCAGTATATATGCCCTTTTGTTGAGATAATCGATTATGATTGAGACGAGCTTCAGTAATACAAGTCATATCGTGACACGAATGAATAATTAATGTTGCAAAATGAAAATAATCAGGAAAGCCATCATACAAGACACTGCCAACTTAAAATACTTAGGTAGTAAATAATTTGAAACGCATAAAGGTATCGCGAGGCTTCATTTCCAACGAGTTTCCGATCGTGGTCACAATCAGTCTATTCCATAAAACTTCCCGTCTACTCCCCCCATTCGAACCAGATAGCTAGTGACAAAACGCTCCTAAACCAGTCTATGGAGGTAGTCAAATTAGCATACACAGGCGTCTGAAATAATATGGTGTATTTATAATGCCGTCTGTAGTTAAGACTGAACAACATGAATTTTCCTGATAAAAACAAAATATTTCTGCGTATAAATGTCAAAAACACAAGATTGCACAGACATAAGACATACAAACAACCTTCAATTTTTTCAGAACAATCAACTTAACAACAATAACGCTCCCTTGACTGGTTGGACAGATTAAAAAGGTATTACAGGGATGTAAGAGGCATGTGTTAATTATAGGCAGTATGTCACAAATCGATAAACTAAGGTGAGTCAGACAGACCAGCTGCACGAGGGTAGAAATTATTTTCTGTACCAGCTTATTAGTCAAATTAAACCAGCTACACCTACGCCCTGTAAAGGGGTAGGTATTAACGAAGAGTAATTTTTGTCACATTGACCACACTATAGTCTATTTCAAAACGACTGCATTGTGATGTTCTGCGTTGAGAATGCATCATTTAAGAGATCAATCAATTATTCAGTTCGTGTATTCCAATAACGAAAACTATATAGTGTTTACTGATTTCAGAATAACAGTAAAGCTACACAGAATAATGAAGGCCGTATTTGTTTGCTGACGACTAAAATTCGATATCTCCTGTCGTTGCTAATTGAATAAATTTTCTTAAAAGTTAATGACCTCATCGTAGACATATTCATAGTCATGATGGAAATGGTAAACGGTAATAAAAGAACCAAGATATGATATGCTGAACGAAAAATCAACATTAAACAGATGGATTATTTCGACTGCAAAAGAGACTGTCAGTCGAGAAAATAGTGATTCACATGTCTATCACACGAAGGCAGGTATAGGGGTACAACTTCCAATATATATATTTATATATATATGTATATATATATATATATATATATATATATATATATATATATATATATATAAACAAAGTACAAGACGATTGGTTATCGAAATATGAACCTTTGAACTAAAATAGACAACCTACTAATGAGACAAAAGAGTAGCAATAGAGACAAACAAACAAATAGGCTATATTACTCAATAACAAAATTAGTGAACGTAAGTATAACAATCACTTACCTTTTCACATGAATTTACTTCACCAGAAGTCTTCTTGGCTTTAGAACCGGGTGGGCGTCCTCTCCTACCGGAACTCAATGGAGGCATTGAAAAATTAGGGGTAAGTGATAAATTAATAGGTTTTCCATTCGTAGTATTAGGAGTTTGTTTAGCCGCTAGAGGGTGGAGCCGTGTAGGCGTTGTATTACGGTCGACCGGTCCTAATCTACCAGTTGCTTTAGAACATGATCCGTTGGAAGTTTGGTAGACACCAGATGGAGTATTAGGTGGTAATAGCTTCTTATTAGACAATAGAGGAGCATGCATACTATTGTTATTCATGTAGGCTTTTTTATGTTCTCCTGTCTCGTCTAATATATAACGTCCATCCGATGTTTTAGCTAGTTTTCCGTGAGTAGCTTCACGATCGAGACAGACACGAAGAGTTGCTCCAGTCAATTCTGGCATTGACTTAGGTGAACCATGTACATCATTTAAAAATTGCAAGGCTCGTTCGACTTGAAAAAGACTATAACCACCATTTGGTCCGGGTTGTGAAAATGGAATTAAATTAGTACATGACTGTGTTGACTGGCTTGACAAATTACTTTCCATAAGACTACGAATAGCATCAACTAGTTTATGACTAACACTAGGTAAGTTAGTATTACCAGTACCAGAAGTAGCTGCAGTTTTACGCCATTTTGATGGATTTCGATAGCTTAAATTACCTTTGTAATCAACACATACAACTGCTCCAGCATCTGCTAGACGTTGGAGGCATAAGTGAGTTTGTTCTGAGTTTATATTCTGATGTCTTTTTAACAGACAGGAAATGCGTTCAAAATCAGGTCGAGCTTTTCTTTCACGCAACTTATCAATAGCATCCAAGATGGCGTCTCGGTGAAAGTCAACCGCCTCTAAGGCTTGTAAGTTTCTAACACAGCCAACTTTTGAGGGGACTGAGACAAGAGGTTTTTCATTTTTTACTGATGTTGTCGAAGCATGATCACCATTGACAGATGGCAAGCAAGAGGCTGCACCTAGATTGGAAGACAAACTGGCAACTGTGGTGATTGGTAAAATAGTAGGATTATTTAAAGGGAATAAAGTCGCTGTATAGATTGGTGTTGTATAGTTGGAGGATGATACGAGAAAAGAATTCGTTGTCTCTGCTATTGAGTTCGATGGTATGGATTGAGGCATTCCCATGGGAATGGGTAAGACATTGACAGAGCTTGTTTGAGCTTGATTACTAAATGCTACAGGGAGTGTAGGTAGTACCATTGGTTGAGAAGACAAGATACTGGATGATATTTGATTATTAGATGGAAATAAAGATACAGGTACTGTAGATGGATTCCCAGATGTAGACACAGACGAAGAAAACGTGGAGAGTGAATTACTATGACCTGGATGAACAAAATGAGACATAGGAGCACCGAACGGCAGTGGCATAGATAGGGATGAAGAGTTGGATGACATGATATTACCGGAAGTAGGTGAGAAAAATGGGAGAATCGGTGCCTGAATTTGTGGTGGACTTGAAAGCGGAACCGTACATGTGAGATTTGCCGGATTTGCAGGAAAATTTGTAGGTGGTAGTAAAAATGATCCGGGGTTTAACGTTTGAGCTGAACCAATATTTGAAGGCATCATATTTGTTGGCATTGACAATATTGTTCCTGGAGAATTCGCTAATGAACATGGAGAGGCAGGAAACATGTTATTAATTGCGACAAATGCAGTCGGGCCTCCAGTTTGTGCAGTTGCTAACATAGCTGGAAACTGTGTCAAATTAGTGGGGCCAAATGACATGCAGTAAGCCAGGAAAGTGAAAAATTAGAGAAAATTCGAAATTTGGTCGATGTATTCAATGTAATAATCCAAATATTGGCTTAGTCGTACAACTGACGAATACAACGCAGTTGAATTAAATAAATGGAAGAGAGACGTATTCGCTCATTCTATGACCTAACGAATGAGCGTCAAGATAGACAGGGTGGTATCAGATCATTTACTAAAATATCTGTATAACAACAATACAAAGTCCGTGGTTGGTGTGTTAATCTTTTTCATTAAATAATTTTAAATATATCATATACACACATTTTAGTAATGACCACACCTATTGAAGGGCGCAAACACATATATACACAATCAACCTTGAATAACAGGCGGGGTGGACTATACAATAGACCAACCAAAATTCACATCGGTATTTCGTGATTGGTTACAATACAATATGCAAGCGACACTCTCTATCATAGCGGATGTCAAAAAGCTGGGGGTTGATTTGACCTTCGTATTTAGTAAGGCCTTCTCATTGATCTACCAGCCGGGGGAGAATAAAAGAATATCTTTAAGGCCTGCATTCCTGACCCATGTTGTCTAGGTCATTTTTAGATTGGTTGTTAAAATACTACACTAGAAACCCATTAAGTTAACATACTCTCCTATTATAAGTCTAATGGGGGGAGGTTGACATAACGCTAAGTATGAATCAATATTCTCTCAGCAAACAAACAATCAAATATTTCGCGTATATTCGCTTTTGGCATTTTATGTGGTTGTAATCAATGTGTATAGAGTGATCAGTTGTGTAGAGTTTTCTGCAGCAATATTAAAATTGATAGACGCGCTGACTGTAAATAGTGGAGACATGAAAAAAATTTAACCTATTTGCGAAAAGCTTAGTTGATGCAGTAAGCCTTCACTCGTTAAACTTAACAAAGCTTTGTATTTAATAGTTTAGTTGTGTATGAATAAAATAGAACAAATAAACCCACATTCACTCGCGCGTTTACACACACACACACTTGAGGTAAGAGAGATAAATTCAGCTTCCCATTCTGACATAAACATAACATACAATCACCCTGTATCATTAAATTATTAGGGGAATGGAATTTTTCGTGACAGTTGGATCTAACAGATTCATTTGTAGAAAAACAAGACATACTGAGCTACAAGTAAGAACGATTGTAGCAGACATTATCTAAAAATCTATTAATCATATTAAGTACTTTTTAAGATTCAGATTAGCGCACTGCTTGAATAGGTGAAGGTTCGAACTCATGAGATGTATGGTTGGAGAAAAATGTTAGACACTTTGTCACTGCTTATGTTCGGTTCTTAATGAAAAGATGTATGTAATGAAAGTCCTCCATCGAAAATTTGTAAACTAACTTAAAGCATCTAAATGATTATGTTACACACATAAAAACTCAGCTCACTGTTTCCCGATCAATAGGGAAATGCAACAAAACATCTCTATGAGATGCTGAATGTTCATTGATAAGAACAAATTAATAAAATCATGAAAATGAACTTTTTAATCTATTTTAAAGATTTTCTATGGGAGTATTTCTAGATTAGATATAAAAAAGCGGCAGAACGCGTTTAGTATTCGAATACTCTTTCTGAATCATAAGTAGGCTACACATGTGTTTCATCTTAGTTTGAAGCAAATAATCAATGAATACTCAATGAATACTCAAAATTAGAAGATAAAAAGGAACACAGTTGATTATAATAATTAAGTATATAATGTGAAAATCAGTATTATCAGCATAGGTTAAAGTTAAGAACAAACTGTTTTTATTAATGGTGAGGGAAATTTCAATTTTCATTTGGTTAAAGCTTCAATAAACTTTATTATATGTTGTTCAAAACTTTAAATACCAGATACTTTAAAAAGTTGATTTCATTTCGACTGGATGATGTGTTTCAATCAAATATTTCATAACAGAGGAAGGTATTTGTTCACCGTACGATTTTTATGTGACCGTTAGAGTTAATCTATTTTTTTAGCTATATGAGTCAGTACATAGTTCTAATCATTTGTATCTTCTCATTGTATTATTATAATAATAACAGTATTTCTAATTGGTCATTATTCTACGACATATTTGTTAGCATACATAGGTATTGAGGTACACATTCTCAAAAAAAAAAAGAATTCACTTAAACTACTACTTCCAGGTAAGTAAGAAGTCATCCTAAGACAACAACATTATTATTAAACTGATACAAAATTGTTAAACATCATTACCTTATATTGTTGAGGGGAGGAGGAGGAGTTTTTATAACCATAGTATGGAACTGTTAGCATAATTGAATTGTGAATTAGAACTATTGTAAATAAGTGGTAAAGACTAGCGCTGAATTGTTCAATATATTCATTGATAACATCAACATGACTATCTTCAACGATTCGCTATAATCATTTGGTGAAGATATAAATTGTTCTCAGTTTTCATAACATACTTCATAATTTGATAATTTTAAGTACATAATCAATTGAAATTATTAAGGTAAATTTCAATAAACTGTGTGTGTGTGTGTGTTACCATCCAGTAAAACAATACATTTCTATTCATTGATTAATGTTACATTAGCATCATTATGATTATTGTTCCCAGAAAATTACATAAGTTCAACGCAATTAAAAACAATCTTATTAGATTTCAATGATAAATTTAAAAGTTGTTATTATTAATGTATAGTTTAAATGATGTTTTATATTATTGTCGTGATATTTTGTTTAATTTATATGACATTATTCTTTTGAACAATACAATCCAATAAGTTTAATCAAATAATTGATTTAAATTTGAATAATTCAAACAATTCAATTACAAAAATGAATTGAATCAATTTTTATTCTTTTTTTTTTTGATTTAGTTATTGAATTTTATTAAAAGTTAACTTACAATCAATTTATGGATTACAAAATATGAATTGTAATTTTTTTTTATATTTAATTGATAATTTTTTCAATAAAATTGATATCATATTGTTATTACTTAAAATTTCAAAAAAAAAAATTATAGAATTCATGTGAGAATATCGATATTTAAGATTATTAATTCTTGGAATTAAATAATATTGGAAAATTAGTACATTTAGTGTAAGTATTATCTTTGTGCAATAGTAGTTGTATTAGAGAGATATAAAAATAATAGTAATAAAAATTTATGAAGCTAATAATTATTCTTCCATGTATGTGTGTGTGTGTGTGTATGTAGTACTCATCATAAATTGATCTCAGCAACATGTACTATTAAAAATAAGGGAACATTAGAAAAGTATGGTGTCTTAAGTATGGAGCTCTTCAATAGTACACACTAATGGACCCAAAAGAGATTGAACTAAAGGCCTTAGAGTTTCACAATGAATGCTTAATCGTTAAACACAATTGGATTGGTATGCATTGATGCATATTTTCAAATGTAGTCAATTCTTTGTATGACATGACCATCATATAACCTTAGTGTTAATGATTACTTGACTCTAGATATATCTAAAGTTCATAAGTCATTAGTTCCTATTAGAAATAACGTAACGTATCTCATATATCATAATTTTAATTGATTGAACTGAAGAGAATTTTAGTGAACGATAAAAATAATCAGTAGCATTGAAAGAAAATAATTGTTGCTTTTTTCTTTCCGAATGATACAACAATAACACCAACACTAATCAATCACAATCATTAAGGTGAGACTACAATTTTCGGATAATAACTTTTGAGAGATAACAAAGTAATCTTGAAGAACTTCAACAAATTATAATGTTTAAAATAGGGTTATGATTTAATTGTAGACAATTACAATTAGTATTTAAAGTGAGAAGTTAATTATTTCATCACGAATTAACATTAACTATGATGCTAAAATGCCATTCAACTATATGTGTATGAACTGCATAATTTTGCGTCAAAATTCAAAAATGCTTTCTGAAATCTTATTGGTTCATTTATAAATTATAGTTTCGTTTAGTAAAAGAAATTGAACAATGAAAATGATGATGAAGAAAAAGACCAGTATTGATAATCAAGGTTGGATAAATAAACCTAGGGAAAAGTATGAATGCGAGAAAGAGGAATACATATAAATTTTGTGAATGAAATGATGACACTGAGAAACATTGACAAGAGACACATTATTCATCATACAAGATAAAAACTATAATCAATATTTTGAGTATTGATTTATTTATTTATCAAAATGTTATTGAGCATAAAAAATATGAACTATTGAGTCCTAAAAACAAAAGTAAACAGTTGATTCATTTCAGTATGAAACACCTTGGCAAGAATTTATCCACTATTAGGAATAGTAATGAATAATGATTTTGTGACATTTCAGATTGACTGAAAATGTGCTTCATTAGATATTAATTTGTTGTTCTAATGACAGAGCGATTCCTGTGCAGTCCTATGTTCATTTTCTAATGTAGTTGTTATGCCTTTATACTGCTGGCACGTCCTGAACTATCGATCTATCCAGTGCTCTCTCATTTATAATAGTTGTTTAATTCAATCAACAGTGTTATCAACCTTCAACATATATTTTATAAAAAATAAGCAGAATTAATCTGTATATGTAAAATTTTTTACTGTCTATTTGGACGTCTGAAGAAATAATATGATCACTAATAATCTGTTGATGATATCGATTTATTCACTTCATTAAAAAGTAGAAATTCATTCAAGACACGCTCGTGACAAATTTCAAGAGAGTTCCCCTAAAGTTCTAATCCAAAGATATGACTTGTAAAAGTCCATCAAGTCTAATGTGATGAATTAACCTGACGATGAGATTAAGAAAAAGAAATATTATAGTTTGAAACAATCAAATTTTAAAAATATGCCGACTGTATGACTGAAAGTAACGTTCACAGGCAGAATTGATGTGCTAGTTCAACTATGCTTGCAGGATCATGGACTTACTACTAAGGAGTAGTTCTTAGTCTATTTTAAGTATCGAATCAATACTCTGAATTTCAATAGTTTGTAGTACCCCTTAAACATTTGAGTTTGTGTTACGTTTAATTTGGTCAAACCCTTTTGTTAACTTATTCAACAAACTGGGTCAATCGTATAGCTAGAGCTTATCTGTACCACTGTGCTTTTATTATTTTCGCGTTTGTGTGCGCAGGATTGGTTGAGCATTGTTTACCGCCCACATACATATTCATTCGACTTGTTTGAATGTTAGCCTCTTAAATAATTCGATGACTCATTCATTTTCCGATGTATATCTATGTATATTTCAATACCACTCACTAGTGAGCTCACCGGCTCGCTCATTCGCTCCTTTGCACTCGCACGCCACGTTCACTTCGTGTGCCTGTAGTTTTTTTGTGTGATCTATATGTGGTGCAATAATCAATGTCTTGAACGCTTCGTATTTGTCTTCTGATCTGTACACCATTGGGTGTAATCTAGTAACGGTTATCAGGACAAGCAGCACACAAAGTTTAGGAAAATATCGAATATTGACCGCCACAGTATTGGTGAGCCTACATTCACCACAAGTTCTTCAGTTCATCATAAAGAAAAAATATTCACAGCGATCATTTGATTTAGAAATATTCATTTTTGATAATGATCATAACAATAAAATGCATGATAAATATATGTTAACATAATAAGCCTAACGCTTGTATACTTTGAATTTTAAATAATGTATTTACTTGAACATATGTAATACAATACAAAAAGGATAAACGATTGAAATGGTATTAATGAATTGTTGGATTAAACTAGGGAATAGAATACTTTACGATCGATCTGTTCACATTTGACAGTAAACACAGATAAAAGAGAAAATAGTAAACAACATTTAATAACACAACTGATAGACCTTTAAAAATAAAGCATCAGAAATAATAGGCACATTAGTAAGTTAAAGAATATTCATCACGTTGTTTAAATCTTATTCCATTAAGTGAGTTTCCACAATCTAATGATATTAAACAGTAAAACTATTATTGAATCAAATGTGATTATTTAAATTTATTGACGAAAATTTGCTATAACTAGTTTGTGCATATGATGTGATGAATATGCCGATAAAAAACAATTAAGATGATTCTAGGAGCAATGAGGACCAACAACAATAAAGATAAAGAAATATATTAATACTATTTTATTTATTTGAATGAATAGTTAAATAATGTCAATTTTACGAGTGAATAACAATTTATTAGCACAACACAATCCACAACCATTGTGGTTCGATATTCAATGACAGTTTTGTTTTTGTAATCACTACTCTACTAAGCCAATTATACTGATCATTGAAAAGCAAACCATTGAAGGTCGGAACTAATGAGTGTAGTTTTTTGTATATCAGATAGTTGAATATTTCTGTTGGTAAGCACTAGATTGTCTGATAAACTTTGATATTGAAAGTAAGACGTACTGCTAGTGTTGAGAATGACCTTGAAATTTTTAAGCCAACCTTACCAGAATGAAGTCACAAGAAGACAAAACTGAGGATTTATGGCTAAAAATAGTAATGAGAATTGGATGTATGAGTTGATTTTAATTATTTTCCTTAATTTCTCACTGATTTATGTCTAATGCTTCTTGAATCCTAAAGCAGATTATTTTTGCCAATAATGACTGACAGAGCCGATGAGTGGATCATTAACTCATTGATAAAATTGAACAATGATGATGTTATATCACAGATTGATTGAAATTAAAAATGTTTGGGACTCAGATATGAAAAAAACATGGTGGTAACTATCACATCTCGAAAATTTCTATTTTAATCCATATACAGTATTGTAATAAGTACGTACTGTTGAAAACGACAACGTTGTCAAGTGTACGCTGAGTTCCAATTGTTGCACAAGTGATCACTAATTAGGATGAAGAAACTATTTTTATAGAACACCTTATTGAGTGGCAGGATCAAGGAGTTTAAAGAATATACATTAAGAATATTAATTATTGACAAGTAGGAGACAGTTATCGCCTGTTATCTAATCATAAAACACTTCACTACGATATTCTATCATATAACAGATTCCATCAATAGTATTCAATCAATTCTAAGAAATAATCGAGATTATTCAGATTGATTATCATTCAAACAGAATAAAACAATATGATGATTCACAACATTATGTATATAATACATATAGATTATGCATCAATCAATATTTGCTGTTTTTATTTCACTTTATATTTTTATACTCATTAAAAATGAAACGCAATGAAGTAATACTCTAATTTCTTTTCCATTAGATGATATCTTATATTGACTGACTATTTATTATTTAATAATACTACTGATATATTATTAGAAATATATATATATATACTGTCTGTAATTTAATACAAGCAATGCTTATAATTCTACTGTTAAGCATAAACTTTTTATGTTAGTTAATCAATGAACAAAGAAGAAAGCAAGTCATCAACAATGCCTGATATTAATCAGTACAATAATGAAAAAAAAGAAGAAATAAATGCATATACATATATACAAAATGATGCCAAATTTACAAAGAGTATATATATATATACATATATAAATCCTTAAAGTTTATAGATTAGCATACACTGATTTAATAAACCGATTACATTGTGAACACATATATGAAATGCCGTGAGGTTTAATTAATATGTGTATACTTGAATCAAGTGTATATGCTCATCTTTAAAGTTAGCTTGCAATCATACTTTGATAGTTTAGTTTATACGAAACAGCTGATCAATACCATCTCCACTAAAGTATTATTTCATTTGGTCAGTACAAGTTGAATATTTGAGCGAGTACATTAATCATTCACAATGTACTAATTTTAGTTATTTATAGTCAAACTAACAAATTAACTGATAAATTTGTAACAAAAAAAAATTTTCATTAAAAATTTGAAATTATTTAATGTTGTATGCTATGTATGAGAATATCTGTGCAGAATTCTGAGTTCAACATATACGTACTCATAGTTAGTTTGATAAAGAGCATAACAATACATATTAGTGTATTCAATGTAAAGTTAATTATCATTTAGGAAAATAATTAAATTTATTTCTGTAAATCTATTCACTTAAACAACTATTTTAATTGATGTATTTAAAATATGAATATACAAGTTTAGAGGAAATTTATTGTTCATATGATTAGTGATTTGTTTACGTTCAATAGGAAGTAATTGATCAACAATATATCAATATATCCATTTTATTGTTAGGTAAATGACGATTATTCATATAAATTCAATAAAATAAATAAATAACATGTTCAATATGTTGCATAAGCGAAAGCATTAATCCAACGATGACGTCATATAAGTTTATTAAATAATAATGATTAATTTCTTTCAGAAAATTACAATTCAGGAGAACACTTACTTTCAGCAATATTGATCATTTTATCTTCATATACATACATAATTCAATATGACAAATAAAATCTAGTTATTTCTTTTAGACAGAGAATTATTTGACATTCATAAATATTAACAAACTACTAAGTATATTGTTAGTTAAATTTTATATCAAATTAAGATTAATCATTTAGTTACAGAAAGTGATTAGGTTGTAATTCTTTCTCAGTTGAGATGGTTAAGGCATGTATCAAGTGTACCCATCTACTGTCTTCCTCTCAGGCAATGTTTGCCGCGGCGTAGAAGTAGATTAGAAAAAGCTATGGATAGTTAGATCGAAATATAGGATCATACTGTGAATGTGTATCTGGGACACGTTGGTGGGTTAAGACTATCTAACTTGGGATCTTGTGACTATCGTAACCAACGGTGGAGGACTTCGGGAGATGTAAATCAAAACGTTCATATTAGAGCAGATGAATTCACTCTTTTTTCTTTTCCAGTTCCTTCATACAGATTTTCGCATTGTCTTTCTGAACCACATTCTCATTATCATCATCACTACATTTATTTCTATGTTTTTTGAAAGTAATATTGTCATCTTCATATCATCGTGCTTATGTGTTATAGCGAATCAATGCTGATTTGTGCCAGACTGTAGTAGGTTGTATGTTATTAACTGAATAAAATGACAATAAATTGAGCTCTATGAGAAACATCACTCCCATCAACATTGCAAGCACACCTCGCTGACCTGTGCTATCCAAAAGAATATCCTGACGACTACCTCCAACGAATTTAAAAGAATTCAATTACTTTAACTAGATTATATGTATCGATCCATACTGATAGCGTTATCGATTAACATGAATTCATAATTGCTGATGTCGCAGTAAAAAGATAATACTCGTTCCCCATATTTCTGTATTGTACAAACCATCAGTTGTTGAATTTTTGCAATTTGTACTATACTTAGTTAAATGAGATACGGGTAGAAAGATGTCAAAATAATTTCGAATGCAAAATTCAACTGGTTAGATATTTTTTTCGAGAAAACAAATACACAACTTCCTACAGTATTTGTGAAAACAGGAGCAACTGTCAAAATCACATGACTAACAATAAGCCTGAGTCATACATATATTGTAGATTAAAGTATCATCATACAATTGTACATTAGACAGACAGAAATGAATAGTCCGAAATGTGGCAAAAGATTGTATATGGCACTAAAACAGTATACTGCACACATACATTAATGATAAACGACTGAGAATCAATAATAATCCAGCGATATAGTGATATGAGGATAAGAACAATTCCCAAAGTGAATTTTCACAAAACAGTGATGAGAGATTGAGGTTGATGGAAAATCATTAGGTTATGCGAGAGATTTAGACGAGAAATCAACAAACTCACGAATTACAAAAATAACTGGAATATCGTAATAGGTATTAGTTTAGACTTAATCACCATATTGGAAAATAACTGTAAACCGAGATTGAGTTATATTTTCTGCATGAAAGTGACAATATTGGATTGCTATGGTCAAATTAAGCATCCAAAAAAATTCTGAACTGTAGCATGAAATTTAACAGTATAATTACTCTTCAAGTGTGTATGTATGTACTCTGCTACGTAAGGAAAAATTTTTACGCGAAGGTTATTGATACTATCGCTTGTTCAAACAGGTTCCAAGGATTAGAAGTTGGGTACTCGAACGTTAGAAATACAAAGTAACTATTGAATGATAGTTTCAACCCTTAGGATACTGATTCAGTTTTAAACTTAAAATAGACCACCCAATGTCAAAGTTAGAAACGTTAGCACTGCGCTATACTAACGTTGTCAATCTTTTGTATTACGGGGATTTTTATACCAATTCATGATGCCAAATCATCTAATTCTTTGCTATCAGTTAAATCGATAAGCTTTGAAATGTGACTACAGCGTCTTAAAAGAACAACATATGAATGACAGAATATAGTTGTGATTTCTCCCTTGAATAACCCATACTACAAAATTATCTATAAAGTAAACCAACATAGGAAACCTAGGCTAACAGGCCATTGTGAGTGAGTTACAAAGCCAAAAATATAACAATTTGACCTGCTATGGTGAATGGGGGTAGAAGTATTATACTTTTCAAAATTTAATCCCTTGGACCAATCAGGAAGTGATGAGTCACCGTTTTCGTTTGCCACATATAATCTAAACAATAAACAAACTGGAAACTATCCAGTCAGACTTACGCTTAGGATGGTCTAAAAGCTAGGAGTAGAATATGGGTTAGCAAATGACGAGGCAAGCAGGCTTTTATGGGCCAGAATTAAACAGGAGAGAATAAATAAAGGACCTTGGAAATGTGAAAAAAATGATTGGTAGTGTCTAAATTTGTATCTAGATCATCTATATGTTAGTTTTGACATTATAGGAATATTTATCCTGTGATTCGCTGATGAAACAGATATTGAGGGAAAATATGCGGATGGCTTTTGATAATATATGTCTATAAGAACTTGTAATGTTAAGGAAAAATATTCGAGTACAGTGCAAAAGTATTACTATGTGATACCTCACTAAAGGAAATACGTACCTTCCTATTATTAATTTGCCATTGAAGGTTGAAGGATATAAAGGTAATGAGCATTAAAACAACTACCGCTACCGTCAAAGTAATAACCATTTTTACATTTATGAACTACCATTCAAATTACCTCTAAAGTAAAAAATCGGTAATTTGGTAGATACCTCAGGAACTTCGTGAGATAAAAAGGAGCAAAACCAGAATTATCCGAATCAGTACAGATCCAGTTAGGATTATTTTACAGTTGCGTCCCAAATAAATCTTCCTAACTAACTAGAGTATGGTTAGTAAGAGGTATTTTTTATGGAGGTAAGGGATAACAGAGTCATGCAATACGAATGTACTATCATCATTTGAAAGCTACTCATATCGACAATAAATTTTCGAAGTCATGATAAAATACACCCAATATTTCTAAAATCAAGGCATCTAATATGAAGTTAGAATGTAATTGAAACTCTAATAAATAATAATGGAACTGTTTAATATACCGGTAAGAATTTGTGGGAAAGTAACTACTGTATGACTGAGAGACTAGTAACTGCAACTAGGAGAATAGTACCTTCAGTCACCTTGGGAGCGTTTATTCAGTCAAATGAAATACACTACTTATTAGTAGTAAAAACTCGCTGGATGAATTAATCAACAATTGCGCCTGCGCTCGTAACTGCTACGTTTACTTATATTTTCATATAAGTACCTACATATTTTAGAGTAAATTCTGATGACAATCTACTTGAAAACAATATTGTTTCATGTATATATATATATACTTCTAATAATCTAACGTCTGAAAGCATTTAATGTTAACCATAATTTGGATAACTTTCTAAAGAGTTTTTACACAATTAAATCATCAGTCAATGATTGTTAGACCTGGCAACAATGGAAGGCCGTTTCGCTGTGGTGTGAGACTTACCAGCAGTGCGCATCCACGACTCCTGATACTCGAAGGATTCGAACCAAATGTCTTGGTTCTTGCACGCGAATATCTAACCTCTGAACCACTCGGTCGGTATCCAACAGTGTTAATGTCTAATTCTGATCAAAATAGGGATTTTGCGCGACCTTACCTATTTGTCTTCGGTAGTTACTGACTACACCCAACAGGGTTGAACTCCACAGGTCACGTCTACCAAAGACAAATAAGTGAGGTCGCTCAAAAATCTCTAGATTGATCAGAGTTAGACATTAACACCGTTGGATGCCGGCTGTGGTCGGGCGTTCGCACGCAGGACCGGTCCTGGGTTCGAATCCTGCTAGGTGGATGCGCACTGCTGATGAGTCCTATATCAGGACGAAACGGCCGTCCGATACTTCCAGGTTTCTGGTGGTCTAATAATGATTGACTGATGATTTCATTGTGTAAAAACACTCATCTCTATAACTCTAATTGAAAACTTCTAAAGAGTATATGGAAATACAAGTGTAGAATTTAATACTTTTGAATATAATTATCACACATCCAATGTCACTGAAAACTTCTAACCACCGTTTACGATTGTCTCGCAAACCCCCGACCACGTAGCCTATACCTACTAAAGTAGCAGTCTAATGGTCAATCATTTCATGGATTTGTGCTAGTTTTCTTTCAGCTTACCCCTACAGACATGGCTCGTCGAGGTAGTCGGTGGTTAGGTATATGTAACACGAGTCCCGAACACCTCAAATAATGAAGATTTATTACTGCACCAACTGATTTGCCATCTTTGCCTAGTACCCTTTTTCTAACATTAGCATTGCTTACTCAGCTGTTCCACGAAATACGAGAAATGCTTCGAGGTCACCTATGATCGACTACTAGTAACCTACGGATATTCTTTATTTTTAATGGACATCTGTAAAGAAGGACGGAGCGAATGGCTGCGCAGTGGACCCGTCACTTGGTTGGTGGATGGACGTCATAAGTTACGCAAGTTGGCAAAAGCCAGTCGGGCCTTTTGTGTCCCTACTTAGGTCTTGTCACACACCAGGCCACCATTACTGAGGAGACTCCCCAGATAAGTGAGGCAGTCTACACGCTCAACCACTTCACTACTTATCACTTGTCCAGGTTTCAATGAGTCAATTCTAAAGCAATATTTTGCATTTTGAAGGGGAGAGTCGCATCCCGAACATGGTCGCATTGTTCATTAGGGTATTCAGAAGACTCTGCATTCAGTTAACGTCCTCACCAAACAGGACGATGTCATCGGTATATTCTAACTCAACAAGCAGATCTCTTGGCAGAGGGTCAATTCCTGAAAAGTCAGATGATGAAAGTGTCGTATCTAAAAGCATACCAATAAAAAAGTTAAACAAGAATGGAGAAAGTGGACAACCCTGAAGTAATCATTTCCAATGACAGATCGCCATAAACTTTGAAATGACTTCAAATCCACTACGAAACATCATTAGCCTGAAGAATAAAAATTTGCCTTGCTGATGAGTGCTAACCAGTACGAAGTCTGGGTTCAAGTTTTTCTGTTGACTATCTCTGACAACCGAATAAGCACTTAATATGATTTTTATTTCGGTAATAACAGCATCAGCAAATAAGTGGAGATGAGTGAGGTTATAGATACTAGTTTCCAGATGGAGTGGAATACTGACTGAATATGAAATACTATTTTCGAAGTACATTGACCTTAATTGATCGCCTTTAATCAATGATTAGCAGATTTCAGGTTTTGAGAACGAAGTTAATTGTTAGTTGCGTGAAACATCGAATATGACATGTATGTCGGCTCAATTCGTTATTTCACACCAGCGTGGTGAGATAAATTTATCTTATAGTAGTAGAAAAGGTCAGGTATGAGATTAAGGCACTCGATTGCTAAGAGGGAGATGAAGTTGAATAATCGTGAACGATTCTAAGCCGTGTTAATCGGTCTCCAACAACTGAGTGGAACGTATGCAGGTAGTCGGCACCTATTTATGTCTTATCTCAACAATCGATCACTTTACTAACTGACGCTACGTTTAGGTTTGGTCGTATCCAGCCTTCTCCCAACATGTCTCTACATCTATCAAGGCTCACCGTCTAGAGAATTACACAATTTAGGATAAAGCATACACCTCTAGGATATACTTTTTGTAGTTATTGAGTAACTGGCAATGAAGAAAGAACAAGCATATGAATAATTGCATTATAGCTGCGAGAAATCAGTTGATAAAGGTGTTATCTGACAGAACCAGGTAAATTTTAGTAAGCCCTGAAGTACGAGCAACCTACGAATAGAACTGGAGCCAACAACACAGCTTCTAAGAATAGGTAGCAGCCAACATAACAGTGATACTTATAATCAGTATGGTACTATTAAACATAAATTCGAGCTACTAATGTTCACCGGTGTGATATAGCATGATATCACGCTGACTTAGTCTATTAGTATGCCACACCCTAGGGACCAGGTCTAGTTATTTCACGTTAGTTGCATCCTGTTGTCATGCTCTTGCAGTCAGCAATGTTTTCTTGTTGTAATTATCTTGATAATTAATATCCAAAAGCGAGCCTCGTTGAATTCACACAAATCAGAACTTGGACATCTCTATTCAAAATAATGAACACATGAGAACAGGATCGAAAACACTAGTACAACTTACGAATACCATGTAAATCAGTAATTGAGGTTAGTTAAACGGTGCTCCCTCGCGATGCTTATGTAATACTAGCACATGGGTTTCGATTCGCGATATTGTAATCACGAGACAAATTACAGAATGAAATATAGTTTAATAGTATTAAAAGATGTGATATGCAGTAACAACTTCAAGCGAAATAATCCTGTTGCATTTTAACTTAAAGAAATACTCAGTAGAGTAAACCACTAAATCACAGGATACTACCACGTACATGTAAGTGCTCATTTGGACACTAGCCTTAAACTGTTGATTGTATCAAAAAGTCTATCAGGTCTAAACAACACAATCTAGTGTTTCTTGTCAACTACCTATGAAACTGAACAAGAGTACATCTAGTGATACAAAATACTCATATAAACCACTTTCCGGCAAACACTTGGTATAAGTAAATTATTGCCATATTTCAATCCATAGAATGATATTTCTATTGATATGATAAGTCTTAAAAGTTAATCAACTACAATTTGCCATCTAAAAACAACAAAAAGTATGAGTAAAGCCAGATCTATAGAACGCAATATGAAATCACGCATTTTATCAGTGATGACTCAAATTACAAATATTGAAACTCGTAAATTAGTTATCGACACATCTAGTTTGTTCGGAAGTTTCGGGCAGAAAGTTAGGGGCGGCCAGACCAAAACATGGCACAAATCCATGAAGTCACTGACAAGTGGACTGAGTCATGTCGGTAGATGTAGACTACCTGGTTGGGGTCCGCGAGACGAAAGTCATCAATGGTTAGAAACCTTGAACGACATGGCTCAAAATCGTTTGCAATGGCGCAGGTGCATCCACTCTTTGAGCTCTCTCAAATCCTAATCTTCTGGATTCGTCAACACCTCTACCTTTGTCTTTCTAACCTTATCTCACTAAACTATACTTCTTGAATAATATCTTCGAACCCTAGTCTTCTTTATTAAAATTAATACCTCTACTATCTTTATCACTATGGGATTTGATTTGACATTTGCATCTCTGTGCTAATGTGGTATGGCAACATGAACTTATGTACATACGTACGAAGTTCTACGTTGCAAATGACTGACTGTAGAACAGACGTCTTAACTGTTCGATTTTCTTCAGATGATCGGATCGGTGGTACAGACAATTAGTTACCAATTTTGTTCACCGAGAAGTGTGCGTTAATCGACGCCGATCATATGTTAGCTACTGACCGCAGGGAGGAATGAAAGCAGTGATACAAACACGCCATATTTCAATTACCAAAACGCGAAATCATTTTTGAAAATACACTTTCAAGATCTATAAAAGCAGACCTCCAACTTTGGCCGTTATCCAAGGTTAAAAGGTCTCATAGTGGAAAAATGCCGTAACAATGAACCAACAGAACATTCAGTGATGATAGGGATGACGCATGCTTCCGATTTTATCAACCAATAGCCAACAAAAGACTTAACTTATATACTGTGAATCTCATGAAGCCTAAATTGCATTATTTAGTGGTATACCATAATCAATTGAGTTTGAGTAACGAGGGCACATATAATCAGTCGCATGTGCAGTACAAGAATCAGATAACCTTCAGTGATCATGACCAAATAAACCAGAGCAAAGAGTTAAGCTGCACTAGGATGACTTGCAAATTAGAGTAGTAGTTATGAGGCTATGAACTGTACACTGTGAGTATAAACAGGGGGTAGTTGTATAGTTCTGATTCTACAGTTTTTATATCAGTAATTGTTTGCTCAATTGCAATGATTCTTAATGATGGGTTGTAACTGAAAGCTCGACGACTGCCGACACAAAAGTATGGTGCGACATCTCTTCAAAATAACCCAGTGCCTTATGATCAGCAACTTCTAAGCAATTGTTCGTGCTGTTACATAGTGGGTAACATGTCACAATTTGCATCTTGTGTTGTAATATTTGATACATGTTTACTAATTTGTATTTGCTATAACACTACAATATTTCATTTATATGAACCGATAATTATCTAATGAACAGAACTAAAGGTGCTAGGTGTAGACTTAATGACTTGAGATAGTCAGCTGCAACGTGGAACTTGGTATGTACGTACATCAATTCTAGTTGCCAAAAAAATTGGCAGAGACAAATGGAATTGTCAGTTCAAGAATAGGTAGTAGCAGTATTAGGGATAATCGAAGGTATGATGTCAGAAGGTTAATCCGGTGAAATCAATTTAACAGAAAAAGTCATGAGGAGTTCAGATGAGGATATAAGAGAATACAAAGAATGAATCTATCACGGACTTTGCATCACCAACCCCAACCAGTTATTCTACACCAACTGACATGACTCAGAACAAATGTCAATGACTTAATGGATTTAGGCCATGTTTTGGTTTGGCCGCTCCTAACTTTCTTCTAGCTTATTCCAAAACTAGATTACATCACTCGTTGAGGCAGTCAGTGGTTAAGCTTACGTTAGTTGAGTGGTAAAATGTGTTGATTCTGTTTGATGGTTAAGTGCTTATTAGTGCGAAGTCACTTGATCACTCTCCGGATCGCATAAACTTTCGTATAGTTTATATATGGAAGGAAAACTAGTCTACGAGCAAGGATTATTTTAATAATAGACAGTAATCATAACATATTCAGATGCGGAATTGAATAAGACAATTAATGGCCATTATAAAACAGCAAAAGCATCCACCACAAGCTTTATTGTAAAATTATTTACATCTTGTTTTCAGAATATGGTGCTGTTGGTAAAACTTCTTCTTTAGCGGCCAAGATCGTGACGGTGTCAGGCAAAGGTTTCCGTGGACCCTTTTTGCCAGAACTATCGTGGTCCAACATAATTTTCACTTTGATTCCTAGTATACCTAAAGAAAAACATAGATCAATAAGATCCGTTCCCTCCTACCTAGCAGCTAAAACTACTGGTATACAACTCACCTTGTGGAAGCTGAACATGACGAACAGCCTTATCGATATAATTATTTACTGGGTCTCCAGAATGAATCATGAGTCCATCACAAAATTTCATCGCTTTCGCTCTTTGACCCTTGATTTTTCCAGAAACAATCACTTCAGCACCTCTTGCTCCAGATTCCATGATGAAACGTAATATGCCATAACATGCTCTACAAAACATCTTATGGGAAGACACACACTTACTTTCGCACTGGCAAACCGTATGTCAGTTTGTATCTAAGTGATTCCGCTTGTGCTATTGCACTTAAACCACGAAAAGTCATTTTTTCAGCAAATAGTCCTAAGGTACCGTCGGGAAACCCGAAACGCTTTTGCAAGACTGAGGTGAGCTCTCTGATACGGCGCGAGCCCTCACCAAGAACACTTTGAGTTTTCGTGGCTAATATGATAACTTCAGTATATTTACGGCTTTCACGAACTTGGAAACCACTATAGCCGTCGTCAGCCAGTTCACGTTTTAAGAACTCATCTAATTCAGCCTTAAACACTCCAGCTTTTATAAACTTATTCGGTAAGTAGTAAAACACATAAAAGTGAACAAACCTTCCTCTTTAGAGATATTTTCCCTGTATTCGTCATTATGAAACCACGATTTTCTTTCTGATTCGCGCCCTCACGTCGAAATTAATTGTAGTGCGCATTCTTAGCATGAGGACGAACAAACACATGCAAAAGCAATATTTTCACAGTAATGTTTTTAACTCGTATGCGCGAATATAACGTATATTTGCATTACTTTTACTGCTAATAGTCCGACAAGTGTAGCATGAGTAAATCAGAGAACTAAATTAGACTTTCATAAGCCACCAAACAACAGTTGTCTAACTTTGCATAAATTCCAATTTTAGTTGCCTGTTAATTGACTTATTGCTATTATTTTAAACTGTTTGTTTTAAAAGCCGGTTTAAAGCTTCCCGTTGAAAACAGTACTTACTGAAGTACAAGATCTGCTTATGATCCTCCGTACTCTAAACTTTAAGTGAGAAAGCCAATACCTGTGGTTCGACCTCTGGAGCTAACTCATGATCACACAACCGATTCCTAGCATATGTAGTGCAGCATGCAAGTTTTTTGTCGATGTTGCAGACATTTATAATCGGACAACACTTTTGTCTGTAACTCCTTTCAGACCGAAAATACCCATTTCCAAGCCAAACGAAAAGTCAGGAATGAAGATCGAAGATATTTTCGAACGATGGTAAAGATAACAAGGTGTGGGAAAATTCATCTTGATAGCTGATATACGTCGTTCTATGTATCGCACGGCGATCTGGCACAAATTCGTGACAGATGTCTTTCTGCTAGGGTGTGTCCACTAACACTAATGAGGTCCAGATTAGTGTATAGACTTACAGAACTATTTGTTTTAAGGATTTGTTTACTTGTGAAGCCAACCCCTGAGACAGGAATTAGTCAGAGGATTAAGTCGAACGTGTGTGACGTTGACAAACACTCTTCTAATGGCCTGCATAGTTTAGCAGCATCTTATCGTCCTTTCATACTCTGAAGGGCCATGTGGTATATAATATTATACCAAAAATAAATAACAACAAAGTCAGTTTTTCTCGTTCGTCTTATGCCTTTCGCCTTTTCCAGTAGTCTTGGAAAATGAAAAATGATAATATGTTGATGCGTTTTGAAATGCACTCATGGTTTTGTAAGTGAACAACACATTCAGAGATAAAACTAGTTTATGTATGTGAATACAGCATGCGATAGCGATAAAGATAACACGAAAGGTTATTTGACTTTTTCAAAACTTAAATACATATATAAGCATTTTAAAAATACCTCTACCTGCTTCTATAACAAAATATATTTAAGCGAATAGGAAGAATTATCTTTTCGGTCTTCGACACAACTAAAATAGGAAATGCAAAGAGTAGTATTGGTTTTACATTTACGAAAAAAAACAGGATTGGTTATATAAGAGCATTATTATAATCAGTTGTGCCATTGAAAGTATTCTTGAATATTTTTTGATTAGTATTTTAGTTTTACGCAGTGACCTTAGTGAATTTTGAGTATATACTGACATTATACTACAGTCTCGTTGCTTCTTCTATTTGAGGTCACCATCTGGTTCTGGTTTCTCTGTACCTTCGCTTATCTCTGGCATATTTTGGTATTTCTTTGATACCATGAGATCGCTGGCAAATACACCCATTTCATCTGGTTTTCCCAGTCTTCTTCATTCCTATATAAGATCTGGGAAAATATGTGAGACCCGAACCAAATTCGTACATAAACGTGTTTATAGTCTTGTACCTCGAACATCTGTAGAGTAGTAGAACACGGAATAGAGGATAAGGAAGAGATCAGCTTTTACGTTTTCCTACATGCGGCAGTCCTTAAGATTCTCTAGAAATCTTACGGATCCGCCAGAGTGCGTCGTTCTAGACCGCTTTTCGGAAACCGACGGAGATTCGTTGTGGTTGTTACAGATGGTGTCGTATTCATAGGGGTCTAGTCGTCCTTCTGTGTGTTACAGACAGACAGAGAATTGGTTTCATTCTGAGTAGGTGTCTTTTACCTAGTCGATGCTGGCATTGTCGTTACTCCCCTTCTTATAATTCTCATAGCACTTAGGTTCACGATAAAGAACATTGTTGGGTCCTTCATTTGCGTCTTCGATGGATTGGTGTATTGAATCGCAACCTACGAAAACATGTGTACAAAGTTTTAAGACTGGTTGGATGAGTATATCAGTCTCCTGAGGTCGAGTAGAAACAGGTTTGGCTGAATGCATTCTATCTGAAAGCCTGCTTGTATGGCAGTTTAGATGTACATCCATTAAAACAGAAAGGATCTGCTAATTCTCATGTTAGGTGGCGTATCAAGATGTACACGATTTCGGCTAAAGTACACGTGTAGGAAATCGTCAGTTCACGGTGATAAGCTCTTAGCTAAAAGTGAAATTGTTCTACCTAACCGTCAAAGTAAACTGCAAGATGTAACCCTATTTTTCGAACTCTTGAGTAGATTACTTGTGTGAAGATGCTCTGAGATAAACATTTTGGGGCTTATGCCCTGTAAAAATGGTGAACTTCCTGGAAGTTTCGTACAGCACAATGCTGTAAGGTTGAAGCAAGATCAGCGATTGAGGGTTGTGTCATGATGGTTGTTCGGTCAATCGCATGTAATAGCCCGAGGAACATAAGAAGAGTTATCCAATCCTGTAAATGTTGATTATAATGACTCAGATCAGCTTTCGAACTTGGCTATTAGAATGGAAAATTGTGCAATGGTTTTGGAACAAAAGAATTATACTGCGGACTGGAACTCCTTAGTAACCTCAGAGAGAATGGTGACGCTTTTGCCTCGACCTGTTCAAACTCAGCGGTCAGAACTGACGGTTAGATGGACTGGAGAAGATAGGGAGCCGACGTTTGCCGAGCTCACCGAAGTTATAGCATCTCGTGCAAGAGTAGCCAGTAGTAGATTTGGACGGTTGGCGAATCGCCTAAAAACGGGACGTGATTTGAAGATGAATCGTCACTTGCAATCGGGACAGAGGAATTCTTCGTCCGTAAAAGCTAAGTGTAGTATCTGTTCTGATGACCACACTATTTATAAATGCCCCAGATTTTTAGCGCTCACAGTTCAAGATAGATGGTCTCAAGCAAGGAAAATGGGCATGTGCTTCTTCTGTCTGGAGCAAGGGCATAAGGCTAATGAATGTAAACTTACAAAGCGATTTAACGTCGACAAGTGCGAGAAAAAACGTCACACTCTGTTGCACTATGAATCAACTGTCAGAAGCTTGAATAAAAAACCTGATACGCAGAACTGTTGTGGATTTACTAGATCACTAAGCAGTCAAGTATGCTTAGGATTGATTCCCATAAGATTAAGATCAGGAAATTTCGAAGTCGTGGGATATGCTCCTTTTGATAGCGGCTCTGATGCAACGTTTGTGAGATCAGATTGTTTGAAGTCGCTCGGGCTGAAAGAAGACCAAGCGTTAGTGGTAGTTTAGACTGTAGGGGGTGATAGAACGACAAAGGTTACGAATACTCCTTCTGAGGTATTTTCTTTAGGTCGGCCTGAACATGCTGCGTTTGAAGCAGCTTTGATTGTATCAAGTATATCAGGGCATAAGCCAACAAAGTCAGCAATGGAGGACTTAGTTAAGTGGCCACATTTAAGTGATAAACCATTAGAGAGTTTAAACTGTGAAGACGTACTACTGTTGATTGGTTGCGACGTCTCGGGAGCACATTGGGTGTTGGATCGGCAGTTAGGTGGAAGGAAAAATCCATACGTTGTGAAAACGTTGCTAGGATGGACTGTTTTTGGACCTTCATCATACCCGGGATTTAGAAAAAGCGTTGTTAATCATATTAGTAAAGTGCAGCCTTAGGAAGACCAAATACGTAAGCTTTATGATGTGCAGTTTGCTGGCGTCTATTCTAGTGACAAATCAGTATCTGTAGAAGACAAAGCGGCCATAGAGATCGCGGAGATGGGCACGCGCTTCAAAAATGGTCATTTTATAGCTGTGACACCATGGAAACAGAACCCAAACATGAAGGTGGTGAATTATCAAGTAGCAAACAGTAAAATACAGAGTTTGAAGCGTAGGTTGCTGAGGGATGACTATTAACACGTTAGATAGACCAAAAGTATGGAGGGTAATTTTACCAAAAGCTACGCGGAGAGGGTCCCTGAAATACAAGTGAGGCTGGATTATCGTCATCGATGGTATTCACCTCATCATTCAGTGTTAAACCTGAAAAAATCAGAAAAGCTGAGAGTGGTCCTTGATTGTGCCGCCAAGTTTACAGGGTGTTACGACCCAGTTTTGCTCCTTCCGTTATTGAAGTACAGTATGTCGATCTATTTGCAATTCACAAACCCGAATTAACATCAAAACCAAACTCCAAAGTTGGGTACCAAAGTTTATTTGTAATTCACAAATAATGGACCAAAATGTCGTTCGTCAATTTACAAATAGTCGACCGATGTCGTTCTAACAACAATAATTATAATAACTACAAATACCTTCAATTTTATAGGTTCCTGGAGCAAAAACTCCAAATGACCAAACCAAGACAAACAGAATTCAAAATGGCCGAAAATAATCAATCAAACAAGTTCATAAGTTAAGTAAAACAAATATGTCCAAAAAACACAGTGAAATTAATGATATTTATATAAAGGTTTTGATCAGCCAAATGTCTTCATTTCTCCCGTAACACTGGGGTTTCCCTAAATGATATGATTTAACAAGGACCCGACAGCACTGCTGATCTAGTGTGTATATTATTGCGTTTTCGCGGGGAGGCAGTTGCAATCTCTGCAGATGTTCAGGAAATGTTTATGCAAGTAAAGGTCCCTGAGTCTGATCGAGGAGCTTTAGGATTGCTATGTTGGCAGGAGGGAGATATATTGAAGGAACCATCCGAATTTCAAATGACCTCTCATCTATTTGGTGCCACATCATCTCCGTTTTGTCCGAACTTTGCCATGAATAAAACAGCCCAAAGATTCTCGGATGATTATGGACGTTATGTCATAGATGCTGGCAAGAACAATTTTTATGTTGATGATTGCCTGATATCCTTTTCCATATGTAATCAGGCAAAGAAGATCGTTGGGCAGATAAGTGAATTATTATGTAGAGGAGGTTTTAAATCAAAGAAATGGATCATTAACTTGGAAGAAGTGAGGACCATCTTGCCTGATGTATGTAAGGAAGAGTCTTTGATCGAAACGTCAAGGAGTTACAATGCCACTCATCGAACTCTAGGTGTGGAATGGGATTTCAAACGAGGTGTATTTAAGTTATACTTTGATGCACCGGAAAAGCCCTTGACAAGGAAAGGGATTATATTTGTTGTTTCGTCCCTGTTCGATCCTTGGGCTCTAATTTCTCCAGTGTGCCCTACTGCCAAACTTCTGTTTCAAAAATTACTCAGACTTTTTTTATATCAGAACACTAACTGTACACCTGCACTTATGTAGGTTAATGAAGACAATTCAGTAGTTAGATAACTAATGGGAATTTAGTCGTATGAATAGAGGAAATTCAGAAGAACCAAGTTGTTAGCAATAATGTTGATTTACAAAATATAATAATGCGGCACAGTAATATAAAACTTTTATGGTATTTTATTAATTCTGTTTCTTTTTATCTCTGTAGCTCAAGAAGTCCTAAGTGAGCTTTTTTTTCTAGTATAGTTGTCCAGACCAGCTTGTAATAGGATTTCTTGGTATGAAGTAAAAACCAGTGCAAGTTTACGAATATAAGTCGTAGACGAAGTTAACAAGGAAAAGTAACATCAATATCACTGATTTGTCACATCCTGCTATATCGTAAGGAGACGTTAGCAAAATGTCCTGCCATACAGACATGTGTAGATTGAGGTTATCGCCCCACCGTCATGAATGCTGGTCAGATACACTACCCTCCCTCCTTTTGTGATGTTAGGCTCTCTTACGTTTAATGGTTGATTGTAAATAATGGTTTCTAGTTTACTCTCTATTTTTTGTACACCTTATCGGAATTCAATTTCTCTACCAGCTCCAACATTACAAGCAATCCAGACAACTTTGCCAGACAAAATATCCACGTAGCATATCACACTGATTTTAAGTAAACTAATGGTATAATTTGTAAGATGTGTCATTCATTAGGTAGTTTGGAGATAGGAAGGACAGGGAGCTGGAAAGGGGAGAAAGAGAAAAAAAGAGTTGAAATAATGTTGAAAATTAATGAGAAAAGCGATATGTTGGTAAGCAGGCAAGGTGTTTGGATGCTAATGAATTAGGGGAAATAAAAACTGATTAAACTGTTATTACTTAAACAAGAAGGAACTCACAATTATACACGGAGTTTGAGTTCCGTGTAATTGACAGTAGTTGATCAGTATCTACAGGCTTTTCAGTTTTTCTGTCTACTAGAAGTAAAAACTAAAACTGCTTTGAAGATATGAAAATAATGATTGGAATTTAAAATTTAGAGGAAAGTTACGGGTAACACCTCAAAGGCGTAACCTATGACTGTTAGTAGGAGCAGGGGGATTTGTCTATCATTTCGTATTACCTGTATGGGTGGTAATGCGGGCATAATATGTTCATAGTCTATAATTCGTTTCTGAGGTTTAGCTAAATATTTGGTGGACCATAAAAGAGTGCCTCTGGACTTGGTGTGAGTTCCAGGAATAGTCGATAAATCTCTTTGGAGTCTAGCAACAGCATGACTAGTTTCTTGAACATAGTGATTGTGTTACAGATACTGATAGTAATTGGTGACCTGTTACACAATAGACTATATCGTATTACAAAGACATTACAACGTAATGATTTTTTGTGTTTTGCCGTTAATAGTGTATATGCGTTGTTTCTAAGTCTGTAAGCAGTGTTGTGGTTCATAATTGGGCGGTATTTTACGAACGGAAGAACATTTATCAGTTTATAAGGAAGTATTAGGTTGTTTTCCAACCGACGGCGCCATAGAGGTTCTAGGGAAAGATGCTTGCATCTTTCTGTGCAGTCGAGGTTATGGCTCAATCCGATCAGTCGCCGGATGAAGCCTCTTTGTACATTTCCTACTCGCATTTTGTCCATGATATTCATGTTTGACAAGATAATTGAACAATGTAGAATCTTTTTTGAATGTTTTGTTTTTTGGAAAATCCCTCCATGTTTACATATTTTTGTTATGACATGACGGACTTTTTCTGTTGATATTTTGGTATTTTATTTGATTCCAATTTGAGATTTTATCATTGTATATTGTTATTATTTCTATATTTTGTACTTATATTGAAGTTTTTATGTTTGCTTCTGAACTGTATATATGTTGTTTAAATTTGATCTTTAATATGGCTACAGCCATATTTGGATTGATACTGTGGCGGTTGGATCTAACATCACTTATTCCTTTTAAAATTGGATACTCCTGAGAGTAGTTGGGACTTGGAAAGTGCATCAGAATTCAGGTATTGATTTGTATTTCCATTTTTTAATATAATATAGACCGCTTTCTCCTAGAATTATTGTGTTTTTGACATTGGGTTGGGAGATAGCGCGTTCGATTTGCACTTACTGGAAACAATTTGAACTGCTACGGTAGAAAATCCATCTACAAACAATGTTCAAGTGAGGGCCTTATACGCATCTTGAAGAGTGTAAGCCTAGCCTCATTTGTCAAGAAGTTCTTATTTATAAACCCAATTAGTCGTCTGAATTTATAGATAATGGTTTAGGCATGTTCTTCGAATTTTAGGCTTTTAGAGTAACTAATACCCAGGTCACGCGCTGATATCAGTGTCTAAACCCTACATTTTTGTAAGTAGACTGGTGTATCATGGTGACGCTTACTAAAATGCACTATGCCACATTTGTTGTGGTTAAATGTTAGTTGCCATGTCTCGCTCCAGGTAGTTAAGTTATCAAGATCACTCTGAATCCTCGCTATATTTTCGTCCAGATCTTCAGGCTTAAAGCTGTATACTATTTTCAGATCATCAGCATATAAATATGCTCTTTAAAATTTTATAGTAATACATATGTCATTTATGTACATCAGAAACAAGAGTGGACCTAAGACACCTCCCTGGATAACCCCACTGGTTATTGGTCTTGGTGTTGAAAGACAGTCGTTGTACTTAACCATTTGTTGTCGCCCATTTAGGAATGAAGCAAACCATGAATTTAGTGGGTTAATGATTCCGAATGACTTTGGTTAAACTAGAAGCCTTTTGTGTGGGACTTTATCAAAAGCACTTTTAAAATCGAAGAAAAGGACTGATACTAGAACCCATTTGTCTTGTTTATGCGTGATATCGTTGAAATAATCTAACAGACATGTATCACACGACCTGGACCTCAAGAACCCATGCTGTGAGGTCGATATCAGATTGTGACTAAGTAGATGTTGTATTACTCTGCCCAAACTACTTTCTGCACAACCCTAGATACTGCTGAAGTTATGTTTATAGGTCGGTAATTTTCAGCGTTCGCTGTAGGCCCAGATTTAATTGTGGGGATGATATGTGTAGTCTTCCAGTTATTAGGGTAACACTCTGTGTAGAGTGAACAGGGTTACATCTTGCAGTTTACTTTGACGGTTAGGTAGAACAATTTCACTTTTGGCTAAGAGCTAATCACCGTGAACTGAGGATTTCCCCTAGGTACCAGCTCTGTTGCAATCTTCTGTGATAATTTTACTGGCCTTTCCTAAACAATCTTACTCTCTGCTTATCACCGTTTCGTCTTCGATGCCTTTCATGGACTGACCCACCCAGGTATCGCAACCACGTCACGTTTCATCGCTATATGATACTCCTGGTCGTCCACGAATGAAGATGTCCGTATATGGGTAAGGCGATGCTTATAACTTCAACGATCGAAAGTGTACAGGCAAGTAGCTGCCCCAACTGGCATGTTTGCTACACCTGATGCTCGCTTCGATCACGTTCATATAGACAATATGGGACTATAGTCACCATCGCATAGGTATGATTACATGATTACATGCATCGACCGTTTCACAAGATGGCCTAAGCTGCTTCCACCACGTCTGTTACGTAGGAGACAGTCTCTCACCGCCTCGTAGAAAGGCAGATAGTTGTTGTTGTTCCTTCATTGTCAAGACTGACCGAGAACAGCAATTCTAGTCCAAATTATTCTTCTCGCTGATCCGACTGCTTCGTATGGGATGAGTACACACCACCACCTACCACCCAGGTTCTAATGAGTTAACTGATCTGTTTCATCGCCAACTTAAAAGTGCTCTTCAAGCACGCGTAAACAACAATTGGTACGAAACATTACCGCTCGTCCTCTTAGGTATCAGAACGAGCTTAAAGGCAGATATTCAGTGTTCCGCAGCTGAACTTGTATACGACACGACAATGAGTCTGCCTGGGGAATTTTTCACACCTTTTCTTGTGATTCCTCGTCACGAAAAAACCTTCAAGGTTGATAGACATGGCGGCGTCGAAATAGTCAGCATTAATCGTCTCAAGCCAGCACACGTTGACGATTGCGCCCTACACGATAAATCGCAGTTTAATGTTAGACCCATCAAACTCGCTGGCGGGATCCCTCCATCTACTTCGGACCCCCAGATCGTGCCATCTAAACTGTCTACGCATGAGACGTCAGTCTGAAGTCCAGGTCAGCAGACCATGACAGCCTTGACTTCGGATCAGGTTACAGTCTCAAGCACTCACCCACGAGGTATTACTAGCGTCTCACTTTCCGGTACGTCTACCTGCGTGCTTTCGCGACTAGTTGCAATAAGCAACGTATAACGTTACGGATTATGACTCTTAATACATATATGCCACGCGTTTCTCCTTTTCTTTGACTTTTTTTATACTGAGCTCACTCCTCTGACCATCGCCCACCCTTCTGATACCATCGACTTCATTTGATCTTGGCGAAAGCCGGCCTGGTCACCCATGCACTTCTCAATGTACTCAGTCGATGATATGGTACCAAATATGTCTGGAATATGTATAGTATGGCTTTTATGATCGCTTCCGAGAAGCAAATATGGTGCTTTACTGCTGAAACTGTTTTACGCAAAAGACCTTCAGTGAAAGCTCCAGGATCAACAACTGCTTCCTAAAGTCACACGTTTTGCCGATCAGTCTCACGAATGGAACCTCTACATATCGTGAGTTTGAACCTTTTCTAGCTAGGAGCTACTGTAGTGACTCCACTTTTATAAAGAGAACGAGATAGAATCATTTTTTATTATAGCCAATTGTACCAGTGATTTTTTCACTGTACTGTTTGCTTACATATACTGGGAACATAGTTTCCTCTCGTACGGCCTTCACCTCTCTCGTTGTACTCACGGTAGTCTCGCCTGTAACCTTCGGTACGATCTCTGTATTATTTCGATACTAAGAAATCGCCAACAAATATACATTGATTCTTTCTTCTTGGCTTTGATTTTACGGAGGGGTTTTACTTGGTAATTGGAACGTAGTTGACCTTTAGTGGTGATTATATTTAACTCTGAACCAAGCTACTTAACATGAACCAGGCTTCATCAGTTTAAAGTTAAATTTTTCTTGTTCTCTTTCTCTAACAGAAATGAAGGAAGAATAATTTTCAGTTATGAACTCTGAACATGACATAAACACTGTCATTGAGGAGATATGGAAAATACTAACTAGGCTTAAGCACTTTGAAATGTATCTTTCATAACCACTAATCGATTTATGTGCGAAATTTCCTATATTCTCCCTATTGTGGCAACTAAATTATACATGGGATAGACATCGATTATTCAGTAATCAGTCATTGACACTGATTTTAAAATCAAAATAAAGGCTATAAAAATTTCATTTGATTGACATCGATTTTTAATGTTAAATCCTTACATTCCAGGAACAAACAATGTTCGGAATCGGAAATTTTAATGAATACCTCATCTACAAAATAGTAGGCGTGACGTTTACAGTGTTGAAAGTATTCTTGAGCAGACATTAGCATGTTTAGTGGCGAATAAGTCCCTCAAAATGAGCTCTGCAAGTATTCAACACTTGTCCTGGCCATAATGCTTTTTTAGGCATACTGTTTTGTTTGGCGAATGTACTGAATAATCTATGGATGCTCGAACTTGTGCATCCCCACAGATTTGCTTTGAAGAACTAGACAAGAATGATCTAACTTGTGAGGTAAAATTTACGAAATTTCCAATACTTTCGAATGCTGTATACGGATTAAAATAATCCTCCTCAAAAATTCCAACACAGGTCCAGAAATTGTGGGCCCCGAAGATTTAACTTCCCGACGTAGGACAACTGGATGATATGTGAGGACTAAAATATTTCAGTTTTTGCGATGTTTTTGCATTTTGAACGATATTACATCACGACTTATGATCTTGAGAAGGGGTTCCACTATCCTGATAAGTCTGTTGAATGAACACAAGATCTGAATTCATATCTGTTCATAATAATTGAAGACTGAATCTAAACTACAACTTGAACACCTGGTTATACCTTGAAACTTTCTATTCGTTATTATTACCATCTCCTCATATTATTAACTCAGTCTATCTCGCATATTATATCTGTTTCCCCTTCCTTGTTTACGCTTACACTTCGGCCCTCTCACACAATCTTCACTACCAATTAATAAACTAAATTACCTATTTATTTACTGAGTTCTGAAATCTTCTTCTTATCAGCATTAGAATTCTCTGACTGTTATTCTCCAAATTACAACAAACTGATCTCCGGCCAGGTAATGTGATAGCTGCTTGTATCGAGAAACCCTACTACTCTGAAACACATATTCATTCAAATCACAGGACATACAAACTCACAAACAACTGCCAACTGACTAGAGTGGCTAGACCTTAATTCAGCGGACAATACCAAGTGACTGGAACTGTACAGAAAGCACAAGAGACGAGCGCATAGAAATCAATTACTAGCTTGTGAAAAAGATATTGGATATTGAAAAAGCGCAAAGTACGAGAAAACACCTCAAGGTTAGTTTGTGTTCACCATGTTCACGCATGACCTTGGACTTCGAAAATGTTCGGGAGTCATGCTAAACATAGTAGTGGCATGGATAAACATATAATCAGTACAATGGTACGTGGTGCTGCATTTTTCAGATATCACCATTACGGGTCTGTTTAATACTGATTGGATGAAATGTTAAGCGTAGTTTTTGGGCCACTTCCAACTTTTATGAGCAGTATTTCGGGGCCTAACTTATCCAGAGAAATGAATGCGCCGCACCATGTTCAGCAAGGTGCACATAGTTTGGATGGCCTTCATATCAGTATTTCCATAAGTAATTTACATATATATATATATTTATCGTATTTGGGAGTACTGACTGCTTCTTATAGTTTTGGTTTGTATGATCGAAAGCTTGAACGCATATGTCTCTGATAATTTAAGTAACGTCTCATATTTTTGTGTGTATATCTATTTATTTGATTATGACTGATAGTCATTTTATTTCTTAATGAAATAAATTCTTCCTCTTTTTGATATTAATATTTTTGTGCCAGAGAAACAACTTTAGCTGATGTCTTGTACCTTATCTATTATCATAATCGGCATCATGCTCTACCAAAATTTTTGTCTGTTTTTCCGCTTTATCTAAGTTTACTTGTCATTCCTGCACTACTATTTGTCCATATTATTTGCTTAGTTAATTCACCTAATCTTTCTAGCCATCGTCTCGTTTTAAGACTTCAGTATACGGTCCACGGATTTCCCTTTCCATAAAGACAATCACCTATCTGGCAATATTACAACTGTTTGTTTCCGAAACCTTAGCACTTTTAGATAAATGCATTTACTCGAATTTCAAGAGAGATAAACTCATTCTTCATCAAGGCAATCTCAGTCAAATTACAAAACTGGGAACATGAAAGAATTACAGGTAAAGATATCAGAAAAATCACATAGTTCGCACCGGCTTATCATGGAATTGTGTACTAAACATTGTACTTAGAAAGGCTTAAAGCGGGCGTTTCTAGGTTTACTTAAACATTCTCAAAAATACAGACAATGGTAAGCCAGGCGATCAAATTCGTGAGAACTGCTCCCGACTTACTGCATGAAAATAAAAAGGGAGTGACTTCCACTTTTCATCAAATTGAATGGACAATAAGACTGCCAATATTTAGTTCTGGTGATGCTCCAAAAAGTTTTGCTATACAGTCGTGAGATGCTAAACATTCCGACGGTAAAACTACAATTCTTCGATGAAACGAAAAAATTTGTTCATTCCCACGTATTAAGTGTAGTTACACTTATGATGTTTCCCTAAGATTCGCTGTTCCTGTCCAAAACGCCGTGAATGATGACGGCTTTGCATTAGTTTTCAATTATTGACATATAAATAGTATCACTGAAGGCAAATAATCAGGCCTCGTAGGGCTGATTATATTCGAAAATAGAGTTTGCTTAACTTTGGACACTACCAGATACCTAGAACCGTACTGAAGAAACAAGAATCGAGCGCAAAGAAATCGACTGGTTTATACTGGCTCGTGAAAAAGATGTTGAATATAGATATTGGATATTGCAATTAGTATTTTGGTGTTACAGGTGTTCGGTTCTTGATGTAAACCCTAACTCTTATCACTGACTCCAACTTCCAACTCTCAATTATAATTTCCAATCTGTTATATTAATTTATAACCCATTTCTGATCTCAGTATGTTAGTCTATGGTAGATTTTCTCAAAGTTCATCGTTCCTCAATGGTCGACCATGTATTATAGTCTAGCCGTTTTTTGGTTTTCCTAACATTTTCCTAAAAGTTTTAGGGATCTCAAACTACAAAAAAAGTAATGGTCTTTAGTCACACTAAAGTTTTTTTAAAGAGTTTCAAAATTGATAAAACTTTTCCTAATAAAAGATATTGGGAGGTTAAAATTGCTGTTTACTTTCTTCGTTTCCAAGTATGATGTTCCTTTCTTTTGGTGTTAGGTAAGGGACAGGTTCTGCATGCTTATTTAATGCTATTTATCCTACCACCTTCCCTACCTGTTATAAACATATGTCTTATGATATGTCTTATTAGTTGCTTGTGTTTTTTAATATAATAATACATCTTAATAATTATTTATTTGAATACATGTTGGTACGAAAACGCAAGAAAATAAATATGCGTCACAAATAAGAAGATAAGATTGTAAAGCAGTGCATAAAGTAAAGTGTAGTAAAAATAAGTGGATGAGAGTAGTATAAAATGGGAGGAGTGGTTTAGGCAGTCAAGTACAGTCAACATGAGATCTTTCACCCTAGAAAACTCGTTTTGGGATGACGTTCGTGCTTCCAGATGGAGACTACTTGAGTAGTTATCTTCACTGTGCCCAAGCACATAACCAAATTTTTTTTATTAGCTTGATATTATCACTGAATGTTAGTAATCCTCCGGGGACAACGGTGATGAAAGACAGAGGGTCGCCTGACACTTTCAACCCAGAGGGACCAGTATTCACAAGCATATAGCAAAGTCACTCTCATGGGTGCGTTGTAAACCCTACCTTTTACATCTAGATTAATACAGCGATAGCACCAAAAATAGTCCAGACTAGCACATTTCACTCTGGCTTTTACCATACATAGATTAGTTTCATCGATCACACAGTTACCCAGATACCTACGAACTTTGATAACCAACTGACTAAGTGCGGATTAAATAGTGTGATAATCGGGAGTAATTGTATTCCGTATACCAACTAGTAACACCCAGAAATGTCCGATTCGTATTCTAGTAGTCACGTATGGACTAGTACTGAATTCAGGCAAAACTATGTAAACACAAAGGAAAACATTTTATTTCGAATTAAGCGCAAAACAATGATGCATATGACCATCATAAATGGCTTGGGCGTCATCACTCCATAAGAAAATATTATTCACGTATTTAAAATCGAAAAATCTTTCTCCATGTACATATCAATACCACCACTGCTTAAATTCACTGACTTCAAAGCTGGAGGAAAAACTTAATATTGAGCAACTCTGCCTAACCCGTTACAGATCGAATAGAGCGATAACGTGAGGTGGTTGTATGCACTCATTCTACCTGAGGTGTTTGATAGCCTTCTATATGTTAGTAAACTTCTCAGTAGCCCTCTTCTTCAAGAGATAATCAAGGAGTACAGTTCCGTCCAACAAGTCAAAGGCGGATTTGTTATCAAAAATGAATCGTTGTTAGCCTACAATAATTACTACGGTGCTCGAAACTTTGTGGAGGGTATAAATATGGTCAATACGCTTTCCAACTGAAACAGATGACAGCTTGCTGGTAGCAAGTCAGTCATATGGATTTTAAAGAATTTGCGGAGTACAATGGAAGCCAATAGTTTGAATGCGATGAAAAGTAGACATGATTCCTAATAGTTGTAGCATGGTTGATGTAAACCTCTATTAAAGATGTGGAAGTTGCTCTCTTTTCTCCCGACCTTAGCTGCTACCTTGACGTGGTGGTCGGGCTTGCCTATCATGATGACCCGACCGAGCTATATTGGCTGGAACATATGTTCCTGAAGGTTCTACCATGCCAGGCAGGTCGATTGGAGAACGATGAGACTAAAAGCAGCTACTCAAGGTCTGAGGGCTTAGTCGTACTGCTGACTGCAGAGGGGTGTGACAGCAGTAAGGTGTTTCCCTCGGACAACCAGCATCTGCAGCGATGCTGCCTTCTCACAAGGAAGGAAGGGTTAGGAAAGGTCGACCCTAAAAATGTCACACCTCACCCTACCTCACGGATTTCCGTCTCCTTGGGTAAGGGTGCCCACTAAGGGCTTTCAAGAGCGGAGCTAATACTCAAAAAACCTTTCATAAAAAGGCCGTGTGTGACTGGCCTCAAGCAGTTATCCCTTTGGCTCTGCGGTCACGCTCCCAGGTCGTTAAGACCAAAGCTAATCCACTTTCTTTTTCAGGTTCCTCAAGAAACACTTCCAAAGTGTGGGCAACCAGGAAGTGACAACCGCCCTCATACCCGTAACAGCACAAGAGACCAAATTGGTCGAAATCAAATCCTTCCTATACCCCTCAATATCTCTCTTATCTCCCCGACTAACTCTTTTCACATTCATTTATCACAGTGCACAGCTAATGCAAACGATGGGAGTTCACGAAACGTCATTTCTGGTCTCCTCAAACCCCGTTCTAGACTACATGTTGTAGCATTTAATGTACGGACATTGTGTCGAATAGGGCAACAGGCTTCGTCAGCTAGGAAATTAGAATCTCGCGCCATCTCTGTATGCTGCGTCTCGGAAACGCACGTACAGGATCCGAGTAGCATCATTCACTTGACCTCACCATTTCAAGATAAAGAAGCAACTCGATTTACCCTTCGTGTATCCAGTAGCCCTGGTGCTGCTTCCCAGGGTCTTGCTGGTGTAGGTATAGCATTGAGTCGTAGGGCAGAACTAGCTCTCATAGACTGGATCCCAGTAGATAGTCGCTTGTGCGCTGTGCCCCCACTGACTGCAGTTCAGACAAGGTGAAAGATCAGTTTTACGGAAAGCTTTCGGACCTCCTCCAAAACGCTAGGCGCTCTGATATAGTAATAATAGCTGGTGACTTTAATGCTCAAGTAGGTAGACTAAGTGAAAACGAAAGACACCTAGGTGGATGTTATGGAGAGAACAGACAATGGTGACCGTCTGTTGCAAGTATGCTCAGATAACCACCTATTTCTAGCAGACACTAACTTTAGGCATAAGGAAAAACATCTGGCAACCCCCAAAGTTGTCTCAACGTTGGACCCAGCTAGATCACATTGTCATCAGGCACCAATGAAGGGGTTCGATAGAGGACTGTCGCTCGTTCTGGAGTACATGTTTAGATTTAGATGATGCCCTAGTGTGAGCGCGTATTTGTTTGCGTCTTACTGGACGTAGGAAAGACACCGTAAGGAAGCCTCTTAGTGTTTTACCTAATGATAATCAAGCTAAGAAAATATTTCAGGAGGAACAGTTAGGCGACCATGCAAGTGATTCCCATCCGGAAGCAGTTTGGGATGATATCAAAAAGTCTGTGGAAACAGCAGTGATATCTTCTAGTAAGGTAAACCATAAGGCTAGGATGAAGCTGTGGATCTCTGTAGCATCCACCGATCTGATGGATGCCCGAAAACTCATCTCACCTGGCTCTGAACATGATGAAGAACATAGTCAGCTTAAGCGCAGGCTGATAAAAAGCCTACGCAATGACCGTGAACAGTGGTTGGTAGCGAAAGCAAAAGCGATGGAAAAGGCAGCGGCGATAGGCAACAGTAGACAACTTTTCCGACTTATCAAAGAAACAGGTATTAGGAACCCGAATGTGAGTGAGACTATCTCGGAAAAGGATGGTCTTATTATACATCCTCAATCCAGGAGGCTGGACCGATGGGCAGAACACTTCAGGGATCAGTCCAACTGGCCTCTAGCCACACTTCGGTTACCGAAGATCCCCAGTCATTCTGAATGGCAAATCCTCCTCCTAGTCTACATGAAGTTGAGAAAGCGTTAGGAAGTCTGAAGCGAGGGCGAGCTGCAGGTCCTGATAGACTGACCCCTGAGAAATTTAAGGATGGTGGTGCAGTTTTAGCAGCTAGGTTGACCGAGATCTTAGGTAGAATCTGGGAACGACGTAATCCCATCCGACTGGTCTCAATCACTGATTGTCCCAATCTATAAGAAAGGACAAAAGTCTTCTTGTGACAATCACAGGTGAATCAGTCTAACTAATATAATATCTAAAATATTGCATTCAATAATACTTCGACGCTTAACGAAAGCTCGTGAAGAGCAGACTAGAGAAAAGCAGGCTGGTTTTCGACCTGGACGCGGTTGTATAGACCACATCTTTACACTACGACAGGTCCTGGAACACAGACACACATTTAGGTGTCTGACAATAGTTGTCTTCCTGGACCTGAACGCGGCATTTGACTCAGTGGATCGTGAGGTTCTGTGGCAGTGTTTGTCATTGAAAGGTGTACCAAAAAAGTACATTAATCTTATACAGGCTCTCTACTCGAAGACTACAGGTCGAGTGAGAGCTTATGGCGAACTGTCATTGGAATCGTTTGCTTCAATTGGTGTCCGTCAGGGATGTCCACTGTCTCCATTCTTGCTTAATTCTATCATAGACATGCTGCTAGATATAACCTTATCCTCGTTTGAATTTTCTGGAGTAGACCTTTTACCAGGAGGCTCACTTATTGACTTAGAATATGCCGATGACATAGTCCTACTTGGTGAAGATGCTGACAAAATGCAGTCTTCTGACCACCCTAAGCAACAATGCAAGCATGTTGTGGATGCGGTTTTTCCCCGTCGAAATGCAAAATGTTGCTCCAAGATTGTGTAGTGCCTCCACATAAACTTGAGTTCGCTCATATTTAATTTGATTACGCCTTTCGATTAACTTATGTAACCAAGCTATTTGTATAGCATCAACCCATATGTACCATTGGTATTTTTTATTGTCTGGTTTGTTTGAGCTTGTACGACTGAGCATTACTTACGCCTACGCGCTGACTCATCCTTCTCGCTTTAATGTTAAGCTCTTAATACCCCTATGAACTCACATGACTTGTCTCGCTTACCTTTGACCTTGTCAATCATTCGGCGCTTTTATTCATGTCTGTGCATGCCTATTTCGCGTGTCATATGTCTGTCTTATTTTTGTCTGACTATGTATTCCTAGTCATGCTCTGTGTCTTTGAGTTGGCTCTTAGCCTTCTCTAATTCGCTTCGCCCATTCGTTCGCATTATAACCCATGGAGTTGGCTCAAAAGCCTTCTCCAGTTCATGTCGCTTCATTCGTTTTATTCACTGCTTCTCCGCTTCGCTTTGTGGTGTGTCTCGAATAAACGTATTCATCACTACGAATTCATCTTCTGATTTATAAAACATCAGACTCTATTTGGCAACGATTGTCTGAACGAGTTAATTACCGAGCTTAAGAACACGCAGTAATTCGACACACTACAATTGGGTTTCATCGGCACCTGAACTAGTGATAGCGAGTGAATTAGTCGAACGTGTAGACCGCTTCATTTTTCTGGGGAGTCTCATCAATGCTGATGGCTTGGTAACTGACGAAATCTCAGCACGGATACAGAAGCTCGATTGATTTGTGCCAACCTGCGTCACTTATGGCGTAGGCGAGATATCCGTTTGCTGACCGAAGGACGAGTGTACTTCGCTACAGTTCGCTCTGTCGTTATATGTGGATGCGAAACATGGTCGTTAAGAGTAGGGGATATTCATAGGTTATTAGTATTCGTTTATAGATGTCTTCGTAACATTGCTCGTTTATCATGGGACAACCGAGTAAGCAATGCTGTCGTTAGGAAACGGGTTCTAGGTAAGGGTGGCAGATCAGTGGATGAAGTAATGAAACTTCATCTGTTGAGGCGGTTGGGATATGTGCTACGAATGCCTAACCACCGACTGCCTTGTCGAGTTATGTTCTGCGATGTAGGAATAGGTTGAACGAAAGCTAGTGGCGGCCAGACATGGCAGAAATCCATGAAGTCACTGACAAGAGAACTGGGTCACATTGGTAGATGTGGACTACCTAGTTGGGGTCCGCGAGATGATAATAATCGATGGTTAGAGACCCTGAATGACATTGCTCAAAACCGTTTGTATTGGCGCCGGTGCATTTGTTCTTTGTGTTCTCTCGAACCCTAATCTTCTGGATTCTCCAACACTTCTAGTTTTGTCTTTCTAAACTTATCTCACTGAAACATACTTCTTGAATAATATCTTCTAATCCTAGCCTCCGATTTCTTCTAATACCTTTACTACCTCTACTACTATTGGATTTGAATTGACAATTACATCTCTGTGCTGATGTAGTATGGCAACATAAACTGATGTACTTACGTACGAAGTTCTACGTTGCATCTAACTGACTGACTGACTCTTTTTTCTAGGATATTGCAACATTGGCTAAATTCCAAGCTTTCCAAAACAACCTCATCACTTCCTTAACCAAAGTTTTACTACCCTCTCTAGAAATAGCTTTGGATAAATCGTCTGAATCTGGTAATTTATAGCGCTTCAAGAGTTAGAATTTCTTGCCAACCTTTTCATTGTATGGATCAGTCGTTATCGGCTATAAAGGATAAGACTGTCTAATCAATGTTACTAGAGCAGAAAACCATATAATACATGAATTAAGTCAAACATGTGCATCTCCAACTTCAATACAATATACAAAACTACTAACATCCTCTTCTTTTTTGCCCCACTAATTAGAGTAAAAATCCAGTTTTTGTATAGAAGCTTTCTTGATGATGACCCCACCATAATTAAAAATATATTTAAATTAATGTTATATATCGATTACAATGAATTAAGTTTAGAAACTGAGCATTTGTTATTGAAAACTATTCATAGGAAAAAATACGTTAGAAGTCGATTAACAGAATTCACATCGAATTTATTGATGCTATGAAAATATGTTAGAGGTTGGACTTTAATTCATTTTAAATTGTTACTAATTTTTTTCCTCATAAATTGTATTTGGGGATTCTTCAACCTCATCAGCTATCTATCTGTTTAAGGACTCTGCCTGTCGTCCGAAATATCAGTGGATGTTATTAATCGTGTTCCATCTGCTTTCACATTTTATTTCCCTCACACTAGACTTCTTAATGCCAGCGGCTCGAATGAATCAAAGAAGTTTTTGGCAGTCTCCAGATTCAACTTTTGCTTACAGTTCATTAGCACTCTGCGACCACAGTGTTCCTCTTTGCACAATTTCCGTACGTAAGTATCTACGTTTGTCGTCAAACTCGAGGTTTAACCAAAGTAGACTAACCTGGCAGGTGGTTGTAAAAAGCCTTGGAAAATCCAGTGCTTAGAGACAAAACATCTTGCAAAGCCGCAAGTGATTTTACTCACCATCCTCATAGTGTCATGCAAATTCAGCTGGTGCGTATCCATAATTTTTTATGGATCGATAGCTAGTCTTGAACTCAGTTCGGTTTGATATTTGGTTATGACTGAAGTTTCAATCAATTTTCTTGCATTAATCCGTGTAAGACGATAGATTTGTTGGCCACTAAAACATGAAATAAGATTGGAGCAAACCATGTCATGGTCAAAGCCCATCTAAGTCTTGTACACAACCAAGTCAGCGCTAGCTGATCGCGATGTAATCAATCTGAATCTAGATTTGAGAATCAAGGGAGGAACGCCAGGTAGCATATTGGCAGTGACTGTGCTGATAGTTAGTGCTAACCCTTAAAGAGGTCGTAGTGTATACAAAGTTGCAGTTGATGGCCACTTCCATCTGACGTGCGACCATCAAGTCCTCATTAACCGCTAAAATCACTCTCTTTTGTGCCTTAACACCTAATTTGGGTATTCAAATTTGCGAATAGCACTTCAGTATCTGTCAAACACGTTTTCCTGTGAAGACATGAAGCAAAAAACTAACCAATCACTACATCATAAGTGTTGAATATTTCGTTATGTTTTTTAACTTCTTGATCCATATTGTTGTTTATCTCAACTATTGATCTGAGTCGCGTAGATAGATGCAAACTACCTGTTTGGAGTCTGCGTTATACTCCGATCAGTGGTTATAGACATTGTGTGACAGTTGAAAATCGGTCATAGTAGTACAAATATATTCACTTTTCATTTTCCTCTCAACCTTGAGTTTCAGTAACCCTCAACATATACCTTTCGTTTCGTCGTCTTAATGCTTAATATTCTTTTTTATCATCATGGGTGTTACGTTTACTTCAATCTCTTGCAGTTCATCTTGTTGATTTCATCTCTTGGTGTCAACGTGATATGGCAACTTGGATCAATGCACATCTGAGTCTGGCTCAACATTGATAATGATTGACTGAAATAAATTGTCAAAATAAACAGAATTTTCAAAACTTATTGTTCTTATAGTATTTTGCATTTAATTTGTTATATAACACTTGCATATGTGTATAGTTATTGTTTTCACTTTGTATTTTAGCGTAGAACTACTGTCTGTTAATAAAAGTGGAATGTAATAATGGTAAGAAGGGAAAATTACAAATCCTCATTCATCTAACAATCATTTTATTCCTCTCAATTCAAATTCTATAATTAATGTCTTCCAATCAAGTTTTAATCAATAAATCCAAAGAAATCATTGAAGCATCAAAGCTTAAACTTCATGAAGCTGAGATTTCAGATTCTTTGTGGAATGAACAAATTCAAATGTATATTAATACTTGTGTATACATTAAAAATACTCTAAATAGTGAACAGTTAATTCATGACAATCAATCACTTTCAGCACATATTTTTGTATTTTTAGGTGGTATTCTTGGTAATTTTTACACAACTTCGAAACTCCATTGTAATAATCAACTTATTTTGCTTACTAAAGATATTTTCAACATATATTTAAAAATATTTAATGTAAAAACAATTAGACAGCTATTATTGATCAAAGTTAATCCATTGTCAAAATTCAATTCTTCGCCTATTTTAGCGTCGGAAATTTTAAAATTATCACTTATTTATTTAACGAAAAATTGTGAGAAACCAATTAGTAATGATGATGAGAATTCTTCTTTAACTCATTATCCATTGATACGTGATACAATTGTATGGTTAACTATGGAACTTGATTATCCTGAAATTGCTGAACATGAATTTATTTCTGTTTTACAACCATTTGGTTTAAGACTAACAGAGGATTATCGTTCATCTATACAACTAGCTGGTCTTAATGTTTTACATAATTTAGCAAATAAAGCTAGAATTGCTGATTGGCGTCAAAGTAATCGAGCTGAAGCAGTTATTTCACAATTATTAAATCATAGAATTGCTTGTGATTCAAATTCACCGGAAATTTTACTCCATGAACTTTATTCAACTTTACTAGTTTTAACTAGTTTATTAAGTAATACAAATTCAGTTCATTGGTATGAAAAAATAACTGAACGACTCTTATTTGATCTTTTAATGGAAACACGACATAAACGTCGATTGGTACTACTTAGACACTTGTTGAAGTTGATCGATATTTTAAAGGCATCTTTCGCATTATTTACTCAACAATTCATAAAAGTCACTTCAAGTATTCTCCTTGGTCCACGAAAGTCAACTCATGTAAGTTTTTATAATGTTCGGTTATTAAATTCATCTTGCAATATTTCATCAAGTCATATTGTCCGGAATTATTTATATTATACACTTGTATTAAATCTTTATAATTAATCCGTTGGTTATTTTGATTTCTTTTTAGATACAAGATCGTATTGTTAATAACTTTGCTGGTAACAGTATCGAAAATCTCGCATTGTTGTACTTCTGTAATTATGCTAGTCTCAACCATCATCAAGAAGATAAAAGGCGATGAGATTAGTAGATTTTTATTGGATTAATTTGGCTCACTTCACTTCGGCAAATTAGCGGTGGAAATTTTAGTAAAGCAAAAAATCAATAGTTGAATCATAATAATATAAATTTGTTCGTTTAGTGAATTCTCTTATGTTTACACCTACAGTTAACGATGTCAGAATTAATCACCTACTAGGTAGAGAGAGAGTGTGCATTAACGAGTAGTTTTAAACTAAAGAAAAACTGCAACCAAGTGCTTCCTATTTTTCGATACTTTTAGTCTGTTCAAAACTAGGTTTAAATTAGTATTACTTTGATATAAGATAGTGATTTTTGATACTTATTTATTCATTAGAAAATGAATATGCTTTTATTTATCTTTTCTTATTTATCTAGAGTAGTGTCTCAGTCACTACTAAGGAGTCAAACGAATGTAACACCGTGTATGTGCTTGTGTTACAATGCGTCAAAGAATTTGTGAAATCATGTTGGCCACTGGTTTGTCCTACATTATTATCAGATATTATTCCTCCGTTGATCGCATTTATTGATCTTTTATCTTGGGATGGTAAAGTTGACGTGGAACAGGAAAATGAGACATGTTCTCTTTTGAAAAGCATATTTGAATCTTTTGTAATTTTGGAACCGTGTCTTTTAAATGACGTACTACAGCCTTTATGTGATACAGTTCCTCATCTGAAGTTGTATCTTCCTTCTTAAATAAATATTTTTTTTATAGTTTGCGTGCATATGTATATACCTATTTATTGTAGCGAAATTGTATATATTGTATTCTGTTTATTTATTCAAATATAAAAGCTGGGTACAGTTGAACACTAAGAAATTCCATTCACAAAAATGAATGACTAACGTTCTTAGATTTTTGCTCTTGGTACTACAACGAGTTAGAAGTAGTAACTTAGTGTTTAAGGGACTCTACCTATTGGCTAAGATCCAAGTACTTTAAGTATGAAGGTAAACGAGATTGTTTGAAAATAACGCTCATTTTTATCAGTTCATATCGAAAGTTCCATGTATGATGTGCACGTATATTCTTTGTTTTACCTGTTACTTTCTGTCATAGGCGTTACTCGTTGTCTCAAAAGACATCGTACTTTGTTACGCATGCACGTAAACACGTCAATTTGATATGCTTGAACTATTACGAGTCTATCTTAGTCGGGAAACGAGATCGAGGATCCGGCGACACGACATTCTACTCTAATCCGAGTGTCCTTATCCCCATTGAGTAGAAGAAGAAGACTTAATATGAAGTAGGACCTGTATTCTACCAACATCCAGAAAGTACGAGGTCGGAGTCCAGAAGGGAATCAGGATCCCGGACTAAGGATCCGGTCTGGGTCATAAAACGTTACAGATGATGCATATTTATACATTTAAGTCCAATAGGAAACAGCATCAAAGTCTGTGACACTGACAGTTAAAGTGACCAATAGGAAAAAACATTGATAGTCAGGATGACCAGTAAGAAACAAGATTGAAGTACGTGACATTGATAGCTAGGACGATCATAATATTGACCAAAAGGAATGGACCAATAGAGTTTACACTTAATGATTCTTCGTAGGATATTTGGTGAATATCCTAACAACGTGAAAGATGAGACGAAAAAGAGTCACCTCTATAAATAAATCTGTTAGAAAATTGTATAGAAGTATTGTAAGTGAATAGCACTGATGGACACCAGATCAGTTTTCCATAAGCTCTAATCTGACCAACAGTATTTTAAGCGAAGAGCCTTCAATATATCATTGTATATTTATATTTGTTGTCGCTATTTATGTCTGGAATGTCTACTATGTTCAGCGTTTCAGTTTGGTATTGAAATGCAATCATCATACACACGAACCCAACAGCCTACCCCAGTGAAATGAGTAAGAAGAAATTTTCTATGCGTATCCCTTAGAAACGCAACCAACTTCTTGAGCAGTCACGTGCACTTGTTGTTTGACTTATTTCTGATTAGGTCTAGGTATCAATTTTTACTACATAAACCCAATCAGTTTATTATTTAGAGGTGTTGGGGGTAAGGGACCAAGTGTCGATAGCTCGTGCACTAGTTTATTAGCCATATCCCGACCGAAGCTGCTACCTTGACGTGGTGGTTGGGCTTGTCTATCGTGATGAACCAACCGAGCTATACTGGCTGGGACTTATGTTGCTGAAGGTTCTACCATGCCAGGCAGGTCGATTGGAGAGGGGTGAGACTATAGCAGCTACTCAAGATCTGAGGGCGAAGTCGTACTGCTGACTGCAGAGGGGTGTGACAGCAGTAAGGTGTTTCCCTCGGACAACCAGCATCTGCAGCGATGCTTCCTTCTCACAAGGAAGGAAGGGTTAGAAAAGGTCGACCCTAAAAATGTCACACCTTACCCCACCTCACGGATTTCCGTCTCCTTGGGTAAGGGTGCCCACTAAGGGCTTTCAAGGGCGGAGCTAATACTCAAAAAACCTTTCATAAAAAGGCCGTGCGTGACTGGCCTCAAGCAGTTGTCCCTTGGTCTCTGTGGTCACGCTCCCAGGTTTCCAAGACCAACACTAATCCACCTTTCTTTTCAGGTCCCTCAAGAAACAACTTTCCACGGTGTGGTCAGCCCGGAAGTGACAACCGCCCTCATACCCGTGACAGCACGAGAGACCAAATTGGTCGAATTCAAATCCTTCCTACACCCACATATAACTCTCTTCTCTCCACAACTAACTCTACTCACATTCCCTTATCTGACTGCACAGCAAATGCAAACGATAGGAGTTCACGAAACGTCATTTCTGGTCTCCTGAAACCCGTTCTAGACTACATGTTGGAGAATTTAATGTACGGACATTGTGTCAAATAGGGCAACAGGCCTCCTTAGGTAGGACACTAGAATCTCGCGCCATCTATGTATGCCGCGTCTCGGAAACGCATAGAGGATCCGAGTAGCATCATTCACTTGACCTCACCATTTCAAGATAAAGAAGCAACTCGATTCACCCTTCGTGTATCCAGTAGCCCTGATGCTACTTCCAGGGGTCTCACTGGTAGTCGCTTGTGCGCTGTCCGACTGAACGGGACAGTCAGGACTGGAAAGGACAGGTACACTCGCCGTTGCCTCATCGTCGTATCTGCCTATGACCCCACTGACTGCAGTTCAGACGAGGTGAAAGATGAGTTGCTAGGCGCTCTGATAAGGTAATAATGGCTGGTGACTTTAATGCTCAAGTAGGTAGGCTGAGTGAAAAGGGAAGACACCTGGGTGGATGTTATGGTGTCGCGGCTCAGAGAACAGACTATAGCGACCGTCTGTTACAAGTATGCTCAGATAACCGCCTGTTTCTAGCGAATACTAACTTTAGGCATAAGGAAAAACATCTGTTGACCTGGCGACCCCCGAAGTTGTCTCAACGTTGGACCCAGCTAGATCACATTGTCATCAGGCACCAATGAAGGGGTTCGATAGAGGACTGTCGCTCGTTCTGTAGTATATGTTTAGATTTAGATGATGCCCTAGTGTGAGCGCATATTTGTTTGCGTCTTACTGGACGTAGGAAAGACACCGTAAAGAAGTCTCTTAGTATTTTACCTAATGATAATCAAGCTAAGAAAATATTTCAGGAGGAACAGTTAGGCGACCATGCAAGTGATTCCCATCCGGAAGCAGTTCGGAATGATATCAAAAAGTCTGTGGAAACAGCAGTGATATCTTCTAGAGAGGTAAACCATAAGGCTAGAATGAAGCCGTGGATCTCTGTAGCATCCACTGATCTGATGGATGCCCGAAAACTCATCTCACCTGGCTCTGAACATGATGAAGAACATAGTCAGCTTAAGCGCAGGCTAATAAAAAGCCTATGCAACGACCGTGAACAGTGGTTGGTAGCGAAAGCAAAAGCGATGGAAAAGGCAGCGGCGATAGGCAACAGTAGGCAACTTTTCCGACTTATCAAGGAAACTGGTATTGGGAATCCTAGTGTAAGTGAGACTATCTCGGAAAAGGATGGTCTTATTATACATCCTCAATCCAGGAGGCTGGACCGATGGGCAGAACACTTCAGGGATCAGTCCAACTGGCCTCGAGCCACTCTTCGGTTACCGAAGATCCCCAGTCATTCTGAATGGCAAACCTCCTAGTCTACATGAAGTTGAGAAAGCGTTAGGAAGTCTGAAGCGAGGGCGAGCTGCAGGTCCTGATAGACTGACCCCTGAGAAATTTAAGGATGGTGGTGCAGTTTTAGCAGCTACGTTGACTGAGATCTTAGGTAGAATCTGGGAACTGGACGTAATCCCATCCGACTGGTCTCAATCACTGATTGTCCCAATATATAAGAAAGGACAAAAGTCTTCTTGTGACAATCACAGGGGAATCAGTCTAACTAATATAATATCTAAAATATTGGATTCAATAATACTTCGACGCTTAACGAAAGCTCGTGAAGAGCAGACTAGAGAAAAGCAGGCTGGTTTTCGACCTGGACGCGGTTGTATAGACCACATCTTCACACTACGACAGGTCCTGGAACACAAACACACATTTAGGTGTCTGACAATAGTTGTCTCCCTGGACCTTAATGCGGCATTTGACTCAGTGTATCGTGAGGTTCTGTGGTAGTGTCTGTCATTAAAAGGTGTACCAGAGAAGTACATTAACCTTATACAAGCTCTCTACTCAAAGACTACAGTTCGAGTGAGAGCTTATGGCGAACTGTCATTAGAATTCTTTACTTCAAGTGGTGTCCGTCAGGGATGTCCACTCTCCATTCTTGTTTAATTCTATCATAGACATGCTGCTAGATATAACCTTATCCTCGTTTGAATTTTCAGGAGTAGACCTATTACCAGGAGGCTCACTTATTGACTTAGGATATGCCGATGACATGGTCCTACTTGGTGAAGACGTTGAAAAAATGCAGAGTCTTCTGACTATCCTAAGCAACAATGCAAGCATGTTCTGGATGTGGTTTTTTCCCTCGAAATGCAAAATGTTGCTTCAAGATTGGGTTGCATCGGCACCTGAACTAGTGATAGGGAGTGAAGTAGTCGAGCGTGTTGGCCGCCTCACTTATCTTGGGAGTCTCATCAGTGCTGATGGCCTGGTAACTGACGAAATCTCAGCACGGATACAGAAGGCTCGATTGACTCTTGCCAACCTGCTTCACTAATGGCGTAGGCAAGATATCCGTTTGCTGACCGAAGGACGAGTGTACTTCGCAACGGTTTGCTCCGTCGTGATATGTGTATGCGAAACATGGTTGTTAAGAGTAGGGGATATTCATAGGTTATTAGTATTCGATTATAGATGTCTTCGTAACATTGCTCGTTTATCATGGGACACCCGAGTAAGCAATGTTGTCGTTAGGAAACGGGTTCTAGGTAAGGGTGGCAGATCAGTGGATGAAGTAATGAAACTTCATCTGTTGAGGCGGTTGGGATATGTGCTACGAATGCCTAACCACCGACTGCCTTGTCGAGCTATGTTCTGAGATGTAGGAATAGGTTGAACGAAAGCTAGTGGCGGCAGAAATCCATGAAGTCACTGACAAGAGAATTGGGTTACGTTGGTAGACGTGGACTACCTAGTTGGGGTCCGCGAGACTAAAGTCACCAATGGTTAGAGACCTTGAACGACATGGCTCTGAATCGTCTGCAATGGCGCAAGTGCATGTATCGGTTGTGCTCTCTCAAATCCTAATCTTCCTGATTCGTCAGCACCTATACTTTTGTCTTTCTAACCTTATCTCCCTCAATTATACTTCTTGAATAATATCTTGAAACCCTAGTCTTCTTCATTACCATTAATACCTCTACTATGTTTGTCACTATGGGATTTGATTTGACATTTGCGTCTCTGTGTTAATGTGGTATGGCAACATGAACTGATGTACATACGTACGAAGTTCTACGTTGCAACTGACTGACTGATTGTGCATATAAATTTTATGCAATAATTATTCGTGCAGTGTCCCATTTCAAGCTATTGACCTGTGTATTGCAATTTGAATCCTTACACTGAGGAGGCACATTGATAAATATATAAAGAAGAATTCTAGAAATGACCAAGTGGAGTAAATCTTTTTATTTGTTTTCTTTATGAACTTGAATAAAACTCAGTCAACAATTGAGACAGTATGTATCTTAAGGCAAAGTTTCTCCTCAGTTGTTTACAAGTGTATTCGTGTCCATGTATAATACTGAGACATAATGTTGTATAAAATAATAGACATTTGTGACGAGAGAATCGGGTTAACAACAGTCTTCAGTATTAACTACGTATATATATTGGTGATTGGGAGTATGTAAGGTCATTTGAAGATAAGATTAGCAAACACAGAGAGTGTAAGGTAGTGGTCATATAGAGTTTGGAAACTGATAAGGTTAAATGTATCATAAATTAAAAAGATTTGGAGTGATTACATATTGTTTGAGGTCATTTGGACATATATGAAAGTAGAGTGATGTGGTAATGATCTACAGTTTAACACTGACAAGATGGATTGCGTAATAACAAAAAAATATATGGATAGTTTACACAGATTTTGAGAGTTAGGCTATTGTGTCGGATAAATGAAAAGATAATTTTAGCGGAAGTGAAATAACGGCTTGACAAATAAAACTAACGTAGTAAGCTCTTCGAATTAGCAAAGTGCTTTTTCTGAATATAGATACATAGGTATTTTTAATATTTAGGAGTGGTTAACATGAACTCATCGGTTTCGATTCAGTGTTAACAGGATTCATCGGTAATAACTAATCATCGTATTGATTCGTACAAGCCAAAACAATATTAAGTTAGCTGGAAATCAGCTTACACTTCATAAGTATTCATTATCTTCAAATTTTCTCAAACTACTTTGTTGAAGAACCATCTTTTATTATTTACATTATTGGATATTTAAATCATCATCGAAACGAAGTTATTTGAGAAAGGTATCAGTTTCAAAGAAAATTAATGATGACATCTGTTCTAAGATTGTTAAGGAAGGAACACTCATGTTCGTTTCCAAATTAGTAGGCAAATCAGTAATTGAGATAGTGTTAACCAATTACTCAAAAGGATAAGGAAGAACCTTACAGAATATATGTATCCAAAATATTAATAGATGAGGAAGATTTTGAATACCTAATATACACAACTCATAACTTTAGTAAACTACAAAAGTAAATAGAATATCAGCTTGGTTTCTAACTAGTACTAGGTTTTGTTCATGGTGATACTATTTTATACTGCTTAGAAATAAACAAAGAACAGTAGTTTAGGTGGTTGTAAGTAATAGTTAATGTTTAGCCTTGGATATCCGTATAATTTTGTTTCCGTGTTGATATCATGATAATAAATGGCAATATATCTTGGTTACTAAGCTGATTATAGGACTGGACACAATAAGTTTCAATATGAAGTGGCGCTGAAATTTGTTTCTTCTAACTATAATGTGAACTATTTCATCAGTTACTACAGTGTTCCATCGTTCACATTAATCTGAATCAAGGATATTTTGGGAAAGAAATTATTTTTACAGAACATGTGTAAATAATCTTGAAGCTTGGGTGTTTTACGACAGTGCTTTAATGATGAATGAGTAATTAATCTGCTTGTGTGATTGATTATCATATTACTGCTATTTGTAATCAGTAGTTAAAATGGATCGTCAAAAATGTTTGTGATTTTACATTCGTAAGTATCATCAATTAAAAATTCTTTCAAATAAGTTTTAAAACCCAAGATTTCTTCCCGAATCTGTGAAATTCTTGCGACTGTTTCATCAGTTGCTTGCGAAAGAAAAACTTAGGCATCACCATGTTGGCTGTAAGCAACTGAAAGTGGATGCTACATCAACCCGAATATCTCATTGTTACTGACTAAATTATCCCTGTAACAGCTACATTGACTAAGTGTAAAGAGCATTGTACGTTGATAACTGAATTTAAATGTTCGTGAAATTCTGGTGGCAAGTTCTAATGACAACCTATTCCCCAGATCTTGTTTAAAATTAATGTAAAGTTTTCAAGGTTTCACATTTCAAAATTTACACGTTTAAGTTGATTTATCAACTTGTTTAAATTATTAATGAGCTAACTTAGTCTAAAGAAAATACAGGAATTCAAACCATGGGCCATACTGAAACAATCCGATAAAAATCTGTATAATTAAAGATTAAGTGGAATTAATCGTGGGATGAATTAGAATTTGAACAACAATTAAAAAGTTTATCTTTCGAATTTGTAATATTATTTCAATGTGTACTCAGTGACTACACCTACATTTTGCTTTTTTGTCTTTAATCGATTTTTATCAGTTAGGAATCCTTCGTTATAGTTATTTATATCATCGAGTCAGAACAGCGTCCTTTTTATTTTCAATTATTAATCGTTTGTCGAATTAAAAACTTCTTTATGTTTAAATATGTAACAGATTGGGTTTTTTTAAAGTATTGCTAAAAATTCATTTTATAGCATTCCTATAATGTTGCTGAATGTTTACAAAACCGAATAACCCAATAAAAGCAGATGACAAATATCTGAGCACAATGGAAGATTATTGCACAGTACCGTTGATTGATTTAATACCGGCCTAATGGTATAGACCTTAGGCCTTTGCTGAAGGTTTTCGGCTCGATTCCTATTTGCTAAGTCGTGAATGGATACTTCTGTGGAGTCCCATACTAGTACGAAACTGCTATCCAATACTTTCAGGTTGATTCGTGATATGAGAATATATTGAGAACATAATTATGAACAAACGATTACAAAAAAAACAGGTAGTTATAAACAGTTGTAAGTTGTTTGGTAATTATAATAATAATGAGAGAAATAATATGCATTCTTCCCAAACAATAATCCATCAATGATTTCAAATACTTGAAAATTCAGAAATCATGATTGATAAAATAACCACAGGTTAAATCATAAATAAATTTTAGCGGAAATTCATAATCTGTAATGTTAAATATATCAAAAGTGAAATAATCACCTACTAGTAATATTAAATGATTGCCATTATGTAATGCGAATTAGTCGGTAATTGATTGATTGAACTTCAATCTAGTGATTAAATTGATAATTCTATCCGGCTTAATAGTCTCGGATCTGCTCTTGTTTGCCGTCACTTGTATGTACTGTTGAGGGGTCTTAAACCAAAGCTAAACGCAATTTTTTCAATCACAGTTATTGAGATCACTTTTTTTACACGCTAAAATCATCAATTAATCATTAGTAGGCCGCCATTAGAAACCTGGAATCACTGGACGACCGTTTCGTTCTGGTATGGGACTCATCAGCTAATTGATCTGAGTTAGGCATTAACGCCGAAAGTCCTGGGTTTGAATCCTGCGTGGCGCAGCAGTTGTGGATGCGCGCTGTTGATGAATACGATTCTAGGACGAAACGGCGGTCCACTGTTTCCCGGTTTCTAATGGTGACCTAAAAATTACTGGTTGATGATTTCAGCGTGTAAACGCAATAGTCCAACGGTTCCTGGAAAAAAGTAGTGCTTCAGTTGATTCAGTTCCAATGTAAAATATCGGAAAGAGAACAAATAATTATCAAAATTTTGGGTAGAATATTATCCTTCATCTTGCGTCTTTACTGACTTTCATTTTGTCCTATTTTTCTACTACGTTCTTTTAAAACTTTCGTTTATTTGTCCTCACATATTGTTGCGTTGATATGAGATGCACAAAAACTGATCAATAGAAATTTGCTGTGATTTATCTCTGTTTATATAAGAAATGTTACATTTAAACATATATATATATATATATATATATATATATATATACATATATATATATATATATATATGTATATATATATACCAGAGCTTCTAACTAAAAGATTGAGTTATGCGTTAAATCGAAGTTCAAAACAACTATTAGCAAAAGCTAATGGTTCTGTTATTAAAGTATTAGAAGAAATTGCTTACATAACTTAATTCGTTAGGTATTTGGGGACATGAACGAATCTGTATACGTGAAAAGAAAAAGGCTTGTTGTATTAATATTATGAAGAAAAATTACTACGTACGATATTGTAAGTGATTGCTGATATCTGTGTCTTATGTTAACAACAAATATAGAACCTTCTGTGTTCAAACAAAGCTTCAAAAGCTGCAAAACTCGAAATTATAGTTACTAGAGTTGAGAGAGAAATTGTAGTAATAAATACAATAAACGCCCATAATTTGTGTAAATAATTTAGCACCACACGAAAAAAATTATTTGAGATAAAATTGTTTACTGAATATTTACAAGTAGTACGAAGCAATGCACAAAAAAACAAGTTGAGTTGAAGGAAAGAAAATCTAAACGAAGTTAATACATATACATCACTGAAAAAAAGTTATTTTTCATGTACTGAGAAGTTTATTAAATTAAAAAATTTCCACCACATCCCCTAGATGTTTAAATTTTAGATTGTATTTGTTGCAACATCTCAACTAGTTTTTGATAATTCATTATTGATCAGGTGATAAGTATTTTTGGGTAGAAAAATGACTGCTATTCTCATTAGTTCATGTAACCATTCCGCTTGGTTTCAGTTTTAAGTGATACATAAATTAATCGCAGTCAGAGTGGATATTAGTTTACTACTAAACACAAGCTTAGTTTAAATGAAACTGATCATATCGATTAGTGATAAATATTAATAGCGAAATTGAATAGCATAATTTGATCAACATATATAGTAATACAATTTATTCAACAGCCAACTTCAATTCCGTTAAAATAGGATATCAAACGATTCAGCTGTAGAAAAGAACATTTAGATAAACGGTATATTACTAAGATATTTAGATGTATCAAAATGAGAATTTCTAAAGTGTAGCCGAAGAAAAGTATGAAATTGTATGTTTGCATGTCCGAAGTCGGCTATTCTAAACTGTCTATAAATCAAGGTTATGTTCGAGTTGAATTCCAACCTGTTTTTCATATTGATGGAACGTTTGTTATAGGTCAGTCGATGAGTAATTTTGATTAGTCTACTACAATTAATCATGCTTGAATGTTGGGTTGTTATGAGAACCAACAGAAGTGGGAAAGTTTGAATATATGCGTGATGAGTTTGTATTCAAATCCCATTTATTCTGAAGACAGGAATCAGTTAGAACGAACTCCATTTTTTGGTGCTGATAATCTATTGGGCAATCACTACGTTTGTAATCAGTGCTGCAGCACTGCTGCTAAATGCTTACTGTTTAAGTAATTATTTATATTGTAGGAATCTTCAGAAAGAACATTTCCATAAAGTTTCTTCAACCAGCTATCAAGGTTTGTAGTGATGAATAAAGAGCCTAAACGTATTCAAGAAGGTTACGGGGAGTTAGAAATACTGCTTGTATTCGGATAAAAGTTCTAGCTTAAAAATTATTTTTGTTCATATGGTTGAATTCTTTTGACAGACATTCTTTGGTTTTAAGATAGGGGAAAACCTTTTACATATGATACAGTTGATGTGGTAAGAACCAAACATATTAAATATTCTTCCGATAAACTAACACCTAACTTTGTTTTTCCAAGGTCACTCAGGAGTATGCACCTTTAAATAAAGAAAAAACATCACTACTACTCATGAATATCTCTTCTTAACATCATCTTTGGGCTTTAAGATGAAGGTTTGCTGTTATTTTTTCAACAGCTTGTTCAATCTCATTGTCAAAGAATGAAAATGTGTTACTCTGATTAAAGTGAAAACTCAATGTTATTCATTTACAAACGATGTGATTTGGTTCACTACTACTTATTACAAATTTATACACATGATGAGCAAACTAGTCTTGTAGCGCTGACTTACCATTCACTTCTTCAACTTTAAGTCAAAGTGTCATTGATAATATAAAGTCACTGATTGTCTGAAAATTTATGCAATTTACAGTTTTTTATTGTATTTTTTGTGATTTTTTTTTCAAAAGATCATCAAATAGTTAAAATTGCAATGAATAATTTTTACTTGATTTTACATCTAGAATTCATTCAATTTGTTTCAACCTTTCCGATTTCACATTTTCATACATTTGATTGAACACCAATGAAGGGATCATATGTACAAAAGGAAAATAACTAGTTTTAAATTTATAAGAATAAAAATATGTTTTTTCTATTGATAATGACATTAAAAATAAAGAATATTTTGTATTTGTTAACAGAATAATATATATTTTTCTATTTATTTCATGATACTTTTTTTCCATCTTGGTCATTTGTTTAGGACCATTGACACTTTTTTCCCTTTCTTTACATCTAAATGTTTCTTTTAATAAATAATCAAAGGTTTAACACCAATATCAACATTACTACTACTTCTACTACTACTACAACTACTACTACTACTACTACTACTAATGGTATCAGTACTCTAAGGGGGGTGTATATCCGTTCTGTCTTATTTTGGCTAATGAAAAGTGGTTGTACTTAAAGGATTTACTAGTTTATCTCTTTTGAAAATTCGATTAATGTTACTTTTCACTGATACAATTTACTTTTCCTATCAGAAATAAATAAACCATATTGGATTCTTATGGACTTTTAGTTTGTCTTCTCTCTAAATCTGTTTATGGTGACATTATTTTAAAGATGTAGACAAATCTCATCCCCAATATTGTTTATGCACAAATATATGTCTTTTGCTTATACATATTCACTTTTTATTTAATTGTTATTTTAAAATTTATTTTGTGTTAAAAGTCACTATATATATATATATATATATATATATATATATATATATATATATATATATATATATATATATAAGTTTTAAACGAGCACAAATAAATGATTGAAATTTGATTCCCAATTATTTTAACCACTATTAATCGAAACAACTAATTTTCACAATTTTCATTTATGAACTACACTACTGATCATGAATATGGATGCACATACACACACACACACAAAGAAGAAAAAAAACATATTTTCCGCATCATTTTTTATATTTTATTATTCTAATTAATTTTTTTTAATATAGAACCTTTAAGATGATAAGTTGGTGCTACTTTAGATTTCAGGTGCAAAAATAAGCACCATTAATACTACTAATTATCAATACTATTATTATTATTATTATTATTAACCTTATAACATAATTTTCTGTAATATATTGTCATTGAATTTTAATGGCTTCCTAATATACAAGATTCATATTGTAGGTGGGTGCAGTATGGGATATCATTGATTCTGTCAACAAAGCAGGTGCATTAATGCACACATTTGTATCTTTATGTATGTGTATTTTTGTCAATGCTTATTTATACCAATCTATTCTTTATACAATATAATCTATTTTCATGATGTATTTGATCAAGTTTTATGTGAGTGATATTGATAAAAAGTGTCAAATATTCATGTTTGTTTGTCTACAATATATATATATATATATATATATATATATATATATATATATATATATAGACTGGGATTTACTTACACCTGCATAGGGAACAAATAAGAACATGAACCACAATGGTAAAATTATCGTTGTTTCAATTTCCCTTAAATATCTTTATTTTCTGTGATCAATAGTTTTAATGACTTTCAGTATCATCAACTATCTGTCTATCCATGTATATAGTATTTATGATAGAAATTTCTGAATGATTATAATTTGTTTTTATTTCAAAACTTAACATCGATGAATTTTTACCAAGTTAACGTATTTTGAAAAGTTCTACAATATAAAGTCGATTATACATATTTCAATGCAGCTGTCTTGTTTGGATGATTCATTTTACTACTGATTTTCTTACTGACAAACAATCCCTTTGAAAAATGGTCATCATAACGCTGTTAGTGATCCACCTATATAAAAAGGGTGGACAAACATCTGAATAGTTAATTACAGGTCTCAGTCACTGAATTTCTTCAAGAGTTCGAGGATGCTTTATGGAAAAATGTTAACTCAGAATTTCAAGTCTCATCAAGAACAAGATACCTACCTCTTAAATCGCTGAATTAATCCATGTAGTGTTGTTAGTGTGTATTGTTGAGAAATTCCAAACTAGAATATAATAACTATCTAGAATTTGATGGTTTTCAATTCTTCTTCAGCCTACATTAATTCCTTATGAAATATTACTTTTGGAATGAAAATAATCTCTAAAATTTTTGTCTGTGTGCTAAATGTTTGACATTTAAAAAAAGGGTTAAATCTGGTTATTTGGAGAAATGGTTCAAGTTTTGATGTTATGTTGGAATGAATCTTGAATAAAGTATAACACTTAAGACTAGTTTACGGATTATTATTATTATTAATTATCATTACTTGTATTCCTATTGTATAATTAATTAATGAGTATTTTGCTGTACTTTTATATTTTCCTTATTGTAAGTTTCCAGTTGACTTAATCGCTATTATCATACGTCCTATTCTTCCTTAATTATTGCTAACTAATTATGTACTACTCATTTCGCTCTCTGCCACTTATAGTATGATTGTATGTAAAGTGAGATTTCTTATTTCGACTGAGTTGTGATTCTATAATCTATGTATATGAGCTAATGAGTGTTTGAGACAAATGCTAGAAATATTATAACAGAAGCTTGGATGCTAATTTACCGACTTCGCATTCAAGGTCAGAAATCAACAGACCAATAAAATTGAAGAATAAATTAGCTTTAGTTGATTGTGTTCTTTGGTTAACTTCTTCATATATGACATTGTGTTTAACTTAACTGGTTAGAGCTTGTCAATGGAACTGCAAGTTACATCGTGAAGTTAGTCAATAGTAATTACATGGCAGCTGTCAGTATGGAGTTGTATATTGTTAGATTTTGTAAGATCATTATAAGTTTTCTCCAGGTAGCTTAGTTGTTTTTTGTAAGAAAGTTAAACTTTGACTAAACCATTGTCCAATACATAATTCTGTATAGATATGAAAATGATATTTTCTTCAATTCAGGCTAAAGTATTCTGAAGTATATATTGGTTTTGTTATAAAATATACTGTAATTCTGTGTAGAGTTTTAAAACTTAGTGCTGACATATTTATTTTTCCTATTATCCAAGTAAAGAAATGCAGTCTACATGATAAATTATTGTTTTACCTAAAATCTGTGCATGTTTATTAGACTAGTTAAAAGACGACTATACAAGTATACTTGTTTAATCTTATTTTGTTTTGTTCATAGTTTCTTTGACTTTCTCTCCATCCTTCTGTTCCTTCATGTGGACTTCTTTATTCTACTGTTTCTGTTTCGGCTTATCATATTTACTCATCTCATTTTAAGCAGTTACAAAAAGATTCTCAATTCAAATTATTGTGATTATTATTATTATCTTTTCAATAATAATTCCATTTTTTTTATTCACAATAAATGGATAATCAGGGCATTTTACAAACTTTATTTAATTTAATTACTATTCATTTTTTCTGTTTACCTCTTCATATCACAATTGTTCTGTTCTTCTAATCATCACTTCCATTTTCTTTTCTTATTTTCACTTGGAAAAGAACATTAGCGAAATTCATTCGAGAATTCTTTTCCATGTAAAATGTTTGTTTGTTCCGTTATTTATTTGTCTATGATTAATTGTTAGAACTAGTAATTATCCATTTTTTCATATCCGGTAGTTAGTTACACATACTCATTTAAACTTAGTGATTGTTTCATTCCTATTTCGGTGGAATTTTGAAGTGAATTCCTAAATTTTGTAAATATATATAGATAAATGCATATTTCTTGACTATTAAGTAATAATTATTTTACAAATGGATTTTTTTTATCCATCATACGATTATTATTAACATTATTATTATTATTATTATTATTATTATATTCTTTCCTTGATTAGAATGAAGTGAAATTTCTTTAGGAAAAAAAATTTTTTTTAAAAAAACTTGTAATTGACAATAAACAGTTATCATGATACTTATTGCTCACTTACTGGTGATGAAGGCTAGTTATTGCGCAATAACAAGAATGACAACGATATTGCGTTAAGTTCGTTTTTTTACGAACTAGTACAAGTTGAAGAATGGATGGTTTTTTTCTAGTTTAGGGAAATGCTCAGAAGTTTGAGTCGTATGATTATGACTTTTTGGGATTACCATATTTTAGCATGAAAATCAATCAGTAGGAATGCAGATCTATTTTATTCTGGGTTATTCACAAGGCTATAAATAGTATTATACATAATTCTAGGTAGGTAAATCGTTATCATCTGGTGGTGTTTCGTCCTCTGAGCTGTATGTTTCAGATGTGCAACTTTCATTGTGTTCTTCTGAACAACATCATCATCATCACAAACTTCAGATAGAAGTGAAAGCTCCATAACCAAAACATCCAGCTCAGAGAACGAAACACCACCACAATCATCCACCTAAGCTACAAAATTTTCTCCACCATCTCGTTATCATGTATATGTTTGTTAGCAGGTTTATAGTAAATTTTATGAATATCGTTGTGTGTATGAATATTTCTCTATCACATTTGAACTTGTACAAAACCAATAATAACCTTCTAAAGAGTTAATCAATAGTTCTAAACAAAAGGAACCACTGGCTTATCAAAGTATGTTGCAAATAAAATGAGAAAGTTTACACTAAGTCATTATGATCAATTGACTTAGTTATTACTTCATGCTTTCATATTTGTCTCTGTCTTATCAAATCATAACACTTAAAGATATAAACAGAAATATTTTCTTTTGAGTTACAAACACATAAAATAATCAATAGTTGGTATCAATCTTTGCATTTCACATAATATATTTAAACCTATAACCCATTCTCAACATGAGCTGAGCATAAAATAATGAGTGATGAAAGTTGTGAATTCCAGAGAGATATGATTTTAGAGAAATATCGTACTGATCAGTATCAAAAAAAGTGCAAAACCTGGTTCATAGACTTTCCTTAAAGTCATATTCAACATGTACGCGCACAATACCGAAGGTCCCGGGTTCGAATCCTGCGAGGTGGAGTCGTGGATGCGCACTGCCACTGATGAGTCCCATACCAGGACGAAACGGCCGTCCAGTGCTTCCAGGTTTCTAATGGCGGTCTAAAAATGATTGATTGATTGATGATTACAAATGTGTAAACCATGTACAGAAAAGAAGTAAGTTTTCTAAATAAATTTCACAGTTATATTAATATGCCTTTCAAGAATAAACCAGGTGATGATTTCAATAGATTTTTTTCAATATATCTTATAATATCCTACCTAATTAAACGCACAGAAACGAAAATATTTAAACAGTAATTACTCATTGAGAAGAATCGATTATAATAAGTTAATTGTTATCGGGTCATCAACTATTTACATACTTTTATTGTTGATTCATTCAGTAATGAATTTAAAATAATAGTATGTCAAGTTATAGGCCCATGAGTTACACTCTCTACTGTTGACTAACAAGTCTATCCTAATTTAAGTATGAAATGAAAATACTTGTTGATCAGTTACAAATGAAATTACTACAGCCTTAAATGGTGAATGTAAATAAGACAAAAACGAACAATATTTGTGCTATTTCCATTGTTTTACTGAAGGTTTTTTGTGTGTGTGTGGGGGGGGGGTTGGATTATTAGTAATATAGACTTAGGTAATTGAATGTTGTGTAGTTATTCCATTGGGGAAATAAACAGACAGTCACATAATTCATCAGGAATGAAAAAAAAATTAATTTTAAGACAACAGTGAACCTGAAAATTAGTATCGATTAAGTCTGAATGTGAAAAATGCATTCACCAAGAGAATTTCTCTTGAAAATCGAGTCTAAAAAGATGAATGATTGAAACAAAATGTTATTCTTATCAGGTTAGAAATAATTATGTGGAGATATGTTATTCATAAATAAAGTTGGTCTTTTGGTAACTTTTGCATCTCAATGTATGAATGAAGTGATAACTGTTGTTTTGTTTTTTTTACTATCTCCGATTTTATGCTAATAAGCTTTATCATGTTGAATGCATCATTGTTTTCCTAAAAAGAGTTATATTACTAGTTGCTATGTTACTTTCAAAATTCAGTATTACTACTTCATTCAATCTGATACAATTAAAAAGGTTATAACAAATGCATAATTTAGTTACTGACAGGACAAGATGTTTTTAATAAGTGTGACTTTCATTCACTATTAATTCTAATGTTGATTTAGTGTGATAATTGTTCTATATATATATATATATATATATATATACTTCAGTATAATATCTATTGTATTGGCTTAGTGTGAATCCTCTCGAAGTATAGGCATGTAACATGAGTTCTATGGTAATTCTTATTAAATTTCAATCATGTATTTCAGTTACATTCGGAATGTATTAACTAATCATCAGTTGTCAATAAAAATGGTGTATAAATGTAGGTGTGCATTTTTTAGGGGTGAAATAAATGTGATGTACCATCAACCTTTGTCTTTTTTCTTGTAGTAATTCAGTGTTTACTTGCCCCAAGTATCCGGTCTTCGGGATTATAACAAATTATCATAGTAAAAACTCTTTGGCAATATAAACCAACATCCACAACAATAACAACAACCATAGAAGTTCGAAACTGAGGCTTATAAATGTTGCAATGATTACACAAAAGTATTCAATTACTGTGTGAGAGTTTAAAGCTTCATAATTTTATTATCAGCTTATATGTCACTACTACTGAACTCCATCAATGAAAAAACATTTTATTAGTAATATACATATTTTTTTCATATTTATTTTATCAATCATAATTATGAAAACACTAGGAAGTTCTTTGGAACAAAATTTCAATACGAGAAAATATTTTTTTTAGAAATTAATTTCTCATGGAAAATCATTAGTGTTCCAACAAGATATCATGCTCAAACATTGTATGATGTTAATTTCTTTAAGAAAATTGAAAGCAAATTATTTGAATAGAATTGTTTTAACTTTTAATCATGAAAGTGAACAACTGTCGTAATCATGTTCATTCTTTTTTTTCTGACATTTTATTAGAATACTTTTGAAGAAAAACAAAACAAAACCAGGAAGAATAGATGATTGTTTAAATGAATTCATATGTTCAATTGATCAATTGAAGAGTATTATGATTATGTAAATTATCATTTAATTTATTGATTGAATCAACTGGTGATGATTGTTGTTCAACATGAAATAAATGTGTTGTATGTGGTGATGAAGTTGACGAAGAGGTTGTAGAATGTGGTAAACCGGATGGACTTGTTGAAGTATAATGTTGATGATCGACATCGTCTGTATCCTCATCATCATCATCAACATCATTTTTGTCATTATTATTTGACGGTTTTGTTTTAGATAAATCTAATTTTTTAGAATTTGTTTCTATTGATAAATTTTGATTATTACTATTAGTAGTAGTATTATTTGAGATTGAATTGAACAATTCATTTTTATCTGTCCATTGATTTAAGTATTGTTTTAAATTTGTGTGTTCAAATGAATTTGTCAACATGGCGTAGGCAGCTGCAGTCATTGCATTTTTATTCCATATTACTTCATTTTGTTTATTATTCAATGTATTATTTTTATCATTTGCTTGTTTTATTTGACTTATTTCATTGTGTTCAATAGAATATGGTGTCATTTCACCTTGATCCTGATTCAATGATACAGGGATTTTAGATTCATTTGTAGATAGTGGTTTAAATAAAATTGGATATGTATTTGTAGGTAATGATTTAATTGATTCATTGAACATATTTTTAATAGGATTGAATAATTCTCTTTTGTTAAAAATTTTATGATCTAGATAAGGTTCATTGATATTTATCAAAGTAGATTTCTCAGCATTGTCATTCTGATTATGAATATCAATTTGTTGGAATATATTTTTATCTATGATTGATTTAAAATGATCAGAGTACAAATCAGATGTGAGCGTATTTATTGAACTGGTTGAGTGTTTAATATCACCAGTGAATATTTCATTGTTCAGTTGTGAATTTGAATGATTATTATGCATAAAATTATTATTTTGATTATTTAAAGATGACCATATTTGTTGATAATATTCTAAAAGATTAGAATATTTGTTTAAATCCAACGAAGCTGTTTGTTTGACTGAATCATTATTTTGTTTATAATCTGGAGAGTTTTTATTATTTACTGTTGGTGAACTAAGTGAACTATTATTATTCATCATATGGTTTATTGTTCGTAAGAATTCCAGTGTTGACATTTCTTTTGGTATTGATCTGTTAGACAATGATGCTTCATAATACAGTTTAGATAGCTGTGCGAAAGCTTCCATTTCTGGTTGATTGTGTTGTGAATGAAGATGAGGATGATTATGATAATGATGATGACGACGATGAACACCTAAGGATTGAACAGACGGTATAGACGGAATCGATGAAAGTATACTTGACATTGGAACTGTAGTCATTATTGTTGATGATAGTGATGATGTAGACGGTAGCATTACTTTTGAAATGAACGATTTATCATTTTGAATATTCACATCTTTACCAGGATTTTGTTTTTTCCATTTTGTTCGTCTATTTTGAAACCAAATTTTTACTTGTGTTTCTGTTAGATTTAATGATAAAGCAAGATTTAAACGTTCACATACTGATAAATATCGTGTCATTTTAAATTTATTTTCTAATGTAACTAATTGTTCATAAGTAAATGCAGTTCTTGCACGTCTTGGTTTCATAGTTGAATCATTTACATTACCACTACTAATACTACTACTACCATTTTTGTTTTTAGTAGATTTTAAACATTTTTTAAAATTATAATCATCATCATCATCATCGTCATCATCATTGTCCTCATCTGAGTCATTCTCATTCTCATTTTCATCATTTTTCTCACTTTTCTCATTCTCATCATTTTCATAATCAACTTCATCGTGTTCCCCTACATTACTATCATTTTCATCATCAAGTTCATACAAACAACAATTTTCATCGCCATCATCGCCATCATGATGATTATCATTTTGATTTGAATTTCTGCAAGAATTATTGATTAGTTCTGTATGAGATTTATGATTCAATGAATATAAATCTAGATTATTATTATGAATGGTAGTATTATATTCAAATAGTCTATGATATGGTACTTGGTGTTGTTGTTGATAGTGTGTATTGAAATATTCATCTGTTTCACTATTCATCTTTCCATTGTCTTTAGATGATTTTATTGATAATAAAGAATACGGTAAATGGTTAATTTCTCTTGAACGTTTAATTTTTACATGATTTTGATTAGTTGTTTGTAAAGTTTTATCAGTTAATCTACGTTTACAAGTTTTTGTATGCCAATTTTTGTTTGTCTGTACATCATGATTTGTTGATTGAATGGGTTGATGATTGAATGTGGAATTTTTTAATTGTATAATTTGATTTAATGAAAATGATGAGTTTTGTTTAGATGTTAGAAAAGATGGATTAATATTCGTAGATTGAAAAGTTGAATTTGATGATTTTTGTTCATTCGATAATTTGGATTTTAAGTCAATTGATGATTGGTCAAGAAATTGATCTGCTATAAGAATTTGAACAAAAAAAGAAAATTAATTAACACAGTGAAAATAAAATAGAGTTTTTGAGGGGCGTGAGATGGAATGAAAATAGATGAGGTCAAATCATGCGAAAACGAAATGGTACGAGGGGACGATAACTAAGTTGCACATTTTTTAAAACCTAAAAGGAGAGGTACACCACCATATATTTCACTTCAACTTTTGTCTCTTGTCATAACCTAAATTTTCAGAAATCAGTTCATCAATACTATGAAATTTCGAAATTCATTTGATGATTCTTGTCTGACTGTTTTGTACAAAAATTTAATTTGGTTTTTTTTACCAGATTTAACGAACATGTGAAATTCCTTAAGTCACATCTTTAATCTTTCATTATTCGTGAAAGACGTATGAATGACTTTTCTAAGTGAACTGTACACTTCAGGCTATCATTATAGTTGTAGGCTTTAAAACAACTGTTTTTGCATTTTAGCTATTGTTGGGATAATAACACATATTTTGTTGCAGATTTATTTAGGGTGATGGTTATTAATTAAAACAAGTGTATTATGTTAGCTACAAGCTTAATAGCTTATTGAAAATCACTTGTTTTCATCTAACAACTTATAATCTTTCAGTGTTCTTGAATTTTTCATTTTTTTTCGTGATTCCTACAAGAGGTCATTTGCAATTAACAAAGAATCCAGATTCAGCCGAACGTTTTTCAACTTGGTAATTTCATATTTCAAAAAATCACTTTATTAAATATATAACCAGTCCATAATAGATTTAAATAAACAATATAAAACGGGATAAAAATTATTTAAAGAAAATTGTTTAGAAGAATGTCTCATAAAATACAATTTTATATATTTATGGAATAAATATTATTGACTTCCAAGAAAAAAACCCAGTTTGAATGGTTTTTCTGGTCTCCTAAATTGTGCGAACATTGCATGTACCTATATTAACTGTTGCTGTGGTTGTTAGAAGGGGCATCAACTTCGTGACTTCCAAAGAAACTCGGTTTTGATTATAAGGCATCAGTACTATTCTAAATCAAGGCCTTCCAACTACCAGGGCAGAGTTTAAATGTTTTGAAAGATGTTTTCTGATTATCGATTTTTAGTGAGTTGGTTTGTTCCTGAATATGGTCGCTAACCCCATGCCCAACCCTCTATCTTTATCCGCGCTTGTCACCTACATTAGCCCCAGAAGGGCTCCAGGTGGACATTACTAATATTAATATTGTGTTAATTATGTTCTCTTAATATTGCCAATAATTTGGCTCTTCCACTTTTGTACGTCTACAGTGAAACAAATCAAGTTCAGCGCTGAGAAGCATGGTTCATATTTCAAGGTTATTTGTTCTGACTAATCCACTTATATAACTACTATATTTATGGTAGTCAGTTAAACGCAATGGATTGAAGAATTTTTGAGACATTTTTAACAGTTTTCACAGTTTTATTTCGATTACAAATTATAATTACAAAAAGCGATTATCAAACCATCAGAATTATTTTCCAATTCAAAATCTTATTCAATATCACTATTGGAACAATAAATAACTTCTCCCAGCCCCAATCCCAAAAGAAATTCCTTGGCATAAACCAAACTAAATGTGAAATTACTACGCTTTAGTAAAAAATAAATTCAGTTCTGAAATGAAATTTCTATCCAATAAAAAACTAATGACTCAATATTAAACTGATCGATAGTTCAACTTAATCATAATTATTGAGGTTTTTCAAATGAAATTCACCATCAAACAATTTTTTCCAGTCATTTCATCCAACTAATCACTAGATTTATACTTAATTGTGTTCAAAATAATTTTTAAAAATGTATTCTAACAATTTAATCAGTATATAACAGTGCACAATTTTTTTAAAACAATTTCTCCAGTAGTAAATTAGGGGATTTTATAGAATCCAAACAGTGTCAGTGTTTTTGTATGGTTACTGATGTTTCCAGCGATAGCCAAAGATAACCCATTAGTTGTGAAACGATAAGTCTCCAAGTTAAATAACTTGTTGTCTGTGTAATCTATGAAAATAATATTTCACCAGAGTTAGTATGAAATAATAAACATTTTGAATTGATGTTATCCGCTTATCAAAAACAAAACTCGGGAGTTTTCAAGTTATTTTTGTTTTCGACAAACAATTTCTGAAAAATAAGATAATCGAAAGTCTGATAATGACTTTATAAACCGTTAGAATTCTCCTACACATGAGCTCTAAGCAGTAGAGTAAAGGTACAAAGTAAAAATATAAGCTTTACTTCAATTTTAATTTACAAGAAACGAGAGTATTATAAGTTTTATAGGTAAATTTGATACTCCAGAAACTTGTGACAGTATGCCAATTTCGATTACAAAATAGGTAATTATACGATCAGCCATGATATATAATCCATCATTTCGCTAGTAGTTCTCAACAAGTTGACTGAACAAATTGTTTCAATCTATTCCTAACCCCCGGAAAGACTTACATAAGAGTTTCCAGTGAATCTCAATAATCTGAGTTAAATTTATTTCAAAAAATTTTTCATTCATTTTGAACAAGTAGTTTGCTTAACATGAACTTATTTCAGTTCAAATGTAAAAGACTTGAAATGGTTTTTCCATTCCAATGAAAAACCGGTACAGACCAAATCAATCCATTTCATTAATTTTATGTAATCGACTATCGTCATTAATTATTACAGCTTTTTTTTCATAAATTATATCAAATTAATAATTTTTTTTGAAAAAAAAATATTTATTTCAAAATAAGAAATATAAATTATTAATAATAATTTCTTCATTTTTTTCTCTTTCAGTCTGAACTTTTCTTTTTTGATTTTTATTTAATGATAACTTGTAGACTATTAACCAAATGGGTTTTATTTTTTCAAAACAATATATATATATAAATGTGTATATATGTATATCAATTTTCTTCAAAAATCCATCTTTAGTTAATAATCATCTTTAGAAATTTGTCAGACTACAAACCTACAAAATACACACCAAAATCAAAACATGGCAAAGAGGAAAAAAAAAGTGGATATTAAATAGAAATTTGTGAAATTTCACAGCATGTTTGTTGGATAATGTCAGTTTAAGGATAATCTATTCAAAGTGTGTTTTATTTTTTTAAGGAAATAAACTAATTAAAGGTTGTTATAACTTGTTTATTACTATTATTATTATTATTACTAGTAGTAGTAGTAGTAGTAGTACAAGTAGTTGTATTGGTTATCGCTTTATATATTTTGTTCTCAATGTAGACTACTAATAAGTAAATGTCTGAATTAATTAATTAATGAAATAATTAATTAATTACAAATAGTGACTGTAAATTAGGTAATAATGTTTTAAATCAATGTTAACACATTCGATTCAATACAAATATCATCATGTTTATAGACTTACAGAGTTTTGTGTGTAAAATAAAGACCAGATGATTTTAATTAGGAGAAAAAAAGCAGAAAACAACATTATCATGATGATGATGATAGTAATAACAGAAAAGAGAGAGAGAGGAGGTGATGGTGGGGAAGGAACACAGAAAAGAAAAGTAAAACACAGTTTGAAGAGATGATGATGAATGAACTCATTAGACCACGATAATATAAAGGAGACATTTGTGTAACTTTCTTCTTTTTTTGAAAGAAAATAGTGTTATCAATTAAAATTCACGTGTTGAACAAATTGAAAACTAAAATGTATAATATATGTCCTTCCTTTTTAGTGTATATACATATATATATACACATATGATTTAAATGAAAAAAGAAAAAATCACTTTAACAAATGAGATTGCAACTATTACAAGTAATTCTTTGTCTATGTACAACATGATAATTACGTATATCTTTATATATGTTTCTCTGTAACTAATCAGTAACTAATATTGTATAATTCTTCCAATTAACAATACATCTGGAGTAAATTTTATCGTAGACATCTTTTATTTTTGTTTTAAATTTTGACTAATTCTTCAGATAATTTTTTGTTTGTTTCCAACCTCACTTTTCTATTTTAACAGATTAAAAATTCACTTTCCTTTCTGGTTTTTTTTTGTCTTCAATGAAGTTAATTAAAAAATATTTGACTTTTTTGTTATTAGTTGTTATGAAAAAAAAGTGGTCTTGAATATTGATAAGTTATTGCTTTTTATACATAAATGAATTATGCAGATAGGCAATATTAAATAAGTACTTGAACTGAGGTGATAGAAATTTATTTTACAAGATCAAGGCAACGCAGTAATCTTATCTACTTCAAAGTACTCCATGTGCGTGATAATACACCGGTCCCATCTTTCTTCCCAATGTTGTTCTTAAAATCGAGATCACCAGATGCTTTATAGATTTTAGTGATTAACTAGAACTGTACTTATCCAGGGTTTTATTTAAACTTTGATTCATCTGAAATAATGTGGGCAATTAATCAGCTGTTAAAAAATACACGCGGCTCTACAGGTTTTCTGTTTCTACAAAAACAGAGAATTGACGCTTATCTTAGCCTAACAGTTCATTACAGTACATATAGCTCTCATTGAAATGTTTAATGTATATGTTAAAATCCGTTTTCCTTTGACGCATGATCTTCATAGATATTTTTTAATATAATTTGGATTTCCTGTGAGCCATTCTCAAAGTTTCACTAGAAACCTTGGTAAGTTAGTTGGCTCATTGATTAGATGTGTTATATGTACAATTGAAGCTAATTTCTGATATTAAGGAAATGCTATCTTCATTTCTTTGTAGTTCCAGTGTCTTAAGTTGGCGTTTTTAACATCCCTGGGGAAGTACGAGATACAGTGGACAGCTCAAATACAGCTGGACGATCCGGACTTTGCATATGATCTAGCTCTTCTCTCTCACACAAAACAACAAAAGCAAGAGAAGCTGGCAAGTTCAGCAGTCTCCACAGCAGCAGGTTTCAACATACACAAGAAAGACGGAAAATCCTCCGATACAATTACACTTGACGGAGAAGCCTTGCAAGGTGTACAAACCTTTACATATCTGTGCAGCAAAGTGAATCTGATGGAGATGTAAAGATACGAATTAGCAAAACAGGTGTAACATTTCTATGGTTGGAGAGCATCTGGAACTTAAAACAACTAAAAAGACAACACCAAAGTCAGAATTTTCAATGAAAATGTCAAAACACTTCTACTATATGGGATGGGAACTTGGAGAACCACGAAAGTCATCATTCAAAAGATACACGTATTTATTAATGGTTATCTACATAGATTACATCGGATCCGTTGGCCAGACACCATCAGCAACAACCTACTGTTGGAGAGAAAACAAACAGATTCCAGAGGGGGGAGAAATCAAGAAATTGCGCTGGATGTGGATAGGACACACATTGAGGAAAATGCCCAATTGTGTCACAAGACAAGCCTTCACTTGAAATCCTCGAGAACAAAGTAAAAGAGAAGACCAGAGAACACATTACGCCGAGGAATGGAGACAGACATGCGAAGAATGAACAGCCATTGGATAGAACTGGAAAATAAGGCCCAGGACAGAGTTGGTTTGAGAAGGCTGGTTGGCGTCCTATGCTCGATTAAGGGTAACAGGCGAAAGTAAGTAAGTGTGACGTTTCAGGAGATAAGTAAAACTGTTTAAAAAGAACAAAATATTCATAGATAACATTTCGGGTTTGCTTAGTTCTGTAAAAGATACTGCCACGTTGTAAAACAAATCTTTTTTTAAAAATGTATATTTGTGACTCAACAATATAAAATATGTCCAAATAAGAACTCTAGAAATAATTTCTTATTTCAAACGTTAAACGTCACCATAAGCTTTTTGTTATAACTTCAGAGGTACAATATTCCCTAAAAATCTAATGCAGTGATGTAAACATAATTGAAATATCCAGAACAACTACACTTACTGAAAGATATTAAAATAATTCAATCATAAATGGAACATTAAATCTTGAATAATATAGTATACTGGGAGAATACTAAGTAAGCACTAGTGTAAAATACACCATCGCATCGGATCATGATTTTAAGGAAACACATTATTACTATGCTTAAATGAGTAAGTCTATATTATTATTTTTAGCAGATCGTATCACTAAAATATGAAATAGTATAGAACTGAAATGATTTTTAGTGTAAAGCTCTACATTTTAGCCTAATAAACATTCACCACGAGATCTGATGAGTCTGAGTTCAATACAGCCTGAATTTGAAGTTCCGAACTAAAAAATCGTTATTCAGTATTCTTTTTAAAAAAGTATCTGACTTATTCTTTATGTTACTTTGGTAAAATTGACAACTATGTGATGGTATGTTTAATTCTATTGAAAAAAAATTAATTCACACATACCTGGGAAATTTTTTAGTGTAATTCACTTAATTTTCAAGTTTTATATTCAATGTACATTGTTGTTTAGTAAAGATTTTTGAATGATATTCAATTCAACGCCGACGATTGCTTATTTAAATGCATTCAAATAGGAATGTTCGCCTATTATTGGCTTTAAATTAAAATGTATTACATTCTTTTAAGCTAAATTGTTCTGTTCTGTTTTCTTAACAAGGGAAATTGTGATAAGAAGTGAACAATTCAAGTGTAAATTATTGTGTCAGTATATCGAATTGACAGTTATGAATCTTTTTGAGGTCATCTGAATATCAGTATCATAGAAACACAATAGTTCTTTGATTTGATCATGTGTTGGAAGTAATCATTTAAATGTTCTAAAATTTTAAATATTTGATTATTTTCTTTAAAAATTAATCGGAAACATGGTTTTAAGTATTTTAATCATGCCAGTTTTATACTTTAAAATGGTCATATAGTTCATACTACTTAAACCAGTAATGAGTTTGATTGTTTTACCAAAGATAACTTTCATTGATAACTTATCATTGTGCATAATTATTTCAAAATTTTATTGAATAAGAGATATTAAGAAAGTGTTTATTATCAAGTCAACGTTTTAGTTGAAACCGATGAATACCGAATGGAATGAAATGTTCATTCTAGATCCCCTTACAAGATGTAATTTATATATATTCTAAAAAATTGTTTTGTAATAATTGTTTAGATCAATAGCATAATCAGAGTATTATGTTGAAGATTTAGCTAAGTGACATACAAGAATCAGTCACGAAATAGCAACCAATACCGACCCATAATCTATTATCTACTGATCATAATGAACAACAGAATCAGTAAATTTTATTTCCATGTTAAAATTCAACTAATTAATTAATAAGATTAAAGACTGATCTGTAACTATTAAATAGTAGTTTCAAATGATCGAATACCTAAAATGAAAATTTGGGTTTTTTCTTGCGAAACACTTTATAGTTGACATTAAGTACATGAATATTTGAGAAACAGTCTTAAAGGGCAAAAAAACAAACTGCTGGCAAATAAAATCGTAACACTGAATGTTACATATTCATTTTAACATTCTGAATCACTTCTTCATGAAATCACAAACAGATGAATCAGTATGTAATGGTCGGATTTATGTGCATATATTACTTATCAATAAGACAGCATAAACAGATTGAAATTTATTCCGAATTTTAATGTGTTGATGACTAAATGAATGAATAAATGAATGAATGAATAACTGGTTATAATGTAACTTATTTACACTGGGAAGAAACAAGTGCCGAGAGAGAGAGAGACTGAGAGCGAGAAAGGTGAAGTAGAATAACAATTTATGTCTGTTTTTTATCATCAGATATACACAATATCACTATACTTCAAACAAATTAATGAACAAGGGAATAATCATAATAGTAGATGTTATTTATTCCTTTTTCATTTAACATCATTAATGCTATGATGATGATTATTAATATTATTTCTATTTGATTCTTGAATTTTTCTCTTCATCTTAATTTATTTTAATGATAAGAATTTTTTTTCTCTAAACGAATATCAAGATAATGCTAATAATAATAATTAAAATATTATTATTAGCTATAATTATATGAAATGTGAAGATTAAAAACAGACTTTCAATAATTATTATTGATACAAAATGATTAGTACATTCAACTAATCTGTTAACATGTGTTTTACATCCATCAAACAAGAGTGCACTATATATCCATATCTATTAAGCTTCATTAGTTATATATACCTATATATTGATATAAATATACACGTACGCACATATACTTATATAATCGAGTGGTATCATTTTTCCTTACATGCATTATAACATTCCAACTAAATGATATCTAAAATAGGCAAGAGAATTTCATGTTTAATACAAAAATTGATGATTACACTTTAAATAATTAGTTACTTTTTTTAAGTATAGAATTTAATTGGCCTTCATTAATCATAATGACTTGATAGTTTTAATTGTACATTCAATGTTAAATGTGACAAGTAACATAAACCAGTCGTTACAATCATGATCAGATTGTAATCAATAATGATCACCTACTTTTTTTCGAATGTATTCATGAAGAAATTCTATTAGTTCTATCTAATTTAAATGATACACTGAATGAAATCGGTTGTTGTATTCAACTCTAATGTGCGGGTTTTAAACAAAAGTAGATGGAGTCAAATTTCGAACTTAGTAATCAATGGCTAAGAATGGAATACATTTATCATTGAATCATGAATTGACTAGTCATACGGTACAAATGTGCATACCATTTTATCTTTTCCTAGATGACGGTATATATATGTAGTATGGACTAATGTTATCTGAAACGTTTTTCTTGTTGTACTTAGCATTTTCGGCCAGTTCTTCATTCATTTAGTTACCGAGTGCTGTATATTACGGTGTATAGTCAATAAGATATTTGATTTCAAACCCTAGTTTTCAATATATTTGTGTTTTCCACTCGGGCACGTTGGACTCTGTTGTACTAGCATTCTCATAAAATATATTCAAGGTTTACTATAGACGCTTGAAATGAAATTCTTACCATAATTACACTCAACTACTAAATAAGTGGAAAATTTGACAGAATTTTTTTATATAACACACCCATTGGACATTGAAAAAATGTTACTGATAACCTCAGTTATAGCGTCCAATCGTTTGAATCCTAAATATGCGTACAAACAATTGTTGAATAAAGTTGAACATGATCAATTCAGTTATTTTCATTTTAAGATATTATTTCTAATTATAAATATTTAAGAGTTTTTTTTTCACAATTACAGTTCGTAACAATAAATCTTTTCACAATCAACCAAACATTCCTCTTATTAAATGTTCCAACATTTTAAGTATTTCTAGTCAACACCAATTGCTTATATTTCATGTTGATTAGTATGAATGTTTTAACTAGATATTTTCAAGGTAACTATTAAACTATTACCATTTATTATTGATTTAATGTTTTGCTTCAATGTACTGTTAATTGATAATTATTATTTTAAAATTAAATAATACTTATCATATTTCTTTCAAATAAATTACCTAATCATAACGAAAGCAATTAATTTTGGTGTAAAATTTAGATCAATAAAGACAAAAGCATGAAAATAATTATTTTAAAAAGTTAGTATTATGGGAAAAAATAATTGGAAGTGTTAATTTTATTTCTTTTTTCTTATGAAATTTATTCACACTTCTAATTAGAAATATGATAAAATAAAAACATATTTGCAAGAATATGTAAATTCGATTTAATTGTAGTGTAATTTTTAATTCATAGTTTATTATTGATATTTTCTATGCTGATAGTCAAACTAACTGAATTAGATACTTTCAATTTTATCGAAACCAGATTCCAACTGAGCAAGATTTTCGAAATTAAAACGCTGGAAGTGGATGAGACACAATGCGGAAATCGCCCAAATGCATCACGAGGCAAGCTCTATGTTGGAATCCTCAAGACTAAAGGAAAATAGGTAGACTAAAGAATACACATAGCCGAGAATTGGGGGCAAACATGAAACGAATCAATACCAATTATGTAGAAGTGGAAAAGGAAGGTCGTGGACAGAGTTGGTTGGAGGATGCTGGCCAGCTGCCTATGATCCATTGGAGGTAACAGGAGTAAGTATGAAGTTTAATTAAGTGTACGAATGTTAATTTTAAAATGCAATATTCCATATTATGCTAAATTTTATCGTCTTTATAATGAGTCCTGATTCTGTTCAATAATCACAGACTGATTCATATTTACTAATTAGCTCCTGTTATTTATTTCGATGTTACTTAGTGAAACAAAACCAGGAAAAATAATGATTCATCCCAACTTTTTTTATGATAACATAGCGTAATTTGACATTTAAGTTATATAAGAAAGATATTATGTAATGATTCATATAAATCTAACAAACTAATCATCACATAGTTTGATAGTGTACAACATGGACTGATTCTGTCTAACAACAAAACAAGCCTTGGAAACCAGATACAACTTGACAGCTTTGCTATCCTTGGATGAGACTCTATGGCAGTGAGAATCAAGGACTTTTGTTAAGTTTCATAGTTTAAATAATACTAAGAAGCTCTTTGATATTTACAAACTTTAATTAAAACTTTCAGTTGTTTATTAAAAGGATTCTAGTTAATTTTAATTCTATTTCGTTTTATTTATAAGTATATAGTATATATGTGCAATATTTGTTTCAACATTTACAGTTTGTTTTACTAGGAATCGGTAACACATTACTTCACAATTGTTTCGTTTTTAAATTTGTAAATTCCTAACATGACAAACCGGATCATTTTTAAGTGATTTGGTTGGCAGTTAAGATTTATCTATCTATTGGAATAGATCTCCTGTTACTTATTGCCATTAATGGTTGTCTCTCGTGTCACGTTAAAATCAACTCTTTTTACAAGTTACAATTTCTTATCAAAGAAGTGAGTTAAAAATATTATTGAAAGATAAAAAAGCTAATTTCTTTTTTCCTACATGAAACTATCAGAAAAGAGTAAAGCTCTGATTACTGAATCTCAAATGAATAACTCAATCATAACATTGTTTTCATGAAATTTGGCAATTTACGCAAATCGTCGCTTTGTGGTCAACTTATATTATTTTATGGCGAAAGTTATGTGATAAAGTCATAGACAGCATATATTTTTAAAAAAATAGACTAATTTTTAAAATAAGTAAATTTGCTGTTATTTATGTTAGTAGAATTAGATTGTGTTTTATTAATAATAATAATATATGTGAATTAAAAAAATTTATCAATAAGATAGGCCTCTTTTTTTCATAAATTTTGGCATCGTTTTTCATAATTCAATTAAATTGTTATTAGTAGTATGTATAAGATCTACTAATCAATTAATTTCAGATTATTTTAAATTTATTTGAAAAAAAGGAATGTTTAGTTCATTTGATAAAAATGACAAATCTGCATAAAGCATGATAACAAGGACTCTTCATCTTTTATACAATGTAAAAATAATGAAAAAGGTTGATCAAAGCTTTCGAAAAGAAAACCGAAAAAACAACTGGTAATCAATAAATTTAATGAACTCAGTGTGATTAGGTTGCATAAATTTATATGATTACTTCTGTGTTGTTTTTTCTACTGTCTTCTTCATTCAATGCCTAGACCAATAAAATATTGATCATCTACTTGTAGATATCAGTCCTACAAGTACTCATTCTTAGCGTGAATAACATTTCAAACTGTGAAACTACTTCTATAGGAAGCAAGGATAAATTCTTTCAAGATTATAGATGCACTTTGTTAATTAAAATCAGGTCTAATTCAACACAGTGTTTATTGTTGATTATCTTTACCCATCTCATTATATATAATATAACTAACCTTCTGATTTAATTTTCTGTTCTATTGACAATAATTTCGTATGGTTTTCTTCATATTCATCAATTGTATTATTTGTATTTAAAAGATCAGATATGAGGAATGATTTTTGTCCTTCATTTTCTTGTTCAAATTCATCAGAATTACTCAATGTGTTCAATGGTTGATGCTTATTATCATCATTATGATTATTACGTAAATATTCATCTGAATTATTTAATACCGAAGATGATGATGTTGTTGATGAAGATGAGAATGAGGATTGTTGACATTGTTGAATAAATTGCTTCATCATTGTGATAATATTTTCATTTTCGGTTAATAAATTTGAAGGAAAATTTAATTGTTGTAAATGTTCCAATGTTTTATGATGAATATTAATATCATTCGTTTCATTGTGATACTTATTCTCATTCTCATTATTATCATTGTCAGTGTCAACATTATGACCATTCATGTTGATCATGTTATTTGAATTGATTAAATTTGAAATGTAACATATATCGGTTTGTTTAGTTAAGTCAATTGAACTTGTTACTGTTGTCATAGCTTTAATGAGTGGAATATTTAAAAGTTATATTCAAAAGAATTGATTACAAGTTTATATAAAAAGATAAATCTAAGTAAAATGTCAATTATTTTCTTTTATATAATGTGGTTTTTATCCAGAAAAAGTAGAATATTTATAGATGAACAGCTTGTGCGTTTGTGTGTGTGTGTGTATGTGTGTTTTCCATATTTAATTAATTTTGTTTGGGCAATGTAAGTTGATTTTCTCACCCTTTTTATGATGATGATGATTATTATTATAACTGCCATTATAATATATTATCATTATCACATTATTATTATCATTTTGTTTTCACTTGCTACAACAATGTCATTCCCTAAAACATTTCTGATTAGCGTGAATGAATTTCACAGGGAGGAGGAGGAGGGGAGAGTGAAATTATAAATAAACACTCTTTTTTTCCATCCACTTTTAGTTGTATTTTTGTAAGATGTTTTTAAAACCTTTAGGATTAGACCGCCTACTTGTTCTTGATTTATCCAATCACAAGTGTCTCAGAGATAAATATTATTAAAATTTAGGCTTAAATAGTTCCGTCATTCCATCATTTCCGTTTTGTAAATTCTCTCACTTCTTCAATTGCCATTTACAATTTAGAAATCATCAGATCAGGATCATTACACAGTCATAGATGAGATACCAGTGAGTGAATAAACAAACAAACAAACAGACAAACAAGTAAACAGACGTGTTTACAAATATGATGAATTGTATACAAATGTTTATACTACTATTAGTATAAAACCCCTTCCATGTCATTATTTCCACACTGAATTTTTTTCCTAATTTGATTGTATCAGAACGAAAAAGAAATCAAAGTATTTCTCTATGAAATAAATAAAATTCAAAATAAAATTCATCTACATTTTTCTAACAAGTTTCAATGATAATGAGTTCACTTCTCTTTTCATTATAGTTAATAATGACTGACAAGTATCTGAGACAGATTATTTTGAGTTCTATCATTTAGGGAAAAAAAGCTTTATCATTACATACATGTAGTATATATGTGCTATAATTTAGCTAGAATTACAGGCATTCGTTATTTCTCATTTGTCAGTCAGTCAGATGCAACGTAGAACTTGGTACGTAAATGCATCAGTTCATGTTGCCATACCACATCAGCACAGAGATATAATTGTCAATTCAAATCCAATAGTAGGAGAGGTAGTAAAGGTACTAGAAGTAATCGGAGAGGGTAGGATTAGAAGATATTATTCAAGAATTATGATTCAGTGAGATAAGTTTAGAAAGTCAAAACTAGAGGTGTTGAAGAATCCAGAAGATTAGGATTTGAGAGAACACAAAGAATAAATGCACCGGCGCCATTGCGAACGGTTTTGAGCCATGTCATTCAGGGTCTCTAACCATCGATGATTATCATCTCGCGGACCCCAACCAGGTAGTCGACAACTACCGACATGACTCAGTCCATTTGTCAGTGACTTCATGGATTCCTGCCATATTTTGGTCTGGCCGCCCCTAAATTTCTTCCAACCTATTGCCACACTACAAAACAGGGCTCGTTGAGGCAGTCGGTGGTTAGGCATACGCAGCACATGTCCCGACCGCCTCAAATGATGAAGTTTCATTACTTCATCTATTGATCTGCCATTCCTACCTAGCACCCGATTCCTAATAACAGCGTTGCTCACTCGGGTGTCCCACGATATGCGAGCAATTCTTCGAAGACACTTATGATCGAAAAGGGATTTCTCATTTGTATTACTTATTAAATCTTCTGATTGATGTTTAGAACTACAACTGATCAGTCTCTTTGGCATATGTGTATCCTATGTGGATTGTTTCGATTTTGCCTACAGGTTACAAGCATTATCAGCAGAGGTGGGCGGTGGTTAGCAGTGGAGTGCAGGACACACGTTTCGTCCTATTTATGACTCGTCAACGAGATGTAACTTCATCTCAGGGCTCCGGAGTGAATATCAGCTCTGAGGTTTAATAAGTTATTTGTTTCTATATTAAGTAGATTTTGTCGCATTATAATCGTACAAATTGTTCGTTTTTGTTAATAATATAAAAAGTGAAATTATATAATGTCAATCTAATTGAAAAAGGAGATATTTATTTAGTTGATGTTTTGTGAATGATCAATACTCACTCTATGGTGTACACAAATGATCATTTCAATTAAAATACATTTGTGATATGGATGGTATCGAATGAATTTCATGCATTTTTTGAGATAGAATTATTTGCAAAAAAGTGGAAATTGAGCTGTCATTGAATATTGATTAGGAAGAGTTGAATTCCATCAACTAGCCTTAGATTGTGGGAAACTACTACCAGAATATCTAAAGGTTAACGATCCAATACATGATATTTCTGTGACCACATTCAACCACTCAGCATTGAATTAATTTGTCTCTGATGTTAAACTGCGCAGTTAAATAACAAATCACGGGAATTCAAGTGACAGGATTGACTTAACGATATTCATTTAATAACATCATACTCATCTCTTCAATTGTTTCATTGAATCCTTTGTCATAGTTAATTAGTTAGGTGTTAACCTGATGAAATTATTTCATAACTAACGTGTTTATTTCAAAATAATTCTCAGAAATCTGTAAATAAACTTTAACAGTTATTTTGAAGTTATTTTACAATCAGTCAGTGATAAGCATAATATGATTAATTATTTCCTAGATGAACAAGTTTAATGTTTATTCAGCATTGAATTGTTTTCAATTGATTGTAAATTAAATTTCTTTTGTTCATACAATACTTCTGTTGCGAATATAAAGCTCATTTGAAAGTCCTATCTCTCTCTCCCTCTCTCTTATTGGTTTTCGGATTATTAATATAGAAATGTTGTAGTGTGTTGATCATCCTATCTGTCTAGTGTACTATGATGCAATTTCACATTAGAAGAATTTCCAAATGGATATTATATTTCTCAACCTTAAAACATAGATTTCTGAAGAAATTCTCAAAATTCTAGTGAAAAGCTATGACCAGTGTAGTTCAAGCTCAGAGAAAAAAACACCACCACAATCATCCACCTGTGGTACAAATTTTCTCCACCATCTCAGTAACTTCCAAAGACAATGAATGAGGTTTCGCAATACTTCAGATTGCTCACAGTTAGACATTAACACCGTTGGATGCCGGCTCAGTGGTCTAGAGGTTAAGCGTTCGTGTGCGAGATCGAAGGTTCTGGGTTTGATTTTACATGAGCAAATGTCGTGTATGCAAACTGTTGTACAGTCTCATACTAGGACGAAATGTACGCCTAGCAGTACCAGGTTTCCAATGATGGCTCAACAATAAATTATCCAGGGTTTCAATGTAAAACAACATTCTCTATAACTCTCGAATGAAAAATCAGCACATTGCATAAAACTGTTAAAATGACTAATATTTTAGAATACATATTTTCAATAAGTAAAATTAGAAAATATTATCACAAAATTTGAAATAAATTAATCTCTATCAACGTTATCATCATCATCATTAAACAAAAATAACGTTATAAAAATCTTAGAAACAAAACGGGAAGAAAAAAATCAAAACAAAACAAGCGAAACGATGAATGGAATGTGAATGAAGGGAAAAGTTCAAAAGATTTCATTTTCTAAAAAAAACCAAAAGAATAATAAAGCATAATAAAGACATGAATGAATAAATCTATTTTTTTTATTTTGCAATTTTTAAATTAATTATATATATAAATATATATAATTTAATTTATGTTTCAATAATGAAGAACCAGATGTTTACATTTGTTTGAGTTCGAAACAGCTGTTTAATGTTAAAAGGCTCATAATAATCATAATAATGACAATAATAATAATAATAATAATAATCTAGAACTATCTATCCATTCATTATTTGATAAGACAATTTAAGTATTTGGTTTTTTTTTTTCTGTTTGAATAAATCTGTGATAAATAAAGCTTTGGTGTAATGAAGAATGTGATGACATTAGAAGAATGTAACGTATGAATTGAAAAAAAAGAAAGGAAAAATAACGCACACAAAAACTCTCACTATTAATGAAAACCAAAAAAAAAAGACGAAGGATTATGAAAATAAATTGTTGTTATTGTTGTTGTGGTGGATTTTTCTCTCGCTTTCTTTCTTCTCTCTTTATTGTTTCTCTTCACTACCTGTTTGTTGCATGTTTCTTTTTTCTGTTTTGTGAACGCATTGTTCTCCCTCTCATCTCATAATCATAGATAAACCATTCTTTCTTTTAAAAAAAAAAATTTATTACAATAATGGCAATTGATGATTAAATTTCAATTCGCTGTTCATTAAATTACATCATGGACATCATCATTCATCATCATCAAATCTAGACAATGGACATTTCTGTTTATGTATTGAAAATAACATGTAAAATCAAAAAAAAATAAAAATAAAAATAAAATGCACCGAATACAGTATAATTTATGCGGAAAAAAATAATGCTCTATTGAAATGGAATCAGAATGAAATAAAACACAGAAAAGCATGAGAATTTGAATAATGAGCATTATTTGATTATGACACAATACGTGTTATTTATTAGTGAGAATTAATTTGGAAATTACTTGTTACAACGGAATGCAAACCATCACTTTAATCATCCCCTAGACTCTCTCACTCACTCAGAGTATGTGGAATTTAGATAATAGTCAAATTCTGACCAAAGTATTGACGAGATAATCTGTCAGCTATAAATGGCAACTAATAGCCAGGATTTTATTTTATTTTATTTTTCATATGTTGTTTTAGTTAAGTATATCGATAACAGACACATATCTGACTGAATCCCAATAGAGTAGGTGATTACACTAGGTGCCATTGGGGTCTTTTGAAAATACGGGTAGCTTAGAATGATTGTTTTCGTTATATTTTATAGATTCAGAATTCATGATGATTTTTATTTTTGAGAAACTATTGGAAAGCTCCATTTTGAGACAATGCAACTCTCCTACTTACGCCTGTCACTCCTACTGCAGCATAGGCTACCGACCCTCATTCTCCAACGAACCACCTGGAACTCCTCTAGAGTTACTGCCGATCACGGGCCTGAATAAAGAAGAATGGTTGGTTATGGGGTTGAAAACCCCATCCCGTAGAAGACTAACTTCCTAAAAAAACCACTAACCAGAAAAAAATAGTTCAAAACATCTCTCTAGCGTTTCTGAAGTTTGATCATTTTCATCATTTCATTTTCCCTTTTTGAAGGAATAATGAACTAATTTAAGTTAGGCGATCAGTGGAAACCTGGAAGCATAAAATAGCTGTTTCATTTTCATATCATAATTGAGTAAAGGTACCAAGGGAAAATAACAGATGATCAATGAGCAATATCGTGAATTATTTGAAGTTAGACTTGTACATCATTGTACATTGACTCAATGGTCAAAGTATAAACGAGGTAAAGTATGCAATTTGGTTGAATAAAGTTTTTTTTTGAAAAGATTAATGAATTCATTGTGAGTTTTTTTTTCTAAATTAATTAGTATTATTCAAAAAATGTTTTACTACAAAAATGAAAACTATATTCTACCTCTAATATTACAAAATATGACATTGGCACATTTATTCTTTCAAAGAAAACTGGAGGAATTGTTTTAAAAATGATGAATGTCATAACATCAAATTTTTTCTTCAAAATACTAATAATTGTAAACTATGCATACACATACAATGCGACGAGAGGTTGGTTGGTTGGTTGGGGGTGCCTTTATTTTATTAAACAAAATGTGAAATGACATATTTAAGCTGAAATCATTCATTATCTCATCAGTGTAATTTTTTTTGTGTATAAACTAACAATGCATATTTGACACAATCTGTTTATTTTTCCTTCATCTTAGCTTGACAAGAAAAACACATTCAGCATAACACAGACTATGGTTTCGTTTTTTTTTCTTAACTTAATTAACAAGTTTTTCTGCTACAAACTCATCAACGTAGTTATGATTCTTTTTCACTTATAATGATTATTACTGGCATAAGTTTGTACTTTTTTTGAGATACACAAGACCAACATTTTCTAGCCGATGTACTAACACATGCATAGAGCATTATTTACTACTACTGACATTATTAATATTATTATGTGTAAAATATGTTCAATGATACATTTTCTGACAGTGTGATGATCTTGTAATGATGATTATAATCATTATTTCTAATCGTGTTTATGTTTTCTGATGAAAAGTAATCTATACATACACACGCATACACACACATGCACATGTACACACACACGTATGTGTAATAGAATATTTAATGACATTCTCCTTTTTCTATCTCTTGAAAAAATCATAAACGAAATTTTAAAGACAAATAAATGTGACAATTATATTTTACAATGACAAAGGATAAACTGTATGAAGAGTATTAATGGATTTTACAGTTGTATTATTTTAATGACATCATTGAATGACACGTGCTTAAGTCGAATATGAATCGGTGGTGACCTAATATATCAAGTTTATCTCAACTTACAATGAAATGAGTTTGTACATTATTATTATTATTATTATTATTATTATTATTATAGAACAAGTATGTTTTATGTTATGATGATACTTCAATGTTGATGAGATCAAGTAAATTTTATGCTTAATACAGTAATAATAAAAAAAATGTGTCTTTCAATGTAAAAAATTCTCAATAAACTAGATTTTATAGAACGAATATATAATTCAGTATACTTCAATATATTGGTGGGTCATGTCATTCATGAGACAAATAGAATAAGAAGTGTATATGTTTTATCACTTGTGGAATAAGATAAACATCTGGGGTTTATTGTCAATTTATTTACCTACTACTTACTGGCTATGACAAATTGCATATAAATATGCCTATTTTATGAGTGTTTCTGTTTCTCTTTCTGTTTTAGATGTAAGGTGTAGATTAGTACATTTTGTAAAAAGATTTTCAATTCTTATTTTTTAGCTACATTAATTTTTTTATTGATAGATGTAATAAAAAAACTTACAAATTACAATTTGAGATACTGATTGTTTTAAAACTTATATTTTTAAAAGAAAGAGTGAAATGAATTTATTACATATTTTTTTAAAAATTTCTTTACAAGAAATTGAAGAAAGCTAAAAACAATCAGAATCTTTTTAAAATTTCTTTTGTCAGCATATATCTAATGATTTTATTACTTACTTACTTACGCCTGTTACCCCCAATGGAACATAGGCCGCCCACCAGTTTTCTCCAACCAACTCTGTCCTGAGCTTCCCTTTATAGTTCTGTCCAATTCTTGTTCATTCTTCTTCTGTCTTTCTCTATTTCTCGGCGTAATGTGTTCCTTTCCCTTCCTCTTTTCCTTTGACCTTGGGGGTTCCAACTGAGGGCTTGTCTTGTGACGCAGTTAGGTGCTTTTCGTAATGTGCGTCCTATCCACTTCCACCACTTCTTCCTGATTTCCTCCTCCACTGGAATCTGGTTTGTTCTCTCCCACAGTTCGTTGTTGCTGATGGTGTCTGGTCAACGAATCCGAAGTATTTTGCTTAGATAACTGTTCATAAATACTTGTATCTTCTGAATGATTGCTGTTGTAGTTCTCCATGTTTCCGCTCCATACAGTAGAACTGTCTTGACATTTGTATCGAAAATCCTGACTTTGGTTTTGGTTGAAAGTTGTTTGGAGTTGCAGATATTTTTCGACTGTAGAAATGCAGCTCTTGCTTTGCCGATCCGCGCCCTCACATCTACATCAGATCTACCTTGGTTGTCGATGATGCTGCCCAGATATGTGAAGGTGTTAACTTCCTCCAAAGCATCTCCATCAAGCGTGATTTGATTGACGCATGTTGTGTCGTAGAATCTTACTTTTCCCTTTATGTATGTCGAGACCTACTGCTGCAGAGGTTGCTGCTACACGGGTTGTCTTCTCTTGCATTTGTTGCTGAGTGTGAGATAGAAGAGCCAGGTCATCTGTGAAGTCCAGATTGTCCAGTCACATCCTAGCTGTCCACTGAATACCGTGCTTCCCTCCAGATGCTGACGTCTTCATAATGCATTCGATCACCAGGGGAAACGATTTTATAGTGATTTCAGATAATTAATTGATTAAATCTTAGTTTTCTTTTCTCAGATGATAGACTGGCATTGATTTATTGATTTTAAATTGAAAAGATTTGATCGGAGAGTTGGTATTGTTGTTAAATGAGGTTTATTGTTTGCCATTAATTAAATCAACACTTTGAGAATTCGGTTTCGGATCAAATCGAATTATCAACTGGACATCACAAATTGTCAAAACACTTATCTAGTCAACAATTAACTTGCATTCAGCTCTAACTATAATCATCATTGGTAAGGTTAATAACGATATTATAATATTGTGATATAGATATTACTGTAATTATCAATCATTGTTTTGTCAGCTATATAACTAAGACAATTTGATGACATAGTCTTTCATATTCTATTTATCAGGGGAAAATAAATTGATATTATTCTTGTTTCATTAATTAAGTAAGATTATATTTTGACATTTAATTGTGACTTTTGGATGAAAATGATTATTTCGTGATAACAGTACTCGGTCTTAAGCTAATTTAGGAAGTTAGAATGGATTAAGCATATCAATTAATGTTTTAAAATTCATTGCGTTCTACAAACCAAAATGCCCATGGAATGTCCAATTGTTAAGAAGGTATTTTCGGCATCGAATCTGAAGGGAAAAGTTAGGATTAAATGAGAATAACCAATGTATTTTTGACTATTGATATTGAATGATGGTTTATCATATACAGATGTTACTGAAATCATATTTAATGAAATATTGTTCATTGTTCAATGTTTCAATAATAAGACATGTAAATATATTTTATGTATATAAAAATAGTTTTCATCAAGAAATGAAATCATCTGAATAATCATGGAAAATGGATTATCTTTAAAACTCAAAAATATGTACTCGTGAATTCACGCTGAATTGAACCACAGCATGCTCAGCTCTCACTACAACCATATGAGGCTCTAGAGGTTAGGCATTCGTACAGGAAATGAAGTTTCTTGGTTTAATGTCGGTGTGGATGCATGTTGATGAGGAGTCTCATGCTAGAATGAAAAAACCATCCAGTGCTTTCAGATTTTTAATAATGTTTTAACTTTGATCGACTCATGATTTCAATGACATAATAATACAGTTGACAATAAAAATGATAACAACAGCAATAGGAGTTTTATTTAATAATATAAATTTTGTAACAGTATATAGTTCTCAACATCATTCATTCAATAATAAAAGGACTTTCTCTTTAACAGACTTCCTAACTGTAATTATTGAAAAGTTATATTCAGTTGATGTGATTTCCGAAAACCATCGCCTTCAGTGTTGAAAGCTTACTGCTAGTTAAGATGCAACAACTATCATATACAGATTGCATGAATTCACTTGAATTCATTCAAAGAGAAGATTACAAGGAGACTTTCCAGGAGCAGCAGTGTTTCACTACATCGCAGTAGACTTCAAATCATTTGCAATATGCGTGAGTGCATACACTAAGGATTGATAATTATTTGGTTCCAATAAATCTGAAACAGGAACTTTTATTGCAGTAGTCTCATGGTTACAAAAATGGAAAGCCCTGACATTTGAATAAGCTACCAAAAAGGAACGGTAATGTTGTTCGCATAAAGATATTTATCAATTCACTTGTCTACTTTATCAGTTAAAAATACCTGAAATGATTTCAAATTACTAATCAATAATTTACTGGATCAATGAATATGAAAGAAATTCATAAATCTTTACTGCATAACTTATATTGATTCTTAACTTCCTTGCGCTCTCCTTAACAGTTTTATTTAACTAGAATTTGAATCGATTTGATTATTTATAATAAGTGAGATTTGTTTAAAGATTAGATCCTAGTAAAAAAATTCATCCTAAAACTAACAATTAGACAATACTATTATTAACTTTTAAATATTATAATAACATTTATGATAAGCATAAAATAGAAATGTCAATAAAATGAAAACAAAAACAAAACTAGTCCCATTTACGATTTTCATTATAGAGTTGTGAAGATTGGTGAGTTTCATTGAAGTCAGAAATCGATCATCTTTAGACTGCCATTAGAAACCTGAGAGCGCCGGATGATCGCTTCGTTCTAGTATGGAACTCATCAGCAGTGTGCATACATGACCTCCTCTCGTGGGAAGCGAACCCAGAACCTTTGGTCTTGCGCGCTAATGCTTAACCTCTAGACGACTGAGTTGGCATCCAATGATGTTAAGTTCTAACATTAATCGATCTAATATATTGTGCAACCTCACCCATTGCCTTTGATAGTTACTACCTACACTGGTTATGGATTTTCACTAGAACTCTGAGAGTTTCTCCAAGAATCTAGTCACTAATAAACACATCGTGAATGCGCAATGCTGATGAGTTCCATACTATAACGAAACGACACTTCTGTGCTTACAGATTTCTGAAGGTGGTTTAATAATGATCGATTTATGATTTCAATGAAAGTCCCATTCATGTCATATTCGCTCGAAACATCAACATAGAATTAGCAAATTACACGGAAGTAAAATAAATCTAACATAAAATTTTAAAATTCATCTAATCAGTTCCATATATTACGATAACAATAATAGGAAATATATAGATTGTTATAGATATAATTAAGGTTAGTAATATTTATAGAGATTAGTTTATTCATAATATGCAGCATACAATTTAAATGCATATCCCATATTTAGTTAAAAAAGTATTTCAGTCATCATGGGATCTAAATGTATCTAGTATTGATAATCACTGAGGTAAATGATAGTTATTAATTAAGAGTTTCAAACTAGAATGAAATTTTCAAGATTTTTATTGATTGTCTCATCATTTTCATTTCATGATAAAAGTCATCTGAGTGATATTATTTTTTGAATAATATACTGAAAACTGAACATCAGTTTTAAAAATTTCAATTTTGAAAATAGCGGAATTTTGTACGTCTTTGAGCGTAAGGTTTTATAATATCAAGTTTCTTTCAATTTGAATTTATAACAAAAATATGAATAGGGATAAACTCCACATTGTCACGTCATTTAAAAGTATCATAGTCAACAAATTGTACATATTTTTGAATAATTTTTATTATTGAGTGAATTGGAGGTGTGAGTTTTGCTATGCTATGATTTTTCTTTCGTCATGACTGACAGGTCTACACATGACACGCCCGTAGTGGGATGGAATACTGCATCTGTTGTAGAAAACTTGCCATTTTTATGGTTTTCTGTGAGTAAACCTTTAATAAATACTATGAATAGTTAGAGCTTAGAGGCGGAAATAATAATTCCTGTTTCATTCTGATTGTGGTCCTCAAGTATGACGTCAAAATGATACAGGACAGTGGAGTTTATCGCTAGCCTAAAAATATATATGCTAATGAAGACCTAAATACACATTTATGTTGTGAATGAATTTTCTTTATGACATTTATTTCACAAATGTATATGAGTAGGAGAGGTTCAAAAATATTTGCACTTCTTTCTAGCCTTGATAGTTATATGCCTACTTTCAAGACAGTTTGTAAATACTTTAGGTGTTAACAAACTATCGAACAAAACAGTACACGCCTAATTGAATGATTATATCTTCAATAAAAAATGATATCCTAGTTAATAAATCGTGAACTAATCCATTTCAAAATTGTAACATTAACAAACCAGTGATATTAGATAACGATGATACTGTCTTAAAAGCTGACTGAAATTGAAGTGAATACCACTTATTGATTGTGAATAATGAGATTTACTGACTCGAAAAACTAAAGAGTTGAATTGAAATCCCACAGGTGATAAGTCTAGTGTTTCCAACACTTCTCCAAATAGTATTAGTCGGTGATTAGAACTGTTCTAGATCTATAATATATATATATATATATATATATATATATATATATATATATATATATATATATATATAACCAATTTCAAAAAAAATAGAACACACCGTTAAGCTAATTAATACAACATGTCACGTTAAAATTCTTATCACAACTGACCAGAAAAAAAATCCTAAATAGAAAATGTTCAAATTGGAACTAGTAACTGCACATTTCTTTGATCTGAATATAATGTATTTTGTAATATTTAAAAATTCAATCATTTAAACTGTTTTTTTATTATGTCAGTTTGAAGCTGAACGGGAATTTAACATTAAGAAACAATTTGTTATAGTATCGCCAATTTTTTTGTGTGTGTCTCAACTCTTCAACTATTCATTATTCTCCCTTCTTTATTCATTCAATTGTCCAATTTCTGTGATTCATTCATTTATTGGCTTGTTCTCTTTATTCTATGATTTCACCTGATAACAACAAAAAAGGCAAGATTGCCACAAAATTAATTTTCACAATTGTAAATCATGATAATAGTGTTAGCGTTATTACTACAACTACTTATAATAAATAATAATAATAATACTAGTAATGGTAATGGTATGAATAATAATAACAGAAAGATCTTATCAAATTCATCTTTCGAAGCATTAAAGTAGTTAAGAAAATAAAAAGTAGTGAAGTGAACTAATTTTCAACAAAAAACAACTTCTGTAAATAAGGTTAGCATGTTCTATATTACGATTATTATTATTATTATTATTATTATTATTATTATTATTATATACATCTGTGATTTTTCAAATATTTGTTTTGTAAACTGAACAATGCAAAAAAATTAATTGAATAAAAACCAAAAAAAAAACAAACATCTACACACTAAACTGTACAAAATATTGATAATTTAATTTAATTTTACTATGATTATTAGGTTAATTTAAAAAATGACTGACAATTCATTCTGGTAGAATAACACTATCGAAATAATCAAAGAAAAGTAAACAAAAACACAGAGAGAGTGGAGAAGTTCTTGCTAATTGACGTATTATTATTATTATTATTATTCGTTAATCTGTAGAGTGTTAGTTCATTTCGGTACATGACATAGTTAACCAAGTGTTTTGTATAAATATTTATGTATATATTATGTATACAATTATGCAAACAATGCAAAATCACACTTTCTCTGATGCGTATGCGTGTTCATGCACACAAACTAACCAACCAACCAACCAACCAATCATTACATACACATTTTGGGGGTCAATACAAAAGAATTTTTTCTTTTTTTTTTCATTGTAGAAAAGAATAATTCACCTGCTGTTTTACAAGAGTAACTAAGTCAACATTTCCTGTGGTGCTTTTTCCTTATAGCATATATATATATATATATTTCTTGTTACGTTTATCAAAATTAGCCTAATTCCTATTTCTTTTTTTTTTCAAAAAAACACAGGAACATACAACAACATATTCTTTAACGATGTGAAATAAGCTGAATGATAGGCAATGGCTAAATATACCTTTGTATTACCCAAATAATCAGTTTGTTAATCGACTAAAAAAAATGAAGGTGAATACAAAATAACACAAAGCATAGATTTTCTTCTTCAAGGGGAACTAGTACACTGTTGCTACTGTTTCTGGTTGGTGGTGGGGTGGCGGTGCAGTGGAAAAAGACAGAAAATTCAATCCACAGGAACAAAGATAAATCAGGCGCCTGAGAATTTTTCTACTTCAAATAATAATAATAATAATTGTACTGCCAATAAATTTGACCGTTTTTAGCCTTAGATATTTTGAAGAGAGGAAGAAAAAAATTATGAAAGTAACAATGATGATGGACAGCTAATTAACTAATCATTTTAGTAATTTATCATTAGCACCATTGATAAAAATAATAATGATACTACTGATTATTATTATCAACTTGCCATTCTTTCTTTGCCCTTAAATATTCTTATTTCTTTTTGCCAATTAAACAATAAGTATGAAAAGGAATTTAACGAAAAACTAATTTCATTATTATGATTATGATTATCATCATCATCTGATCATTCAAATTATTCATGTGGATAAATTTTTGTGTGTATAAAATTAACCAACTAACTAACTAACTAACAGAGATACATGAAAAGAAGAAGTTAATTCAAATGATTATGACTTTTAGTTGTGATGATTGAAATGAAAAAAAAACTGTTTATAGTTAATTTTTATTACGAACTGTGATTGGTTAGAGAAAGGCTGATAGAAGAAGTAAGTTGTAAAGTTGTTTAGGTTTTTGATTGAATTCAAATCGCAAATGTTTGAACTGGACCTTTAATACTAAGTTGGATCCATTTAATAGTTCAATGATGATAACTGCTCTTGAATACGAAAAAATAATGGCATATTCATTGTAAATATATAAATATCGACCAACTCTAATATTATTGAAGCAGAGGATAGCTGTATCATTTTACTTTACGTTTCGTCAACATTGTACACCTAGTATTCAAACCTTAGACCTCCATGTCTCATGATGTAAATGATGACAGTGAGCTAGTGAGTTAAGACCTGAAGAGCTCGAGTTTGATGGCTGGCGATGTATTTTGTTCTAGAGAGGCTAGTAGTATAATTTATAGTTGATTAACCTATAAACTATCTTCTAACTTAATAAAAATTATCATTGTTCATTCAGAAATAAATACAAGTTTGAAAATAATAATCCATAAGTATAATTTATTTGTTATCCCATATGAAGATATTTCGACGGAATTGAACTCATGGATGATATGTATTTCAGTTAAACAGTTTGGTATTGACATATTACTCTGCAGCTTGTTTGACTGATTTTTTATTCACATTTTTCATTCATATTTCACCAGAAAGTAATTATTTTAATTAGAAAAATTTACGATAGAAAAATATAAGTTTTCCTGATTTGTAACGATTATCATAAATTTGAAATACAAATGATCGGTAACATAATTCAGTATTCTGGCGTTCAGCATGACGGCTGTTTGGTTTTTACTCTCAATGTGAATATAAATTCTAGGATGTATGTACATTCAAATAACAAATCCGGAAGAGGACTAACAGTCAGTCTTTGATTTTACAGTTATTCTTTATTCTAAGCATCCTAAAAGTAGACAGGATATTTCATTTGAACGTTAGTCAGTATTTCAGTTGTTGTAGTTCAAACGAAACAAGTAACATTTCTACCAGATTATGATAATAGTTTGAAAACTACTGACTTACTAAGCATCTTATGTTGCATTTCTACATTAAAAATTTGAGTAATTTTATAAAGTATAGCAGTGAGTAACCGGTGTGTTATTTACTATTTATTGTGGAAACATATATGAATATTGTGTATTATGACAAATAATGGATTGTATCCGGATTCTCATGGTGTTGGGGACGTTAGATCCCCAGAACTTACTTGGTAAAGAGCCTAAATTTGGATTTTGTGGTTTCGCGCATGGGTTGATCTGTTGATCTTAAGATTACCTTTCCCACCCGGAAAGTTCTTGGCTGTTATCGGTTGATATGTTATTTTGGCTCCCCCAAGGACGTTTCTGTGATGTATAAATGAACTCGATTTTGTATGCTTGTGAATATCCTCTTTTCTTGGTGCTTGTAGAATACACTTTCTACGTCTTGTCAAGACTTCTTCCTTTGGTACGCTCGAGTTAGGGTAGCCTGTCGTGTCACTGGATCATTTGTCTTCGCTCTCGTTTACCCACTAAGGGGTACTCATAATAGTTTCAAGCATATCAGTGAAGACATTATAAAATTAACAAATATAAAAAAAAGCTTATAAAAACAAATCAATACTCTTTTTTTGTTAGGAAATGTTCAAATTTTGACTGTCGAGATGTTGCGTTTGGAAAACTGAAATCCATATCTGTTTGGAGCCCTCGAGAATTCCTAAAAAACCTTCAAAAGCTGGTAAAAGGCTGAAAAAATGTCACTCAACCAGGATCCAGAGGAAGCTTCCTAGAAAAATAGCAGATTGTCTAACACTTTCAATGGATATTTACTCGCTCTGTTTGTATACATGGTGTATTTCTAGAAGTTCCTGTAATGTCATGGTGATTCAGAAATTCATAAATGCCCTTGGTTTGTGCAAATAAACTAATGTTGGGTGTTAACTCTTTTCTGATACTTCGCTAATCCTGCATCTCATTAAGGGTTTAAGTAAGGAGAATTCTAGAGTATTAGTAGACTATTAAGAGGTAATTTTCAAGCATTTGAGCATCAAACATTTCAATCACATTTAAGCTTTCTTAGGTCGGATTACAATATGATAATTTATTGGTTGTGAATGAATAATTTGTCGCAATCATTTCCTGAAATCAATAATACCATATCAGTGCCATTAAATTATTACTATTGCATCAAAATCATGATTGTTAAACTACCAATGGAAACCTGGAAACACTGGACTGCCGTTTTGTTTCAGTATGGGACTCATCAGTAGTGCTCATCGACGAATCCCAGGACTTTCGGTCTTGTGTGAGAACGCTTAATCTCCAGACCCTTGAGTCGTCATCTGACGGTGTTCATGTCTAACTTCAATTAATATGTGATACTACCCAACCTGCCCCATTGTCTTCTAAAGTAACTGCCTGCACCCCGCATGGTTCAACTCCACCAGTCAGGTCTTCTCACCAGAACTCTGAGAATCTCCTAACGCAGCTAGTCACTACGATTTTCAATATCAAGTTTTGGAGACTGTTAAATGACCATTGATGGACCACCGTTATTACTATTTTAGCGTAGTGATATGTGGTGATATGACTCAGTGCTTTTTGCTTTTTTTAACATTAAGTTGACTCTCTGAAAAGACTGGTTATTATTTTGTGATTTTAAAAAGTGTTTTGTTATTGTCATTATGATAAAACTTCAGTTGGATTGAATTTCAATGAATGAAAAACGCTTTATAACGAATGATATTAATTTTTTCTATGATATTAACTTATAAAGTAATCATGTCTTATTTTTCATCAAGATTTAACTTTAGGATTTTTTTATGCATCCGATCGCTCTTAACAGTAAGTGGTTCAAAAATGAAATAATTTGCATTTTATGTGTGTATGTATGTGTGTGAACATTTGAGCTCTAAAAATTTGCTAAGATCAAAAAAATAATTTTCAACGAGGATAAAAAATAGGAAGACTACGTCACTGAATTGATTTCCATGGTAAATATTTACCATCATATTTGTTTTTCGAAAAAAATTAGTTTTAGTGATTTAGGTAAGAATAATGTGTTACGGATTATCACTTTAAACCTAAAATCTTCCTTCATCATTGAGATTTTATTTCTGATTCAAGATAACAATATTACAGACGTAAAAATTTAATTTAACGAAGTAAGTTACAGTATTTTTATCGTGATGCATTTCATATTTTGCACTAAACAAACGGATCATATCAATCCGCATTCACATTTGTGATTCATGCCTATTTGATCTAAATTCTATTTATTACTAATGTTTATCAAAATACTTGCACTATCATACAATTTTATTTTATCATTAATACTAAAATGTAATTAGCTGCATTCAAATCTGACTCTCTTTTTTTTCCCTCCTTAGTCTGTTAAATAAATATTAAATTTAATCAAAGTGGCTATTAATTTATTTTTATTGAACTTTGTTAATCTATATTCTTTTAAATATGCATATATATATATATATATATATCAATAAAATTCATTTATTCTATCTTGTAATTTAAAATTCACTTTTCATGATCTCCCTTTTATTTTTCCTTTATTTCTTTTTACCATTTCTATTTCTTCTTCATTCTATGGGTTTTAACTTTTTATCGATCGGCTCTATTGGTTAATATCAACATCCATAGTCTGTGACTGATGTTTTATTTATGTACACAGATTGACAATCTACTTACTTCATCATCTTCTATAGAATTGATCAGTGTGAATGTCTGCATAAGTTGACGACATTGTCTATCTGTATATAAATATGCATAAATATGATCATTAATATCAGTTTACGATAGGAAAGGGATAAGGGGAGAATGTATAATATTGAAAATATTATACTTTTTGATATGATAATGACTGCTTAAATTTTCTAAATAACTGCGGTACAGTTAGATAAATACATGATTTTTCAATTTTCATTTTATTTCTATATATCTTGATTTAAATAAATTGAAAATGAAATTCATAGACACATTAAAAATTCTTCAAACAATGAGGTTAGATGTTTATATATATGTGTATGGGTGTTTAGTGGGGGGGGGATGGTAGAGTGACAAGGTGATATTTAGGTTTTATTTTGTATTTACTATGAATATCTTTTTGATGGCTGTCAAATTAAGAGTTTTTTTTGACTAAATAATATACTTTTCAATATATATATATATATATATCACTTTTCTAAACACTTGTGATTATTTTAGGAAGAAAAATAGTATGTATCTAGTTTTTTATTTATTTATCTGACCAGTTTTAGCAGATTGAAGAAGTAGGTTGACGTAAGTGAAATTTATGATGATTGTCACTCACACTCAACTTGGTTACGATTTCTGAATTTGGAAATCATTTTGGCAATTCAAATGAGTAATACTATGATGAGTACAAGATATTGTTTGAAAATTGAAAAGCTAACAAGGTAATAATATAAATTATTGAATGATTTTAAGGTGATTGATTCCACTGTATTAAAATTTCTGTGTTCACTATATCAGTATGAAGCAGTTATCTCGGGCTTTGTGATTTTGAATAGATTTTCATTGGAAAAAAGTTGATTTGTTTAGTGTTACATAGCACACAGTAGTAGGATAGGTTTATAAGACTAAGTGCTTCCTAATATCAACTATTTTTTTTCCAGCAAGTAAAATCTAAGTAACTACATATCTTGAAGTTTAAGATAGGTGTGTTCTATTATACTTTCGTAAACAAGATAATGATAACAACTTAAGTAGAACGATAAACTTGATCCAGTTATACCTGGTTTTCAATAATATACCGTTATGTATTCATCATCAACAGCAACGTAGTACTTTGCACGTAAGTACAGCAGTTCAAGTTGTCATACCACATTAGTACAGAGATATAATTGTCAATTCAAGTCCCATAGTGGTTGAGGTAGTAAAAGTATTAGAAGTAATCGGAGAGATTAAGTTTCGAAGATGTTATTCAATAAGTATAATTCAGTGAGGTAAATTTGGAAAGAGAAATATAGAGGTGATGAGGAATTCACAAGGTTAGGACTTGAGAGAACACAGAATAAATGCACCTGAGCCATTGCAAACGGTTTTATGCCACGTCACTTAGGGTATCTAACCATCGATTATTATCATCTCGCGGACCCCAACCAGGTAGTCGATACCTACCAACATGACTCTGTTCACTTGCCAGTGACATCATGGATTCCTAACATGTTTTGGTCTGGCCGCCCCTAACTTTCGTCCAACCTACTCCTACATCGCAAAACATAGTTCGACGGGGCAGTCGGTGGTTAGGCGTACACAACACATGTCCCAACCACCTCAACTGATGGAGTTCCACTATTTCATCTATTGATTTGCCATCCTTACCTAGCACCCGTTTCCTCATGACAGCATTGCTTACTTAGTTGTCCCACGATATACGAGCAATGCTTTGGAGACACCTATGATCGAAAACAAGTAACCTACGAGTATCTTCTACTCTCACTGGTCATGTTTCGGATCCATATACGAGAGCGGAGGAAACTGCTGCGCAGTACACTCGTCCTTTAGTCAACAAACGCCATAGGTGACGAAGCTTGGCAAAAGACAATCGAGCTTTCTGCATCCATGCTGAGATTTTGTCAGTCACAAGGCCATCACCACTGATGAGACTCCCCAGATAAGTGACGCGGTCTACACGTTCGACTACTTCACTCCCTATCACTAGTTCAGACGCCATCGCAAGCCAATCTTGAGGCAACATTTTGCATTTCGAGGGGGAAAACCGCATCCCGAACATGCTTGCATTGTTGCTTAGGGTCGTCAGAAGACTCTGCATTTTGTCAGCGTCTTCACCAAGTAGGACTATGTCATCGGCATATTCTAAGTCGGCAAGCGATTTTCCTGGTTGGAGGCCTACTCCTAAAAATTTAGATGAGGATAATGTCATATCTATCAGCATGTCTATGACAAAATCGAACAAGAATGTGGAAAGTGGACATCCCTGACGGACGCCACTTGAAGTGAAGAATTCGGATGACAGTTCGCCATATGCTCTCACCCGACCAGTGGTGTTCGAGTAGAGTGCTTGTATAAGGTTAATGTACTTCTTTGGTACACCTTTCAATGACAGACACTGCCACAGAACCCCACGATCAACAGAGTCGAATGCCGCCTTAAGGTCCATGAAGACAACTATTTTAGGATGCCTAAATGTGTGTCTGTGTTCTAGGACCTGTCGTAGTGTGAAGATGTGGTCTATACATCCATGTCCAGATCGAAAACCAGCCTGGTTTTCTCTAGTCTGCTCTTCACGAGCTCTAGTTAGGTGTCTAATATAATCGAGACTAACAATTTAGTAACTATATTAGTTAAACTTACTCCCGTGGGATTGTCATAAGACTTTTATCCTTTCTTGTAGACTAGGACAATCAGGGATTGAGACCACTCGGATAGGATTGCACCCAGTTCCCAGATTCTACCTAAGATCTCAGTCAATCTAGCTGCTAAAACTGAAACGTCATTCTTAAAAATCTGAGGGGTCAATCTATCAGGATCCACTGCTCTCCATTGCTTCAGATTTCAGTCGGAGGACTTACGTCGATTTACCATTCAGGTTCACTGGAGATCGTGGGCAACGGATGTGTGGCTGAAGGCCAATTGAACTGATCTCTGAAGTGTTCTGCCCATCAATTCAATCACCTGGATTGAGAATGTATAACAATCCCATCCTATTCTGAGATAGTTTCGCTAACAGATCGATTTCTAATACCGGTTTCCTTGATAAGTCGGAACAATCGACGGCTGTTACCTATCGCCGCGGCCTTTTCTTTCGCTACCCACTACTTTTAGCGATCATTGGGTAGGCCTTTTGTCAGCTTGCGCCTAAGCTGACTTCGTTCTTCATCATGTTCAGAGCAATTTTGGATGAGTTTACGAACATCTATCAGTTGGGTGGATGCTGCTGAGATCCACGGCTTCTTCCTAGCCTTACTAGCTGTTTCCACAGCCTTTTTGATATCATTCCAAGCTGCCTCAGGGTGGGCATCACTTACTATATGGCTATCTAGCTGTTTTTCTAGTGGTTCCTGAAATAAATTCTTGGACTTATTGTCATTAAGTAGAGACGTAATAGGTTTCCTTGCGATATTCTTCTTCAGTCCAATAAGATGCAAACAAATACGCGCTTGCACTAGAGCATGGTCTGAGTCTACACAAGTGCTCCAGAATGAGTGGAAGTCTTCAATAGAGCCTCTACACCGATGGCTTATAGCGATGTGATCTAGTTGGGTCAGCTTTGGAGGTTGCCAGGTCAAAAGATGATTTTCCATAGGCTTAACGTTATTATTTGCCAGGAATAGGTGGTTATCTTGTCATAGTTGCAGCAGACGGTCGCCATTATCTGTTTTAATAGCCGCGACACCATAAGATCCACCTAGGTATCTTTCTTTTTCGCTGAGTCTACCCACTTGAGTGGTAAAGTCACCAGAAATTATTAATACATCACAGCGCTTAACGTTTTGGAGAAGTTTAGAGAGATTTCCATAGAACTTATCTTCCATGTCATCTGAACTGCAGTCTGTGGGAGCGTAGGCAGTTATGACGAACAGGCAACGGCGAGTGTCCCTATCCTTCCGAATCCGTACCATCCCGTTAAGTCGGACAGCGCATGAGCAACTGTCTATCGGGATCCAGTCTAAGAGAGCTAGTTCTGCCCTAAGACTTAATACTATACCTGCGCCGTCCAGGCCACGAGAAGCGGCATCAGGGCTTTCAGAAACACGAAGCGTAATCCTTGTTGTGTCCCTATCTGCACTAGTTGAAATCAAATTGATGATTTTACTGGGATCTTGTATGCGCGTTTCGGAGATGCAACATTCATCGATCGCCCAGGATTCCAGAGTTCTAGCTAATGAAACCTGTTGCCCTATTTGGCATAGGTTCCGAACATTAAAAGCTCCTATTTGTAACGTTTTGTGAGCTCATACATTTTGCTTCAGTGGCGTGAGTTGATAAACGATCGAAAAAAGGGTTGGTCGAGGAGATAAGGGAGTTATTAAGAGGTGTAGAAAGGATATGATTGTGAATAATTTGGTCTCGTGTGCTTTTTTGGGTATGAGGGCGGATGTCACTTCCCGGTTGTTCACACTGTGGAAGAATTTTTCTTGAGGAACCTGAGAAAGAAAGTGGATTAGCGTTGGTGTTAACGACCTGGGAGCGTGACCTCAGAGTCTAAGGTATAACTGCTTGAGGCCGGTCACGCACGGCTTTTTTATGAAAGGTTTTTAGATTATTAGCTCCACTCTCTTAAAGCCCTTATTGGACAGCCCTCACCGCCGGAGACGGAAATCCGTGAGGTAGGGTGAGGTGTGACATTTTTAGGGTCGACCTTTTCTAACCCTTCCTTCGTTGTGTGAAGGCAGCATCGCTGCAGACGCTGGTTGTCCGAGGAAAACACCTTACTGCTGTCACACCTCTCTGCAGTCAGCAGTACGACTTCTCCCTCAGACCTTGAGTAGCTGCTTTAAGTCTCATCGTTCTCCAACTGACCTGCCTGGCATGGTAGAACCTTCAGGAACATATGTTCCAGCTAATACAGCTCGATTGGGTCATTATGTTAAGCAAGCAGCTATGGTCGGGACCGTTCTATATTAGTTTGTGATAAAGGTTACTGTACATAGAGCAGATTGGTAAAGGAATACTGATAAGATTATGAGTTGACGCTGTACAGTGAAATTTGAATGTAATGGTCATTTCAAAATGTTCGGTATGTTTTACTAAAAACTATCTACTTTTGAATGAAAACTATTGATTTAACCTTTTTCTATAGTTAGTACTGGCTTTTTAGTTTAAACTGATGAGTATCAGGTTTTAATTCCATTGAAGCCATCAACACATCAGGGACATCCATTTATGTAGTACGAAACGGGAGTATGAAGAAAGAATGTTATAGATTATTAGACATCATGGAGGAAAAAAACATAATTCATTTAAAGGTTATTAAATCTACTTAAAGTAAGATATTTATTACCGAATCGACATTTCTTCCTATGTCCAATTCCAATTTTTTTTTCTAAAGAGAAACTCATGAAAGAATTGTATAATTATTTCTTAATCTATCAGTTTATTCTTTGTTTTAAAGAATAATAAAATATTCTTTATTCTTTCTATGAACGCATGGCATTGGACATTTAATCTGTTTAGGGAAAATGAATGGGTAAACTAAAATTATTTGGATAATTATAATTTAATGATAATAATGACTAATAATAATTATATGTTTATTGCACGTGTGATATTTTTCCTCCTACACAAAATTACAAAAAAAATAGTCAATCATTAAAATAGGGTAATAATATTCATCTTTTACAAAATAATTTAATAACATATATAATGTTAGGTATAAATAACTTTCATAATAAAATGAATTTTAGCAATCTCCACTACTACCTCATACTAACAATTATCATATACTGATTAATAATTAGCTGTGAGATGAGATTTCTGGTATTTCAGTGAGAAGGTGTGGCCAATGGAGTTAAACTGAATCAAGTATAGTGAAAGATGGTTCCTCAGTATCGTGGTTTGGTTGAAGTTGGACATTAACACCAATGGGTGCAAGCTCCATGGTCCAGAAGTTAAGTGTTCGTGCACAAACTTAAAGTCCGCAGTTCGATTCCTGTATACGGGGTCGTTGATGTGTTCTGATGAGGATTCGCATACTAGGATTTAACGACTATCCAGTGCTTCCAGGTTTCCAATGGTAGTCTAAGTTTGATGGGTTCGTAATTTTGATGAGATTAAACAATCACCACAACAGTATACTGATTTTGTAATCATTGCCAAAACAGGAATGTCTTGAACTAGTTATCTGTTTCCTTTTGAATTTATATAGATGAAGATATTTCGCTACTCTAAACAACGTGACTCATTTATATTAGGTGAATGAATTTTACCACTGATATTTAAAACTGTAACTGACCAGTCTCTTTGGGCATATTTGCATTCTGCGAACACCAAATGATGTCAGTTGAAGAAAAAGCTAGTGATCAGTAAATGGATATAACTTGTATATAAGATATCTTACTGAATAAACTACATTATATTCATCGCCAGCCCACGTAGCGTCATGGATGCGTACTAGTAATTAGTCACAAACTAGATCAAAACAGTTGCATAGTATTTTGCAGTTTTAATGATTTATTCAGTTAATATAAATTATTGATAAAAATCGCTCTTAAACAGAATGAAATAACTGTATTGTCAGATAAATAGAAAATGTTCTGACAAAATCAATGATTACATTTTTACTGGAATTTGAACTCAGAAGTTAGTTACAGAAAAGATTAACTTGGAGAATTTTAAAATTTATTAATTGATTGATATCTTTAATCTTTTATGAACTAAACTAAAATATTCAATTAATTTCTTGAAATGAAATAAACTATTAACTGAATAACTCGAAATATTCATAATTAACATGTTGTTGGAGATAAAATGATCATTATTATTCCCAATTTATTTTCTTTGTACATGAATATCGAACATTTAATCAAAAGGAAATAAAATGCATTTCTTTTCAAACAATTCAGAAAAAAACCAATTTAAAAGATATGTATTTAGATGTGAAAGTTATTAACAAGCGACACAATAATAAAATGGAGATTATTTTAAATTTATAGATAAGTTTCATTCGAAAAAATTTATAATCGTACCAATTTGTTTTTCATTGGGTGGAAAACTTTTTTCAGCTACTGATATTCTTCTAATTAAATGTTTCCAGAAAATTAGTTGATCAAAATATTTTTTTTTCTTTGTGTTTCATAATAAGTTGTTCTCATTAGTTCATGTTGAAATGTTGGATTCTGATCAGTTTGTGAATTTTTTTCACCTTGAATATTTATGTGATGTTGGAGAAGATTGGTAGCTCAAGTGGATAATTGTGGTGGAGTTTCGTTCTTTGAGCTGAATGTTTTGGTTACTGAACTTTTATTTTTTTCTTCCGACTAAATATTATCAGCACCAACTTTAGAAGTATTCGAATTTCTCCAAATATGACTCATAGCTTGTTCTGTTAACCTCGATTTTGACTGGTTGTTATTAATCTTAAGTACATTTCAGATTGAATAATTTGGTTTAAGATAAAGTGCGATATAATGGTATCCAAACTAAGTCTTTAAGTTATTATTTATATAGTTTATCATATAAACTAAATTACTCTATTGTGAATTCAAGTTATATTTCTATGCATCGGTTGGATTGTTTCATCGAATGTATTGATGTTCATTATTGCTTTGAAGAAGTATACACCTATAAGTCAATGGAAACGTTGAAATTATTGAATCAATCTGAGTTAGACAACTAATGTAAATCGGGAAACATTGCAGAACTATATTGTCTTGGTATGAAATTCGTCCGCACTTAGTACCTCACTGTCGAGAATCGAACCTAGGAACTTCGATCTCACATGTGAATATTTAATATCTAAACCATTGAACCAGTATGAATGATGGATAAGACTAAATCTCACCAAAAAAGATGTGAGTAAACTCAGTGAATGATGTAATGTCTTTGTTAGTTTTCTATGTAAGTTATTTTTGAAAATTCATCTCATTTGAAGAAATTCCTCATGATAAACTGATAACACCCAGAGAACTAACGAAATACGAGGACGACTAAGAAGTCCAATTTTTTGCAAGCTTGAAACTTATCAGAAGAAACACTCTCCAAGTCTACTTGAACGAAAACTTGAGACTTTCCAGTTTTGGTGCAGAATTAAGAAAACATGCTTAAATCCAGCAAGTTAATAGTCCATATACAGGAATCCACGAGTCTATTGACTTTCATATTGTTCATTCACTACGAGAGCTATCTGACAAACTTTTTTTGAATTGTATACATACATCTTATCCGATATACACTTTGTTTTCCATATTATTGTTACAGTAATTGTCTACATATAATTTTCACTAAAAAAAACAAAAAATCCTCTTCAAACTACTTTTAAAGTTTGTAAAATAATTCATTATTCGCGGACAAACAGTTTTCGAAAGTTATGCCCCAGTTATTCTAAATGACGTTTATAAACCGTTTCTGTTTATGGCAAAATTTAATTCAAATTAAACTTTTTCCTTTAAAATTAAAACAAGTAAAACTTGCACAAACGAAGTACAGCTGAAGTAAAATAACAATTACTTGTTCAGAACAATTATTCAGTAAAAAAAATACAATCAAGAAACAATTGTAAAACGAATGCTCAGTCGAATAGTAATTAACACAGATTAGTTGTGGTTTACTATTTATTTCCCATCTTAACCAAACACATACGAACACACAAACACATGCTCATATTACAAATAAACAGTTTGCTCCGTTACTGCACCCTCCGAATTACTGTTTTATTCTTGAACTGATCATTTTTTTCTTTCACTTAATGTCCATTTATTTATTTCAGAGTAAGATGAAAATGATACGGAAAAATAAATAATTATCCGAAAAAATAAGCATTTCTATAGGTTTTCATGTATCTTCATTCATTTATGTGTAAACAAGCGTTATACATTATGATAGAGAACTCTTTATCATCTGTAATGTTGTGATGTACATATGTGGATAAACAAAATTTCTCAACCTATTTGTAATTGTAAATTTTTCATTTTTCAATTTCCTTTTAATCTTTTCAATCAACATCATTATCATCATTGCTGCTAGTAACACTATTAATATTTAAGAACAACAACAACAACACAGTTTATGATAATATTTTATCTTTTCTTTCTCTAATAGTATACATCATTGCACTGTAATTAACATTTTCTTCAAATAAACAAAACAACTATTGTTGATGGATATACAAAGTTATGCTTATCTATTTCCACGTAGATACGCAGACAAACAAGCATACTTGAATATTTAACCAAAAAATAGTAAATAAAACTGAAACAATTTAAATCAGTAATAATATTAATGGTAGTGATTTTTATCTCAAAAATAAAATGACACAAGATAATAATTAATTTTATGAGTTTTCATTTTCGTATTGAAAACAAAGCGTTAAAATTAAATTGCTATATTAATCATTAGGAAAAAAAAACGATGTCGAATAATGCACATGTGTATTTGTGTATTTAGTGTATAGGAACAAAAAAATGAATAGGTTTGTGTTAAAAGTGGTTTAGTGTATCCTGATTTCCGTAGAACAGAACTTCCACAAACTACGATAATATTAGTAGAAAATAATATTATATGCCATAAATTGGAAGAGAACCTAATTAAAATGTTTGTTTTGATAGAATCAATCAACAGAATAAATAAATGCCCACGAACTGTAGATTGATCAGAGTTAGACATTAACACCGTTAGATGCCGATTCAGTGGTCCAGAGGCTAGGCGTTCACGCGCAAGACCCATCGGTCCTGGGTTCGAAACCTGCGAGTTGCAGCAGTGGTGGATGAGCACTACTGATGAGTCATATATCATATTTGGTAACTATTTCTTAGTCAGTATTAAAAGTCAAAAGAAAATACATTCTGTCCATTTTATTTTCATTTACAAATAATTCTCTCTAATAATTGTAGTTGATGCAAATAATTAAATGAATGACTTTTATGGCCATTATAATAGAGATTGTTTTCATTTGATCTTGTTCACTTATTGATAGTAATCATGTATGATGTTGTGTTTAAATATAAGAAACACAGAATTGATAATGTATACATCAAGGATACTAAATACAAACTGTTGTTTGTAGTTCATAATTAATTAGTGTTATTGTTGGGGATGTTAGATCGCCAGAACTCGCTTGATAAATATCTTTATTTTGGATTTATTTCATGACCCTGAGATCACATTTCCCACCAGAAAAATCCTTGACTGTGATTGGTCACTGTCATTTTAGTGTGCTATTTTTGTGACGCTCCCAAGGAGGTCTCTATGGTGTATAAATAAACGCGATTTGAGTGTTTGGATGCATTGTGTGCTGGCTGAGTGTTTGTAGAATAAACTTTCCACACTATATCAAGACTGGTACAGTTGGTACAATCAGATCAGAGTAGCCTACCTGGACGCTGGTTCATTGTTTTGTTCTCGTAATTCGACTAAGCTGAACCCATAATAGTTTCAAGTATACCTAGAGACGAGCATAACAGTTATGTACCTCTGAAAACATGCAATATACCATATGATTAAATGTCAACTTACAAATGGTGTATATACTGGTTGAAACGTAGTACTCTACTGTTTTTACCGTAACTCTGCCTGGAATCCTTTTAGAATTTCTGTCGGTCTCAAGCCCGGAGAAGAAGGAGGGTTGAGCATTGGGTTAGAGACCCCATTCTGTGGAAGACCAATTTGCTGAAAAAGAAACGTTAACCAGTAATGTTTTTATCATCAGTAATACACTTTTTAAAATAAATTGAATAGATTGAAGTTGGACATCAATTGCCAAATAAGTTAATAAATAATAATGTTAGTATTGTTGCCTTTTTTGAATTCCTAGAAATTGATGAATTTGAACCGAAGATGAAACAGCAACCATTTGATTCTCTTCGGTTTCAAATGATATTCTAGTTGACGATGATAGCTGTATTCAAAAAAAAAAACGATTTTAGTGATGTAAACTTCATCTGACTATTTAATACAGAATAAAGTATCTAAATTTAACAAGGGATTCTTTCCAAAGCTTCTGATTATTTGTTACAATTCTGTTGTGCTTTAAAATATACTATTTAACAGTTTAAAAAACTAACATGAAATTGTCTTAAAATTCAATTGATACATATTGTTTAGAATAATTACTGTTATATTCGACGACCATATGGGTATAAAGTTAATAATTGGGTGAACATAGGATATATTGACTTTTTAAGCATCTGTGAAAATATACAGAAAATAAAAAGATTTATCAAGTACTTTTCTAATGACATCTTTATAAATTCAAACAAGTGTACTTGGTTTTTGTTAGTGAAATTTTTAAATTACTTTTAATATGACACGATAATGCAATAAATGTGTACATTGAATCTAGTGAAATAATAGAATTACAATATCAAGGTATTTGTACCATAAAAATAATTATTAATTGTAAAACTAATATTAATCTAGGTCATACATATGGAAATATTGTGAAAATTTGTTTATTTAAGATTTTGTACTACTTATATGCATCATATTCCTCTTCTCTGTATTAGATGTTCTGAGAAATTTCAGTGTATACACATCCATCAACTTACAATCAACCACATTGATTACTCAATGGAAAAAGAGAAGAACATAACAGTTTGATAATATACATCAAATCAGTGATGACCTCATTTGGAATGTATATACGCATGATTAATCATTGGAGAGTAGTACAGCTTTTATAAAAAAAATTGGATTACTTTTATAAAATTAAGTATAAGGTATTACAAACCTACATATTTTGCTGCTGACACTGATATTGTTACACTACTCATATTGGTAAGTAGTATAAATTTTATTGGTCGTTTAAATAAATCAAAAATATGTCAGTTATTGATAATATCCTGTTCATATTTCACACAATAGGATCCTTTCGAAAATTTAGAGAAAGCAGGAAAGAAAAGATTTGTACGATAAAATAAATTCATTTACTGCTTCTCATAAGATTTAAACAATCTAAAATTACATGGATTAATGTAATTCTGTACAAAATTTTAACACACTGATCAACTGATTAATCGAGACATTCAAACAGCTAATACAAATGAATAAATATTTACTCCATTGCACGAACGAGTGGCTATCTGGACTCAGTGGCTATGTGGATAATGCGATAATGTTTGAAATAAACGGTAATGGGTTCAATTCTTGAGGCGAACATCAACTCCACAATGCAGATAGATTCATCTGACGAGTTCCAAATAAGATGAAACGCGCTTCTTGTATTCCACTTTTAACCCTCGTCTATCTCTGATAATTAACATAATTTAGTCAGGGGAACACAAACGAATAATAAGAAAAGTAGAACATAAATTATGTGATTAAACATGGTTAATATTAGCATATATTTATACTAAAACGTGGATATATGAAAAAGGAACATAACTTTCACTAATTTTTTTGTAAGGTTCTAAAGTTATAAATCAAAATTAATGTTTCAAAGTGATAATTAAGTTTAAGGTGAATACAGAACATGTTATATTTGAATAAAATTTGTAAGGCTGAAGTATCTAGCAAATATTGTTAACTTGATAAGTTAAGACTATCCTTCGTTCAGTGTTACAGTTTTACTAGTCAACCACCTACCTATTGGGAGTGAATGTAACAGGTAATGACGAACAAAGATGCTATTCAATGGTTGGTGAATAACATGTCACTAAGCAGGTGATGTTTATGTGTTACTAATGTCAAAACATATTGAAATATCAATTTTACTATACCAGAATACACTGTTCGAAGACTCAGCAACACGGCATTGCCATTGAAAGCTGGTTATCTTCTGAAAACACAGACAGGTGGAATCCTCTTGACTTAGAGGAACCAAGTTTTACAGATGCATAACGGGGCTCTCCTTACTCCTGTATTGTAAATTTAAGGTTTTTCAGTTGATTACCTAGATTTGCATAAACCACTTTCCAGTACAAAGATTGTTCCAGTCTGCTTCATCGTAACCTAAAAAACACGACTAACAGGAGGCATAAACTTTGGAAATATTCCTGATACTTTGTCACAAAGAGTAGATCCAGGAGTGTGTTTCTGGTGCTCCCTTGGGATTGTTTACTGGTGGAAGCTGACGGTTTGGAGTTGATTTCTATCCTATTCTGAGAATTCAATGAGTTTGAAAACGTTGAACAACGGATTAAAATTCAACGGGATAGTGTTATAGTACTTGTTATGAATTTCATTTTTTATTGATTTATGGGTCCATTTTATTAAGGAGTTACAAAATAAAAAATTTATGAAATGCTATGTGGTTTGTAATCAGTTCAATCTATGATGAATTTCATTGTAGGAGGTTGGGTATTTATTCTTCATAAATATGTACAACTAGTCGACGCAACTAGAGTTGTTGCAACAATTCTTGACGACGTAAAAACGAGAAAATCAAAAACGACTTTCCTTGAAATATTTCTACCACCTTGAACAAATTAATGAGCACAACGTGATGAATAAAATCCACTAAGTAACTGACGTTGTTTCGTAAATATATTAACCAATATACTAATTCTCAATACTTTATGATGAAAATGGTTAATATATAACTGAAATATTAGGAGTTGTGAATTCAGGTTCACGGTGAAGTGAGAGGAATTCGTAAGAATAGACGTCAATGTATCAAATTATGCGATAGGATGAAGTGGGCAGCAATTTCATAGGATTAATATCAAATATTGTCTATGTAACATTCTTTCATCAAGTTCAACAGTTCTTAAGGTAGCTAGTGATGACTTAGTCGATTGAATATGCTAATTTAGTTATGAAGGTGGGATCCGAGTTGATCATAATTGGACCGACCCATACAACACAGTAGTCATCTGATGCTTTATAACTTGCCAACCGCGAATGTGCAGTCCATAGCAGCAAATACCGATAAGGTGGTTTTTCATCACCACAAGCTGTGTAATGCTTTCAAAATCTCATGCAATTAATTTCTAGTCCTAGAGTTATTATGTTAGCTTTATCTCACGACTGTATTGTTGAACATTTTTGTGAATTGTTATTATGATTAAGTTTATGTATTACGCCGATAAATAGAGAAAGGAATGAGAAAAATTAACGAAAATTGGATAGAAGTGGAAAGGGAAGCCCAGGACAGAGTTGGTTGGAGAAAACTGGTCAGCGACTTATGCTCCATTCTGGGTAACAGGCGTAAGTGAGTAAGTAAGTAAGTAAGATTAAGTTTACGTGTATCTCACATCCTTACCGAATCATAAACTCACCTTTTATATCAGAAATTCTCCTTTATAAGTGTTCCAATACATTCTCCTAGCAAATAACGTGCAGTTAAGCTAGGAACCAAACTGCTTGAAGTTGATAGCTACATCGTCTTATCACACATTTAACCTGTCTTATTCCGCTGTTATTCATTCATCTTTATAATAATAATAATAATAATAATAATAATAATAATAATAATAATAATAATAATTTAAATTGTGTTGTATATTTCAGAATATTTTATACTTGTAAATAACAATATCAAGTAATAAATTGTTTTATCGTTTTTTCGATAAAAATAATCATAAATAGGAAAAAAAAATTGTGATAGGATTTTTTCTTTTGTATTTTACAAAGAACAATTATTAATCACACATGAATTAAGATGAACGATGGGAAATGAGTATTAACAGAAATTAATTGGATAATCTGTTAAATATGGTCAATAGACTATTTTTCTTTAAAAATAATCTAAATAACTTATTATTATACATATAACATGTAAATATATTTTTAGTCAATGAGTACATACTACTTATTTATGAATATAAAAATTAATCGGATTATGTATTAGTTTGAATATTAATCTACAAATTAATCTGCATAATTATTATGATGATGATAAAAGGACAAGTTTTTTTTCTCCAATAATAATTATGAATTTCTTATTTGTTAACACTTAGAAAAAATATTGTTAATAATAAATATGAACTAATTAAATTATCTACAAAATCTTAATGATGTTCAATAGCGGGAAGTAGCAGTAACAGGACACCTTGATTAACTTTGATTAGATTGGTTCGAATCGCATACACAGGAAGCATAGTTTGATGACAAATGCTAAATATCATGAAACATAGGTTAGAGAGTGTTTTCGTAGGTATCTTTCAACTGTTTAATATCTAAACATGTTGTCGAAATTATTTAAGCTAGTAGCTACATAGTAACTTGATCAATAGAATCTTAAGAGAGCTAAATGAGTTGACATACATTATACCACTGACTTACTATTCAGTGATTATTCATTTGCAGAGTTTAGTATTGCTTTGTAGTTGATTGTATACACATTAGTTGTTACTTTAAAAATATATTTCAGTCCAGTCTTAAATAGTCACCTTTTTATCACTTGTTAACATACACTGAACCTATTGGTTTAAAGTTGAAACGAAAACATTGTTTTATTAGTGATTCTAATATGATTAGAGAAGTGATAACAAAGTTTCGTCTGTTTGTACTAAATATAGTCATGAGGTATAACTTACGGTTACATGGTAGAAAAAAAAGAACGTACATTAAATGAATACTGAATTTTTCCAATTGGCATGACATTACTCTATCAATACCATGATATGGAATGTTTTGGAAATAGTTATTGTTTTATGTATCAGTTATGCCTAACTTAATCAGATCGGTCTAGCTCACCGATTACGTATTTAACAATTTCAGTGTCGATCACCGTCAATAAATCATATGATGGAATAATAACGAGCATTCTGTAATATGCAGTTTATGAATTCAGTGTCAGATAGGCCGATAAAAGCTTGTACTGTTATAAAATGAAATGTAAATTGCATGAAAACTATACATACACAACATTGTGCATAAATACTTGTTGATCATTAGCTAGCTTATTATTCTAATACTCACTGATTAAAGATTTTGATTGATTGTAGTGTGAAATTTGATTAGTAGTGTAAGTGAGTAATTAGTTATCGTGTTGAATCAACCAATATGTCCGATAGCATATTCTGAATTCACTGTTCATGTCACGTTAACTAGTTTAAACATGAATGTCCGAAAAGTAAATTTCTTTACTGGTATCAATGGTAGACAATAATGGGAAAAGCAGATCTAAAAGTGACATATTCTCCAATATCTCCCAACATTCATTAGTAGTAGTCGTATTGTTATGAATATTGTTATCAGTATTATTATTATTAATGTAAACGGAATATATGATATTGCAACTTATTCATGATTCTAACTTTTGTAATTGTGTATTTTCTGTATACATGTTGATGACGTTGTATCTCTTAATTACGTATAGAAGAAAAGTAGGTTGCGCAAGAATGACTCAAATTGTTCAGTAAATGTTGGTCATATTTTTAATATGTATCTTCTGAAGTTCGTAGACTATGAAATCCTCCTACCTATTGTAGTCTTTCATAAAGTTTTGTGAATACACTATGAATCAACCAAGTTAGTTTTAGTAAAAAAAATTTATATTCCTGTTTAGATAGGTTATTTTTGAAAATAATTCAGTTTGGAGTTGGTTGGTTGTTAATAACTAGAAGGTACTGAACAACTGTTAAGCCTATATCAAGAACGATTCATTAGTATGCATTCAAAAGCTTCATATCTGAATGGATTCAAAAATGTTAGAACTAGCTGAGAGTGCATTATTTAGTAACTGAGTTTGAATCTGTCAGTTGGCTTTTAACTTCTACAATTTTTGAAATAAAAGAAAAATGTGATCAATATAAGAGATTTTAAACTGGGAAATATATTAATTTGTTTCCGAATCATACTTTGTCGTAGTAATGGTCAGACAAGTAACCAATTACCATAGATTAAAATGAACAATCCAGTGAAATTCTGATGATGAATTTTCTATTTCAGTAGAAACAGTGCATTCGAAGGATTAAATAACAAAACCGTTCCATTTTCTTACCTCAACAATATGAAGGTTTCATTCACCATTATAATAAATTTTTTTTCATCCTCATACGATGGACTAAGCACAGTATGATGAGAAAATCATCAAATCTTTGGGTTATCTGTTATGGTCTAAAAGCAAGATCATGTTATTTTTTTTCTCTGACTTCGTAGAATTTTCACGAGATACTTACTTCTGTTGTAATACAGTGAAATAATCTTTCAAAAATATTATTTGATCAGTGATTGCATAATCAGTGTATTATTTATTGAGTATGATATTCAGTGCGAATCCTGTTCAACATGGTATACAGCAAGAGGATTTTTTGATAATGATTCTGTGCATTTCTTATATAGGTGATAATTGATTAGTTTTATACTCACCGAGTTGGTGGTGTGTATATATATGTATATCAACATATGTTATAAAATGTGTTTTTTTAATGCTTAAATGACATATGTTTTCAAGGGTCAATAAATCCTTACTAATTTTAGTATTTTTTGTTTTTACTTCACATCGTGGATTCTGACTTCGTTTCCAATGTCATGTATTTCGTGGTAGGGCCAAGGATGAAACATATTTTTTAAAAAAAAACAAATTTTTCAGTTAGAGTAGTCAAAGTTGTTTTTTTCATTTCTTCTAAAACCAAGTAACTCCTTCTTTTTCACTAATCCTCAGTGGTTAGTGTCATTAATATTCTGTGTATACTTATAAATATACACAGAATAATATTGTATTTCAATGAATATTGACCGACTCACATTCATCGAAAACACGTAAACAATAACTTATAATTAATTTCAATTAAACAATTTTATTTTCTTTTAATTTCTTGTTAGATAAAATATATTTTTTCTATTTATATTTTATTTATGAATACACAACTGCATAGATGTACACAGAATCTCAAATGTGTATGTGTGTGTAGTACAACACACACATACACACACAGACACGTTAGTGCACATATTCATATGTACAACAGGCATAAAATGATAAATCGGTACACGGATTACCTCTTTTTATTTGACGTTTATAGTAAAACACTCATCATTTAGTAGTAGGTCTTAATTTTTTTGTTTTAGTAAAATACACATGAAATATAATTAAATTAACAAAATTTTGTAGCAGAAAAAGAAATTTTGCACCACATTAATAATGCTACTACTACTACTACCATTACTACTTCTGTAACAACTACTAACTGCTATTAATGGTAATAATAATAATAATAATAATAATAATAATAATAATAATTGCCGTTTTAATGTTTCAACAATCATTTCAACCTTTAAGGGTGTGATTTGTGTTGGGTTGTGTGTTGTTGTTTCTTCATCATAATTGATGAATAGAATAAGACAAAAAAACAAACAATGAATTATGAATGAGAAATAGAATATTAAAGTATAAACAACCACAGTAAACTTTACCTGAATGAATTTCATTTTAATTTATAGTTTAAAACAAAACAAAACAATGACTAATGAACATATTAAATAGTTCAAACTACCATTTAATTTGAAATATTCGCAACAATTTTTATGAATTGAAATGATTAGTTTCAAAGATTTAGTTTATTAATAAATTTAAGAAATTAAAGAAAAGTGAGATCGATGTTTTATTAGATGATTAGAGTTAGTCAACTGGAAACCATACTTGGTTTGGGTGTTTTGCTAACTGGAATTCATTAGTAATCATGAATTAATTATTGTTGGACTACTATCGGAAATTTGCAAGCACTGGAAGGCCGTTTCGTCTTAGTCTGGTGTGACAATGATTGGTTCATGATTCCATTGTGAAACAACAGTCTCCAGAACTCTTTAATGAAGAATCGCAAGTGAATAGTTTCTTGAGGAAGTTTCTCCGAGTTCTAGTGAGAAACCCGGACCAGTAGACTTCAACCTTCTCGGGTGTAGGCAGTAACTGCCGGAGATAAAGGGTGGGGTTGCGGAAAACCTTAGATTGATGAAAGTTAGACATTAACACCGTTGGGTGCCGATTCAATGGTCTAGAGGTTAAGCGTTCACGCATGAGACAGAAGGACTTAGGTTCGATTCCTAGGAGTGGAGATCGTGGACACGCACTTTTGGAGAGTCCTATACTAGGACGAAACGGCCATCCAGTGTTTCCAAGATTTTAATGGTGGTTTAACAATGACTGACTCACAATTTCAATGTGAGACAACAATGTCCATAGCTCTATGATGAAAAACTCATTGGTAAAGCTTAATTTTAATTTTGAAGGAATCGATAGTTCGAGAAGATTCGAAAATATTGAGTTGCTCTATGAAATAGATTGAATGATTCATAGTTAACTATTGCTGAAAAACAATGTACTAAATACAAAACAAATTTTAGATTTCTGTAACTACAGTTCAACAAGACAACTAATAAAATTATGGATTACTAAAACAAAAAATTGACACCGAAAATGCAAAGACAGATGAGTCATACAATTTGATTCAAAAATATTCAAACTTTCAGATTTACCAAACCCTGAGAATATCAGAGTTTCTTTAATTTTAGAAGCATAGGATTTAAATCAATTAATAGTCAATAAATCAATCGGTATAAATCTAATTCATCAATCCTCATAGAAAAGATTAATTTATTACAACAAGTTAGAAGTTGAACAATTAACTAGACGATTAACTAGAATGGTATAAATGCATCAAGATGTAAAACAAGAACAAACCAGATTCCAGTGGAGGAGGAAATCAGGAAGAAGTGGTGGAAGTGGATAGGACACACACTACGAAAAGCACCTAACTGCGTCACGAGACAAGCACTCACATGGAACCCTCAAGGCAAAAGGAAAAGAGGAAGGCCAAGAAATAGCGAAATATATGAGAGGAATGAACAAAAATTGGGCAGAACCGGAGAGGGAAGCACAGGACAGAGTTTGTTGGAGAAAACTGGTGAGCGGCCTATGCTCCATTGGGGGTAACAGGCATAAGTAAGTAAGTAAGTATGTAAAACAAATCTACAGGAGGGGGGCGAAACAATTACAAACAAAGCCGGTACAATCAATTAGTGGTTAAAAGATTATTTTCTGTAAAAAAAATCTGATATTCTTTTTCAGAACAATAATGAGAGTTTTGCGATTACAATTGTGAGGTCAGATAACACAACACTATCAAAAGCATTCACTTCAGTCACAAATATTGAGAGTGTGAATTTAATTGTTTCAGCGTTCAGATATAACTTCTCACATTCGGTATTTGTTTTCTTCGGAAACCATAGTGTTTTTAATAGGGATCAACTCAAAATGCATAACTCTTTGTTATTGATTATACTAGTGTTTAGAATTAAGTCTTTCAAAGCAACAAACGAACCACTGACTATCGGTGCTCTTTTTTCATATAAACATATAGATATGCATATACAATTCCTTTTTTTCACTCTGTGCTCGTACGTATTATTTGTCTGTGTAAGCGGTTAAAGTAATGTTTTTTAAATGTTATTTTCTTATAAACACATCCCTCCACCTCCCCCTCCACTCCACCGATAAATAGACTTTCGTTCTTCAGTTGTTGTTGTTGTTTTTTTACAACAGAAGAAAGTATTTTATTGTTTAATCAGTTCGTTTATTTGACTAGTTTCTTTTTTTATTTTCGCTTTGATTAAAATTTATGTTTCCTAATTATTAATAATAATAATAAATGGTGTAGGAGAAGATTATATATAACTGCTGGTTTGTAACCTGTGCAGTATTGGGTGTAATATATTTATTTACATATATATATGTTAATCATTAGTAATTTTCGCCTTTTCTAGTTAGATTTCTTTACCGATTAATTTTTTTTCTTTGCATACTTTTATTATTAATGTTATTTATATTTTCAATTGTGTATTTATAATTAATTTGTGCAAATCATTAAAATTTATCCCTAGTCAACTTGTAATAGAATGTGAAATAATGCAGTGTAAGTTTTCTTTCTACATGTTTTTTTGTTTCTTTTGCCTTATCGAATACTCATCAAGATTGTACAGTACATGAACTATGTATGTATATGTATATATACAGAGTAAAATATTTGTAATATATAGCATAGTTTGATTTTTGACTAATGGTCATTGTTTAAATGTTAAAAATGAGATTACTAAATGATGTGCATAGATAATTTTGTTTTTAACACTTTATATCTTTCATTATTTATACATTTTAATGTAACAATTTATATAGATTACTTTGAATGAATAAAATAAAAAAAAAGCAAACTGTAGTTTGACATAATTAACGTTGGATTATAGTTAACAATGAAATCGAGACTTACATACTTACTTACGCCTGTTACCCCCAATGGAGCATAGGCCGCTCACCAGTTTTCTCCAACCAACTCTGTCCTGGGCTTCCCTCTCCAGTTCTGTCCAATTCTTGTTCATTCCTCTCATATCTTTCTCTATTTCTCGGCGTAATGTATTCTTTGGCCTTCCTCTTTTCCTTTTGCCTTCAGGGTTCCATGTGAGTGCTTGTCTCGTGACGCAGTTAGGTGCTTTTCGTAATGTGTGTCCTATCCACTTCCACCGCTTCTTCCTGATTTCCTCCTCCACTGGAATCTGGTTTGTTCTCTCCCACAGTACGTTGTTGCTGATGGTGTCTGGCCAATGAATACGAAGTATTTTGCGTAGACAACTGTTAATAAACACTTGTATCTTCTGGATGATGCCTTTCGTAGTTCTCCAAGTTTCCGCTCCATACAGTAGAACTGTCTTGACATTTGTATTGAAAATCCTGATTTTGGTGTTGATTGATATTTGTTTGGAGTTCCAGATATTTTTCAATTGTTGAAATGCAGCCCTTGCCTTGCCAGAGGTGTTAACGTCTTCCAAGGCATCTCAATCAAGAGTGATTTGGTTGGTGCATGTTGTGTTGCATCGGAGAATTTCGCCTTTTCATTTATGAATGTTGAGACCTACTGTTGCAGAGGCTGCTGCTACACTGGTCGTCTTCTCTTGCATTTTTTGTTGAGTGTGCGATAGAAGAGCCACGTCATCTGCGAAGTCCAAATCGTCCAGCAGATAATGAAATCGAGAACACATGGTTTATTCTATCCAAAGTTTGTCATCTGCGTGCACTTAAATCTCAGTGTTGTTATTCATACTAGGACCGGAACTCATTATCTTCGGTCTTGAAGGTTCAACGCACTGTCTACTGTGCTACCGCATACATGTACATTTAGTGGAGGAATCCCACATGGGACGAAACAAGAGTCCTGGATAATACTAGCATGGACTGTTCAACTTTAGACCACACATCACTCGGGATATATATGACCTAGCAGAGACTGATAAACTGCGATCCTTGACATCAACAGTGCATGCACTACAATCCTTTACGAGTAAATTAGAGTTTCAGACAATCAGTTTTTGATAATTTTCAATTAAGAAATGATTGTTAGTTTAATGAATACACTAATGACTACAGCTTGGAGACGGCAAAAACAGCCCAAGTTTGCCATTATTAGACAACAAAATTATACATTTGTTTATAAATTCATTTAATTTTACTTAGCAAAATTCAAGTAATATAGTTCACTTGAATAGTTTATTACTGATATGATTTAATAGGATGTAATGATAAGTACTTCACTGAAAAGGACTGTATTACGTAAACAAACTTCAAATAGCCTGACAGGTAGAGGAGACAACTATTGGATTGTAAGAAGAGTTAACATGAAGTTGGTGTGCTCATCGTTTGTCTGCAAAATTATACAAATAAATGGTAGCCAATAAGATATTGGATTTGAGTCACAGTACCAGCATCAAGACTGAAATGCTGGTACATTTTACTGACGATTCCCGAACGGTACGATAATTGAAACCAGTATTCTATAGGCAACTAACATAAAAGTGTTAATTTCTTTACACGATATTTAAATAGAAAATGAAAGCTGCCTAAAATTCATCAATTTAAATCTTAGGATGTCATTAATGGAGCATTTCAGTTGAAGACAATTTCAAGAAAAACTCTTATCTCAAGGTAAATACAGATGAAGAACTCTAAAATCATTGTATTTCAAGAGTTTTCATTGAAATCTTTTGTCCAAACAGTTTAAGTTGGAAGTGATGCTAAGTATGAGACAATATTAATTAATTTTGAACGTAATAATTGAAAGAAAAAACATGAAAGACTCTATAAGAATGGAAACGTGTACCAAACTTTAGGTCTGGAAAAAATATATTCGAATTCCCGATTACATAACATTATAATTTTCGAGTGAAATGATAAGTTTTGATTAGTTTATTTTAAGTGAACAGTGGGATTTGATCAGGTGTATGCGGTTGATAGTGATATGAATCCTGACAGATTTTCTTAACTTAATTATAATTCAAGTAAACGTTGCAAAGTCAACCACTGTTATCGATAGTTTTTTCTAAATTTTACCAATTTAAAGATTGTTGTAACAGAATAGAATACTGATTTAGTCACTTGTTATGTCCCGTTGAAACCACTGGCTACTTGCCTTTTTATTACTAAACATGAGCTGATCTAACTCACTGTAAGGTAGAAGAGAAGACTGAAGATGAAGATTTATTTGTGCACCGGCCACAGATGCACAACTATTGATTTAAAACCATATCTAAATTACGGTGTATGATATATGATTTATTTATCTGATTAACAAGTTATTCTGAATAGATCGAATTAAAGAGTAGTTGACATAAATCAATCAATAACTAAATGTATGAATACACTTTACAATGCCAACCGATTTTACTACATAAACTAACAATCTAATAAATTACTGCATGGTATATTTGCTCATGTTAACCGCTTTCAACGTTGCAAAAAGATCGTTTAAAAGCTTTCCTGAACTAGGTATCTACTGATTACGAATCATACTTTATACTTTATACTTTCTTGTATATTCACCCTTAATTGATGACTAACGATGACTTTGAATTAACATGATACACATTTAGTGAATACTACTTGATTATTTGAGAATAAATACCGACTGACATAAATAGTATGAAAGTACTTCGTATTCTATGGGTAGATCGAACTGATTCCAACTAAGGTTAACTATTTTCATAATTCAGAACCGAAATCAATAGGGTGACTCAGATTCACTCATATTAAGTTGCATTGTGGTAGCCTAAAAAGAAATAGATTCTAACTAACACTCAATAATTTTCAATTTATTGAACATTATTTAAAGGTCATTCTCATTACAAACTGATGTAAAAGGCTGTTTTTTTTCTTTTGTAGTTAACATGTTCAACACAAAACTATTTAACTAGATAAGTCATGATAATTAAATTTTTGTACATGGTAGTGTATTTTTATAATTCATGAATACTTATTGTGGAATTCCAGTATGTGTACTTTGTATTTGCTATTATGAGTTATGAACTTTTAAATAAGAATTATACCTATGCATACTTATTCACTACTTACCGAAAATAAAGTATGTATGACTAAACCGTGTTCATTCATTCATTATTTTGATGCCTCATTTACAAGGTCAAATGAAAAGTTGTGAAGACGTAGTATTATACTTAACAAAAAAAAGAAATTATTATATTTAATAAAACCATATTATCTGCCAGAAATTAATTAAGATTAATCGAATCAACAAAACAAATGGCCAATTGAATCTGCTTTCGATGAATAATATTTACAATCAAATAAAATCATATTGAAATATAATTAGTTTGACACATTCTGTTATTTTTCCTTCATAGTTTATTATATAGAAAGCATTATTGATAATTATTCATTAGTCATGTGTTTATAAAACGCATTGATTCACAACACACACACACACATGCACTTATGACTCATTTTTGTTTAAATTTTATTATTTTGATAGAAGTCATCATTATTTTGACTTAATGACCTGACATGTATCTCTCTTCACCTGTGCTAATTTGTTTAAATCAATTGAATAAAATATGATTAGCTAAATATATATATATATATCTATATATATTTTTCTTTAATTTTCATTCACATCTCAACTAAGTCCAATAAGACGAAAGGTGTATGATACATTTGATGCTTGCCCCATTTTTTCGTGTGTGTGCTTTTCTTCAAATATGAATCCCATTCAGTATGAAATGTTGTTCACCTTGCTAATAAATATAAATAATGATGATAGGTACTTACCTGTTAATGATAAAGTCATTTGTATAAATAAAATATATATACATTCATACCGATGGACATGGATACATGTGAATTGATTTTATGCACTGAAGATGTGTAGTGATAATAATAATAAGAGTAATCATAATCATAATAATAATAATAATATTACCATAGCTACTAATTGTAGTAGAGTTTTATGAAGAGTTTTGATAAGATTAGGCTTTTTCTATATTAGTTGATTACTTAGTTTAACACCTGTCGAAGTATGTTTTTATGTGAGGTTTCTTAATTTTATTTAGATGATTATTATTGCTGTTGTTTGTTTTAACTGAATACTTTAAAAATGTCTACCTGTTATTAATTTTCCCCTTTTCTTTCCTATGGAATATAATTTACAATGTTATAATCTGTGTTGTTCTATCTTTATTTTATGTTTAAAAAGAAAAAGAGAATTTTGTCCCAAGAAAAAAATAAAACAAACTTTATCTTTAATCATTCACTTAAAAAGAGATAATGATGAACTGATGATAAGTAAATGGTACTCATCATATCGAGAGTAAGTAGTAAGGCAATAAATATCAACAAATAATTATTTCTTGTCTTAGCAACCAGACTAGGAAATGGTGTAAAACTGTGCGCACACAGTTATAATGTGAATGTGCAAAAATGGTTGATTATTTTATAAACAAACTAGAAGCTACGTAAATCTAATGTAATTAACCAGTTGACAGTTAGTTAATCAATTGTATATAATGAAATATACCAGTTCATCACTGAAAAAGGTTCTACTAACCATTCTATATCTGTGTGTGTGTATGTGTGTTTGAATTTAATTTGCTTGAATATTGCAGGACGATACATAAATGTCTGGTTATTTTAGTACCTATATTGTTAGTATGATATGGTTTTGGTAGGAGAACTAGCTCAGGGACATTATGTTATTTATTAACATAGAATTATTAAAATTTTCATTGCATTTTTGCATTACTACATCTAATAATCTATTAGTTGATGATGTTACATTGATATTAAATTGCTGGTAAACACTATTCAACCAGTATGCAGTAACCAATATCATGGTGTTCAGTGAGTCTTAGCCATGATTTATGTAAAGTTGTTCGTTTTTTCTCTAGTGTTTCCTCCACATGATCAAATAGTCCCAGATATCTGTAGATGGTTGGATTAAGTTTGAAGTTAGTTGTGTCATTCGGCGTGGGGCAATTTAGCCAGAAGCTTTGTCTGTTTTTCATGTAGAAAGCAATCTTATTCATGCAAGTTAAGTCATAACCAAACGCATACTTTGTAAACACATTTGACACAATTCCATCTACAATAACGGCTGAATAGCACGCCACTATATCCTCTCGAATGACTCACTGATATATTTCATTCCATTGTGGAAGAGATTATTTACAATTGAATTAGTTTACTGGTCACATCTTTACTTACACCATATAATTTTAGTGGTCAGGGATACCAGACTGACTATGATCACCACTACATGTTCCATACTATCCCGTCACAAATATCAAAATAAATCCATGTTTCAATATTTTATTGAAGGAGAAATTAGGCATTACATGGGGAGCAGCGCGTTTAGAAAAATGGCAGCAACGCAAAGAGAACGTTGCGCGCAAGGAGTGTTTTTTGTACAGTTAAACAAAACGAGTACAATAATGTTTATTTTCAACAAATCGTATTTTCTTCGTAGAAGCGTTTCACTACACACTGATGTTAGTGATCTTATCTGATTAGGCATTAATTTTAATGACTATTAATAGGCACAAAACTAAATTAAAGGATCTTTTATTGATTTTCACCAAATTATCCAAGATATAAACACACCATTGATTACTTGAAAGCTATTATTGATTCCTGTTTAGCCTAAAATACTTTAATAATTTGAATATTTTTTTTATAAGCATGATTCAGCAAAGAAATCCTTGAAGTAAAACAGAACAACCTATCACTGCTCTCATGTTGCTCTTCATAATTTTATCAGTCGATATTGTTTCATGACAAGAAATACAAAAAAACACAATTGACTCCTATAAACCTCATACATTAATTAAGTAGGAAACAAATATACATAATTCAAGGATGAATTATATTTCCCATTCTAGTCAACTGATTTATTGATTTTGCAAATTACACACACACACACATTATAGATCATAATATTCACTGTCAATTTATTTTGTTCAAAATTATTTATTGACTGGAAATTTAAAATACTATTATTATTGTCGGAAATATTGTAGTAACCAGTGGTTAGTGAGTAAATCAATCTATTTCTATAGTCACGTTTTGTTCTTTATGTCAGTCATTAAACGAGGTTCATTCTATTGTAGAGTTAGCAGTTATTACTCAATCATAGTAAACAGTCTTATCAGAAGCCGCAATCATTATTCACACTTTGAGTTAAAACATTGACAGATCAGTTTTGTTTTCAGTCATTTTGCTATGTTACCGAATATTTACCGTATTTAAGTTGTTACTTGTTTTATTTTTATAGTTAAGGTCATGTTTTGAATGTTCAGTTTGTATTGATAAGCAGTTTACATATTCAATCATATTTAGTGACCGTTATTCAGTTACATGCATTCTGGCATTATGTTATTAGTTGTCAATTAGTTACTAGATAATTCATATTTTTGGTTGTTTAAAATTTATATATAAACTATTAAACAATTTCATATTTGTAATAGTTATATTTAGTTGTAAAATTAACAACTGAATATTAAAGTATCAATGAAATCAATGAATAGAGTTAGCATTATCAATTAGTAAGGAGGTTTTTATCATAGTTTGAAGATATTTCTAGTGGTAAATTAACATCTGTTGCAGAATGGTCATGCACTGGAGGGCATTCAATAGTTAGTTAACTCGTTCTACTCGATCACTCTTTAATAGTCTCATGTGTCCACAACTTCATACAGAAATCAATTCACAACGACAATGTTTTATTCCGAGTACGAGTTGCATTATTTCACTTGGTTGAAATCAAATAAGTTCACTTCTAAATCACTAACATATAGAGATCATGAATGTACACAGATGTTGAGTCTTCAATTAATCAATCTTAAACAATTTTGTTTCTCATAGAAACTTTCAGATTTCATATCGATTTTCGATAATGTGATTAAATCAAATTTTAGACTTTTTTCCAGACAATAAAGTTCATTACTTACAATAATTACAATCAGTTAAAAATTTTAATCAAACTATCACCTTTTATCCTTTATATGTCAAATATACAACATTATAATCTACGTAATCATGTTCTGTATTTGATTAAATATTGATCAATGAATAATTAACCCATCCTAGAACGAAATCAGATGACCTTGTTTTAACCAACCACATTGCTTCAAATTAGTAAACTATTAAATATGACAAAAAATCAATTCGAACAATTAGTTTTAATTATTATTTTAAACATATTTAAATGTGTACTTTATACTTTACATAAATTTACTTGAAACAGTTATGAATAATTATTCAATTCATACATTCTAATGATCAAATATCTTTCTAACAACAAATTATGTCTACTTCCATTCAGTATTTATTGTCAATACTCTTTTGTTTATTCGATATTTCAACAGTTTTGTCAATTCAAAATACAGAAACAAAATGGATACCTTTAATTGGGGATTGGACAATTTCAAATCAAACTTCGTCAAGACAAATTTATGTACGATTTGGCTTAGATAGTTATAGTGCACAATGGATAACTGAAAATACTAATAATCCTTTAATTGATGACAATGATGTGAAATTAAGGTGGATAGCATATGATAATTGGACATTTACTAAGATTTTCACAATTGAACAGCTTTATTTCAACAACAGCATCATAGAATTATATTTGGATGGCATAGATACATTTTGTGATATAATTTTAAATGATCACTTCCTAGGAGTTACAGAGAATAGTTTTTTATCATATACATGGAAAATCAATCATTTATTAAGCTCAAAGCAAAGAAACAAACTAGAATTAAAATGTACATCAACTGTATTGATGGCGAAGAAAAAGGCAGAACTGATGAAAGTCAAAAAAACATCTATTCCACCACCATTTTGTTGGCCATCTAGATTTCATGGAGAATGTCATGTAAATCTGGTTAGGACAACACAATCAACATTTGGTTGGGATTGGGGGTTAGCTTTACCGATTGAAGGATTATGGACATTACCTCAATTGGTGATTTCACCTTTAAGCTTGAGATTCGGTGAAAGATTTAAATTCTACGCCTATTCACAACAAAATCAATTTAAACTATGGAGTGCAGAAATTGATGTAGAGCTTGTAGGAGATATACTGTCGTATGACCGGCAATCGAAAGCATGTATTTATTCATATATTGAGGAATTAAATGTATTTGGAAAAAAGTGTTTTGGAATGGAAAGTGAAGTGATTACTATGGAGGTGTTGCGTAATCAGTCAAATGTTAAATTGTGGTGGCCTGCTGGTACTGAGACTGGACCGTATCTTTATAAGTTAGTACTCTATTTAACTGTTGGTTTCCATCAGATTGCTGACAAAAAGGAATATTCAATAGGATTTCGTGAGTTGGAGTTAATTCAGGTTTGTTTTAATTTACAATTTGAGTATGAAGACTGAATTGATTGATCAAAGTTAGTTTAATGAAGAGGCTTTGCGAAGATTATATTATTTTCATTTAATTGAAATCACAAACAATCATGCGACCACTAATGACTGGCTTAACGATGAACTCCTGGAGTTCTAGTGTGAAGAAGTGACCAGTTGAGTTCAGTTCGTGTCTGGTAGGAGAGAGTTATCAGCCACAGGCAATGGATGAAGGTTGCACGAAATCATGGATTAATTAAAGTGAGACATTAACACCGTTGGGTACCAATTCAGTGGTCTAGAAATTGAACGTTCGTGCGGAAATGAAAGTTCTGCGATTGATTCCCTATGGGGAGGATGTGGACCCATACTTCTGATGAGTCTCATACTAAAACGAAACGGCTATCCAGAGCATTCAGGCTTTTAATGATGGCCTTGCTAAGATCAAGTTGTAATTTCAACTACATGAAAAGCTAGTTAGGCTGTGATCAATATTTTTCGTAGACTGTTTATTGTCAACAAATAGTACCGGTTAACTCTTATAATAGTTAGCATATTTCTTTAGATGTTCACAAGTGGTTGATGCAAGTTTGTTACTTAAAATTAACATTATGAGAATTTCTGACAAACAATACTTGTTTTCAACAAAACTTCAATTTTTCCTCTGAACTGAGAACTTAATTTGATAATTTACCTCATTTATGTTAATTACAAAACTCATTGTTGCTGAAAACCATCAGGAATGGGAAACCACATGGAATTAACGAAATCAATCTAACTCCTGGTACAAATTTGTATTAATTTTAGATAAAAACGATTTATTGTTCATACAGACAACGAAAAATCAACAATAGAAATAAACCAATCTATAAAAAGCAAGACTTTAGTTAGGTAACCGTTGAAAACCAGGAATGATCGTCCATGTGTTTCTTTTTAGTTTTGGATATTTTTTCAATATTTTAATAGTCAAGCAGTTGGTGAGATTCTCAAAACTCCTGAGTTCTAATACACTGCTGAGGAGAACCTTAATGAGACGAAACAACTTTCTAATGCTTTCTGATTCATAATGGTTGTGTAACTAAGATCAACCAGTAATACGAACTTAAAACCAAGTTATCTGTTTGAAACCCACATACAAGAAGAAATAATCAGAAGGATAGAGACAAGTGAACAGGTAGAATAACAGAACAGTATGATATAAAGACGTAGTGTCATTTATTAAATTAAATAGAGTAGTAAAACAAATTAGATGTAAATACTAATAATTAACGAAATCTAATGAATTATTTTTTACCCTAAATGAATGATAGAGCACGGCTTTCAGAAATTTTATGAACGAATACTTATGAATTACACATATTCTCTGTTTCTAATTTCATTAACCGAATATCGATCAGTAAACAGTCTCATTTTGTACAAGCTTTAATAGTGATAGAACTTGATCAATAATGTTTACGATTTAGTCACGGAGGTAAGTGGCTTGGGTGGTGTTGCGAATTTTTCGATGTCTAATAGTTAGGGGTGGGGAGGTCAGTAGGAAATTTCAAGAGTATTTTTCATGCTGTTTGGTACACATTAGAAAACGATAGTTTTCCAGTATGTATATATATATAAACAACACACATGTGTGTGGTTTTAAATCCGCGCGAGTTCATTTATTAAATAAATAAATATTAATACAAACGAGGAACTACAAGATACTATGCCATAAATAACTGAAAATGTAACAGCGCTCATCAATAGGCTTTCAGTAAGAGCTCTTTGATATTATTTTTATTAAGAGTCATTAACTAATCTGATCTTAGAAAAGCATAGTTCACACATTTAGGGTGATACATATAGTCTTTATCGATGTACAGATAAATGTTGAACTAGTAGACAATTTCTACATAATAATCATTTCCTTGAGATAATAAGTAGAGTGATTTGCTTACATATTAGCAAACAGTTACAAAATAGCTAACAAAAATTCTTTCAATAGATAAGCTTTGAAACAGTATGAAGTAAAGTATTGAAAATTTGTCCTTAATGGGTAGTGAATATTTGCATAAATAATGTTTAGCTACTCACAAGTAGTTAAAGTCACATAGATTAAAAGAGTGTATGGTAGTCAACAAATAATACTTAAATAGGTCAGCAGCAGCAAATTCATACTTTTACGCAGACGTATATCTAGAATTGAAGGATTTTTTAGGTTACAATTACAATGACCGTATTAAATTGTTTCTTCATCTATGTACAATCCTTGAGCGTGAATTTTAGATTGATAGAATAATTAAACTGTTACAGTTTTAATGTTTAGTTAACTCGTGTTGAATTAATAAATTCACTATTTGTAGAGCGAATAATTACACAGTATAGGAATGTTCATAGATTTAAATTTGTTGATGAAAAAAACATTTATTTATGCAATGAAAGGCGTTTTTGAGAACTATATTTTGTTCATGAACTCGTGGTTTAGCTTAGATTATTTCGTGATTTGATTCATGACAATATTTATAGAAGTGACAATTTGTGTATTTCGTAAGGTCAAAAAAAAATGGAAATGTTTACAAACTATTGGGTGTTAGTGCTTACAGGAATTGAAAATTAAATGTTTTTTTAAAAACCCTTAACTACTGGTTAGTTTGTATTAATACGGTTTACCGAAAACAACCGATTTTAATCCATTACATTCAAACTAAAAATGATGAACTCAACTTTCGTGCTTCAGTCTCGCTATTTGCGGCCTTGCGATTACTGTGATCCGTGAACTTTTGTGAAAATCAGTTGTAGAGTTTCTTTTTTATCAAGTACTTATGGCTAATTTGTTCACTTTATATTCTACATAGCAACTAAGTGAAGTCTGTGGTTGTTTTCTTTATTGTTATGATATTTTAATGTGGTAATTTCACATCATGGTTTGTGAACTGTCTATTTGACAATGTAAATGTTTTTTTCTCTTTGTATTGTTTAAAAATATGGCAATTGCGATTACATACAAAATAAAATCTATTTCATTTACATTTTATCGCATAAAATTTTAGGATTATGTGAATTCATCACAAATTGGATTAGGTCGAACATTTTATTTTAAAATTAATGGTTTACCAATATTCATTAAAGGTGTTAATTGGATACCTGCAACATATATGCCTGGTAAACAGTATGGATTAATGCATAATACAACAAATGATCATATTTGGTTGGAAAAACGACTTCTTCGTTCAGCAAGTCTTGCAGGAATTAATTTAATTAGAATATGGGGTGGTGGACGTTATGAAGATGATGAATTTTATAAAGAAACCGATCGACTTGGTTTAATGATATGGCATGATATGATGTTTGCAGTTGCTACTTATCCAGATAAAGAGAAGTGATTAAATAGAATTAAATTTATGAATAATTGAAATAACTATTAAATTACTGATTTCCTAGTTTTCAATGATTGTCACAAAGTGACCTAGGAATATTTAATAATTTCCATAAAACTCGATCCCCATAAAATATATGCTCATACTAGTGACTGATTTCTAAAGATGATTCCCAGATTCCTAGTGAGAAACCATGGCTAAAGGAACTCAACCATAATGGGTATCAGACTGTAATTCCATACAGGCAACGAAAAATAGTTGCGTAATATCCCTAATTCATCGAAAGTGGACACATACCACTGAATGCTGAGTCAGTGGTCTAGAGGTTAGACTGTCGCTGCGAGACCCAAAGATCGAAGGTTCGATGTGGATGCTCACTGCAGAGATGTTCAATACTAATACAAAAAATCTGTTTAGTGCTCTTTCGTATCAACAGTTGTTTAGCTAAGATCATTTCTATATCTATTAGATTTTGAACTATACAAGTTTATCCGACATATTTTTGTTATGGATATGCATTTATCATTTTTAATTAAAAGCTACTTTCTTTTAAATGTTCGCATTATTAAAACTTTTTATCATTTTAAAATTGTGTCTTAATGATTTACGGTAGTTGAAATGTATTCAAGATGATATTTTACATCTTCATCATTGAGTCACTTCAAGGTGGATATAGTCCAAAAAGCATATCAGTGAATCACGTCCTTTTTGGGAAGAAAATAATATTTTTATGGGACAGAAATTGAATTTTACAGAGTGTATACTTTTATTTTCGTCAGTGATTAAATAAAATAAAAAAACAGAAGAATTAAAACATCAAATTTCTGTCGAATAAGTTCATCAGTGTCCTGTCATGCTGAAAAAGTCAATAACCTAAACTAAATTTTACAAAGTGACTTAAATTGCACATTGGCAACCAAAACAAATTTACCATTATATAACAAAGATTCAAATCTGTTAAAGAGAATTACTAACACAAGACATACTGATTGTATTTTATTAGATACACTGGATTAGGACATTGTGTCACTTAACTATCTGTTCACATGTTAATAATGATTAACGAAATTCCGTTAGTACTGAAAATCAGACTAGTATAGAACTAATCAATTTTAGTGCACTACATAGAGTCATTAACACACTGAAATATAATTCTTATCGATGGATACAGCATTTCATTGACATTTTCCTTTTAATAATGCAGCGTATCCTTAAGTTAAAGAAAATACTAGAAAATCAATTTTTCATACATTTTATATAGCAATGAAAGCTACAGTGAATTATGTATTCGACTAAACTTATTTCAGCTATCAACAGTCAGCCTAAACTAATCGGTCGACTAATCGAATACAATAGACAAAAAATTATTCAACCGAAATTATTTACGCTTAAAACTAAAAGATATGGTAGCCTCATTTGATATACTTTTCAATATATAGTTAGAATAGTGAAGAAGAACTTGTCTGCGAATCGCATACTCAGTAATTCCGGTATTTAGAATTTTGTGTAGCTGTTTTGTTTTGCTTGGCCTTTCCAGTGCATGGAACATACACTATTCCATAACATCGTAACTATCAATTCTTGATTTCACACTGTCTAATGAAGAATAGATCAAAAGTAATCGAGTTATTGATTATTGTTAAGCAATACTGAATGATAACTAATTGGTGGAGTCAGATTAAGATAAAGGACTATTTGATGCTTTTTTTTGTTTACATTTCTTTCCACTCATTAAAAATAGACAATAAGATGTCAGCCTAAGTTATCATATCATAAAACAAAGACATGAAATGCCGATAGATATTTTATTATTTCTAAAATTATGATATCGATATCATTTGGTTGAATGAATAGAGGAATACTACTATTGAAACAGATTGTAGATTATTTGTTAATTCAAATCAAAGGTTGATAAGATTAAATGCCACGCAATTTCATTTCTTTATATTTTAGTTTGGAATTCAATGATTTTGGAGGTGGACAAGTACCTGAAGTGTATGTTAAAGACTTTAATAATAATAATAATAAGTCTGAATTTATTTTAGCCCTTTAGTAAATGCTACGGTTATGATGAAACAGTTTTTAAAGTGGTACACATTAAAACAAAATCCTTGATTTAAAATATGTTTGATTGTAATAAAAGCTTTGGAATATAAAAATTTAATAATCACAAAGTTGTCTCTCTCAACATTCTTTAATCTTATTATTGTTTAGGAAGTACTTTATAAAATGTTTTTCTGATGGTTCTATTCAAAGAAATCGGAAAAAAAGAAGATGTGGACTATTATTAGTATTTTTCAGAAATAATTCTAACTGAATTCGATAAAATTCAATGAATATTTCAATCATTGGTCTGTAAGAAATATCTGTTTAACTTTGACATAAACATGAAGGTGTATACCTGTTCAAATGTTGTTTTAAGAGAGTAACTGTTCGGTTGAATAAAAATATACATAGCTTTTCCATATAACTTTTTTTCCATTAGAAATGATACCGTTGAAAAAGAAATCAGAAGACAAATATCACGATTACACTATCATCCATCTATTATAGTTTGGTCTACAGATAATGAAGTGAAACAAGCTATTGCAAATGGTTGGTATGGTCCACCAATGGATTTCACATTATTGAGTATATTCAAAACTAGATTTGTCGATTCAATGTTCAATGTGATCAATGACGAAGAGAATGGTCAAAGTTCAGCTAGACGTTGGACAGTTTCAAAATATAAACCTAGAACATGTCTTATCTCTTCACCTGGTAATGGATATAGAACAGAGAAACTTAAAGGTTTGGATCCTGATCCAGATGTAGGTAGTTTTATGAATTTAGTTAAGAAACAAAATTTAGCCTAATTGAACTTACAATATTTAATTTGACGATATCAGTTTGTGTTGTGGGACCCGTGACAATGAAAAATATCAGATTTGTGCACAGATAGCCAACTACAATAAAATAGGTCGATGTATCAACAGTATAAATCCGTTCACCTTAGAAATTATTACTGGCATTTGGTATATTGACAAAATCGTTTAGAGATGTAATAATAATCAGATTTGATTTGGACTAATGGACGATCAGTTTCGAGTTGTAGTTGGAAAATATTTTCCCACAAGAGTATCACCACATCCATGTACCTCAACCACTGATGGTAAAGACTTATGGAATAATTAATTTTAAGTATTATATAATTGGTTGTGCTCATTCACGTATCACCGAACTCTTCGTCAATGGTTAGATTTGAAACGAATTTATAAATCAGTTACAGTGTTCACTTATATTCACATACAACATATCAATCTAATAATTCTAGTTTTATCTTTAAAGCGTAACGTACTTTTATATTAATAAAGTTATAAGATGGTTACTGCATCAGTCAACTTTAACAAACTGAGTTAATTAAAGATGGTCCTTAATCCAAGTATATTACTGTTCACTAAAATATCTTTCGACTCCGCAAATATTGTGAAAGTAGAAGAGGATACAAAGTAAGTAATTTTGAAAGAGATTCCTTCAGATTTCTCTAAGATGAATGAAGCCTCGATATTAGATGCTCCGGTATACTCATCGGAAGCTAAGTAAATTTCCATTTCGAGTGATGATATCGCTAGGAAGATGTACGCTAGTCGAATCAGCCCATCAAAATCAACTGTTCTTTCTATATACAATCAGGTGTAGATAACTGATTGATTGAGGTCAGAATTATGGAAAATCAATTCATTTTCATTGTCTCTTCACTTTATATTAATAATGAAAATTATGTTCAGCATGATAAAATCTGCACGAATCGCTTCAGTGAGTTCGAATCTCATGCATTCTGGCAAATTTTGCGAGATAGTTATGATAGAAAGCCATACTATATGTGACCAGTCAAATTGTGAATGAAATCAAATACCCATTCCAATTACTTGTGAAAACATTTAATCGGCAGTCTTTATGTCGGACTCGTAAAATTAAATTGACAGTCATGTTATTTGTATTCGAATTAAGTAGATTTATGAGTCAGAAACTTTTGTCCTTATTTAACTTATCATCTCTTCATGGACTCTCATTACAAGGATAACTTAAAGTAGTTTGATCATTTCATAATCAATCAATTGTTATGTATTTTATTATACTCAGTTTAATTTTCACTAATAGAAGTGATGCGGAATCGATCTTGTGCATTTGGTTCATAATGACCAGTCTATATATATATGATTATGTCATGTTGAATACTTTTGCTGTTGAAATCGCTTTACTTGATTGATGAGTTGGTGTATTATATATTTTCGGGCAGAATTTTGGAGGTTTGTGTTTTTACACATTTGAAATCACCAGTCAATCATTGTTAGACCACCATTAGAAACCTGGAAGCACTGGACAGCCATTTCGTCCCGGTATGGGACTCATCAGAAGTGCGCATCCACGACTCCTGCACCTCGCAGGATTCGAAACCGGGACCTCCAGTATTGTGGTGATTTGTGAATAAATGTAGATGAATTTGCAAATTTTTATTCTTCAGAATCCCCTATATGGTGATATACATTATTACAAATATTCCGGTGATTTATGGTCAGAATCTAATTTCGTACTAGGACGATTTATATCGGAATTCGGCATACAATCTATTCCATCTTCATTAGCATGGGCCAGATCAATTTCAAATATATCGAATCCAAAACAATGGGATGTATTCGGTTCACTGATGGATCATAGACAACATCATCAATTAGGTCATCAAATGCTTAGATTAGCACTTCAGTATATTATCGAACCGGAAATGAGACAAGATCCAATTCGTAATTACAGTCGGTAAGTTGAATGTTAAATTAATTTGTGTTTTACAATGAGTTTGTTCAAATGTGTAAGTGTAATTATGCGTAACATGTGTGGTAGATATTATCAAGTCGATCAGTACATACATTAGTGATATATATATATATATATATATATATATATATATATAAACACTTTCAACCATATCCTTGGATGGTAAAAAAGTTCGGAGTAGATGCAAGGGTTTTCGCTGTCATTTGACTGATTATACTTAAATCGAGTTCAAATAATTCTGTAACCAATTAACATAATGTAGTTTAATGTATATTGACACGTTGAACTGAAAATCAGATTTTTGGGTTTTAAGATTATTTCCATTTCGAAAAATGCAAAATTATGATATCAAACAGGTAGTAACTAGTAAGTAGTGTAAGATAATATTGATTGTTTCGTATTTTACGAATTACATAAGAAAGCATATTTTTCTAAATTTCCAAATGATTATTTAATTATGTAATGGTAACACACCGAACTTTTTAACAGTAAAGAATATGAACAGGTTTTTATATTGTATTCTATAAAATTGAATAGTTTATTTGCAGTTTGGCAAAATTTTTCTGAAGTTTTGCTGTTATCACGATTATGAAAGCATTATTATTCAACAAATCAGTTCAGAGAATCCAAATTCTACAAAAATATTTTAGAATTTAAGGTTACTGGAGGAAGCGTTTCATTATTTACTATTCCGTATAAAACTTGTATTAAAGATGATTAGCAGCTTAAAAGTAAATTGTCATGCATTAACTGACATTACATACAGCTATCATGATTGAAAACATTTTGAATATTTAATTAAATCAAACAAACAAACTATAAATTGATCAATTAACGATTATCTGTAGATAGGAGCGTATTATTAGGAATTTATTATATTCGTATTTGAGACTTCCAAGTACACCTATGATGTTTTCGAAAGATCGGATTTATAATTCATGCAAGGTCTATTAATTATTGAATATTTGCTTAAATATTAAAACAAGTTTCATCACAGTGAATTTGAAGTTATATTTAGTAGGGAGTGAGTAACCACACTTAACTAATAGCCAAAATAAACATTTAATTAGTAATGAGATAATTGTTTTTTCAGATGGGCATATATTAGTCAATTAAATCAGCTCATGTGTTTACGTACTCAAATCAACTTGTATATGAGACATAAATGTCGACTGAGCATATCAACATCTACAGTTGTATTCACTGATAAATTCATTACAATGGGTACAATATATTGGCAATTAAATGATATTTGGTCAGCACCTAGTTGGTCAACTATAGATTCAGTTGGACAATGGAAATTATCTCATTATGCAGCTATAAAAGAATATTATGATATACCGAAATGGGGACGTATAGCAATACATAAGAATAATAATGACATAATTGAAGCTGATTGGATACCAAATGTACAAAATAAAAATCATAGTTTATTTCCTACTGAATTTGAATTAGTTTGTTATACAATTTGGTCATTTGATCCAACCTATCAAGAAGTTTTAAAAATTCCTATTCAAAACTCGACTCAATGTCCAATAAGAATATTAAATATATCTCTTCGAGATTTAAACAAATTATGTCATTTCGATGATAGAAATGGTAGAATGATTCAAATAATTATACGAAACAATGCCGAAGACATCAAATCTGATGGAAATCTTCTACTGTTAGATAGACCAAAACAAATTGAAAACTGGCCTAAAAAAGCTGGAGAAAGTTTACGCCTAAAATCAATAAAGCCTTTACTAATAACAAAAACGAAGAATAATCTACGAACACTACAACAAATGGCACCATTTTTAACTAATCATATTTATGAACTTGTGATTGAATCAAATTCACCAGAATTATTTGTGAATTTAGAAATTGATCCTAGACTTAATATAGAGTATTGGTTTTCAACAAATGGTTTTCATTTAGTGTATGAAAAAGAGAAAACAATAAATTTATATCTGTCAATGAATAAAACAATGTCAATAGATTACTTAAAGCATTATTTATGGATTGAATCACTTGCAACATTGAATATAAAAGAATTGTGACAAAAAAATTTCTTTTGTTTTTAAAATTTACTTTCTGATGAACTTTGTTTTGAACATTATTGCTGATGTTTTTAATTCAGTATTACTATTTCTATCATGATAATAATTATTATTCTCATTGATGTGTTTATTCAATATGTTTAGTACAATATGGAATTCCAAATAAAAAGTAGTTCAACAAGTTTTTTTTTACACAGATAAAAAGTATAATCGATAACTACAGACCTCTATATATATATATATATGAAATAAGTAAATAAACTATCTGAAGTTTAAATGAACTGTTTTTAAGAACATTAGAATTTATAAAATATGTTTAGGAATAAAAGTTTTTGAATAGACAAGCTTTTACAAGCTGTTCATAGCAAAGTATGTTTGCTAGATAAGGTATTGTTGAGCTTTTATACTTTTGCTTGTGTGCATGAATTCTAATGTATCGGTGTCTCCTTCTATCAGAAATATGTGAATGGAGTGAATAGTTATTATTTGATAAGATAGAATTTGTAAGGAGTTTGGGACAATAAAAATTTAAAGGAGAATTTATGACAACTAGTGGCAAAATTTGACGTGTTTTCCAATGAACCACTTGCAAATAAATCTCAGTTTATCGTATGAACCATGTTTTTCAGTTCTTGAGTATTTTCCTCTGAGCATTTCTTGTATTTAACTCTTATTATCTGATGTAAGTGTGCACTCTTTACAAGCATGCTATAAACTTTAGGTAGAACACGAATAATACAATGATCAAAATTGATAAATGGAGCACATTTACGAGTCAAATATATCCCCACATCATTAAGAAACAGGAAGTTTAGGTGTGCGTCCGAACGAGCAGGAATATCCACTAGATTTTGGTGTTTAGCTATGAAAAAAATTCGCAATCACATGGAATGGAATCACTACATTTAATTGAAAGAGAACCACTGATAATAGTAACAGCGAATTCATTACCGAAAACAGATAGTGCAGATGAGGAGCAGTCTGAAGTTACGTATATGTTAGTAACGTTTACATAATTGTGCTTTTTCAATTGTTTTGGATGGGGTCTTGTTTCGTTGCTTGACTATAAATGTTGAAACCACGTAGTGATACTAAACAATCGTTGTGTAAATTATTCAAGTAGGATTGCTGAATTGTGATTACTCGACAAATACGACATATCTTTAGATTTAGTAGTACTAACGGGCTTGAGAGAGCCAATGGTTACGCCTCATGCATTTTCCGCGAAGTTTAAAGTGAAGCAATCGATAACCTGTATACCATTATTATCAAAGCACAAATTGGTATTCTATGGTCTCTAAAATGCTTGAAATAAGTAAAATTCTTGTAATGAAACTGGAGAGCGAAGTTAAGATGGTTCTTAAGCTAAAGTACAAAACATAATTGCTCTCAGTTGTGTTGAAGTCTTTTTGTCGTGATTCACTACGTTGTCATGTGCTTAGTGAAACTTGATAATTTCAAACCTTTCTAACTCTTATTCTAAATATCAATTATAAGTCCCTTAAGTTTGTTAACATTCAAATGATATAGCACTGCATCATAGCTGATGTCTTTTTGTGATGAAAACTCTGATTTGAAAAGTCAAAATCTGGACTCCAGTCCAAGTTTTAGCACCTAATTATAACCTTTTTGCATAACTGTTGGCCTCAAACGGTGACGAAAACTCTGTGGGGTGATAACCCAACTATTAATACACAAGTTTCATTTTTTATTTCACAATGAAGAATGATTCGAATTATGGTGTTTGATTATTTAGGATAAAGCAATTAATTCCATCAATATTTTATTGCTTTTAGTTATTGATTGTTTTATAGCTAGGTATTATTTCCTCATTGGTCGCTCAAGGTCGTCAGTCCATTAAACTTTTACCATAGTTGATTGAAGATAGTTCATCTTGACAATTAGTGATCGACAGTTGGAAGTTAGCAGCTCATGGACAGGAATCTGTTGAACATTCATTCTTTTCAACAAATACTACCAGATATCACGATGTTTCCGATTGTACTTTTTCGTAACTTGTAAAGTGATAGGTTGCAAACTTTTACTATATACGCCCGAAAAGGTTGTGCAATTAAAAGACATAATAGGTATGTTAAAGCGAAGGAAACATATAACTTGTAAATATCTAGGTGGTAGTCCAGATATTATAACAGGCCATTATTTTCCTATATATTGCCGAAAAACAGTTTCTTGGCCAGAGTATTGCCATACATTTTTATATAATTACTGTAGTTACTAACAAGTAACTTGTTGACTAAATGTAAAATATTTTGTTGGAAACTACTAAACAATTACCGAACATTCAGTTATAATGGAAGCCGAGGGACACTGGTTTTTTGATATTAATAATTACCATTCTTAAGATAACGGTCTTGATAAAGTAATTTTTAAAGGAGTCAGTCATTTGGACAGTTTACTGAACAAGTAATGAAAATCATAGAACACCGAACAGTTGTTCTGTCCTAAACAGAGACATTTCGAAAGTAAGTACCTATTTAGGACAGACAAATCAAGTTTAGCTGATAGTATATTACCATTTGAGGGGGAAATGGTAATTACCTGAAAACTTGTTATCACGCTAATGCCCTATTAGGCGTTTTGAAATATATATTTGAAGGTGCTGTATTTAAGGATGGAAAAAAATCTTAGTGATTTTTAAAAGGCAAATCATCTTTCTCGATTGCTTAGCGTCCATGTCATATCTGTTTGTTGAAATGCCGAAACCAATATTACACATTTATTATAACAGTATAAAGGTAATAGGAATTTTAATGAGGTTAGATTGATGCTTTAAAAAGTAATAGACAATGTAATCTCTACCAAATGGAATACACTTAATAACTCAATCTCGGTTACGAAATAATATTAAGTAGATAAAAGTCACCTACAAAAGAATGGAACATATTCATACGAATAGTTGTATTTAGTGCAAGAAATAGGTTTTCTTCCAGTATTTAATGGCCTGCGAACTGACTGCAGTTTCGACGGCGGAATGAGTAAACTTAGAATAAATCTTCCATTCAGTTTCCGTATATCGTATCTACGGGGGTTACTAAAGTGGTGAGCTTAATGTAGAATTTGACGCAAACGGCAGAACTACGTCTAGTAAGAACCTTCCAAACTCGAAGCATTTTACGAATGGAATCATAGTATGAGACTCGACGGACAACGTAGAAACTCACTCTCGAATCCGACGCACGCAGCGTACACAGTTTAGCGATTATATGTACATAAAATCATTGTATTATCTCATCGTTGTTTCGTTCGTGTATCAACTCGTCATATTAATCTATCTCGCGAATTACCCGATTGTCGTTATCATCTTATTATTATATTATAATGAACGAACTATTTATTATCTCTATTCATAATGACATACGATTATGATGGAATTATGAATATCACTCATTGAATTGTAATACTACGAATATTGTATTCATGTCATGATATTCGCATCTCACTGGATTATTTTCTGTTATCCGATAACGCAAACGATTTCCATGCTTAAAGTGAGTTCGTTCAATTTCTTTTGCCCATATCTCATTATTATATCCTGAATCGTTTATCACAGAAATGGGCCTAGGAGACTAATTATTCAGTATCATTCATTTAACTCTATTACAGCTTACTAAAACAAGTTCGTACTAAACCATTTATTAATCGAACATTTTGTCAGCATTACTCATACAAACATGTTGGTTTAGTGCCCGGACGGGCACATCATGAAAGCATGTTAACTTTTTTTCAATATGCTTATAATCATTTATTGCCATTTCCATTTATGAATAACGACTCTGCAGGAAAGGTTAGTTAATCTGTCCGAAAGCTAGGACAAGCCCTGTGGGCTCAATACATTTGTATATACACTAGAAGGTGATTGGTCTAAAAAATCATGCCATGGATCATACAGTCAAAATGGATACACATTAATAGAGCTGATGAACCACAAATGAAAACCAAATACCAACATAACTCATATGCACCAATAAGTGAATACTATGATAATGGATTCACATTATTGCCAACAAACAACTCCATAAGTGGACTATGAGTCCTAGAAACTACAGTTTCCAAACTAACACTTCATCGGTTCATATGCCTATGATTTTTTAATAAAGCATATTGTGAAAAAAACCCCATAAAACATAATTATTGTGAATCACGTGAGTTGACATAGAAACTTATTTATAATCTGGCCAAATTAATAACTACTCATTTTATTTTATTTGAATACGATCACAATTTACTGACTATCCAAAGCACCTATACACTGACTAGATCTATAATCGATGTTTCCTAATTATATAATAAAATACTTGGTCAAGAAAGTGTACTAGCTAGAGATACTAACTGATTATCTTGATCCAGGTGAATAAAACAAACTTTAAATCTATGGAAGTAGACACTAATAAGATGATTTTAACAGACGTAGTCAAACATTTATTAGGAAGTGCATAAAATCATTATCTAATGAAGGGCAATATCTCATGAACAAAGCTATTGTATTGTTTGATGATTTAACAATAGTTTTAAATTAAAATCTAATAGTATTCCTCCTTTTTAAATATAGTAAACTTGGAGTTATACTTATCGCATAATGCTATCCGTTGAAAACATTTACGTCAGTGTATGCATATCCCCGACCGTAGCTGCTACCTTGACGTGGTGGTCGGGTTTGCCTATCGTGATGAACCAACCGAGCTATATTGGCTGGAACATATGTTCCTGCAGGTCCTATCATGCCAGGCTGGTCGACTGGAGAACGATGAGACTAAAAGCAGCTACTCAACGTCTGAGGGCGAAGTCGTACTGCTGACTGCAGAGGGGTGTGACAGCAGTAAGGTGTTTCCCTCGGACAACCAGCATCTGCAACGATGCTGCCTTCTCGCAAGGAAGCAAGGGTTAGAAAAGGCCGGCCCTGAAAATGTCACACCTCCCCTACCTCACGGATTTCCGTCTCCTTGGGTAAGGGTGCCCGCTAAGGGCCTTTAAGAACGGAGCTAATCCTCAAAATACCTTTCATAAAAAGGCCGTGCGTGACCGGCCTCAAGCAGTTGTCCTTTGGACTCTGCGGTCACGCACCCAGGTCTCCAAGACCAACACTAATCTATCTTCCTTTTCAGGTCCCTCAAGAAACAACCTTCCACGGTGTGGGTAGCCGGGAAGTGACAACCACCCTCATACCCGTAACAGCATGCATATCACACAAACATGCAATAACAAAGACTTAGAATTACAACAGCATACAAATAACTGTAGTTAGAAACAATTCAAATGCACAAAAAAGCCTATATTATTGTATAAATATTTTATGATAGAAAAAGTTAAGCATGATAGTAGACAAATAATACATTGAATTGTAGGGATTATTATCTGCTGTTCATAATTAGTACTAAAGTTGAAAGCGAGGATAAACTTGAAAAGAATCAATATCTTGGTTTTCTTTTTTGGATCTCATCATTTGAAACACATAAAAAAATGTTATTGGATGATGATGATGATGCAACAGTATTAGCAATAATTCTCAGCAGAGGTAATAAAAATAGCAAAATAAGAAAAAAAAATACAGTCAATTCTTACTACCTAAAAGATCAAATACAATAACATGATTGAGTCGTGAAATAATCGTTTGGTAATATTCAGTGAAACTTTAGACCAGAAGACAGTTTTATTTCGTAAAACAAAAACAAGCTGTTAAACACATCAAACATTGTAAGGCTGTTACAATGTGTAAAATAATAGAATAGTATAAAATGACAAAGAGACAAAACTGATAGATTATTTGTAATGTCTATGATGTCCATAATTATTAATACATAAGAAATGTGAATTAGGAATAGCAAGGGAACAAGGTGATACATATATGAATATATATCCTATATTTTTTACATCCATAATATCATTTATGAACAGAAGAAATATTAGGCAAATAAATATATTACGTTAAACGTTGTGTACATGTAAAAAAATATTCATGGAATGATTTCTGTACAAGACTCAGATACCTGAGAATTGTAATCAAATGTAGTTTACAAACTAACTTATCATTGCCATGTTGAATAGAAAAAAAAAATGATAAGAATTGTTAAACCGAGATGGAATTGTGAAGGCGCAGAAATTAAAAAAAGGAAGGAAGGAAGGAAATCATTTCAATTCACTGTATATTTTGGAAAGCATAATCCGAATCGTGATTCAATACCAGAAAATGTGGCTGTTGCGTATTGATAACCGCCAATATGATCAGAACCATTTGGAACTGATTGTACACGATGACTAATTGGTTTACCAGAGAGTTCCCTGAAAAAATATATGTATCAATAATCAGAAACCAAAAAAATGGATAGAATAATATTTTGAATACTGATTAACTATAATAATATTAAGTTTATACATAAATATTAAATTTATGGTAAAATCACTGATAAAAACATAACAATGAAATGACGAATCCGTTAGAACATATGAAATAATACGTAGTTATTATAAATTAATAAGAGATAAAGCTTACCAACCAAGATCTTGGCTTGCCAGCCTGTTACCGCCTACCTTACCTTTAAACAACTAACATTAAAACGTTATGTAAGAGATGTCGAGTCACTTGAACTAGTGGCTACAGTGTAACTTGATCAACTCAAAGAGCCATATAAGCAAGATACATTGCTTACTACAATATCCAGTGATAAATCAGTGTATATTATAATTGAATGTTTCTTATTGGGTTGATGCAAACACTATTCAGAAAAAAGAAACTTAATCTTTTCATTGGCTGTTTCAATTGATTGGTACAAGTAGATAGATATTTTGAAAATGAATTGTTTATTGTAATATTTGTTTGTTATGAATTCGGTTACGGATATAATGATTTATATTACGTGGATAGTTACATTATCGATCGATATTAGGTGTCTATTATTCTATCAGACCCATATCACTGATAATTTCAACTTAAGTTGGGTGTTTTATTCTCTGATCTAGATAGTTTGGTTGTAAAGTATGTGCTGATGATAGTGTTCAGGAGAACAACAAAAGCTTTAAACCAAACCATCGAACTAAGAGACCGAATATACCTCCGACATCTTCATCTTGAACCAGAAACCATCTCAATCATAGCGATTGTAATTCACAAAGCCAATAAAGTTCATTGATATAAATTCGAGGTTGAAAATAACAACAACAGAGACTATTCTAAACATTTTTTATAAGGCAAATAAAAAGACTTCAGACCATTACATTTATGGCGATTATATAAAAAAGCGTTCTAGGTAGTTGCTAGTGCGTCTGAAGTTTTTTAAATCATTATTTGTCAATTTAATTAAACAATCATATTATGTCACATATGGGCTGAGTTATTTAGTCTGAAATATGACCTTTACTATGATTGGTAAGAAATCAAAGGTGAGCGAAAACATAGAACAGGAATTATACATAACTAAAGAAAGCCGATAAAATGTGAAAAGTACCTTCCACCAAAATCAAAGTTTAGATATCTCTGTAGTGTTTCATATGACAAAAGTGTCACACCGAATTGCGGACTAGATCGAAATACACGAGCAGCTGATCCCTTCCAGAATGCACGACCGCCTTCTTCACGCCAAATTTTTCTAGCTGCATCAACTACTCCTGTATATGTTGTTTGACCTGTACGCGCTACAACCTAGTAAATTATAATGAATTATAGCTATAGTGATATACTTTAATCGTAGTTTACTGTTGGAAAACAATAATTTTTTATACAGTTAACATTTTACAGTTGAAATATAAAGACGAAAGTCAGAGAGGATTGACAGGTATCCATTTATTTAATTTTTATTATTCAAAGAGTGATGTTGTTTATGATGCTAATGTAAGAACAAACGCTAAAATACATGGTCTTTTCGGTAACTACTTCGAGAGATTAATCATTAGGAGTGACAGAAGGCATAGAGTTCTGTTAGCTATTTAGAAGTATTTTATACTTTGATAATGAAAAGCATATACCACATTTATGGGTGCTAATTAGCAAGTAATTAGACGGGATTCTGACAGTTTCTCTTCTAGTAACAGATCTATACTATTCTTGCGTCATTACTACAAAGCTGTTTTAAAAACACATTTGATAGTCGTACTCTTCTACATGTGTGTGGATATTCCGTATGGACTCTTTCCTGTAAAAAAACAACAAACATATTCCTGTATAACGATTCGAAGATAGATTTAAGGTCTAGAAATGAAGTAGTAATAGTCAATCTATAATATAAAACGGTGTCAACATATTTGATAGAATGTAATTAGTGTATTGATGACCTGAACAAGATTGGCCATGTTCCCCTAGAGTTTGGTTGTCCACATGTTCTCCATAGTCTGCATAATAAGACGTTATTGGTTTTTAATTTATCTTACGAGTACTGTTTTTATGTTCTTAAATCACTTTTTAAAACAATTTAGCTAGTTTATTGACAAGAATGGGATCTCAGTTCTTAGAAAAAAACCAAGTGTCTTTTCAAAGTACGAAAATCTCCACTTTATTAAATAATAAATATCGGTTTGTTTACAACTTTTAACTTTGTTTTCTTGAATGTTACGCTATAATGCCTGTCAATATCTTTCAAAAAATTTCAATGGCTAAAATCACTACAGATGAGGCTGTTTTCCTAGATAAAAATTTTATTAACTTTACTTCTAATGTGCACTAACATGAGAGTTGGTAAAGAAATCGATGGTTATATGTGACTACTTCAGAATATGAATTTGACTGTACCTCATTTAAACCACTATAGAAGATATGAAGTGAATAGATTTCACAATTTAGTTCGTCATAACTGGATGATGCCCTGGTATGGTCGAGACTGGGGAGAGTCAGCCCCCCCCATGAAATGCTCTCATATTTTCACGTGTATGTAGCCCCTGTAAGGATATTCCTACTCATGTCTTCTCGCAGCGGGGATATTGTTTAAGAAATTGAGAACAAAAAGCGAATATCCAGAACTTTAACCGGGTTGGTGGGTACGGAGGATCCACACCTAGGAGAGCTGGAAAACTCTGATTCCAAGTCAATACCAATGGTACACATGGGCTCTAGGATCCTGTGGGAACAAATAGGATATGAACATAATTTGGCTACCTGCTACCATAGGACTGCATCTCCCGACGTTGGTCTACCTCCTTTTGGGTAAGACCTCTAGGTCTAAGGCTCGAAAAGTGACCCTTAATAAAACCACCTGCTAAGGTTTTGGCGTCCGAGCAGAACCTCAGCCCGTATACAAACTCAATGGTTTATGTGGCGCATAAATATTTAGATACCACTTTGTACTAATATTCGTGTTTCAATAAATACGAAAATCATAACCAGATAATTAACGATTACATATCATAAAGTACTCAGTATGTAACAAATTTGATACAAAGGTAGGTAAAGTACATAATTAATACCTGCAATCTTGTTTTAATTACATCAGCTGGTGTGGCTAAAAATGCTGCAGGAATTCCAGAAATTGTCGCAGCCATTAACAAACTTGTTGATGAGTTACAACCGTTCTCATTAGCAAAATACTTTTTCAAACGACTGTATGAAGTAAAATAAATGGCTGAAAATGGGATGTCACGCAAAAAACAAGCTTTTGATCCTTTATAGAGTCCCAAAAGTCCTAAATCTTTGACAACCTTTCACAATGAGAAACGAAAAACAAATAAGTTTCGAATGAACATCAAACTATTCGAGGCAGTTTTTGCAGATTCTGTATATACATAATTCAGCATTTAATATCCATGTACTGTTAGAGAAAAAACAAATGCATTCCCAACACCAACATTGTTTGAATGTCAATAGACGTTTGGAAATCAACATTTAATCAAACAACCTCATCAGGAGTTCCTTTCCAAAATCGGATAGTTGAAGTCAATCAACAGTTACCACATAAAACATAGGAACGTTATGTTAGTCAGAATGTATTATATAATCTAGTCTTCATATACAGACAAGTGCGAATATGACCTAACGTTAGAAGGATATTTATTGGATTAAAGTATGTCCAATGCAAGACAGATTATGTTAGAGCACGCTGATTGAGGCATTTTTAGCCAATCAGTGCTAGTGGACAGCTGGAGAAAGTTCAAGAATATTCTTGTGTAAAAATCATAAATAGGCTAACATTCCCATTATTGTGATTCTTTTGCATTCAACTTGGTTTGTTAGAATGTGGTTAACTACCTGTTTAAACTCTGTTCTGGTTTTGGGGAATGGTTGAACGTTTTACAAAGTCAAAGAATCTTAATGTATACATATCCATGATTGTGCTCAGTTTATAGACATCAAATTAAATGAATTGGTGTTGAGAATCTAACACTGATTTTTATCCTGTTCTTTGAGTTTTCATTTTCAAATTTAATATACGAAAGAGACTAACATGATTCAACAAGCAGTGTTGATTAGTTGGTCGCAAACATTTTAAGGGCTGAAGTGAGTATTCATGGGTTCGATATATATATACAAGTTATAAAGGTAAATTGTAGTAAATGTCTTACTGAGAAGGCTGATAAATGCTTTGTATTAGCAACTTCACCGGCAACTTGAAGTCGTATTTTTACAATTTCTAAAGGATTAGTAAAAATCACTTGACTTGCTCCTGCACAACCTCCGGACAGGATTTCAGCATATACTGAAATATCACCGTTCGGTTTGGTAAACTGATCACGAACCATATCATTGACAGTAAGTTTAATTGCTTTTTCTGGAGCGACACCTAATATCTGTGGTCCTAAACCTCGATAAAGACCGAAGAAACCTTCAAATCTTGCAAAATACAAAAAAAGATTTTGAGAAGATAATATGCATAGAAATAGCATTAATTAGGATAATGAAACTATAAGTTTCCTAAGAACAAACTAAATTGTCCAGGAGATGGATATCAGACATCTAGTACTTTGGTCAAATAAACCACCCAGCACAGAGAAGACATTATCTCCAACATTCTTGTCCTGAGCAAGAGGTATTCTCCAATGTTAATTGCGACATTCACAAGGTAAAACTTTTTTGTAAACTTAAACCATAATCTGTTTAAAAATAAGTAAAACTATGTAGTTAAATGTTTAGTGACTGCTGTATTTAACGACATTTGGTTGATAAACTATTGACATAGAATCCAAACATATGAACTTGTATCATTATTCATACATCATATTATTCAAATACAATAACCAGGTCCAAGAAAATATATACGAATAAATAACCAATCAGAGAGATTGCAAGGTGAAACTTTGATGAAATTAGTGACTTATAATTTGGAAGAATCAATATAAATGAACTAGATTAATCAAATAATCTGTATTCACAAAATGAGCACAATTATGTTTACAGTGAACTAATTAATTGAAATGTATTGTAAGCTACAGATTCTTTCAAATTTCATTCTCAATATAAAAAATGAACTGTTTAACTAACAAGTGATGAGAAAATCAAACTGGGAAAACTAACGACAGGTAAAGATGAAAATACACATACTATTTCATGGTAATATGCTATGTGTTTAAATTTAGGATTGATATCCTATAAACTGAATAATGAAATAAGAATAGAAATGAAAATATTAAATTAATAAGGTTTAAAAAAGATTAAAGAATGTAGCTTTCTTTATTTATTGTTTTAACTTATTTTAAATAATATCACATGAAGGCATTTTTTAACATAGATTTTTGTCAGCTTGCAAAAAGTAGATCAGAAAACTTGTATTTGCATACATTATTATTGAGAATGCTAGAACTCCAGTAATCACTTGGTAAATCTCTTCATTTTGTAATTCATTTATGGAATTTCGAAAGGTTAATTTTAGCGCCAAAAGCGCTACTGATTACATTAAGCTTGTGTTTTCCTGCCGGGAGAACCTAAAACATGATTGGTTAGTTTTCTCTTTTGTTGTGCTGTTTTGTAACGCTTCCAAGAACGCTTTTTGCACTGCGAACTGAATGCATATTAATTCTTTTGCTTGAGGTTGCTTGTGGACAATAGAAACTCCTTACTGACTCCAAACTTCTTGTTCTAGTTAGATGGGCTGGGTCACAGAGAATAACTTAGCTGTCCTGTTATTGGGTTTACGTTCCATACACTGACATCATGTCGTATCTTAATTAGCTCAAGCATAGAAGTGACAGGTGCAATTATGGATCCTATAAAAGTAGATTTATTGTTGGAGCAGCAGCTAAATGTTATCCAGCTGTTGGCACACACGAAAATTACATCTACTTCGCAGCCTAGCACAGCTACTTCTACTAGTGCACCGTTGAGTGATGGCATTGCAAATAGTATTTACTAAATCTCACCACGATTCTGATTCTAAAGTGACTTTTGATATGCAGTTTTGGTAATATGAGAATCTATCTAAATTTGATTTTGATGCCTGGAAGGTTAATTTGCTAGTTTAGAAATTACGTTTATGTGAGCTAGATAAGTATTGCAACTTGATTCTGCCACAGAACCCACATGATCGCTTGTTTCTGATACTAATCAATCATTAAGCTAGCATTTTGGGAGATAATTCCTTATTATTCAACATACAATATCGGTGTTTAAAGCTGGTTATTAATAAAGATCCCGATTTCTTTATGTACGTTGGCATCGTGGACCGTGGAAGTGAACAGCTTCGATTGAATTTGTTGACTGAAGACCAGTTCAAAGTTGTTTTCCTCATCTTCAGTCTATAATTTTAAAATTTTAGTGATATCATGACACGGCTAGTCAGTCAGCAAAACCAGGACCCAAAACTAGCCTTGAGTGATACTCCGAATGAGTACCAACGCCTGATTAATCTACAGAGTGATACTATGACGGTTCAGTGAGGTTCCGATCGCTCCAAAGTCCATGTAGTCCACCAACCAGCCAACCCTATCACACTTGGGCATGCTATAGCTAGCTCAGCTTACCCAAACTCAGTACAGAGAACGAAGATAAGTCTTCCGGCTTCCTGCTGACACTGTGGGACGTGGCATTTTGTACGAACATGTACATTCAAGCAACATCATTGCAGAGAATGTAAATCTATTGGTTACAGAGATGGATTTTATCAACGGGGAGACAAAATTCATTACTCGTAATATCAATGGGCATTCGTTGACATTTTACGTAAGTACTGCTTCTGACATTGCCATTGTATGTCGGATATTCTGGGTCAAAATAGAGAGCCCTCGCATTAGGCCAACAACACAGAAAGCTCGGACATCATATGGTGGTTATTTGCGTCTGTCGCGGCAGCTTGATTGTGATGTCTTTCCCAGAGTCAACATTCACCTGGGTATGGTTAAAATTTACTTGATCTAGATTGGTTTGAAGAGTTGCTACTAGTTAGGGTTCCGCTAAGCACCACATGCCACGAAGCTATCAACACACTTTTGAACTATCTTCTAGCCTGTTTTGTGGTCGGTATTCCGGTATGAAAGCAACTATTTGCTTGAAGCCTGGGGCTAAACCTGTTTTCCATCCAAATAGACCATGGATATATGCAGCTTTATCATTAGTTGAAGAACTCAACAGGGAGTTATCACTCCTGTCTAATATTCTGCTCCGATTGTGGTTATTTTGAAGGTGAATGGCACCATCCACACATGTGTAGATTTTTCTACAGGTCTAACACAGCCTTTGAACATCATTATTCACTGCCGCCGCTTGCAGATTTATTCACCGACCTAAACGACGGTAAATGCTTCGTAGAGTTGGACTTAGTTGGTGCTCATTTGCAAGGTGAGGTGGATGAAGAATCAAGAGAGCTACTAACTATCGTAGGTTGTTTCAATAAAAGCTCCTGCCATTTGGAGTCAAGAATGACCCATCTATTTTACAGCAGTGAATGGATACTACTCTAGCGGGTATTTCTGATGCCACAGGTTATCTCGATGATATTCTAACTGTTACCACACTTAAGAGAACTACGAGAACACAAGACAACTATGCTGCAACGCACCAGTGATAATGGTTTCTGGTCAGTTTTTCATAAAGTCAGTAAAGTATTTGAGATTAATCTATGACACAACGGGCTGCAGTGTGAAACAGCCTTCCACAAGCTGAAGACGATCATTAGCTCACAATTATTATTATTGACACACTACGACCCATCCATGCCTATCATTGAGACTGCAGATGCCTCAGTTTTTGGACTTGGTGCTATCAACATGCATCAATTTTCAGGCGTAACCGAAAAAGCCATTATGCACGTATCCCGCACATTAACTGTTGCAGAGAAGTACAGCCAGATAAAAAAGGAGGCGCTTACACTTGTTTTTGTCGTGCACCGTTTCCATAAGTTTTCAAACAGCTGGAGATTCACGCTGCTAACAGACCACAAGCCTCTGCTTACAGTTTTCGGCTCAAGATCTGGTATCTCAGCTCATTTTGTAAATCGTCTCCGACGGTGGGCCCTGGTCATATTGGAATATGACTTAGACATTCAGTGCCGTTGCATCTAACATATTGGTCAGGTAGATGCCTTGTAACGGTTAATCGGTGAACATCCCACGGCAGAGAAAGACGCTCTGCTCTTAGAAGACCAAGCAGCATGTTACTTGATGGACATCTTCGATAACGACCTGACCATTAAGAAACTGATGAACCAGGCTATTAACGGGTGGAGAACGCATAGTTTCTAGCACTGGAACCAGCATTCAGTAATGTAGGTGTGTAATTTTAATCAATTCACGATGTTGTGCGACCATATTCCATTGTCTGCAGTGGATGATTGCTTCAGTCATAAAATAAAATGTATAAACTAATTACAAAGGTGTAAGTACTGGATGATAGGAATTTAATTAATGAAAAGTATATGATTGAACCGACTGAAGAAATAGTGGGATGGGAATCAGCTTAAACTGGTAAAACTTTTAAAATATCGTCATCGGCTAGTGTGATTTAATCTAAAGAAGTGATTATCTTAGTAAAGATTATGATAAATATACACTTCTAAAAACTTACCGAATGACTTTACGAAAACAATCCCAACTATTTTTATACATAAGTTCGCCCATAGTTGATCCAGTAGTACGTTGATTTTGCATTCTTGTTTTAACAAGATCAATTGGATAGACGGCAGTAGCTCCAAATGCACCAGCAATTGAGCCTAAAGTGAACCGATAACATTGTTCAAGTACGGACATTAAAACACTTCTTCCCTGAAGTACATTTATATTATTTTCAGGCTTTCCCTAATTATATATAAGAATGTAATAAAAAGTATATTTTAGTGACTAGAAATATAGTAGTATATTTTCATAACACGATTACTGTATTAAAAATACAAGGTTATTCAAGCATAAACTCATCTATTTAAAACACTGAACATGAAAAACTCAAGCATAACATATCTTATTTAAAATTGATAAACAAGTTACCTAAAATGTTAGAATCTATGGATAGTCATATCATTAGAATGCAGTTAATAATGATGAGTTGACTATTAAATTGAGTAGTAATTTATAAGAATAATTATTTATTTATTAGGTACAAGCTCGTATACTTGGATTTGAGGGGTGAGGGCTAGTGATAATCTTCGGTTATCCAAACTGAAGTTGATAGAGCGCAGAGATTTGAACTTCAGACTTAGTTAAACGCTCTAGCAGCAACTGGGTCACCACTGACCAGCCAGACATTGCATTTTAAAAAATAATCAAGATTTTTATTGTGAGTTGTTCTACTGTTGGTGTTCACATCTTTTCTTTTAGGTATTGATGAGAACCAGCTTGTGGTTAGTTCAAGTAATCTTGGGGAACCTAAAATGTCAACTTGAAATTATATTGATACTCTTAGGTTAGCTTTGCTTAAGTAAATGCATCTCATTTAACGTGGTATAAACGAAAAAACAAAATAAAGGTGTTTTCCATTGAAGTGCTAGCTTATGTTGATAATATCACAGACCAAGAGTGAGATGGAATTCTATACAAAACAAACAAACAAACTAGGAGTTGAGGTTTAGCGTGGAAAACTAACCTACCAATTTTAAAGCACACTATTTGCTAGCCGTCGATTTACTAACAGCTGTAATTGATACATCACTAAAGGAGACAAGTTGTAGTGCAGAATGAAACCTATCAAGCCTGATAACTGACGGCTTTCGACTGCCATCTTGGGGAGAAAGAATGATATGATGGTTACATAGATTCAGTAGAAAAACTACTTTGATATAGTAGTAGGAAACAAAAATTAAAGAAACATTATAAAGAATTATAATAAAAACAGAACCAATTCACCGACTGTTTTTTTATCTATACTATCACTTTATATATTTGAAAGTTATTTAAGTAATGATTAAATAGTATACCATGAACAGAAAATTTACTAATTAGGTTACTCAATCAACATGAAACACTGAACAAAGAACATACGTGGAGCCGAGCATGCAAATGGTATGGTGTGGAATCGTCTTCTAAAGGGGTAATGGCACATAAATCTTGATAAGTAACACGTCTGAAATTGAAAAAAAAACGGGAGATATCATTAGCTATCAACACTACCTAACCTTAGAGCATTTCTATATTGCATTTTTATAAGGTTGCACTTATTGACATTTTAGGATAGTCAAGTGAGACATTTCTGCTGTGTAGTGCTTGTGGCGAAAAAATAGATTTCATCTAACTAAATCTTCATTCGCTTGCTTAACGCATCTACAGAATCAGGTAAATATTGGACAAAGGAGAGAAGATAATGAAAGTTACGCTGTGGTAAAAGGATTACAAGTAGCTTATATTCATTTTGAAAACAATCGTCAGGATAAATAAATCAGTAACTATGAACATTCCATTTACAACACAGTCACACACTGAGACTTTATAACGCTGATTACGACATCGATTACAAGTAAACAGGAATTAATATGAATTAAAAAAAGGGTTATGCATGTTACTTTTATAAGAGACCACTTATTTATTCTTCAACACATCATTGATCGAATAGCTTAACAAGTAGAAAAGAACTCTTTGTATATAACATTGGTCAGTGTGATAGACATTTTTTAATCATGAATAACTATCTAACTTTTGATTATTGATGACACAGTTGAATGACAAATCGAAAACATTTTTATACGCGTAAAGAAAAATGTCTTGGTAACCAGTATAAGATAGAAAAGTAAACAATTTTATTTTTAATTCATGTATATGAAAACATTAAATCAATCAAGATATTTTGTGAGTCAATGATAACAAACAAATCGAATGCACAAATAAGGATGAATAAATCACCAATGTAATAGTAATTCTAATGATTATACAAACAAACGATATGATGAACAAACATTTCAGCATAGGTATTGCGATTGACCGAAATCAATATTATGAGATACTGAAACGCCACAGCAACTACTATAATTGTGACCTCTTGTACCTCAATATTGTAACGTGAGAATGCTACACAACAGCACTGGACGGCTGTTTCGTGCTAGTATAAGACTCATCAGCAGTGTGCATCCACGACCTCTGAACGCAGGAACCAAACTCAGGACCTTCGATCGTGCGCGCAAACGCTTAACCTTTAGACCACTTATCCGGCATCCAGCGGTGTTAATGCCTAACTTTAATCAATCCAGTGAGCAACTGTTTCAACACCAGACACAGTTGAACTTCATTGCTCATGGCTTCTCACTAGAACTTGCGTATATTATACTGGCTTCGTGCTGCTCTTCTGCAGGTAAGTACATCCCTAGCTATTGTTCCGGAATCACCTACTAGCTAAAAGCGCTGTTATCAATAATAAAATGACAATTATCGCAATTGCGTAATACGGTGTGAATATACGATTAGTAGAGAAAGCATACGAAGGAAGTGCAAGAAAACAAATGAATGGTGGGAAGAATTACGAAGATCATTCATAAAGTTCCCTGTGACCGAAAAAAGGATAAAGATTGCAAACTCTGTCAAGGATTTTTATCTCACTCACCACATCACCACTGTCACTCGAGTAGGAAAGCCGCATGTATTAACTTTGTTTGATTCTTAGTAAAACCACAAAGGGAGATGCTTTTTAACTGGTTTTACAAAGTGACTTGACTGATTTAATATTTTTCATGCCCGTAAATATTGGAGTCTGATTGAAAACAAAATATTATTCGCTATTACGGCTTCTTACATAAAGGATGGGAACTTTCAGTATTTTACAAACTAAAATAATTCTTCAGTATAAAAATGAGTTAATACACAAGTGTGGATTATATTTCCCAACAAACATGATATTATACCATAACCTTCACAAACCAGTATGAACATTAAGGTGAGTATCCATATCTACTTGTTTCATTTAGTTAACATTACCATTAGAAAAAAGAAAACAAAGTTTAGAAATATTTAGATTTGTATACTTTGAATGAAAAATATTTATACAGATGATAAAATGTATATTTTAACTTACTCATCTTTCCGAAGAAGTGAAATGAGCTGAAATAGAATATTCATTTCCATAGGTGTAATTTGAGAGAAATGTTGTGCTTCATTCAACATTTCCTCTAAAATAAAAAAAAATAAAAGAATTTACCATTAGTTTTTTCTCAATAAATTGTTAAATGAAATTTATTGAAAATGAGCTTAAACTGAAAAAAATAAACAAACAAACAATTTGAATAAAATATTTCGATGAAGAAAACTACTTTACTTTAAACAGCTTTGTTGTTAGAAGGAAAGTTATTGAAGCTTATTAATTGATGTTTTTATAAGTCGAATGAAAGTTTGTTCAAAGTTTATTGTTAAGAATTGAAGATTACTAATGATTTGCCAATGACTTACAACATACTTTCATAATGAATTTTATTTAGTAACAAATACTAAGTTCATGAATTCTAATCATTGTAACTGATTACCTCATATGCATTTCAGATTGATGTACTGGGTTCCATTACTAAGCTGGTCTTTTTACTTTAGTTAGCATGACAGAGAAGAATAGAAGGTGTGAGCTATTGGTATAACGCATGAACGTATCACTTTTATTATGACCTTTATTTAGCAGACGATTTTGAAACAAAATCTACGCGTATGATGACCCCTGGAAATGCAGCACAAAGCCAGTGTAATTTCAATGGGAGTGTGCAGAATGCTATTTCTTGTTAACGCTGAGTCTAAAAAATTTAGACAGGATTTTTTGACATTGTAATGATAGTCGAACCGTTAGGAATACATTGTTCACGAACTATGTGTCAGTTTGGTTACAGCTACAATCGAATTATTTTGTATAGTGAATATTCACCTGTTTACGACGAGTGTAAGAATGATTAGTCGTGTCATTTATACAGCTTTCGTTTTGAGTCTGCGACTGTGTCTTTTCTATATTTCTTCCAATTACTCAACCGGACAAATGTGATTGCGGTTACATGTGTATGTTAATGCCTAAAAATTCTAAAAACCCAGGTCACTGGTGAAATTCTATCTTACCCGAGAAGGTTATATAATTCCTGTTTGACAATAAAAAAGATTGAGTAAATGACTGTTGACGTAGGTGGAATATGATCCATTGCTTACTAATGGTCCGTTTCTGGAAAATTATTTAAATGTATACATAATCTTTATAAAAATAATCTGAGATTATTTACAATGTTATTTATATAACAACTACCTATTAATAGCTAAATATACAATTTACATGTAGATACAAATCACGGTGAAATATCAAATGTATGAGAAGCAAAATATTTAATATTTAGGGAATAATTATCATTGGTAACTTACCTTTTGTTAATTCTATTTTAGCATTCCCACGAGTTCGACTTAAATACACTTTTTTAATCAATTCCATATTAGTCAAGAGAGTAATGAAAGCCATATAATAAGCAAAGGTAATACGACCACTATCTACTTCGCTTTGTAAGGCCACCTAAATAACCATAAAGAGAGAACGTTATGTTGAAAATATCTTATAAATATAGAATAATTAGCAAATAGTTTGTATAGCTAACTTTTATTATGGTACGAACAGTCTTTAACTTAGCACTTCTCGATAATATTCAGAGTAAAAGATGATGGGGATTTGTCAGAAAATGAGTTGGTAGTATCGAGACGCTTATTCGATGTGCACTTTGTGTACAAGTAGTTAACTGGGGAGAAAATTATCATCTTTGAATTCTGAACTACTCTAAATTCGATTTCAACCCGTAGTATAAGAACAACGGGTAGTCAGCTCTACAGGATACATTATGTGATGGGGTATTAACATAAACAACGATCGGTTTGACCAAACCAATTTAAAAGAATTAATATTAGGCTAACATCTAACATTGAATTAAGCTCTTAATTAAATCGTGCCATAAGTTTAGTTGTCTAATTACCTTACTTACTTACTTACGCCTGTTACCCCCAATGGAGCATAGGCCGCTCACCAGTTTTCTCCAACCAACTCTGTCCTGGGCTTCTCTCTCCAGTTCTGTCCAATGTTTGTTCATTCCTCTCATATCTTTCTCTATTTCTCGGCGTAATGTATTCTTTGGCCTTCCTCTTTTCCTTTTGCCTTGAGGGTTCCATGTGAGGGCTTGTCTCGTGACGCAGTTAGGTGCTTTTCGTAGTGTGTGTCCTATCCACTTCCACCGCTTCTTCCTGATTTCCTCCTCCACTGGAATCTGGTTTGTTCTATCCCACAGTTCGTTGTTGCTGATGGTGTCTGGCCAACGAATACGAAGTATTTTGCTTAGACAGCTGTTAATAAACACTTGTATCTTCTGGATGATGGCTTTGGTAGTTCTCCATGTTTCCGCTCCATACAGTAGAACTGTCTTCACATTTGTATTGAAAATCCTGACTTTGGTTTTGGTTGAAAGTTGTTTGGAGTTCCAGATATTTTTCAACTGTAGAAATGCAGCCCTGTCTAATTACCAAGTATGGTAAAATATGTTGAACTCACACAAAGCCACTAACTTCTTGGTTATTTTTATATCTTTATTTTGAAGATTTGATCTCCTTCTTTTCTTGCCAATCATCCACACAAAACCAAATTCTATCAACACTGCAATATGGATATTTTTATTACACAGTAAGTTTCTAGCAAGCTAATTTTTAACTCTATTTTCACGGTAATTGTACGAATATTTATAGACGTTTGGTGTTTTGGTCTTTATGAAATTTTAGTTCATAACTGAAGCGAAGAATCAGTAGCATTAGTTCGAAGAGTATCAACTAAATAGACGAGTGTAAACCTAAGGAGAGTGGAGACTTAAGCTCGTTGCTAAGCAAGTTACTGATTTGATGCAAATCTTACAGGATCAATGAAGAGATTGTATGATAGTAACTTAACTGAACCAGTATTCATGTAAGAGTGAGTGGGTTGAGTTTGTAAAAGGGATTTTTTACAAACTTAAACCAAAGCGTCATTATTAAAAAAACGTCCACATACATAGTTAACTGAAATCAGACAACAGTAACATCGTATAACCAGCTTTCAATGACTTCACAGACTCATGTTACGTTTTCATCTGGCTACTTCTAGATTTTTAAAAATCTACTCCTACAGCATTTAACATCTGGCATTGAAACTGATATACATAAAATGTAAAACAGTAATGATGAGAAAATAACCTGTCGAAGATATTGCACTTTTAAAGGGATAATAACACGTTGGGTGTACATTACAACAAAGATATCTGTTTATATTTAAAACTAAACATTTTCAGATCAGAAGGTTAAATAGGAGAATGTTTTTCAAACATATCACAGAAGCTTAATGCATCACTGTACAATTTCGCTAATTCAATCTTCGTTATGCTGATAAAGTGTGGTAATCTGGTCAAGTGTACGTATTTAGTCTAAATCTCTTTGTTCATATAAATTTACTTAAAGTAGGACCAAAGAACCGTTTGAACATAACAATAAACAATCAAATTAAGCGATTCAAATAAACGTATACAACTAACTGTGAGTAAGTTTTCTTTAATCAAATGAGTTAGCAAATGACTTTTCAATTGTAACATAATACTTTTGAATTGATTAATTGTAATTGTTCCAGTTTTACTTTGATCCATTTGTTTAAATGCTTGAATAGCATGTTCATCATTGAAATCCTACAATATTCAGGCACAAGCATAAGTAAACATATTTAAAGAAAGTAAAGTAAACGAGAGAAAATCGTTGTGATAAAATAGTTGAATAAGATTGAATGAAGTGACAAAAAAAATGAACATTGCAAACGATAATGGAAATGAGAAGTCCACTTTATTTTCTACATATATGTGTATATGTTGCAAAATGTTGCTGAATCAAAGTTGCTATTTTTTTTACAAATTACATTACAACTTACCGTAATCTTTTGTACAAAATAAGAGAACCATCTACTAAATAATGGCTTATGTTTTTAGAAAATTATTAAATTACTATTTTACAACTAGTTACTAGTTTAGACTGATTTGTGAAATAACCTCCGGGAATGTATGTAAGAGATTGGAAACATTTATAATTTAGTGAGTATTTGTTGAATTTTCCTTCTGTTGGCAAGGAAAATCTAACACTTAGTCCTTAGAATATCATAAATGTTACTACTAAGCTGCTAAGTTACAAACAAAAATTTTATTTACAAGATATCAGTTGTTGGGAACTGTTTGTGTTTTTCTAGAAAAAATCACCACAGTCACATTATATTAGAAATCTGTTATACACTGGTCTATGATGATGAATAATTGGCAATGTAAGTATTCTTTACTAGATTTTTATAGAAATCCGGATAATGTTCAAAGTCGCGCTAACAAATGTTTTGATAAAAAATATCCAAGAGTCACAAATAGTTGTAGTAACTGGACGGAAATAATTATTAATTATTCTTCAGTCTCTTTTACTCGTTTCAAGTTCAATAGGTACTAAGTATTAGAAAATCCGGAGTCATTACGGTTTAGTATTTAGACATAACAAAGTCTCTTTCAATAAACTAACGGGTTCGATTAAATGTAACAGAGTGAAATTAGGTCATTTGACATCTAACCTTTTATCAGCAGCGTATTATATGCGGGTAAAATGAACATGGTTATTTAGAGAGTTATATTTGGAAACAATTGAAATATATGTATGTATATATAATGTGAAATTATGTCTTACATGAATTATTTGCGTGAATTCATCATAGTTAATTTTTCGTGATCTGTCCTTGGAAAAATGCAAGTTGATGAAATCACAGTCGAAATTAAAAGCAAACTCCTTGTTCACCAGTGTCAAATCGAGTGTTTTCTTAAAATTGTCTTAGCATAAAAATTGAAATTGAAAAGATAAATAGAGGAATGAGTACTGATGAGTGAAAATACACAAATCTAAAAGACATACTGTAATACCTATCAAAATTCTAGGGCATTATTCGTCTAATTGTGTTATGTTCCACAGTTGTATGATTCTATGTCAATATACACGTTTCTTATATTCGAGGCCAACATGGTACATGAATGAGAAAACTAAGAGCAACTAGGAAGCTTGATTAGCAAACCGTTGGTATGTATATACATGTATATCTCTCAGATACTTGATTCAAACCTTAATGAATTGTATAAACGCCTTCAACCTATAGTGTGCCCCTTTTGAAATGTCTTGCCTACCACACGATAGCCCTGATTCGCCCAGCATATCAGTAGGTCATTTAATTCTATTTATAAGAGTATAACTGTGGAAGTTTGAATTCATAATGAAAAACAATCTAAAAAACATAACTATAAATTCTAAATCTTTGGAATTTGATTGATCTTCAAATCGTTAGCAGAAAATACGATAAAAATAGTACAACCTTGACGCATGTCGCTTAGCATAGTAGTTACACTGGTTTTTTTATTCATAGAAAATTTAATATAACATCCCAACATGTTTAATAACTGAACACTAAGATATAGTAAACGAGAAAAAATTTGCTACAAAGACGGTAGAATTTCTTAAATAGATTTGAAAATATTACTCAAGTTTATGATTATGTTGATGTCCACAATGGGACTTGAACATAGTATGGCTTGGCTGAAAATGCTTAACGTGTTATTCATTGGACTATGAAGTTCAGATTAATACTAACTTATTTAATAGATCTGAATATTATTGTCATTGTGAAAATAGGTATATTCTTTATTCCACTTACCAAATGATATGACCCCGTGACCATCTCGATTAAACAATTCAAATGTCCACAAATATAAAGAATCACACGTGCAAAGAAGAGTTTCAAATGATAGAAATTCTTCGAAAGAAATTAATCTACAATATAGCAAATATACATGTCAATTACCCTATCAACTCATTTCTTTTAAGAAATTATCGACAAAAAGAGTTTACAAGATAGTTTTTTCACATATTATTACTTAATCAGTGATATTTTGGTAACCAATCAACTTAATGTAGGATTATTAATAAGCAACTACATTTACAAGTCACAGTGAAAAATCAACCTATAGAAACTGAACATTATGAACATCAGTAACTATTACGTAGAAAATTAATGGAGAGTAAGTAGTTTTACATGGAGGTTAATTATAGCATTCATATTATCTGAAAGACTTTTTTAACGCCTTAGCTTAGAACCAAAATCAATACTAATCAATAGGCGACTGTTTGTGAATGTTCAAAAACAGCTAATCATCATTGTTATGTGATTTATCCCACCTATAAGCCAATTTTTTCCGATTGCCTATGATGTTTTATCATGCTTATTTTGAGTTCATATCCTGAATATAAATGTTATTCGATCATGCAAAAAGCCTATTTTTGGGCAAATGTTCATTCGGGGGCTTAAGTAATACGGTCTCATGAGCAGCTATCACTCGGCTACATCATTGAACTCATTAATATCGATAAATCAAATTTCAGTCATCACATCATTCAAAAAATCTCCTCCATAGCAATGACGTAACTACCTCGTTTATCAGTATGTCGAAACGAAATTAACACGATGAATATAAAATGAGTAGAAATAACACAAGTATCAAGTACGGCGAAAAAGAGTAAACATGGCTTGAAAGAGATGGCTGAACTCGATGAATAAAAAGTATGGTTTGACTGGTACTAAAAAAATCGTGAAAGGTGAAGAATGGTTGCGTCTGAATAAACATATTTTAGGCTTACTCAGTTTATTTTAGTATATGTAAGCAAGGTTTCACGTTATACCTTGACAATTTAGTGCTTCATTTGTGTAGTGTATGACTTGATGCACTATAATACTGAAATAGACGACAGTAAGAACCGATAAAGCGATGCTTTAAAACATAGATGATCGAATAATTGGAACCTGTAGTGTGTAGTAATAGGCCGAGCCCACACAGCTTGTCTTAACTTTCGGACAATCTGATTAACCTTTCCTGCCGAGCCATTATTCACTGGTTTTCAACTTTGCAAATTGTTCGCTTATATTTTGGTCGCTTTATTCGAGTGTGTGTTTGTGTATGCTTGCTTCACTAATCACATGTCTGGCCTATTTTTGTCTGACTACTGATAATTAGTCATGCCTCGTCGTATTGAGTTGGCTCGCTCGCCTTCTGAACTTCGCCTTGCTTCAATGGTATTTGTTCCCATGCCTGATTGCTTGGACTATTGCATGAAATAAATTCTTCTGCAAAACCGTATTTGGTTTTTTATTATGGCCATCATACTAAATGGGGTTCGCATAAGTACGGTATGCGGAAATCGAAGGGAAGATTTGTTTCATAGCATATTTAGTTGTTCGTACATATTGGATTCACATCACAGATCACTAAAGTGGTGAACTCTACGTCGAGTTTAACGCAGCCACTAAACACCTATGAGTATCTCTCACCCTTATATTACCATAACTCCTACTGGGAGTGAATAATACTACTACCAGTCCAAATATCAATAATTAGATCGGGATTCAAATTGATGACCTACTGTTGAGTAGGTTGTTAAGTAGTTGAACCAATAAAGTACAGCAAACGCGGCTGCCTAGCTAATACATAAATATTCATTTGGGTATTTGTCGTTTCGACGTGAATTTTCCACATGTATATTTATTAATGAAGTTAAAATAAATGCACAAATTAGAAATAGCCACAATAACCTTAGTTACCCATCTTTTGTGGTATCGGCAGCACTAGCAATACAATTGACTGAGGATACATTGTAATTTTCTTCATTGAACAAACGTAGATACTTGACAACAAAATCTTTCGGGGTCATATACATTTGACCATCTTTGTTGACACTGGCATACTATGCGTAGGAATAATGTTAAACATAAATGGGTACATATTATAACTTCTAAAATAACACATAGTATCATACAGTAACTCGTCTGATTTAATTTGCAAAATTAAGCAAGGATTTACGCAATAACCGGTAGTGTTTAGGTTAAAAAAGGAGGAGTGATTAACGTCAAGTAAGGTTCGAAAAATCGCCAAACAGGCTGATCAGTGATACTGTCACTGAAATTAACTCATTTTTAACCTCCCAAAACCGGTAGCCAAGACACTTAGTGAGATTTAATCTACGTGGTTTTCAACCGACATTCTAATTCCCAATATCAGGTTGTAATCTCATGGAGGCATAATCGGCTCCGAGGTTTTTATAGAACTTACGGACAATGTAACAAACGTGTAATGAGGCCGAGCAGTGGAACGACAGCTTATCTTTTAAGGATGACTATCATAATGCATGAAAGGATATGATTGAGAAACTTTCTAGGATATTGGAACATTATAATTCTTAGAAGGGTTTCGATGGTTGATTACTTCAAATTGTAAGAAAAGACTGTAATTCAGTCTATTGATCAGAACTTTACCTCGGTCAAATATAGCCACACCTAATTCCATTACACAGTTCGTATTTTGTCCACTTGTGTTGAATTTAACTTAGTTCATTGGGAAGCTCATACTACGGTTAACTTAGAGTATGCAAAAAATACTCTTATCAAACAGAGCTACTTGAAGGCAACTAGCAAAAATGCCTGGAATACGTTTAGGACCTACCAGGTATAGGTGGATTTCTTAAAAATAGCTTGCGCTGATACTTTATTTAAGCTTCGGAAATAAAGTGAGCGAGGGAGTTTGCCACTTGACTTGTTTGAGTTATACTATTTTTGATAGGATGATCGGTAACATGAGTTTGACGTATATACAAATTTTACCTGGCATTTATCAACCCTTCACCGTCAGTATTATTGAATAATGGCCGACTGTTTATTAGCAAGCGAACACACCATAAACTGGTGTATAGTGTCAGTCAGTCGGCAACAACGTAAATCTTCGTACGTATGTACATCAGTTCAAGTTGCCATACCACGGTAGCACACAGAGACCGTATTGTCAATTCAAATCGCATAGTGCTAGAGGTAGAAGTTTTAGCAGTAATCGTACAGATTAGGGTTTGAAGAGTATAATCTAGTGAGATTTGACAAGAGAAAGATGGTCATTAGGAATTCAGAATAGAATCTGAGAGAACACCAACAGTGGATGGATCTGAGCCATTTCAAACAATTTTGAGCCATATTATTCAAAGTCTCTAACCATCGGTTATCATCTCGCGAACCTCATCCAGGTAGTCTACATCTATCAACATGGCTCAATCCACTTGTCAGTGACTACATAGATTTGTGCCATGTTTTGGTTTTTCCGCCCCTAACTTTCTTCAAACCTACTCCTTCGACACAAAACATCGCTCGACGAGGTGGTTGGGCATAAGTAGCGCATGTCCCAACCATCTCCACTGATGAAGATTCACTACTCCGTCAATCGACTTGCCATCCTCACCAAGTACCCTTTTTCTGACAACAGTATTGATTACTCGATTGTCCCAGGATACACGAGCAATGCTTCAAAGACACCTATGGTCGAATACTAGTAACCTACAAACATCCTCTTTTCCTAGTGTCCATGTTTCACAGCCATAAAGTAGGACGGAGCGAATAGCTGAGCAGTGAATCCGTCTTTTGGTTAGCCAACGGATATCTCGCTTATGCCATAAGTGACGTAAGTTGGCGACAGCTAGTCGAGCCTTCTATATCCGTGCCGATATTTCGTCAGACACCAGGCAATCAGCACTGATGAGGCTCCAAAGATAAGTGAAGTGGTCAACACGTTCAACTACTTCACTCCCTGTCATAAGTTCAGGTGCCAACGCAGGGGGCAATGCTGAAGCAAAATCTTGCATTTCGAGGGTGAGAATCGCATCCCGAAAATGCTTGCATTGTTTCTCAAGGTGTTCAGACGACTGAACTTTATCAGTGTCTTCACTAAGTAGAACTATATCATCGGCATAACTCAGCTAGTAGTGAGCCTGCATAAGGTTAATTACTTCTTTGGTGCACCTTTTAATGATAGACACTGCCACAGAACCTCACGATCGACAGAGCTGAATGCCGCCTTAAGGTTAAGGAATACAACTAAAGTGGGACGCTGAAATGTGTGTCTGTTCCGGGACCTGACAAAGAGTGAATACATAGTCTATACATCCACGTCCAGGTCTGAAGCCAGGCTGGTTTTCTCTAGTTTGCTCTTCACGAGCTCTAGTTAGGCGTCTAATTATTATCGAGGCTAACATCGTAGACACTATATTAGCTAATGTGGTATTGCAACCTGAGCTAATGTACATACGTACGAAGTTCTACGTTGCAACTGACTGACTGATATTAGCTAGACTGATTCTTCTGTGATTGCAACAAGAGAAATTTTGTCATTTCTTATATATTGGGACAATCAGGGATTGAGAACAGTCATATGGGATTGTGTCCGGTTCCCGAATTCTACCTAAGGTCTCACTCAACCTAACTGCTAAAACTGGACCATTATCCTTAAAAATCTCAGGAGTCACTGCTCTCCCTTGCCTTAGATTCCCTATAGCTTTTTTAACTTCATTAAGAGTCAGAGGACTTACATCAGTTTGACATTGAAGTTGACTGAAGACCGTGGGTAACGGAAGAGTAGATGAGGACTAGTTGAATTGATCCCTAAAGTGTTCTACACATCGAACCAATCTACTGGATTGAGAATGAACAATACGCCCATCTTTTTCCGAGATAGTCTCACTAACAGTCAGATTTCTAATTCCGGTTTCCTTTATAACTCTGACTAGTTGTCTACTGTTACCTTCGTAAAAGCAGACGAGACCAAACTAGTCATAATCAATCCTTCCTACACCTCTTAATAACTCTCTTATTTCCACCGTGTATAGTGTCGTACCCCATGAATAAAACACGAACCCAGTAATTGCAGAAATTATCTATAAACTACGTGTGTTTACCTACAAGTGTTTTTGTAGCTTATCTACGGTAGAACCGCTGGATTTGCAGTATAATAATGCTGCAGTAAGTGTCTGAGACTTTTAATATGGACCGATTAGATCGGTGGAGGCATGTGTTATACACGTTAATTCTGTGTGATATTATGAAATATTCCTCCATTAATTAAAAAAGCTGAGTGAGATAAATGATAACATCATTCTAATAGAAAACAAGTACATGATTAAAGAGTATTGACTACAATAAACACTGTTAACCGACCTTATTAAAAACTGAACGTAGGTCTTCCGTATATGATTTCGAATGTACTGCCTAAAACAAATAATAATAAAAAATATTTTTTGGTTGATTGACACTTAAATAGTACCAAAACCAACGTTCTACACATTGATAAACTATGCTTTTGGATACAACTATTTTATTAGGCGCAAAGGCTTAGAGTTGGATTTATACGAGACTTCTGCATATATGAATTTAGATGATCGTAAGGAGTTTTCCGAGATTTGTTTGAATACAGTAAGACTTAAAACTCTGGTTGTGATATACTCAGTCATTGTCTATTGTGGATGGAGATTTCGAGACTAATAACGGACATTTGAGGAGTCCTCGTCGATAACTGAAATACGATGATAAGAGGTATCCTGAATGATAGCCATCCACAAAACTAAATAAGTAGCGAAACCTAGTAAACTGAGATCAAGGATTAGATCACTAGCTTGAAAAGTAGGGTTTTATTAATCCGACGAATATACAAAATCAGATTTCATGAACGATTGGGGGAAATTAATTTTGTGAGCTACCTGCTTTTTAATGAATTGAAGCTTCACTGTCAGACATAACTCTTTTCCATAAGACCATTATCTTGATAGATTTTTGGATTTCAAATGTTCTCTAAAGTTTTCTGATAGAAAAGTGACTAATTTTAGGTGATAATACTATTAAGAGTGAAATTTTAAAGTAAAAATAAGTTCTAATTATTTAAATTTGACGTCCCTTGAAATTACATAAACGAACCCGAGATGAGGATTAAATACACCAGAGAAAATATAAGGTGGAAATTTCAGCGAATATGAGTGTAAGGCAAGTGACTTATAAAACGCCGTGACGCTAATGACGAGATCGCAAAACGAACGCGCAGGATTCAGATTAGGCTATAACACCATAATTTTGAGTCACAGGAAACTTACCTGAATCATGAATGGAGTTAAGAATTTAAGGAAATATGTTATAGTTAGTGTAAAAACAGGTACAACAAGTAATGTATGAAGTGCCTTGAGTATATTACTTAATATACTGACCACACATTTTATGAAATTGTTTGGTAATCGTTTGCAACCTTGATTGTCTTTGATTGATTACACACGTACCGCTCACTATGTTCATTATGTATTATTTACTCTATTTATCACATATCTTTTAACTATTATCATGAGAAACTCATGTCCTTAACCCTAATAGACTTACCATGTGGGGGAAGGGAATGAATCTCGCGCTGTTTCAACTACAACAACCTTGAGGTGTTGAAAAATAGTTTCAGTGGTGTGGCTGAACTGACAGAACTGTCCTTTTGGTTACAAGTGCTTGCGAGTGGGTTAGCTTGACTAACTTGTTCCGACAGTCCGACTCACCATAATCGACCTCCAATTTTTGAAAGTCCTACAATAATACGCCCCGAATAGCGATTACATATACTACCGTTGGTTAGTCGTAAAAATTGTCTTTGCATCTTGCATTGGAGCACAGTCAGCGCTCCTTGATATGGATAATTCAACTGTTATACCATCCATATTTGCCTACAGCCTTGTGGTCAAGTAGCTTGTTAACAATAATAGGTCGGTTAAGTGTTGTATTCTTGAACTTCTTGGACATCTTCAAGTTGATTATTCTCAAAATGCCATACTGATTAGGAGGTTCTGCCACACCGTCTGAAACTGCTGTTTGGACCCAAATTAGACATTTTTCGTAGTACTCTATGGAGTGGCAATACTTGAAAAGCAAGATGTTCGATTTAATGAAAAATATATTTCAAGCATTCGAGTGTAAGCAGAGTGTATGCGTGGAAATCGGCTAGCTTAGTGTTGTGAATTTTGGTCAGTTTTGATTGATCAACATTATATCTCACTGATATAGTGTATAAATATTAGACAACTAATTTGATCAGGTTCAAGGGCAGACAACAAACATAAAAGCCAGGATATGCCTAGACGGACTTACTTATGTAGCTGGCTTAAAGTAATATGACTGATGGAAACATGATGATCTATTTAGTTGACAAGCTGTTAACTATTCATTGCGACGAATCTTTACACATATACAACTCAAGGGGATCTGTTACTAATTGATAAGTTCTGTTGATCATGAAGTTAGTGATATAACCTTCGCAGCCTTATTTTATGCACTTCTAAACACTTGAATTGACTAACAAATAGTGAGTGATTTTTCTTCTTCTGTTGATCAATATAATTTACTCTCTGTATTTTGAAATGAGTTCTGTTTTGTTTTCTGTGTATACAATCAGAACAGTCTCGTGAATCCTTTTGTATAAATCGCATCGCACACTCATATTGTTCAAGTGGTGGAATATCAGAGTTTGAATAACTGTATACTGAAGCGTAATTTTCATCACTAAGGTGTTCCAGGAAAGTCTACACCTAAGGATATTACATGCTGAAATAACTGGCTAATGCAAGCTGTCATATGTAATTTTCGGGTCCCAATCTTTAGGCTATGCGTCATCTTATTTAAAGTGGAATGTATTTATGGACAATTTTCTAGTTTTGTAGGTGTCTGATCAACTAACCCTTGCACAAAGTGAAAAGCGAACCTTGCAGACTTTTACCTTTCAAGGTTGAATCAGAATAATTGTTTTATTTGCTTAATCTTATGTTAAATTCTCTCAGCGGAACGATCACCAGGGTGACCAGGTAACCATGTTTTCATAAATGTTTTTGAGAAAACTACCAGGAATATATCCGTGACTCGAGCACGTTTTCTGAAGTGAAACTGGTATTATTGTGAATATTTCACACAAACTGTCCCTGAGGTTGATCATGCAATAACTCGTAAAGCTTATGCCGACCACTAAATATTCGACGAAAAAACTGCACCGCTCTCTGAGGTGAAATGTCGACTTCCTGTCTACTTATCTGTCTATCTACCTGGAATCTTGCCTTGTTGGAATTACAGAAAGCACGAACAACTACACAATATGTCGGTGGCGTTCAGCACCTTGAATATGCTAGTCTGACTGTGCGAACTTCGCTGAAATCATTCACTGAACAAAAGGACTGTAAGTTGTGTAACAGAACCATAAATAGAAGTTCACTTTCATTTATTATGAATAGGAAGAGATATGGGTTGTCAGCATCAACAGCCCTCCAAGATTCTTGATTATTAACCGACATGGTTGAAGTGTTATAATAAATCTTGGATACATTTGGAGATTATTGGGAAGCACTAGAGAGAATTGTGTTACAAAATATATTTTACTGGTAAATAAGTGTCCCCAAAATGTGCCATGTAGGTCTCTATCAATGAACTCGACGATGCATCTGTACAAGAATAGTGTTTGCAAATACTGATCATACCAACTACACATTTATCTTGGGATTCCTACATTCTTGATATTTTTTGATTGGTTTTGGAATCCTCGATTATAAAAATGGTTGTCATAAAGGCGTGGTAGAGCACTGAATATCCATAAGATCTTTAATCTGAAGTGTGTACAAATAGGTCGATTTCACAGGGCTTGTTCTAGCCTTTGGATGAATTATTTATTCCATTTTCCTGAGCTATTTATAGGTCTTTTGATCTCGTAAATTACTGGTTTGTAATCTTAGTTGTTTTATTCAAGTGTCCATGTGAATGCCTGCTTTGCATGACCGGCCTATTTTCTTTTACTGTAAAAACTTAGCCATGCTGATTCGCATCAAATTGCCTCAGTCATCTCCATTTCACTTTGTTTTCCCGTGTTTTTAGTCACTTGTCTGTCGGCGTTAACGACTGCATGAAATAAATCCAACCAACTGAACTATATGAACATGCTTCATAAGTGGCTTCGGGGGAAAGCCGTTTTTCTTCTTTTTAGTATCGACTGAAGATGGTTTGTGATTTCCCGAAGTCAGCATATACGTTTCTTAAAGCGGAGGTGAAACTTGAACTGTTGATCTATTTTATTTGCAGTCATAACTTTGCTTGGTAGAACCAAGGAACTCTCTGTCTCCTGTGATCATACTTATGTGGGTTATTTATCACGGAGATTTATAGCCGTTGTTATGTTTCTTCAAGAAACTGCAGGGTAAAAAAATCAGTAGAAGTAAAAGTGATAGAGATGTGACTGTGACAGAAACATCTCTATATACCTGCTGAACTAAAAAGGGATGTTAGAACATTCTCTAACATGTTTTAGCATGGATTGCCATCAGCGTATCGAACGGAACAAAAGTTGCAGAAATTTTTGAGCGAGCTTGCAAGTGTGTATTTGAGCGGATTTTTCAGTCGGTGTGATTTGTTGACGAAAGGCATCAGTGATACATTGTAATGTCGAGATCTATTATCATTAGGGTATATCTTGATCAGATTCTATGATTCCTCCTATACTTACGCCTGTTACCCTCAATGGAGCATAGGCCGCCCACCAGTTTTCTCCAACCAACTCTTTCCTGGGATTCCATTTCTAGTTCTTTCCAGTCTTTGTTCACTCTTCTCCTGTCTTTCTCTATTTCTAGGCCTAATGTGTTCCTTGGCCTTCCTCTTTTCCTTTGACCCTGAGGGTTCGAAGAGAGGGCTTGTCTCGTGACGCAGTTAGGTGCTTTTCGCAGTGTGTGTCTTATCCACTTCCACCACTTCTTTCTGATTTCCTCCTCCACTGGAATCTGTTTTGTTCTCTCCCAAAGTAAGTTGTTGCTGATGGTGTCTGGCCAACGAATACGAAGTATTTTGCGTAGACAACTGTTCATAAATAATTGTATCTTGTGGATGATGGAATTGATAGTTCTCTAAGTTTCCGCTCCATACAGTAGAACTGCCTTGACATTTGTATTGAAAATGCTGATTTTGGTTTTGGTTGAAAGTTGTTTGGACTTTCAGATATTTTTCAATTGTAGAAATGCAGCCCTTGCTTCGCTACAAAAATTTTTGACCACAGGTCCGATACCTATGATGGATCTAAGGATGGACACCTCTGAGTAGATTTCTACCAGAAAGAAACAACTGTCTAGTGCTTCCTAATTTTCAGTGAATTTTTTGACTTCGTTCGTGATCTCATTAGTATTTAACAATATCCATAAATCGCCAGGTGATTGGCGAAGTTTAAATCGTCCAGCTGCATCCTAGCTGTGCATTGGATACCGTGCTTCCCTCCAGTTGTTGACGTCTTCATAATCCATTCGATCACCAGGAGAAAGAGAAAGGGTGAGAGTAAGCAATCTTGCCTGACACCGATCTTCACTGAATTTAACTTAAAACCTTCTAAGTTATTTGAGTAGCACTTATTTCTTGTTCCTAGTAGCTAATAAGTTTTTGCCGTTTGAATGCCTTACAAAAAGGCAATATTCTCGCTACCGCCGGGGGATATAGTGTAGTCTTTCTATATGAGATCTTAAGTATATGCTGAAAAGTGTTTTGAAGGTCTGCTGAGTCAAGCAACTAATTCTACTGGAAAGAAACCTCTAGGCTGAATGTGCTTCATTAGCTGAAGATTAGTTCAGAGGCTTAGTTCTGTGTTCTAAAATAATTGTTTAATTCCACATTACCATTGAAACATAAACACAATTAAGTTAAATTTTTGATTCTTCATTAGGTAATACTCATCTGTTATTAATTTTCGAGGAAAAGATCTCAAGAAGAGAGCAGTAGGATGGATATAAAACATGAAAGACCTTTATTTTAAAAACAATTGCCTAAATAACTAGTTTTAAAAATCGAATTTGATTGGGCAGTCAGTAACAAAAAAACTTCATCTCAACTAGTTGTAGCATCAACTCGGACTTTAGGTTTTACGTTCTGAATAATATAAAAATTAAAAAACTTGTCTAAATCTTTTTGTTTAAGTTTTTCAACAAACATCAACTTTCAAAATCTCTGTTTCGAATGTGGAGTTTGCGGGAGATTTAATCATTTTGGTACAAATCAACTATACCTTAATTTGTAACCTTCTTGTTATTTGATAAAACTGATCAATGAGATCTTCCTAATTCAAACTATGCTTGTCTGGTTGGCCTGCAGTTCTTTTGGACTAATTTTTGACCTAAGGATACTATTCTGATTGAAATATAATTTGTTTGTTGACTATTAAATCCTAAATAATAATGAAAATGCGTGACCGTCATTCTGCCGAAGATAGTGTTGGTTTATCAACCGTTTTTGGTTGTTCTACACGTGAACTTCAGGGACTTATGCAGTTGCGTGGAGCCGAGGCTGTTGAGGTTATCAACAAAAGATTTGGTGGAGCTTCTGGGCTGTGTCAGCGTCTTAAAACGTCTCCAACTGAAGGTAAGCTACAACTTTACTTGTATATAAATTACTGTATCTTTTTATGTTTATTCTATTGCCTTGATTTAGTCAGTTAGATAACTAGATATTTTTTATTCTACCATAACAGTTTAACGTAATCAATTTACGTATTATTGTATTGCCTAAATTTTAAAAATAATTATTTCAGAGTGCTTGTTTCGGATTGATTCTTTGAACATGTGTAGATCATTCGATGTCTTCGGAGAGCTGACTATGATATAGAGCTGGATAGGGGACGAATCGATTTCATAGATAAAATTTTGAACTTTATTTATAACCTTTACTTGTATGTCATTCACTTTTCCTTTGAGCCAGTCATTTTGTCATTCACCATCATCAATTTACAGATGACGTTACATACTGAGTATTTTCATCTATGGAACCATTGGAAATCGGTCTCGGTTAATCATTTGTTAAATCTCAGTGTATATCTCCTTAAAAGTGGACCTTTGTATCTCCATGGGAGATGAAAACCAAACCATCCAGGGTTATTGCAAAGCAAAGATATTTGTATGGAGCAAATAGCGGGTAGATTATTTCTAGTAAGAACACAAAATAGTGGGAGTTTGGCATAATGAGTGGATAGCATGCATGACATATATAATGAACTAGTATTGTTTTTTAAGTAGACCACTTTTGTTTATACATCATTTTGTAGAAATATTAAGTTACCATTTTTGAGCAATTAACCTCAAAATTCGATGATCCGAAATGTCATTATCTTGGTATATTGATACAGTGAATACTTGTGTGGTGTCGAAAATCTTTAATGCAGTAGCTGCTTTTTGTCAACAAATCAGTTGATAAGAAAGTATTCTCCTTTAGTTCACCCAAGACGTATTCAAGAAATATCAAGTAAAAAAGTATTCTCATCATCAACGAAACAACCTGGCGATTGTAGATTGAATAGTAGAAGTGATAAGGTTAAATATGATAGGGCGAGACTGTAATAAGAAAAGAACTATTTAAGATGTTTTTCTGAAGTTTAATAATCTTCAACCGACAAAATTCATATGAGAAATCCTCAGTCTTGTAGTTGGTATGACTTATTTGTTCAAGTTCCATTACCACTCATTTCTACCATGACAAAAGCTAATATACATATATAGTTGATAAATGCCTCTGAAAGGGCTAATTTGTTTGGACTTGTGTCAGGTAGATCTTTTGAAATTCTAACGCTTTTAATGGTTGTTTCTAATAATATGCAGAATGCAGTATGGTTGGTGATGATTTCTTTTAAACCACCGAAAAAATAAAAAAACACTTTACTGGCTTACGTTTGATTGCTATCGGTGCTTAAAAACACGAAACAGGGTATAATATCCACGAATAAGACTAGTAAAAGATACATCTAGTAGGAGTAAACTGTGTTTAAATACTAGAATATGAATATGAAAGTTTGAAATACAAAGAATTACAATCATAAATTGTCTAGAAGTTGGAAAATATCTGCAAACGCCTTAGTTGTCTGTCACAGCTGAGTGGAAATGCAATCTGAATTTATAGTTGAACTAAAATAATGAGTAATTTATCAATAGTAACATTTTTGTAACTGCTTTGTGTCACTGGCCGAAAATGCAGTAGAAGGTTTGAGCTTACATTTCAATGGTAGCCGATGAAACGGTGTTTACTTTATGATAACGTCTGAAGATCTAAGCACAACTTCACTTTTGATGAATAATAGCTTCGGTTTTATTTTGAAATCTTTAGTTAAAAATATAGCAGTTTGTTATTAGAAACGGGCATACAAGTAGGAAAGAGGTTTAAAAACGTAATTTATATACATTTTGGTCCCAAAGGAATTAAAAACTACTTGAGAGCATGGTTTTTAAACCATTGGTCACTGGCAGTAGCAGGTAACAAAATTTCTGTGGTAAAAGGAGTCTTATTTTTTATTTACTCAAATGACGTATTACTCCTGAAAGTTACGGTGTTGAAATACTTGTTATTGATTGCGATCAAACAAGAAGTTCAGGGAATAAATTTAAACTACCTTCAGTACTACAACAAATAAATTTACCTTTGTCCTGTTGGAGAATTGATGTTGTAAGTTGAGTAAAGAATGATGCTTGTGAAAAGCTAGTATCATTATAACTAAATCAGCTGAGCTAGGTGAGTAAAACTTTCTGTTGGTCATTATATCCTATATATTGCGTTAGAGATTATTAAACTGAAGCTTCTTTCAAAAAAACTCTGAGTTCGAATGGTATAATGTATTTTAATTTTATATTTGCAGTCTGAACCTTATGTTGTAATTAGACTTAAAACGAGCAATTATTTTCTTCCGGTGGAATGTGACTAATAATTTGATGTTACAGCTTAAATAGGATCAACTTGTAATCGACCATCAATATTCATGAGTAAAATTTTCTAGATTGATAGCAACAATGCTTTAAATTAAAATTTGCCTAAGGAAAATGATGTTGATTGGACTTCATTGCCATCAAATAATAATAGAATATGTTTATCACGATATCCGATATCACAATTTACTTTTCTCTTTCGATGAAACTAGGTGTATGCAGTATTGTATGATTAGGTCATACTATTTTTCAAGTGTTTGTGAATAAATGTGTTTAAATTTTTATTTCCAGTTTTCTTAAAATGGTAAACTGTTAGCTCTCCGTTATGAAAGAGTCTTAAATCCGTTAACTTTTTGCGTAGTAAAATAGCAAACTTGAATCCAGTATTTCATAACAATGGAATCAGGGTTAAGGCATTTACTTATCGATGAAACTGTGTGGTAGTGCTACTACACCACTGATTTAATTATGACATGTTTTCAACACAACCTGTGTTCGTTTCAATGCCAAACTGTTGATGCACATTTCACAAATGATCCTGAACGATGGGGAAATATCATTTTAATTTTCAACAGAGTGAAGTTTAAAATTAGTATTTATCCAAAAACCTTGTTATGTACAAGTAGGCCAAAAAGTATTAGTAGAATAGCCACAACATCAGCTAGCAAAAATATCATAAACAACAACTGTGATGTGAGCATTATTAATTAAAACCACGAAAAATATGAACAACTTTTAGTTTCTAAATGAGCAACTTTTTAAATTTTTGATTATCTGGTATCAAAATGGGTGATTGATTAGAACCAGTCTATATTCTATCTCCTTTTTCAAATCCATAACCTTCTTTAAATAGTGAGTAATAGAATGTATAGCAAAAGTAAATCTTGACTTTTCCAAGCATAGTTTATACTACTCAGTCAGTCAGTCATATGCAACGTAGAACTTGGTACATAAGTACATCAGTTCATGTTGCCATACCACATCAGCACAGAGATATAATTGTCAATTCAAATCCAATAGTAGTAGAGGTAGTAAGGGAATTAGAAGTAATCGGAGAGGTTAGGGTTAGAAGATACTATTCAAGAAGTATGATACAGTGAGAAAAGTTTAGAGAGTCGAAACTAGAGGTGTTGAAGAATCCAGAAGATTAGGGTTTGAGAGAACACAAAGAATAAATGCACCGGCGCCATTGAAAACGATTTTGAGCCATGTCATTCAGGGTCTCTAACCATCGATTATTATCATCTCGCGGACCCCAACCAGGTACTACTACTACTACTACTACTACTACTACTACTACTACTACTACTACTACTACTACTACTACTACTACTACTACTACTACTACTACTACTACTGTTCGTATATCATTCACAGTATCGTCTATTTCAATTACTTAATCTTCCATCTTAATCCAGAAGACTATTATTTTTGAATTTCGGTAAACAGCCACTTCATCGTCATTACCCTTGTACTTTTAGTACCATGTTTGAGAATAACTCTAAGGATTTCATTGCTTTTAAACAATCGAATGAAATGAGTGAATCTGTAGACAATAGATATGAATAGTTTGTACTTTAGATCTATACAGTACAACTTATTGATAGTAAATTTATTTTTAAGCATTTGTGGTTGTTTTAATCCTTTATCGGAATTCTCATTTATCAAATATATTGTTAAATGATAAATTTTTCTTTTTCAAGCATTCGCTACACATGAGTTTTCGACAATCTAATTTTGAACAGTTTTCAGAACTTACAATGCTGACACTTATACAGAAGTCTTTGTGTATTACCTATTAAAACTTTAATAATGAATTTACATTGGCTGTTGATACAATGAAAACCTTTTTCACTCGGTCAAAAGTTCGCTATTATTAAGCTAGTTTAGAAAGTTCGTAAAAATAAGACGTGATTTTCAAGTAATTTTCCAGCTGTAAACTGTATGATATTAGCAGGGAAACACTAAATAAAAATGATGAAGTCATTTTATAGTGAACTAGTGAAATATTATGTTCTATAATGTAGGTTTAATTTTACTGTAGAGTTAGTTTTTAAATAAATACTATTTTCATGAGTAGTGCAGTTATTTAGTTTGTAGTTTTATGGTGATTTTGTTTAGCAGTTGGAAATTATTTGTCAGTAACATTATGATGAGTTTAATATTTTACTACCAATGTATCGTAAAGTAATAACACCAAGTTTCGTTATTTTTACTCCTGAATTAAATTCTTCAGATCACTGATTAAAAATCGATAAGTGATAAAGCTATTACAAATCTTTCTAGAAACTAATCTTAGAGAAGTTTTAACATGATACGGTGCATTACATGCTTCAATTTTCTTAAATTACAGTTTAGTCATTATTTCTTGTTCACATTTCAAGGTTTATCAAGTCATGATTTGGCTAAACGTCGTGAAGTCTTCGGGACCAATGTAATTCCACCAACACCTCCAAAAAGTTTTTTCCAACTTATGTGGGAAGCTTTACAAGATGTAACTTTGATTGTTTTAATGGTGGCAGCAGGTGTATCACTTCTATTGGCATTATACTCAAAATGTAAGTTATTATTACTGATATTGTATTAATGCGATACTTTTTCTCTAAATTATTGACAATCAGTTAAAAATATCAGTTTCTGTACAGAAATGTATTTATACTTTTTGGTAAACATCATTATTGTTTATAATATTTCATTTAAGACTAGGTTTCTAAAAGATATAATCTTCACACACATTCTATTGAACAAAATGATTGGTGATTGTTTCAAGTATAATATTTTTCACAATAGTAAACAGAAATACTTTCAAACATTGCAAATAGAGCTGATATGAGCAACAGGTATGGAATACTAACAAAAACGTGAAGATAAAAATTTGACAATTCAAGCAGTTCATAACAATCAAATTGTTTGATTGAGAAATTGAGTTAAAGATTATTTCGATCCATGGACAATCTGAGTAAAAACGAAACCTTATCTGTTGCACATGACTGACTGACAGACTGTCTACGCATGAACTCTCAGAACTTACCGCGAATTTGCTGATAGCAAAGTCAATAAGTTTAATTTCAACTGGTGATAACATTGAAGACTGATTTTAAGTTCATGTTTAATTTAGAAAATAAGGAATTTGACCTAAATATTAATATGTTTAATCAGCATCAGTACCAGGCATGACACTCATAAATTTTGTGTGTAAACGAAAATGTCTAAAATCGTAGTAAGGACCCCATGATTTATGTATTGTCTAACAGTTATATCGTCATGGATACTAGAGAATAAATTCTATAACCCTGTAAATTGACTGACATATTGTAAGCTAATAGAGAAAATATACTTACTACTTTCTGGTTTTCATTAGTCTTTTGACTGACTTTAAATTACTACAGGGAGATCAAGTGTATCTTTACTTATGTTTGCTGTAAAGTGGGAACCTGACAACATTTTAAATGACTGGTTACAGGTTTGGTTGTGGTAGTAATTTAAGTTAGTTCTGTTTTGTTAAGTCATCACTAAATATATATATATATGTCTGTGTGATTTCCTGTCTCCTCAACAGCTATAAATTCTATAGGAAAAAACTACTAGTCTTCTACTATTGTCATTATTTTAATTTTTTTCATCCACATAATATCGATTATCTAAATTGATTAGAATGAGAGTTAGATTATTTTTCATTGAATCACCGTATTACTTGAATTAACACTATCATTATTTCATTCTTACACTGTTGTACTTGTTAGTTTTATTTCGTCGTGCTGACGGAGACATTTTTACCATGCTCTAGGTTGATATTCACTGACTGAAAAGAATGACACTTCTCTAATAATGTGAAGTTGAAAATCTTGACATCTTGACATCTCAAAGATTGAATACTCTAAGTTTTTAATCCGCAGCTATATTTAACGAATAGTGATAAAAGTTTAATTTAAATGAGAAAAAAGTAACGACAATTCAATTCACATACTTACTATATAGCATTGGATAAGAATCATTGTTCTGCATATAAAACTAAACTTAATTATTTAATCATAGTTTAACTGTAATGAGGATGGTATTTACTCTTTTTACTCTTAATTTTTGAAAAAAACGTATCCTACTCTTAGACTCTTACGATTCCATCTCTCTCTATTAAAAAGAAATACGTTGAAAAGGCATTTTTTATTTTACACATTCCATTTTCGTTACATTTATCTCAACTTTTTTTACCTATTAATTTTCAGTTGTCTCTTGAAGTTTTTCTCCCCCTCTTTTTTTTTGCTTTTTGTCACTTTGCTCCAGAAATGAATACATGTATGTATGCGAGTATGTATTAATTGGTTTGTATGTTAAAAGCTTAGATAAAATGTCATTTAATTTTTCAACAATAGTGAAGGGTAATTTTGAGAAGACAATATTGGGAAAAGAATATTTGGAGTAAGAAGAATGAAGTTGATTAATCAACGAAACTTATCATTTTATTTAGTAAATAATGAGATGATGAAAATGAAAAGTAGGAGGTAATGATTCCAAATGACGTGAAATTAATTGATCACTCACTTATTAAGCATCAGGCAAAAAGTATGTATACATTTGGCTTTAGTTCTGTTTCCCTTTCAAGGAGGACCTCATTTTTAGTTTTGAATGGAATTATTCATTATTGTTGAAATTTATGTATAAATCCATCATTCATAATACATGGTAGAATAATTTCAGGAGACATATAAGATAATTATCTAATTTCTAGCTCAAAATTGTCGTACCAGATAATTTTTGGAGTAAGATTTGCTGATGAAACTAACTATTCTTTTTATTTTTCTCTACATTAAACTCTGTACAATCAAAGGTATGAACTATGAAGTATCACAGAATATCTAGTTAGGTTACTTGTTTAGATCTGTGCAATTCAGAGGTTTTTAAATGAAGATTTGACACAAGCTAGAGAATTGTGGAAAATGGAAGTCATGGTCTTTGTCTTACTACATACATGATACTACTTACTCATTGAATCAGAGCTCAGTGTTCCTGGTTGTAGTCAGTGATATAACTGGTGTTTATCAGTGACTGACATTTAGATAGATGTCCCAAATATCTCGTTTAAATTTATTTATTGTGGAGTTAATCAGGTTCAGAGTAAGGTAGTTATTGATTTACAGAAGGCTCGATTGGCTTATGCCAACTTGCATCATTTATGGTGAAGGCGAGATATCCGTTTGCTGATTAAAGGACGAGTGTACTGCGTGGTAGTTCGCTCCGTCCTACTTTATGGCTGTGAAATATTGACAGTGAGAGTAAAAGATATTCGTAGGTAACTTGTTTTCGATCATAGGTGTCTCTGAAGCATTGCTCGAGTATCGTGGGACAACCGAGTAAGCAATGCTGCTGTTAGAAAACAGGTGCTAGGTAAGGATGACAGGTCAATAGATGAAGTAATGAAACTTCATCAGTTGAGGTGGTTGGGACATGTGTTACGTATGCCTAACCATCGACTGCCTCGTCGAGCTACGTTTTGCGATGTAGGCATAGGTTGGATGAAAGCTAGTGGCGGCCAAACCAAAACATGGCACAACTCCACGAAGACACTGACAGGTGGACTGAGTCATATTGGTAGATGTAGGCTACCTGGTTGGGGTCCGCGAGATGATAATAATCTATTGTTAGAGACCTTGAACGACATGGCTCAAAACCGTATGCGATGGCGCAGGTGCATTTACTCTCTGTGTTTTATGAAATCCTAACTTTCTAAATTAATCATAACTTCTATCTTTCTCTTCCTAAATTTACCTCATTGAATTATACCTTTTGAATAACATCTGCGAAACCTAATCTCTCCGATTGCTTCTAATACTTTTACTACCTCTACTACTATGGGATTTGAATTGACAATTATATCTCTGTGCTAACGTAGTATGGCAACTTGAACTGCTGTACTTACGTGCAAAGTTCTACTTTGCTGTTGATGATGATGATGATAATGATGAAAGAAGTTGATATGAATAAAAGTGAAAAATTTACAAATATCAACTGTTGGTATATATTTAAAGTATATCGTAATGATCTCTAACCTATTGTTCGTTGTTTTTTACCAACCATTTATCGCTTGAATTCACTTATTACATTCAGTCGAAGATTTCCATGCGGAAAGAAACGCGCTTTCTTGAATCCACTGCGAGACACTATTAAATAAGTATACGATAATTATTTTTAAATTCTTTTAGCACTGAAAACTTTCAAGTAAAAAAGTGCTACTGATTACCATAAGTCAATTAGTAAGAATTAGAATATGTTATCCATTTTAAATATTGTGCAGTACAAAGCTAGAAATTAGTTTCAACTGTATTAAAGGATTTTTTCTACTTTCAACTTGACACTTAGTAAAGAATAAATGGAAAGTATATAGTTTTACATAAATGAAACTTGTACTCTTCGTTAAGCATATAGAAGATTATTACATATGTATGCTGATATTTATCTCTGTAAGGGAATTTACCAGCATTTTTATCATAAAACACTGAATGGGTATTAACTATCATAGTAATTCACTGTTACTAGACGGTTATTTTTAAGTTCTTCAGCTTTCGTTCATTTTCAATAGGCCGGGCAAAGTGAAACTAAATGTGTTCGGTTATATTATTGTAGATAAGTGTTTTTTCTTCTATAACTGTCTATACTCTATTGCCTATGTATAATTACAATAGGATGAGAAAGAATTGATGAGTGCGTGTGTATATACAAAAATAGTCGACCGATCGTTTTTATATTTGTTAATTGTCATTGTCTAACTATGTACATCTGAACAGTAAATGCAAAATTCAATATTATAGCAGAATGTATGCCATTTTAGGGTGTTTATTAGAAAATTACTCAAGTATTCTACTAACCTACTACCACTTTCATATACGATGTAAATTATCAACCAATCACTGTTCTGTACAAAGAAATCATTTGTAAATCTAAAAAAAAGCAAACAACAGAGACTCTGTTATTCATGACTACTTCAATAGTGTGTCTATCTATCTAGTTTAGATAAGTTTAGAGAGGAAAAATAACAAATTTAGAAGAAAATTTCTATGAAAAACATCCAATGAATTGTCATTAAAATAGAAATCAATTGATATATATATATATATATATATATATATATATATATATATATATATATAAGAGAAATGTGTATATGAATGTGACTTTTTCCCATTAAAATCATCCAATTGACTTTCATAGGAAAGGACAGATTTCAAGTGTACTAGGCAAATGATTCTTATCATCAATCATTAATGATGAACAAAAAAAAATAATAATCATTTTTATGAATTTATGGTAGTATTAATGTTCTTCCTTTTTATTGTAAGAACATTTTTACAATGAAGGAAACAGTTGAATTTAATTTTGAACTGTATTTTCCATCAATATGATTATCATCATTTATCATTAAAAAATAGTTAAAGAATCATTAAATGCATATACGATTTAAGTAGTTTAGCTGTTCTGTGGAGTTGTGTTTTTTTTTAATTGGTAGTCATATTTTTAAAATATGAGTGGAACGTTGTATAAGTTCCTCCATTAAGTGAAGAGAAATACTAAGTCTAACACTGATCATATGGAAGAATACGCACAGATTTATTTTCTCATATTTAATTGCAGCTAATCTGATGCATCAAATCAAATCCTAGTAAGAATACTTATATTACTCAACAGCTAGATGTACTAGTATTATTAAGTAACAGTTACTACTAACAGTCACCTATAAACGAATGACATGTGCGCAAAATAATACACTCGTGTGATCTTATAGAAGGTTTCTACGATGAAAATAAGCCAGATTATATCAAACTTGACAATGTTTACATTACCTTTTGAAATGTTTCATCCTTATCGTGATATTCACTTAATCTAATATTTTCTAACATTTAGCAAATAAACATTAGCCGAATAAACGACCCAGACTAGTTTCGTGTTAGAAGAATGCTATTCTATAGTTCATAAAACTCGTGCTTTTTATAGATTCGGTACATTTTAGTCTACTAGTTAGTTTTTTAATCTAAAGTGCTGCACAACGCTGTTTATATAAATGAAATGGGCGCAATCATTTGTTACGTATGCCTTGTTTAGGGTAAGCAGCAATCTAAATTCCATATACAACTATAATAACAATAAGTGATTGCAAAACCTTTTAAAAATATCAAATTTGTTCGTGAAAAATACACTTTTTCAATTTAAATCTAGAAGTGACTAACTAAAATGTTATATGGAACTACTCATCAGTTTCAACACCATGAAAGTTCCATGACACAGTAAGATTTCAAATGTTATACTTTACTGTAAACCACAGTGTGTTTAGATACAAAAGAATAACTAGACAACATTATTAGGGCTCATAAAGACTGACAAAGAGCGATTACCCATTCTAAGATGAAGATAAAGTGAATGATACAATATAATCTCATTCTTGACACACGTGATCACTATGACCATTGTATACAGTTAGCGATTTATTATGGATAGTATAAATAATTTTTTGAGTTATGAGGATTTGGAAAGAAATCTGAAGATATTACAATTCAGAGATAGTGGGTACCATTGATAAGTTCTTATTAAATCTATAAAAACTGAGTATTCAAAGATACTGGAAGTTAGAAAATACCAACATATATGATAATATAGGTTAAAATGTCACATACTACATGAACTATTTAGTAAAAAGAATTAACCCCCTACGGTAATCTGTTAATTAGATTTAATGTTCACCAAGTTAATAGTTAGGGAAAATTTGATAAATTCATTTTTAATCGCTTTTATTGCAGTCATTTATATACGGAGTATGAACAAAACCATTCTGAATTATGTCTTTTTTTTATTGCTAAAGGCAACATAACTAATTAGTAAGATCTAATTGTATACGATGCTGAAATTTTTATTTATTCATGGATACATGTTGTTACCAGTTCATCAATTCTCGGTTAAATACAGAAAGATTTAGTCTATAAAGAGCTGATTTCGTTAAATATAATTTACAACGTAACAAATTCTTCTGTTTATATGTTAACTAATCAGAATTTGAAGGTAAATGCGCAGATGATTTTATTCCTTAAATAACTTTGATATCACATCCTTTAAAAAAATCTTTATATCGAATCAGTTTCTTAGAAAATTCACTGTACATAGTTAATATATTAACGTGCAATTGACAACTAATATATACTCTATCAAAGTCAAGTACCTGGATTAGCTATTTTTATATTCACAGTTGGAGTTGTGTACAACTTTCTAATATGAACATACGCTGTGAAATAAAGTTGAAATATCAGATGCAAAAAACAAACATAATAAAAGTTATGACTGAAAATACAAACTTTAATGGTAAATCTATTAATATACAGTATTTACTCACAAAATGCACAAGAACAAAAACCAACTGATAGCGTTGAACTTAGTATATTTAATAAATAATGAGAAAGCTTAAAATAACCGTAACCATTTTTATTTTTATTCCATACAACTAGCCGTTGTATAACATATGAAATTTTACTTGATTCTTGTTCACGTTAATTAACAATTTATACACTTTCTATGGATATAAAACTCACAATTGGATTTTGTAGGCTTGATTTTAGTCAAAAATCGATTAGAATCAATTAATCATTAGGTAGTGAGGCTTATGGCTTGTAGAAGTAAATGATGAAGCAAACAAACAAAAAAAATCATAATTATCCAAGTGAGCTAGAAAACTTCATTGAGAAAGTTGATTATTTAAATTGTGTTTTTTTTTACTAACAGTTATTAGTTTTGATTCTTTATTAGTTTTGCTTAGTTTTTGATTTCCTAAATATAATTTAAAATATAATTAAACAGTTGCATATATTAAGTTTTTATTGCATCAGAACTTTTTTGCCTTATAAATACATATATATGTGTACACAATATGGCAGATAAGTTAGAGTTTCCAAATATTGTATGCTTGCATGTAGGTAGGTGTATGTGTATGAATAATAGAAGAGAGATGAATATACATACAAATGATTTATCACTATCATAATACAATCATATGACTTTAGCTATGTTAGCTGCAACACTGGTATGAATAAACTTTTCTCACTTGTATTGTATTGTTTGAAATTTTTAATAAGATAATTTTTTTCTGTTTTCTGTGATAATTTTTGAACACAGATCCTAGTAAATATCATTTTTATTGAATATTTCTTATGTTTACGAATAAAAGTCTATGCATACATCAGTGATGAATAAAAAAAATCATCAACAAATATCATGACTTAACTTGTTAATTTCAAATGTTAAAATGATCTATTTATTTAACCTGAATATGATTACTAGTAAATGATTTTTACTTAAGTACATATTAGATTTTAAAGTCCACAATCGATTTCACTGTGTTGTCAATTTTCTCCTGTAATTCGATAAAGAGCGATGGAAAGATTGTCTTCTTATTATGTATGTGATATTACTGTTACTCGTTTTGTTGTGGGTATGCTACTTTCATATGAATAAGCAAGAAACTACAGTAACCTATCAAGTTGTCTATGTTGTACGTTAACTATGAAATTGAATTTCCTGTCAGTCATGTGTTAAGTGAAAAACCGTTGACAACAGTTTTACAAGAATGTCATATCATGACAGCAAATTTTCTGTAATTTAAAAAAAAACAGAATGAAACCTATTTTTTCCGGTGTCATCAGAATGGAATTTGTAAGATTACAGCACGTTTTCTTTAATTAGATATTTTTTCTAACTAGAAAGAAGGCATTTATAATTTTTTTTTCTAGAGAAGGTATTATTTATAGTAGTGGTTTCGACTACACAATGATGTTAATATTTAAGAAAAGTCAAGAAGCTTGTTGTTCAAATTATCATTGACAATGTACACTGATGACTATAAACGAGATCAAATCCAGAATATTGAATTTTCTTGGAGAACGATATATGTTTATATCACGGATAATCGTTCAATTCAATCTTTGATATCATTCTCACTCTTTAGGTTACTGTTTCCTACTAGATTTTTAGAAGTTGTTTCGTGACAGATCATCATAGGTTTCAGTTGTAAAGTCGTATTTGTTGGATGTCTAAAAACCAAGTTTTGTAGCTAGTCAAACCTGATCCAAAAAAATTAGCTAGAGAAACTAACATTTATTCTAGAACACTAATTTATATTTTATTTGAGCGGTTTCTAATTACAGATTTCCCAAATAAAACTTGTAACTTGTTCACAACGAATTTCTTTTAGATTACTAATAATGTCGTTAGTATCCCATCTGAACTGTTACTGTTTTAAAAACTAATCAAGATAAATTATAAGAAGCAAAAATATCCACATACATTCCTAGTTCATATTTTTTAATTTTCAATTATCATGGCAATGAGTTTGAGTATACCACAGACTACACCCATTCTTAGCATTGTGCATAATGGCTTTGTATTAATGGAAATTGAAAAAAATTTCATCTCACTCAGCAATCAATAAATAGGATTGCCAAGATTATTTTGAGAATCATCTTATCCCTATTGATAGCTATTTTAAGTTGGTTGTTATTTATCTATATTAGATGTTTTTTTCACATGATTTCTACCATATTTATAAATAAAAGTCAAGTCATAATGATCACGTGTGTCAAGAATGAGATTATATTGTATCATTCACTTTATCTTCATCTTAGAATGGGTAATCGCTCTTTGTCAGTCTTTATGAGCCCTAATAATGTTGTCTAGTTATTCTTTTGTATCTAAACACACTGTGGTTTACAGTAAAGTATAACATTTGAAATCTTACTGTGTCATGGAACTTTCATGGTGTTGAAACTGATGAGTAGTTCCATATAACATTTTAGTTAGTCACTTCTAGATTTAAATTGAAAAAGTGTATTTTTCACGAACAAATTTGATATTTTTTAAAAGTTTTTGCTATGTGAAATATAATAACAATTAACCTGTTAGTATGTTCAATGTAGTTGAGATCCTGTTAAGTAAATAGAAGAATTTCGTAGATTGGAGTATATTTTTGGTTGGCTTACGTCAGTCTCTATGCATACTATTATTTCAGAAATTCTAATAAGAATTAATTATATAACAAGTGACATGTTACAAAAATATGATTAATCTTATTCTAGCCTTTAACTATCGAATGTTTTAAAATATTTGACAAGAAATTTAGTCTAATTTGTAAATGAAGTTAGTTTAATATTCTGAAGAAACGAAAGCTAAATTACCTTTGTTTATATGGATTCAATTAGAAAATGGTATTAGTTTATTCACAAAGTGTTTCGGAGAAAAAAGTTAGAATTTCTATTCTCTCTCCTTAACAAGAGTCCATCTATCCATGGTTCATAAACAGGAACTTCTGTAGTATAGATTTAGAGTTCTTTTAACTTTAATTTACCGTGTAGTTTGATCTTTAAATTTAAATGAATAGTCATTTCTTCACACATTATTTCCATCTGATTGCGTGTTAATGATTTCTGGACATGTATATATTCCAAAGATATATGGGGTTTGAAATCAGTTCTCAACATTGAAAAATTATCGTTTGGTAATTCTATATAACTCTACTATTAAGTACACTCAAGTATTGTTTTATCCATCTAGTGAAAACCTGTTTAAAGCACTGACTTTGAAAGGCATTTTAGAAAACTATAGAATAACTTGAAACAAACTTTGTAGTATAGAATTAAGAGAATTATAGTGGATAAACAATTTTAACATAATTATTATTCATTCATTATGATAACCCGAAAAAGGTTAGGAATCAAAATCAAAAATCATTATTAGATTTAGGACTGTGATTAGAATAGATGAATGCTTTGTAGGCACATCGGTGACTGCTTATAAGGATTGTCCTTTCATTTCAAAATTCAAGAACCTTGGAGATTTTATACATAGTGTTAACATGCCAAATATGTTTTAATTTAATATTTCTCCTTGAAAACTAATAATCTTTTCGTCTTTATTTGAAGAATCAATCAGGTTCATCTTTATTCCTTAATCTTATTGTGTTTTTAATGAACAAATATCAACAGATTCTACTTATTTCTTAATAGGGAATAAGATACCTGTCTTAATGTTTTGTAATTCGAGCTTTAACTTTGAACAGCTCAGTGCCAAATCATAATTCACTCACAAAAAATAACATTATTCTATACAATTGATTTTACTGATTTTCTATGTGGAATCTTTTATATGATAAAAGTTTCTTATTTTGCACATCACAGGTACTTAACATAAAGTAAACGTACAATCAATGTCTTAGCATTAAATTACGCGTAGTTCTAATCATACTTTATAGATTTCATTGATTTTTACAAATGGTCTGGAGTATCATTTACAAAGTATGTTATGGCTAAGTGTATTATTGATAGCTTTCAACAATAAAAAAAACATGTAATCGTTAACTTATTTATACTTAGTCAGATGACCAGACTATTTCACATTCATTTATTTTTATCCTTATTACCATTACTATGATATGTCATAGATAATAGAGTATGGATGATTTTCTTTTAGAAATTCACAAACAAATTATTTCTCAGTTGAGATTCAGATAAGCAAAAAAACAAAACAAAACATTATCATTTGATTTTGATGACTAATCAGTTCAGAATTTTATTTGTCACTAAGTCCATTCAATCAATCATAATCAACATGAAGTCTGATACAAATTTTAATTGATCTAGTTCATCATATCACGTGATGAGATGAATTTGACAATATAAAAAGCAAAGGAATTAAAATAATATAGTAGCAACGACAGTGACAAAGACTAGACATTATGAATATAGTTTAAGAAAAGAGAGAATGGGCATATATAGAGGAATTTTGAAGCTCATAATCTAGAATAAGTGTAGCCACATATAGCAGAGGAAGTGACTGTAAGCTACGCTTCCACAAAGTAGAGATCAGCAGTCTTGGTTATCAAGGATGGCGCTAGGATCATCTTATCACTGTCTGTTTCCTTGATATACTTATACGATCATTCATACAACTTAACTAGGTTTGATAAATTGATAGCTTATCTAAATTTGTACAATTAATGTTTTCAAGTACGAAAAAATATGCGCATATTCGTGGTATGTTAAGAATCGATTAAATTAATTTGGTTTTATCTCTTTCATATACCTTAATTATTACTTGCTAATTATTTTAATCAATAAGAACTGACTGTGAATAGAGTTTTTTCTTCATTTTGTTCGCTCAACTTAATTAGTTGAACGGTTATTATAAAATCCGTGTTCAAAGATTTCAAAGTGTTTACAGTAACTGATTATTTTATTTTTGAACATGGATAAACTCTTAAGACAAGAAAAACAAAATAAATGAATGTTTGTGAATAGAGAAAATCTATATTATAAATGCTAAATATTCTTTAATTATTTTATGTATAATACAACCTGGAAACATTTTTTGTCAACAAAGTAAGCAAATTATTAATTCCATTAGTAGTTTGACCTTGATATTAAAATCTATATCAATGAAATAAAACAATTCTTAAAGTGTTTCACCATAATAACTAATAATTATTTGACCCATTATAATACGTATTAATAGTTTAGGAAAATGTTCACATGCATGTGTGCGTGTGTGTGCTTGTTCATGAGTATATGATGAAAAATAGCTTGTTTTGCATAATCAAATAACCCTCCGACAAGATTCTTTATAATTCAAAGGTTTACATTCCGTAATTAGGTCATTGGCCGATATTGTGCAACTAACATTCATTACTATATCATAGTCATTGTGAGTCAACTTTCTTAGTCATTGTTTTCTTTACAAACTGAAGAATCTCAAATCTCTAATGTTGATAATAATGCCTACTACTGAAAACTCCTGTATTAGGATGAAACAATTGTCTAGTGTTTCATTGTTTCTAATGATTAACTATCTGAAATCATTCGACAAACTATAAATAATGTGTAATAGATCAGGATATTCGTTGATTTTTATTTTAGTGATTTTCACTAGTTCTGAACATGTCATGAACCTGAGGTAAAATCTGTCTTTTCAGCGCTCTGTAAACACTTTTAAATAATATATTGGAAATAACTATCAACAATCGAAAGCAAAACATAGTCGTGCTTAATAACTTTAAAATTTATCATATACTTGGTTTATATTTTACTAGACATAATGACATTTTTCGTTAGTTGTAAAGATAAAGTAATTATATGCAAGGTTTTGAATCACAGTCATTTAGTTTCCGGTGAGCTTAGTTATCATACGGTGATTAGTAAAATAGTATTCGTAATTTAATAGCTCTGAATGGCTCTTAAATGTTCGCAGCCGTATCTATTGTCAATAAGTTTTCATTGGATGTTATTTAGCGTTTGAATGGTTTAATACGTTGTATGTGCTGTCCATCGAGGAAGAAACTAGTGAACTTTGAGTGATCCCTGCAAGCTACTGAATATTTTCTGCGGACACACATGTGTATGAATAATAGTGAATGTTGATTAAATAAGTGATCTTGTGATTCTTAGTATAATCGATTGACGAACAAATGGAAAACATGGATCACTAAACAACTGGGTCATCATAGTTGTCAACTCTTTAAACATTCACATTATTCAGTTACTAGGTCAGCAGTGTTCAACAATCCAATTTATGTACAAACAGCTATTCAATGTCTTTCTGATTTGCAATGATCCTTTAAGTGATTTTGATTAATAATAATGGTTAATTTTGAATGACAGTTGATTTGATATATTTTAATTAGTTTTAAGTCAATTAATTATTTTAACAGATTTATACAACTGATTGTTTGAATTTTACTGAAATAGAAAAAATCTATGTCGATAAATGTGTCGAAATTGCTAACAGTGAATAAAAACCAAGTAAAGCCCTAGAAAAATCATACTTCTCTAGTTAGTTTGTGAAAACCTTTTCGCTAATTAACTTTTTACAATAAAAATAGGTTGTTTTTTTTTATCCAGAATATAAATTCATAAATCTAATACCCACATTATTTACACTGATATATATATTTATATATATAGTCAGTGGATTGAGAATATTAATTACTTCTAAATAAAAAAATTGGTAAACTCAACAAGAAAAAAAAATTAACTTGTCTAATTGACTTTCGAATAACTCTTCGTATTGTTGTTTTGAATTTGATTGATTATTGTCGATTTCGTAATAGTTCCATTGAATTTTATATATTCAATAAGGAGAAACACTACTGTTATTATAAATGTAATGAATGGTTTATAGTTGTTTTTGTGATTAAATAAAAAAAAACACTTGTACACAAGTCTATCCTTCTTTTATTTTGTTATTTATGCTGTAACTTTGTTCTCATTGTTTGTACGCAGAAATATGCCCAAATATTGGAATTTAGGGACTATTACTGAAAAGACTAATGTATATATATATATATATATATATATATATATATATATATTCGATTTATGGCTTGCAATAATTTTATAAAGTATATATAATACAATATATTTATCTTAAAGTAATTATGGTATCAATCGTTTGAATATTTATTTTAATATGTTCAATTTCATAATAATTTTCATAAAGTTATGATGTGAGCTGCAGAACTAGTAGAAACTAGGAAACACTAGATGTATACGTTGTTCTGATTTAGGATGCGTAGTCAGTATGCATAAGAAGTCGGATCTAAAACTTTCAAGACCAGTGAGGATCAGTATACCGTTTATTCGCTGAGTCTTAATCTCATGATTTACACTTTTCACTACACTGAATTCATAATATAATCATCAGTATTGGAAGTTGGATATTATAGTACAGTTATAAAATGGAACAATATAACTACTCGTTCTCAGTGATTCTGTGGAAAATATTTTGACTATATTGATTATTTTGCACAAATGGTGTGCATGTTGATCATGTCAAAGATGTTGCTCCAACTAATACTATTAGTTATTATGGGAAATAGGTTTCAAAGCAAACGGAAATCCCTATAAACGAGTTTTAAGCTCTAGGGCTCCAATATCAATGTTTTTTGATGGTGTATAGATATTTTTTGACTATTTCTTGTACCATATAGTTTTGTTCAAATAAGTGTGATTTCAGATGACGTCAGGCTAAAATAATCAATAAGGTCACTGTACCAAGTTGCGTGTCAGTTCATATATTCATGATAGTCTTAGGTAAATATTATTTACGAATTTCGATGTTGCATTGGAGTATAGATCAATTTTTTACGTTCATGACTATTTTTGGAATGCTGAGAATATTCACAATTTCTAATAACCAAAAATCTAAAGTTTATTGAAAGCAATATTAATACAGTAATGATTCTCTACACCTTACTTCTTTGAATGCTCTTAGCGTCTTACTTAGGCCTGCTAACCCTTGTGATACATAGGTCATCGATCAGGATTCTCTAACAAACTCTATCTTGGGCTCTTCTTTCCAATTGTTCACAGGTGCTATTCATTCTTTTTGTGGCTGTTTCAGTCACCATTGTTATATGTTCTTTTGTCTTCCACTTTTCCTTTTGCTTTGAGGATTTCAAGTTAGGACTTGCCTTGCGATGCATTTTGGTGTTTTCCTCAAGGTGTCCTGTCCACTTAAAGAGTATTTGGCTTTTATCAATACCTATACCTTATAAGTGAGCGTTTTGGTGGTCCTCCAAGCTTAAGCTCCGTATAACAGATCTGCGATAACTTTTGTGTTGAGAAATTTGACTTCAGTGTTGGCTGATGTTTATGACTATCGATACCTTCACAGTTTCATAAGATCCTCCTTTTATTGATGATACTTTCACGTTGTCTCGTTTTTCCTTCTCTTACTGCTTCTTCCGCTTCCACTGCTGGGTACTCTGCATATTTCAACCTATTGCCTCTAATTCTCCTCTTCACTTGCTTGTTTGCTACTGTGTATTCGGCCTGTGTCTTGGATTTCTCTACTCTTGTTCGGCTGTTATTGATCACTGTCTTCCTGTTCTTGCATTCTTGAATCTTATTCTGAGTATTAACAGAAGTCAATTCCTTATCATGGTGGTTCTTGTGACCCAAAATGTCCTGACACACTGAAGTTAATATTTATTTAATCCCTTTCCAGTTGTTCTCCATGGTAGATTCCTCCTTATTGAGCAGATTATGAAAGGCTCGAAACGTATTGGTGATAGCTATTTTGAGTTTATCAGTATGTCGAAGAAAGGTCATATTAAACTTTTGTAATCTGTATGCCCAGCTGTCCAGTGCTTTTTGGCTTCATTTTCATCCTCGCCACCACCACATGATAATCTGGAGCCATGTCGGCCCAATTCTTGTTTCCGCGTTTTCCAAGATCCTTCTGGACTTACTGATGCAGATATGTTGTCCCGTGAAACTCACGTAAATTTGTATATGCGTTGGTGGGGAAATATGGTTCGACTCATAACGATTTTGCTGAAACAAATAGAATCACAAATCCCTCACCACTAGGTTGGAAATTTCTCTACTTTTGACTCCCACGTCTGATAAAATTGGTCTTCATTATTTTCATTTTTATTGTTGGTGCGCGTACAGAGAGATGCCTTGATGATCATTAGTTCATGAAATCCACATCTTATAAGTGCTCATTGTGCCTCTTTGGATAGCACCAGTATAACTCCTTGGGTTCGCGCGCATTTTCTGAATGCCGAGTACAACAGAAACCCTGCTGAAATTGATTTTTTCGTTCAAACTTGGGTATAAGGAGTTCCGCTTTCTCTAAGTACCACGAGATTGTATTTTTTTCATTTCTTCGACAATTTGAATAGTTATCCCGAACTCCCACAGTGCGGGGAAATTCAATGTTCTTATATCAGTTGTGGTTTACAGAAGAGGCACCGGCCTCATGAATTCCGAAGATAATCAGCTTTCACTACGGGTTGTCATAACTCTTTTAAATAAAGACCTTTTAACCTCAGGGACAGACTTAAATGGCTTAGTTTATTTTTTCTAGTTGTCGTTTTTGCGCAAGTTTGTTTTTGGAGGAATGGAGTTGCTAGCCTCATACTCAACCCTCCTCCTTTATTTCGGGATTGCAACTAGCTGTAACTTTAGAAGGACTCCAGGCGGTTAGGGTTAGATATTTATTCTAAACTCGGTAGAACTGCAAACTTGCTTCTTCTTAGTACGTGTCTGTTCAGCATACTGGGACGAATCAGTTGTCCAATACTTCTTGGTATTTACTAGATGTCTAACTAATATCATTCTGTGATGTGAACTACGAAATCTAGCAACTTCTCTAGACTCCTTTCAGTAACAGCTATCATTTTATTAGTACAACAAAGTTCAAATTTATTTATAAAGTTTGTCGTTAATATTCATTTTGGTTTAGTAAGAGCAATCTGAAGGTTTCTCATTAAAATTTAATTAATAATGGAATAATCTTCAATTTTAAATATATTTTATAATTCAATTCCCAACGGAATACATAGGGAGGTATTTTCTTTGATTATTTTATGTGAGCAGACTTTCAAAGTTTTTTGTTTTCATTTCAAACTATGTTTTTCAAAGTCTTAGCTACACTTAGATGAATAATGATTTATTTCTTTATTCTAGTTTAATATGTTGGAATTTTATTGGTTTTTCATTGTGTCACAGTATATTCAACGACTTATTTTTATTAATTCAAAACAGTGGTTCTCTTTGATAAATTTGAACAGAGAAATGAGAAGACACTTCACTAGTTTCTGCCCCATACAATATAAACGTTCTGTTGTCAAAACTTTATTCGCTCGAGCAAGTAGAATCTGCACCGCTGATACATTGGACAACAAATCCAAGCTTATTACTGAGACACTTAAATTAAACGGATATCCCGAAACGTTTCTTGGTCATCAGAACACAACTACGACGAAACTGATAGCAACTGATGTGCCCAAGAAACCAGTGTACCTATAGTTACCTTTCAAGTGTGACCATTGCATGAAAATTACAACCAAACATACTGCAGCTGCAATAAAAAAGACCTTCAATGCAGCTAATCTGAGGCTTATCACAACAACTCAATGGATTTCAGTTACCCCAATCAAGTCTCCATGTCCGATTCAGTCCAAATCCTACTGTATTTACCAATTCACATGTAACTGCGGAGAAAGTTACTTGGGTAGGACAGATCGCCGATTGGAGGACAGGATAGGGTAACATATTCCAAAATGGTTAATCAAATCCATGATTCATCCACCTAGCCCGTCATCTCAAGATCAATCAAGAAACCCAGCCTCGTCCATTGCAAAACATCTAATGATGAGTTGTCATCAAATTGACCCAAAATCAGCCTTTAGAGTTGTGACATGTCATCAAAACCCCACATACACTCAAACTACTCTAAGCTATCTTGATTGGTCGGAAAAGTCCAACTTTATGTGTTCAAAAACAACTGTATGCTGACCTTTGTTTACCATGGTTCTAGTGAGTGAATGTCATGCTAAATAAGAAATTTTGAGCTTATCTCCAAAACTGTATTTACACAAATAACATGTTGCTTGTATGTGACTGACGAGAGAGCACGAAATGGTACTATCTCACAAAATATGTCTTCTTATTTCTCTATTCAAATTTATTTTTATTATACAATGCTTGTACCGACTCAGAAATCATTTTTACCAACAATGTGCCTTGTGACAGTGACTTGTTGCAAGTTCAGAATAGTATATGTTTTAGGACTAGAATAGTTAACAATATAGAGAAAGTTGATACCTATCGATAATGATTACACGGTATGATATTTGAAAATTTTCAAAAATCAACTAATGTTGATTAATCAGGTAGATTACAAACTGGAGAAATAATATAAACTTATTCGTAGGAAAAGGTGGAAATTTCAGAAACAGTATTCAAAAACACCAGTAAATGACCAGAAAAGTTTTGCTTTTTCATTGTGTTTCTTTGTAGCAAAAGCTTCCTTTATATTTTCATGGTGTATGTAGCGCTGTGGTGTTAGTTAGATAGCTAGTAAAATCTAATAAGCTTCGAACAAATGTTTCATCTTGGTTAAGCACTACATAGCATTACCATGAATTGGTTGAATATAGATATGTATACCATTGGATGCCAACTCAGTGGTCTAGAGTTTGTGGAATTGATCCATAGAAATTGAATGCTCCTGGAGGAATCATGAATAAACACAGTTACGAGGTCCTATAATAAAACAAAACACCTGTCCAGTGCTTTCTGACTTTCGACGATTGTCTTAGATCAATACATAATATAATCTCAATAAACCTATTATGTTAACAATTTCATTTTGTGTCTAAATCTCAATAACTTGTTTCAATGAGAATCTTCCAATACGTGTTATTTTTCAAAAATCGATATTTGATGTAGCTTATAAACGTAGTTCACAGGTATTTTACAGTTGAAAGAAAACAGCATTCAATAATGTTATTCTGTATGATACAAGTTTCTGAAAATCCGAATGAACTAATACTGATTTTCTTATCTAATATATACTCTAAACGTTATGTGTAGGTTAATTTTTTCTAAATATGTAGTAAATGTGTTTAAGAAAAGCACATTTTATAATTTTGTAACTAAAAGGACATATAATACATTTTAGAGAAATGAATATAAAACTACAGCATCCGAAATGTAGATATAATGGAATGACAGTATTCTGACATTAGAGTGAATTCAAGAATAGATACGTGTAGTGTTTTTTTCCGTCAAACTAGTTACCTACTATTCAAATCATTCATATTTAAAAAGATGAAAAAAAACTGCAAATAATATAAAACGTCAATTTTTCTAGACGATTTTAAAAATGAATTCCATAAGTTTTGTCAGTGTAAAATCTTAAGATGATTGACATGTCAGAAATAGAGAAAACTTTTCATTAGTTCAAAATAAAGCGAACGTTTAATTGTCATTCACAGTATGTAAGGTTTGTTTTGTCTTAGTGATTTATTTGTATAATTTAGTTAGGGATTTACATGGATATTTGATATTTACGCTTGTATTCAAGTTTCATAGTTAAGCTGATCAAATACATGTTTGTAGTACATGACATTTTTTCTGTTTGGAAATATGCTTAAAAAAAATGTACGTTTATCTGTCGTTTGTTTTAACAAACCTATTACAACCAAAAAACGACGTTGTGACCAGCATGATTTTTAAAAACTTTTATTGAATGATATCAGGAAGTGTATTAGGTAGATTTTTTAAAATCTCATATCAGGCAATATTAGTTTTGTAGAACTTGAAAACTGATCTAAGTTAGTCAGTCATTGAAAACTTGAAAGTATTGAACAGACATTTCTTCCTAGTATAGCATCCCAAAGCAGTAATCATGCGCTACCCGGCAACTAGGGACTGAGTGTAACTTTCTTGTACCCCAAACGTTTGAACTTGATGGGTCATAAGTGCTGACTCAAAGGCTATAAATTTCCTTCTGAAGATAGTTGCTATAATAAATAATATTATAGAACCCTTTAAGTAAGCAGTTTCAAAATTAGACATCTGGCATTTTAAACTAAACTAGAAGTCAGTTGATGGGACTATAAAATTTATTTGAACGTGTATTACATATGCTCGACAACCACATACTCAACAAAATAATTATCATGAGTTAAAAAGATTTTAAAAGTGGATGAATAGAAACATATCATTAGTTCTAGAAATCATCGCCTATCAGTCAGTGTTATTCGTGAAGATTCAAATTTCCAACTGAAAAGTTGTAAACTTTGACCGGAGACTAACGGTCGATATCAACAAAGTTTCACTTTAAATCTTAAATTTAATTCTACTTCGTAATTTAAATTCTTCAAATTTATTAATTCCTTTGAAATTACATTTTTCCATTACAATGAATATTATTTTCTTTTCTATGCTTTTTCTACTGTTAACTTCTTGTTTTAAGTGTGCTGATATGATATGTAGTAATGTGTACCCAATATAAATATTCTTTCTTAATTTTATTGTTTTCTTGACCAGCTGATAACTGACTAAGTTCATCCACAGTAAATGGAACACTAATATAGTTGTTAAGATATATATGTAGATATATATATTTACACATATGCATATATATATATATATATGCTTATATATACATATATTTGATGATTACTGTTTCGTAGAACATAATAAAAGTTCTTTTTTCTTTCTATTTTTGTTTAAAATAATAATTTATTTATTCCCTATCTATCAATCATTATTCTTCTCTTATCAACCTATATAAGGTCAATAAAGACTAGCCTTAAAGAAATTAAAAAATAAATGAGAAGTGACAGGTATCTTCTATTATTTATAGAATAATAAGGCGAAGAAAAACAGAGCCCTTACAACCTTTTCTCAATATATGAATATATTAATAGTAATAATAATAATAATATCTTTATTATCAGTTATTATTATTATTCTTATCATCATCATCAATGTTTAGCATAAAATTTCATGATGCTCTACAGTAATGAGATTTTATGATGAATAGAAGAAATGCACAAAAAATGACAATAACAACATATCATTTGCAGTACAGTTTATTAATTAAATTTAGGTGAATTGTCATTGAAACTGAATGATCTACTTTGGGAATATATATGTTATTATCAGAATAATCATATTAGTTTTCTTTTTCTTCTCCTACTAAATCGTCCTTAGTTACCTTTTTGAATAAATTCATATTTGTCAAAATGATTGTTCATTAAGTATTTATGATACATTAAAACAAAATAATATTCAATCAATGTTCTATAACAGATAAACATAACATAGTCTGATAGGTAATCTAATTGGGAAATGATTGTTAGCTATACATTAGGTTTGTGTATAGATGTTAGTAAGAACGTTGAGTCAGTCATAGGCTGAGCATAGATTGTTTGGAAGGATTGTTGTTTGATAGTGGTAAATCTGAATGAGTATACCTTAGGTTGACTGTAAGGTACTACGTGGTGATAGTAAAAAGGTTGATGAATCTGTGAGGATTTATCGGTTGTGAATGTCGAAAGAAGCTTTAGTTATGGCCATTTATGATATACATTGATATGCAATATGAACCAGCAAAGTTATAGTTCGAAAGAGTCAACTAAAGACGGCCAGAACAAAATAACACTTGTCTTACTAGTCTAATATATATTAAACAATCCAGAATCTTTAGGTTAATTTAAGCATAGTATACATATTGTAATGATAGGATATAAGGACATAGATACATTCACTTTTCATTTTTCACCCACTTCTATATGTTGCATTGTTATACAATTCTTATTTTAATATTTACTTTTGTTGCATTTCAACCTACAAACTTTATGTTAGATTGTTAACTTATAACTTTTTACCACTGAAATATCACATTGAATGTTCTGCTCTTGAGTTTACTAATTCAAAGTAAGGCGTAGGAACTTGAAGCGAGACAATTATATCAAATCTTATCTTTCCTGTCAATTAGAAATTATGATTCATATCAGGCTAAATGATGTTACTGATTATACTGTTTTAATTTCCATGAACAACTGAAGTATGATGAATTGATCCATAACGTTTTTACCATTATGCTTTCGTTGATATCGATTTTGGGCGGAAAAAAATTCTTTCCATAATTCATTTTCATGGTTAGTTTTGACAGCGGTAAATAAAACGAAAAAAACTTTCCGTTATAGAGTTATGGAGATTATCGAGTTTTATTGAATTATAAATCGATTATTGTTCGGCCACCATTAGGAACCTAGAAGCACTGGACAGCGGGTTCGCCCCAGTATGAGTTTCAACAGCAGTGAGTACCAACGATCCCCGCTCACTGGATTCGGACCCAGAAACTTCAATGTGGCTCGCGAACGCTTAATCCGTAGACCGATGGATCGGTATCTAATTGTGTAAATGTTCAACTTTCATTAGTCCAAGGCATTAAGCAATCTTACTCATTGTCTTCGATATGTAACCGCCTAAATTCGACAATGTTGAAATCGACTGGTCACTATTTTTCAATAGAAATTCGAGAATTTCTTCATTAAGCTACTCACTAGTGGTTACATTTTATGATTTTTTATTATAGATTTATGGAGATTATTAAAGATTATTATTATCATAGATGAGCACTGCTTATGAGTCCTGTACTAAGATGAATTAGCCGTCCAGTACTTACAGATTGCTAATGGTGATCTAACAATGACTGATTCATAATTTCAATATACTAGTTATTCGCGTCAAACTGAGCTGATTGAGAGCAGAATTATTTATTCAGAAAATACGAAAAAACTATGTTACATTAATTTGTGTCCATTTTTTTCAAAAAAATGATATGAGATATTATAAGCTGATAATATTTATTACTAACTGTTTAACATAAATTTGTAATTATCGAATAATATATTACACTGCTCTTTCTGAAAAAACTATAAATCAAACAGTATTTGTTTTGCTATTGAAAATTCTGTTTTTATGACTATGCATATTAGAAAGTAGATGTGTCCGTAATTTTTTTGTCAGTCAAAACACATTGTGAACACTCAACGTCTATATTAAAGTCTATAAACCATTATCAGTGTAATCTGTCAATTCATAATCAAAACTGCCTGAAGAAAAACAAAGTTTTTTTCTCATTAAACAATGATCACGATATCTTCATAGTTTACATATATCTTCAATTTTCGTAAAACACAGTACGTTTGTGTGTGCGTGAGTTGTGAAAAGCACTAAAATCTGTAGAAAGCGAATTTTTACCTCAAACAATGGAGCTTTGTGGTAGTAACTTATTATTGAACAATACCATCATCAAACTTATTCAGGAATATACGAATGGCAACCTTTGAAGTGTTTATAAACAAGTAGATAGAATTCAATCAAGTTTAATAATATTTTCTTATACTACGGTTTCATTAGAATTCATTTTATTTAAATAAATTGAAAGAAGTTCATAACTAATTATGTAAAGATTTACACAATAAAACACCGGGTGAACCTGTAATATTGATATTATTCTGATCATAATTTTTGAGTATGTATTAAAGAGTTCAAAAATTTTCTCTTGAAAACAAGAATTTTAACTTGTTTTCCCACTTAAACTAGCTGTAATCACATTATTCAATTTGTTTCTTTTTCTCTATAGATTTTGGTGGTGATCATAGTTCCGGTGATGAGAGTGAAGGGGAAGTTAGTTGGATCGAAGGTGTTGCTATACTATGCGCTGTTGTAGTTGTAGTTTTAGTGACGGCAACAAATGATTGGCAAAAAGAAAGACAATTTCGTGGTTTACAAGATAAAATTGAATCAGATCATAAAATGTCTGTTTTACGAGATGGTGATATTACAGAAGTACTAGTTGGTGATATTGTTGTTGGTGATATATGTTTAGTAAAATATGGTAAGTGAATTTCCCTATAATCTCGTTAATTTCATGTTGCTTACTTTTTTTCACAATTTGATTTTACAGTTTTATCGTTTATAATAATTTAATAATTTTCAAATGTTACGTAAATAGTTTTGTTATTATAACTGACTTTGTTATGAAACTGATTTATTGTATGAAAATCCCACAAAACAATCTATGTGAACTATGAGTTACGTTATGGCAAATTAATAAGAAGTTAAGAACTGATAATATAAACTGGATATAGTTTCGAGTGAATAATATCCTTAAGAGTTATTTTACATTTGATTTCCTTAGTCGGTTTGAAAAAATAGTGAGAATTAGTTTAAATCACGATTTATTTTCGTACTGTTTACAGTATTTCATTCGTTCCTTCTTCTATTGATCTGTTAGTTGTTTAAACGACTGGACTGATTTTCTTCTTAATTTAAGACCTTTGAAAGTGTCTACAGAGTGAGTAATGAAGTTTGTGTTGTTCTTCATGGTTAAGTCTACTTAACTTAAAACTTGAAATGAATATTTTGACTTTTTTATTTCGTTATATAACACAACGAATTGCAATCTTCCCGAACTACGTCTTATTCAATGATATTTTTATCAGAAAGAAACATTACTTTGTAACATGCTTTCCTACGTTTTACACAGCACTTTGGTAATATAAGAATTTGCATAAAACATATCACATTACATTGCACTCTATTCATAGTTAATACTCAGACATAATATCTCAGCTTTAAATTTACCAAAGCATTGAATTAGTTTTCACAAATTACCAGGTAAAATACTAGATAAGCAACTCAAATTTAATCTTTCTATTGACATATAAGGATTTACATAAAAGAATTTGAAGATAGTTTTCATTACAGCCTGATGTCAGTTATCAGACTGTTGAAAGTTTGAGAGCTTTGGACGTCTCTGTTTTACACTGTTCATAGCTATTCACTATTGTGTACACATTATTGATGAATGTGAAAGAGAGACATTTACTTTTAGATTTAACGATGAAAGCAGCACATTGTAAATAAGATTTATGTGGCTTAGATTTGGTAGATTGTTGTTCTGATCAAAATATTATTTGTTTCATCATGCGTAAGAACTAAAACAGGATTTGGTTCTTGAACATATGGCTTTTAGGTTAATATAGAGAGTTATGTAAATAAATCTGATCATAATTGTTTAGCTTATGTTACAACGGTGTCAACATCGAATCAAGTGAATTGTGTTATATAATTTAGAGGTACAAAGTACACTAAACTAATAACCGATATAGTAATGATGTTGCGATGATAACTGAATTTGATTACAGTTCAAATATTTCAGTAAATTTAAAATTATATCAAGTTATTGAACATTTTCATGTTAATTAATCGGCAATATAACTTAAGTGTTTCATAACAGTTTAAAATGCATAAATAAGTTAACTTGAATGTAATAATTTAGTTGTTATATATTTAACAAGATAAGTTATATATAAAAGTGATCAATTAAACACGAACTGAAAATCACATTTTGTTTCTTTGTTTAACTCTACAAATCATTCATAGCATGCAGTTGTCATGATGAGGTTTTTATAATGATTACTTTTCTTTCCTGCTAGCGGAAGTTCTACATTTTTGGTACTCCTAAAAGCTTAGATATTCATGAAATATATATACATGTTTATTTGTAAGGTGTTTGAAATCCTCTATGCTTATTAAACTGGTATTTATTTGACAGAACGATTGAAATAAGATCATGACTTGTCTCATTACATTTCCTTGTGTAGATATGTTACACTGAACTCCATGAATCATTCTTTCTATCTCTGTTATTATTTTTCCTCTGTTTATAATAATAATAATAATAATAATAATAATAATTATTATTATTATTATTATCAACCACTTGACCTTGGTTTATGCATTTTAAATGATCAAGAAGATATCTTAATCAAATCAACTGAACAAACATGAATCACAAATGAATTCTGCATACATTATTTTTACCCTATTGATACTTATTATGATTCTTAACAAATTAATGAGAATGTGATTATTCTTTAATCTGTTCCACTGTCTTGCTCTTTGCTTTCGGTATCTTTTCTAGTTTATTTTTTCATTTATCTTATCTTTCTTATTCTCCTGTCCTTGCTCACTTTCTTCTCTTTACTGTTTTCTTCAAAAGTTTCAATTCTACCCACTTACATTAGGCTTGCTTTCTAAATCATCCATGTGTTCATGGTAATTTGTTTGTTTGCCTTTGTTCATCATTATATTTCTTTTCCTACTTATTTTCTTTTGTCTTTTTTTTCAGTAGATTCTTGTTTATGATTTTGTTTGCTAACATTTATATCAAATCACAATTAGAATATAATATTGGATAAACGGTTTTGTTGTTTTATTTAACTGTAATTTCTTACATATACATATGAATGTTTATTTGCCTGTTTTGAGTTCACTTATATTACCTTATTTGCTTTTAAGTCTCAACCTAAATGTTTTTTTTGAGAAAGAAAATTTACTGATGTAAATATATATATATATATATATATATATATATATATATATATATATATATTGATGACTAAAATAGCTGACTAAAACATATATAATTGCAATAATCCAATAATAACAATTGATTATATCATAAATTAAATTTAATCAGTATTCAATTCAATGTTTTTTGTTTTCAATTTTATCTGAAATTGTCATGATTTAATTAGATTTTAATTTTTTCTAAATGAATGTAAGAAGCTAAACCTTATTTCTAGTTTCCTTCATTTTTATTTTTGCTATTAGTACTATTATTTCTGGGTAAAGAATGATTTGTTTCTAATTTTTTTCTGACAGATATAGTATCATTGTTTCATAAACATGGTGCACATGAAAATACAGTTGATAAGATCTACTGCATTATACAATGTGAATATTGTGTAAATACTTGTGTTAATTTGTTGAAATTAACAAGGAAATAGTAATGCAATACTTAGAAAGACTAAACGATTATTAGTTAATCTAACATTTTGTTGCTGTTGATTCGATGTGTTTATTTCGGTACTTACAGTGATGATCATGCCGATTATGATGATTATGCTGTAGTTACCAATGCTGCTCTATATATCAGCCAGTAATTTCACAGACTGATAATACCACATTTTGGTTTCACCACCTTTAGCTTTCTTTATATCCACTCCTAAACCAGATAACATTTATCTTATTGTGAACATTTTTCAGTAAATTGCTATTTAACCTATGCTAGACTTCATAATTTGCTCTTTCGGATCGGATACTAGAACTCGAAAGACACAAATTTCCTATTATTGTTTAGAACACCTTAAATTTAACTGTGTTTGATACAGTGCTGCTTCAGGATAGGATTAATAGGAGACTAATTACTCCAAACTTGTAGCAGAAAAATTTACTTTTTTGGAGTAACAGTAATTCGTCGCTTGTTCAGTACAACCAGTGATTTTACAACAAACGATCATCGAATTTTAATAAAGTCATAATATATTGTAATTCACTCATGAACTAATGTTGTTGTATGAAAAAACCTCAAGGTAATATTTTACCTGACATCAGCCCTTTTCTGTTCAATAATCGACTTCATGTTTCAAGCCAACACTAACCGTTGTGATTTATTCGTATTACATTTAGAGCAGAAACATAAATAGTCAAGCGCATTATATACGACCGATTATTATTATTATTATTTATTGTCTGACAATGTAGCATTCCCTGAGTCTGTTAGTTCATGAGAGAAACTTTTATTTTCGTTCTGAACTGTATCATCAGTTCTTACTTCAAGTAAATGTAATATAATGAGTGAAAAAATTTCCACTTATATAATGATTTATCTAACATAGAACAGCAAAACTGTGGTTCCCATTTAGGACATGAAAGAAAGTAGATAGGTCATTCAAAAGCCAACCATACTATTGAATAAAATATTTCCTCCTTATTAAACAGTTACAACAAAAATAGACTCAAATACATAAACGATAGTGTACAGTGCAATTTTACAAATCTGATATCATGTCTAGAGTAGAAAAGGCAGAATCTTTAGACTCTGAATGTTAACTGGATGTATGACGATGATTTTTTTTACAATGTGCTTTCAATTCTGACAGCAAATTTTTTACGTAATTATTCATTTTTAAGTCAACTAATCATATTATAATTGTAAATGAAAGGAAATGGTTGTTTCTGTTATAAAAAATGAGTACACTTATTTTTTGTGTAGATTCTAATGCAGTTTCACCGGTCTATGAAACATGTTACGTATGCCGACAATCATAGTGGATAAGTTAAGAAATTTACCTTTGAATTTGATAGATTGGTTCTCTCAGTTAAATTTTTTTTTCCTACGACTAACTTAAACAACCTAAATGTTTCCAATATTATATACATACGCATATATACACATAAGTATATGCCAATTTTAAAAGAATGAGATTTTTGAAAAATGTTCATAGCATTATTATTAGTTTCACCATTGTTATACCATTGTTGTTAGTTCAATGTTATTGAAGACTGAGATATGTTAAGTTGAATATTTATATGCAAAGCTGTGTCTTATAATATGGTTTTATTGAATACAAATAAAATTGTTTACGTGAATGCTGATGTATTTCAATAGCTGAATAGAATAAAATAATTTCTCATTGGCTGACTAACTAACAAAAGAAAGTTAAGTCACTTCATATTTTTTCGTGTTATTATTTCGAACTAGCTATAAGGTGAGATAGAGTGATAGGCAAACAGACTAACTAGTTGCCTTAAAAAAAATAATATTATGAGGTTGTGTTTTTTTTCCTCCCGTCAATTCATTAAATATTTCAACAACAAAGAAACAAAAAATCGAACAAAAAACAGAATTTCTATTTTTCATCGTGAATAAGAATGTAAAGAAAGTAGATTGAAAATAAGGAGTATTTCTAAAATTTATAAAAGAATAAATTAGTCATATTTATTTATATTGACAATTCCTATTGTGAAAATTAGAACAACACATATAATCAATCAATATTGTCGTCAGTTAGATCATTATGAAGCTTTATTCTCATATACATGAATATTTTTATGTAATTTCCACACTTTAAACGTTTGATAATTTTTACACTCAGAAAGGATAACAATATACTCGTAGGTTGATTAAAGTTCGACACTAACACTGTTGGATGCCAGCTTAGTGGTCACGAGGTTAGGGGTTCACGCGCAAGAACGCAGGTCCTAGATTCGATCCTCATTTACTGGTGTCGTGGATGCGCACTGCTGAAGAGTCACAAATTAGGATGGAACGGCTATCCATTGCTTCCAGATTTGTAATCCTGGTCTAACATTCATAGATTCATGATTTCATTGAAATGCGATCCTGATTTACAATTCAGATCAATATTACTGATGTTGTTATATCGTGTTTAGTAACATCGTGTATATGTTTAAATAATAACTATCTGGGAAACTTCATTAGAAAATAACGCTTTCAATAAACAACTAAGTGAATTTAAGTTAACAAATTTAGGTTATTAATAGTTAGATATTTAAATATTAGAAATACTGAAAGTTAGTTAAGAAATACTTTTAAGATAGATCACTTAAATGCTGTCATCCTTTTGATTGAAATTTCCAAAATGTCAGGATTCCAATATTGGTGTCAAGAAAAATATTTTAAAACATGTCAGATATTTGTTGTTAGTCCACACGTATCAAGTTTTGCTTATTGAAAATGTTTTCAGCAATTTTCCCAATTACCTACTGACGTTCCGGTTCCCTTGGTCTTTTATTCGCATACTCTTTTCTCTTGTTTTTCATATTTCATGGTTCTAAGAACAAAGCTGTTTGATCACTTTTGATGTTTTATTTCAGAAATGTTCAATGGTTAGTTTTACTCAGGTATGGTTAAAAACATCATCTCTGTTAAGTTTATTTAGTTATATAGTGTTATGGTGATGTTAAAAAGTATTTAATTTTAACTATATATTTATAGTAATGTGCAATAACAACATTTGGCGTGAACCGAAAACACGATATAAACTAGCAGTCATTAAATAATTTGCCTAATACTCAACATCCTCATTTTCCAGATATCAATAATAATCGGATATATATATATATATATATAATACTTATATAGCTCAGAAATGTTCTTTTCGAAATTTAATGTTTATTGCTGAGAATTTAAACAGCTAAATAAATTTAGATATAATACAATCTGACATTATTTGGTTAATGAATGACTGTTGGAAATTTTCATAAATACTGTTTAGTTCTCCGAATAATCTTTATTAAAACTATTTGAATATATTGAGTAGTTAAGTTTATCATATAATCTTTCATCGATTCCTGTCAACATAAAATAGTATATTTGCATAAATAAGTATAATTGGTACTGAACGAATATTTGGGTTCTGTTTACCTGATTTACTGACTTATGACAGTTTGATATATCTTTGTTCTTGAAAAGACGGCCGAATATCTACAAACGCTAGGGTGTTTTTATTTCTATATATATATATATATATATATATATATATATATATATTTACATTCAAATATAAAATATGTTGAGCTATGTAACTTTGTCAGTTAACTACACTTCAAAAACAAGCTAACTTTAGATGATCAAATAACTATTAAAAGCGTAATACTACTATCCTAACTGTGATTAATTACTATCGTGTTTAATTACCATGGGATACTACAGTTTTAGTGTGTGAAATCGTTAGTTGTCAGGTCTTTGATATTGATGTATGTAATATTTATCTCATTAGATTAAGACATAGAAAACCGAAATATCAAAATTTATTCTTGTTTTCGCTTTCATTGAATTCAATAAATAGTAGGTAGAATAATAAAACAGTAATTGTTTACTTGAAAAAAAATTAATTCCCATAAGAATAAAAATGAATTTCGGTAGGTGGACTATATTTGAGAAATTTGAAGACTAGTGATGATATTGAGAAGATAAATTTTAAAGCATTTATTACTGAAAGTGAATAATTAATAAATAAATAAATATGGTACATTTATAATCATTATTTTCTGTTTTCAAAATTTAAACATTTCAAATATTCAACTGACTTGAACTAAGAAAAAAGGGACTTGTTATTTTCAGAGTTTTTGTTTTACGAAAAATCTCTAATGTCCAACTAAGGAAGGAATACTTGTTTTTAAAATTCACAAATATTATCCAAATCATACCATAGTGATTCGTGTTTTCTAGATGTAATAAAGATGACGAATTTTGCAAAAGACGATGAAATTATAGCAACTTATTATTCTCATTAAGATGGTTACCGGGACAGATAATAAACTGAAAGGTTATTGTTTAATTTGTGAAAAGTAAGTTAATGTATATCAAAGACTGAATTCAACCAGGTAGTTACGAAAATCCATGGAGTACTATATATATATATATATATATATATATATATATATATATATATGATTTCCTGGTTTCGAACTCTTTAACAATACCCATCTATAATCGGGGTCTTCAGGAGTTGTCACAGCATAGTTAGTTTTAGCGTGCTGAGTTGGAAATGACTGAACCACATTTCCAAGTTGTAACTGTATCTGTAAAACCTGGGTTAGGAATCATACTAGAGATAAATGTTATAGAACTCCTGTAGTATCATGAATAGGAACTGTTAAAAAGAAACATAATTCAAAAAAAACATTGGTGAATGTTCCTCATGATTTAACAGTTTACGAAGTGAACGTAGTTGATGAAGCTGACAGGCCCTTATGAAGACGAGGCTGAAGTTGTAACTGTGATTTAGTCTTGTTGATCATAGGTACTGTTGAGTTGAAGATAGTTTGATAATGTTTAAGTAATTCCGTATCTTTTATCTGAACTGTTTTACTTTTTCTGTATGGTTGGTTTCTAATTACAGCCAGGATATCCTTTAACATTTTATATGTCAATTGGAGTTCATTCTTTTTAAGAATGATTCAATTTTATTCAGCTTGTCTAAAATTCAGTCCGTCCCTATCTTTGTGTTAACATCTTTATTAGGTTGTGTAAAAAATACCACCCTCCAAAAATTACTTAGTTCAACGTTTTTCCTTTACTCACATTTATTTATGTGAATTTTTTAAATATGGTATTCACTATTTTTGATAACTGGCAATTATGAAACATAGTGTTTCGATTTCGATTTATAGGAATTTATAAGCTGAATACTGACTATTGTCAACTTTACTGTGATACTTGATAATTTCAACATTTAACCAATCGGATAGTTTTCCAATCAATGAAAACTAAATGATAAAAATCGTTTTTTTTCTGTACACTTTTGTTTATATGTACTTTGAACCAAAACGTCAATAAAATAACGCTTTGATGTAGTCATGAATGTAATCATGCCTTCGGATTCAACTATCTAGGTCTCCCAATAAAAATTATATTTAAATATTTCAATTTAACTAAATTGTGAAAATGATCATGTGATCTGAATAAAGTTGTTCAATATGCATTAGTCATGTTCTGGATATAAAAGTGCATCGATCATTAATCTTTAATTAAAATATTTTTTGACAGGGATCCTTTTTCTTCCTGTCTCTGCATATTCGACTGTCTTATTATTCCGCCTGTTTATTCGAACACTTGACAATACAACATATCAGACTATCAAAATGTTTATCAGTAGATCAAATTATGCCGAATTATTTTAATCGTTTAGTGATTACCTATTCATTAACATTATAATTATAACATATTTGGTAGCTTTAGTCTACCTTTTATTTATCCATTCTAAGTATATCTGACTAAGTTTTTCTATATGTCCATCCTAGTTTCATTGTTTCGATTCTACGCTTTACTTTAGACCTATGGTTAATTATGTTTTTAATTGTTATTGAATTTTCATTTTCATTGTCTTGTCTTTTGTCGGTAGTCCTAATACAAAATAATGAGTTTATCTTAAGGATATAATATTTCAAAGTAAAATATTATGTGTTAAAACTATAAACCTAAATAAAAAACCTAGTTGGGTGTTGTTACAGTTTCAATGTAATTTTCGAAGTTCACTGTCTACTATCACCTATTAGTACTAAAATCCAAGATATTAAACATTTACTAAGAATATGGTTTTTAAGAATATTAAAGATTCCCGAACGAAGGATAAGTTACCTGAGTTGGCCTCCTCTGTGTGCATTTACAAATTCAGCTGCTCCTATGGAGATAGCTATATCGGGTGTACTTCCAGTCAACTTACCCAACGAATGAGTGAATATCTCCTAGCATGGTTTACGAAGGGTCAGTCAAAAACAATACGCAGTTCTATCTTAGCGCACCTGGTAGATAATGGTCACATTGTAGATAAATCTAGATCTTTTCGGGTGATCTATTGTAGATCTCAATCATTTCCCAACGGAGTTCGATCCCGTCTCCTACACATTGTAGAAGCCATAGGAATTCGCACATTCAACCCCAATTTATGTGTTCAGAAGGAATTCATGACACCCCTATCTCTTCTGTGGCCGGATATGACGTAACTAACGATTGACATAATTTTTTATTTTTGCACATTTGTTTATTACGTAATGGTTTTGATGTCTATTCAACCACGTTTGACCTACTATTGATAAAACTTTAGTTATCATATTTTATAATTTTCTTACTACTATCAGTACACCTGTCTTCCTACTATCCATTTGTACTTTTGCCTATTATATGTAGTGACGTGATCTTTTTCATTTCATTGTGATTATGACTCAATTTGCCTTGATTGGTTTAACATTTTCATATAAATATTCATGCATATTAGAGTAAAGCCTGATGACGATCTAATCGAAAACAATATTGTTCGCTTATATGTGTTGTTCTTATACGGTTTCTAAAAAATATTTCACTACTGTTTTAATTTCTAAACAAATGACTACCGAAACATTTATCCAACTTTATATCTAAACTTGACTATAGTTGTGTTCTAAATAGTTAGAACAAAATATCAGGATTAATTGCGGGTTCTCAGTATCAAGTTTGGCATCATATTGTTCTTTTAAATGGGTTATCTCTGATACTTTACCCCTATACTGGGTTTTCATAGCTTGCAATTTTAGTTTGTAATCCTGAATAAAGCAAATTAAGATTATAGTGTTGATATTCATTGAATTAGTTTTATTGTAGGATTAAAAAAACTGTTATATCCGGAAGAAGGCTCAAGTATATATTAACGCAGGCAACTAATTTATGGATTGTTGATGCATGCAATCTAATAGCATACTTTTTAATTAACTAAACTATCAGATACAAATATTCCCTTTATCATAAGCTTTTTATAGACCGATAAATTATTATCATATGATTTATTATTCCTATTTCGTGGACGATTTACTATCTTCAACCCTTTATACTCATAACCTCTTTTATCTTACTCATTTCCGTTTTTATTTGCGCGATAAGGTCTGGTTTTTATGTATATACAGAAGAATATAGTAATGAATCGTGAATTTTACATTTTTTAAGAATTGTAATTTGAATGTACCTACAATAGATTTTATTGATATTCTCATCGGAAATCAAACTATACAGTCTCCTCATCAAATAGCAAAGAATTGTCCATCTTGTTACAAAATTACGAAAAAAATCACCATTAGTTATTTGTAGAGATAATTAGAACATATGGTAAAAGTATGTGTGTGATCAGTTAATTCTTGATCATAAGCAATTGCTGAAATTATAATCTGTAATACTAAAAAAGTTTATTTTGAAACATTTTTCTAATAAAGTATATTTACTTCAAAAAATTACTTCTTGGTACTATAAGTATTGCTGTAAATATTACATGTACCAATTATTTGCCAGATAATTAAATGTATTAACTAAATTCATAATTATCTGACATATTTATATCACGTGTACATCTAAATCCTGAAAAATAGTAGGAAAAAACATGTTAATAAATTCTAATATTTTAGTGAAGTATGTTTTTCTCTCTTCAATTCGTACTGATATCTACTTTGGTAGTTTTTTGTTTTTTTTCAAACCAGTCAATATGAAGTTGTTTTTCAAAGAAACACTACTTGAAATAAATAGTCAGGTGAACAAGAAAGCAAAAACAAATGATAAATCTACGAGATAATCGTAAACTATGTTAAACGACTAGGGGATTGATGATAGATTGTAAAAATGCATGTGTTTTGGTAATTTTACATCCAGTAAAACTATAATTTCCTACTCTATAGTTTTTGATTCCTTCATTATATTTAGTACTTGTCGATAAATTTATCATTTTTCAGTATAGATTTATGGAGATTGTTGTTTATCACTGAATTTATGAATCAATCATTGTTAGACCACCATTAGAAATCTGGAAGCACTGGAGGGCCGTTTTGTCCTGGTATGGGACTCATCACTAATGACTAGCCTCATGAGGACCTCGGAATTCTAGTGAGAAGACGTGATCAGTGGAACTCAACCCTGCCTAGTTTAGGCAGTAACTACCGAAGACAGCGGGTGAAATTGCGCAAAATCCCTAGATTGATCAGAGTTAGACATTAATGCCGTTGTACCCCGGCCCAGTTGCTCAGATTGCGGGCGTTTGCGCGCAAGACCGAAGTTCTTGTACTCGACTTGAGCCAGTGGATGGAGTTGTGGATGCGTACTGATGACGAGTCCCATGCCAGGACGAGACGACCTTCCGGTGCTTCTGGGTTTCCATTGGTGGTCTAACAGTGATGGATTCATGAAATATTTATCGTTATTGGTTTTTGATTATTCGATTTTCTTAAAAACTTCAAATGTGGTTACTCTAGCCAATACTTATTTTCACTGATGAATAAGAAGACAACCGATATGCTTCAGGCTGATATTAGCCAACGTTTAAATAACAATCACTTTTCTGGTCAAAACCTCTTTTCGCATACTCAATTACGTTTTACTGATATTTTTCCAAACTTGGCTATTGAGAGTTCTGAGAATACAAACATTCTAGTTTTATTTTTTCTTACAGTATATTTAAAATATTTGATAATCATATACCAGCATAGGTATTAAATGATTTGATAGAACATACATACAAATGTTTAATGCTTTTGTATTGTATATATACTCATTCAAATTTAATTGTTTTTTAGATAAAACCCTATAATTGTACAGAAACTGTTGTTTTCCGTGTGCAAAACTCTGAGAATACAGTATATTTATATTATTCCAAGAACTAGTTTAAAATAAAGCAATGAATGTTTTTCTTCATCATATTCAGTAATATCAATAAGGATATTGAAATTTGATTCTATAACGTTAGTTATTGTATTTCTTCAATGGCATTCATTAACTTATACACTTACGTGTTAAGTATCAACATTTATTAATGTGCGTGTTTGCGTGTTTTGCTTTTTCAAAAACAACAAACAGAAGAATTGAGCTTGATTTTATTTTGTTATAATAGCTCAATTTATTTGACAAGATTATGTCCAATAATATAAATATTACCCCATTACAAAGTGGTATGCAAACCAAAAAGATCTTTCCTTACGTTTCAATCTTTTGATTAATGCAATTTTTTATTTCGTTGTATGTCACAGGAGTTATTTGGGCAACCTTTTATTGTCTAGATCTATTAAGTGTACTTCTAGGGAATTCATTTGTACATGCTGCGTTCATGTTGCACGTCAGCACGTTTTAAGTAATGTGAGTTGCTTACACATCGCCAATAAGTTACAAGCATTTGGGAAGAGTGTTTCGTCCTATTTGGAATAAATTAGTCAGATGTACGTAGACCTCAATATTGATGTATACACTGGCAGTCAGACGCAGTACTTTTCGTTTGAAACTGTCAACGTGTTATAGATTTAGGCACAGAATCCCGGTAGTCACAGGTTTGTGCAACTCAGTGAATTTCAATTAATTTCTATTGAATGTTAGAATCCCATGTCAGTAGCTGATAATATGATAAGTCAATTGTCACTGATCACTAACAAAATCGAACTAGAATACTGAAAAAAAAACCAATGAAATAATGATTAGTGTTTTTATTTCGACTGACAGAAATACAAATGATTTTCATATGAGTTCATTCATTACACGCAAATTATTTGTTTTGCTTAGTTGCTCTTGTTATGATATTCATTATAACAATATTTATTAGATATAATTAAGTCTATGTATTCATCGACTATTGCTTTCAAGTTACAGTCATTTTGAATAACAAGCGAAAATTCAAATGTAACCAGTTGCTGTTAACAACTTGTTATCTATCGGACTGAATTAAAATATTAGTCTTTTTAGTAGATTTAAGCTATTAAAGTTGATTTCATTTTTCTAAATAATTGATTTTAGAATATCATTTTATAGGTTTTTTTCAACCATAAAAATACTTCCTAGTTAGATTTAGTTGCATAATGAGATCGTAGGAGAAGATTAGTTTAAATTTGTGTTCATGAATAATTCATATTATTCAAGAAATGTAATTTCAAGTGAAATACATGAGTTCACATAGCATAATCTAACAGTCAGAAAGATGCTCAAAACACTAGATATAATACATTATTAGTTATAATAATAATAATAATAACGAAAATTACTTATATGTGTGAAATTGAAGTTTATGATTGGACATTTTCTGGATTACTAAGTTGATTTTCACAATTTAAGTTATCATCATGGTCAGTTGAAAGAATCATGTTGTATAACTGTGTCACTGATTAAGATTGGTCTCCTTTGATGATACTTATATATTGCATAAACTTATGAAAATATTGATTATTCACTAAGAATGATTTGTAAGCCAAAAGGTGTGTGCAATATATATATATATATATATATATATATATATATATATATATATTCAGACTTAGAGAAGATTATAAAATAGTCATGTCCTAGTTTTCGATTGATTATTCATGAGAAAAGTTTAAGAAACAAAAATGACCTAACTTGGTAGCTAAAATAATGGTGTGAAGGTTTAAAACTTCTAATTGACTCAGCATCATCTAACTAAGTGATAGAAATATGCTATAGAGAGAAGTAAGCTATATTTCTAGGTTTTTCATTCTATCACTTTTCAAGTGTTAACTCGATTAATGTCTTCACTAGATTCATTATTTCTTTATGTACGTGATTTTTTAATTATAAGCAATTTAGGGAATTCGCATTCTGATACTTTATTTTCTTTTCATTCTATTCAGTTCGTTGCTTCAAAAGAATTATTATCTTAATGCTTATTTCTATTCTTTGTTTTCCTGTGTTCATATATATATATATATATATATATATATATATATATATATATATGTATATAACATTTTAGCATTAAATGATATTCCATAGACTTATCAAATTGAAATAGATTTTTATCACATGAAGATTTCGGACTCAAAAAATAATACTGACCAGATTAGAAGGATAAAGTATTGCAAGTAGATTTCTAAGTCTTAAAGAATTTGTAAGATTTAAAATCCACTGCAGTTAGCTTATTTGTATACCAATTAAAGCTGACATGAAATAAGCGTCCAACAATAAAATTCATGTTGACTGCCCTGAAACTTAACCCAGTGAATCTTTTAGATGTAATCAATATTCAAGTACACATATTTGCAAAAATAGTTCTTTGGTATCATACACATGTGTGTCAACTGCCAAACATTAGAAATCATTTATGATTCCATAATAATCAAATGAATCAAGAGAAAATCAGTTGAAATGGCGGAAAACTTTCAAATGAAAAATTCTATTTGTTTCAAAATTTGTGCAAGATGATTATTTTCCGATTGGTCAATATTGTCAGTTTGACAATCATGTACTTAGACTAACTTGGTTATTCTTTCTTTAATATGACTTTACTTTAAACTAGGTATATATAATAATGATTAATTTAGTAGATTTCAGTTCTAACAACTTTTTAGAATAATTAACATCATTTTATGCATTCTTCTTCATCCTGTTCTCAATCGTTCTATTCCTCCAAGTTCTCTTTCTCTCTCTCTTATGAATATATTAATGTTTTTTTCCGAAAATCAACGAACTATTTAAATTCTTCTACTTAAAGAAATTGAACAATGTCGAATTACAGAAAAATACAAGGTGAATTCTCAGAGAATTACACATTCATATGTGTTTATTAGGTAACTTTTATTTAGCACTAAAATGAAACAAATATTATTAAGTTGAAACGGAAATAAAACTAGATATAAAAAAAGGAGAGTATTTATGTCTGATCAGGAGAGTAGGAAGTAATTGAATAAGATGTTAGTTTTTAGAAGAAAAAAAACAACGTAAACTAAGAAGAAAGCAAATGATTACAAAATAATTCAAACTGAAAATTGTTCATGCTTGAGCTAATAAGTATCAAGTGTGTCCGTGTGTATTTTCTCTTCCTCCTTTTTTTCAAAAAAAAAAATAGTAGAAAGTTCCTTTCATATTTTATTAAAATAACTTTTTACTCTTGTATTTTTATGTTTTGCTTTTCTTCCTTTATTATTGTTGATTAAATTATGCTTTGGGTGTACAGAAATACAGATATATATATATATATATATATATATATATATATATATATATATATATCAACCATTACAACTGTAATCTTTGTAAGGTGTTTGTGCATGTGTATCAAATAACTAATGTATGGTTTCGAAAAAAAAACTGAAAAAATGATGATGATAATAATGATAAACTTAATAAACAAAGTCAGCTATCACGCCATATGTTCTTCTTTCTCTTTCATTTCATCGGAATAGTATATTTTGAAAATAAATTGATAACATTGATTTCTTCAAGATAGTGTAAAGTAAACTGAGAATAACTCTTTAGTTTGCTATGTTTAATTATTATGCTATATCGATTCGTTTTAGATATCTTTTTTTTCTGTTTGTTAAGTCTCTGATGTATATTTGGGAATATTCTGAATTTGAATTTTCATTTCAAGCTCAATTTCTCAATGTATTTATTTTTTGCATTTAAAATATACTTTTCTGTACTACAATGAGAATTTCATAGCAGATAGTTGTATGTAAATTTAAAGGCTTGAAATGAAATCTTTAGTGAGAATCTTATCTGAAAGTGCTGAATATAACATATTACTTTAACAGTAAAGATGCGATAGATATAGTCAGCCAGAAAATCACATAGATTAATTTAATAAAATCCATAAATGATTATAGATGATTATATCAACAATCAAACTATTCACTAGTATATCGTTTTAAATGTCATTATTAAATGCAACGAAGTGTTGTGTATTGGAAATGATCATTTTTCATAAATTTCACTTGTTGACAATGGGTTTTAAGCAGGAAATACTTTTTGAATAAAAGAATTATCAATAAAATATATGCTTAGAATTGAATCTACAGAGCCTTCCCTGTGGGATATACCACTGTTTTAATTAAAGTTGAGAGTTTCACATGTCCAGGATAATAATAACACAGTAGAAAAATTATGAAAAGAGTACATAGTTGAATTGCATTGTAATTGTGTTTGTTAGTACATATTTATTATGATGTTAATATATCATAACAATGTACACTGAAGGATGTTAAATAACTCATATTTAAAAAGAAGGATGATTTTATTACAATGTTTATGTGAAATTTAAACATATTTCCTATTTTCATAGTTGAAATCATGAATGCATTTTTATTTAGTTTAGTCATTCCACCAGCTTTCAGTATCAAATATTTTCTTTCATTGTTGTTCAGTTGATTTTTTTCCACACTTGTAGTTCATTAACAGCGGTGCTTTTGTTAAAAATTGTTGGTTTTTAAATTATATTCAGTTATATATATGTATATATTTATCTGCATTAAACTAAATCATCCCTTTTAGTATAACGGATCTCTTAAATAAAAATGTTTAGTGTCTACAACTTACTGTTAGTGTTCATTGCAAACTGTAAAAAGATAGTCATTTCAAATTTGTATAATTTTTACATACCTAAAAAATTCACTTAAAGAGCATGAAAAGTTAAATTGTTAAACAGAATGGTTCTAATGAGATAGATCAAAGAGATTTCAAATTAGTTTAGTTTTGCCTTCATGGAGGTAGGACTAATAGTATTTCTAAGGTTGAATACAAATTATGAGAACAGGAAAAAACTATCTCACTCCAGTAGTCCAATCTACCAGAACATCGATGCGGTTTCATGTCAGATAGAGTATCGTTGTCTTTTGTTAATACTCATTTTCTATGTTAATGAAAGTTTAACACAAAATTCTTTGTCTTATTTTAATTGTATATCTTGTTTCTTGTGTCAAACAGTAATTTTATTTTTATTTGTATTATTATTTTTATTATTGATATTCATTAATTTATGCACTGAATATATGTATTTAAGTTAAAATTTAAAACATTATTCTGTTTAATTAATGCATTTAAATACTGATAGTTAATACATTACTGGGTTGTGAAGTTTGTTAAGCTACATATTTGAAATCATGAATTGATCAATGTTAGACCACCATTAGAAACCTAGAAGCATTGTAGACCGTTAGATATCAGCTCAGTGGCTCAGAGGATAGGCGTTAGCGTGCACGGCCGGAGGTCCTGGATTTGAATCCTGCGAGTTGCAGGAGTCGTGCACGCTGCTGGTGAGTCCCATACCAGGACGAAACGGTCGTCCAGTGCTTCCATGTTTCTCATGGTGGTCTAACATTGATCGTTTCGTGATTTCAAATGTGTAATAGTTAATACTAACAGTTATATAGATTACATGTTTCAGCTTTACTGTGCTGATGTTTTGTGTATTGTATCATTTTTATTTGATTATTCTAACGGGAAATTAACTGGATGACCATTTATCACTTTAGGCATACACGAATTTCTATTATTTCAGGGTCTCTCAACCTATGGTGTTATTAATTATTAACATCATTGCAATTGCTTTACTGTTGTTTTTGATAACTAATATCTTTTCTATCATTCAATCGAGCGATAGAACCTTGCACATATATCTTGTAGTAGATTTATTCGAGCTTTTCTTTCCCTCAATTAATACGTTAACTTATTTATTTATGGAATGTTTCTACCATAAGTTTTTATCAATGATGCAGATGGATTTATACATGTGATATACAAAACTATGATTATAAAACTTTTTCTGTATTGATATATACAAATCACTTTGTATAAAAGGAAGATTTACAATACACAGATTTGTTCACTTCTTTCAATAATGTTTATTGTTTGCAAATAACGAAACAGATCGATTATATCGTTGAAGTAAATTAAAGGCAATTCAGTTAAGAAAATGTCCTTTTTTACCCTTTCATTTACTTAAGCGATATAATTATAGTTGTAGCTAATTTAATTTGCTAAAATTGTAATCTATGGTAAGATAGCTCTTTTAAAATGTAGTTCCGAATATTACCCTGTCTCGCTTCTTAAAGATCTACAGAAATTAATCGAAGCTCACTTTCGAAACATCTGATCAATTCTGGCTACTCAGTTTCACCATAAGCCTCCTTTAAAATTCTACATGCAGTCAAAAAAAGTCTTTCGAAAAGGAATGCAAAGGAGAAACCTATGTACACTGAAGGCTGTTTTTGTACACCGATTCAAGCTTAACCTTTGCATTCAATAATAGCAAGTTCACTCGCCCATTCTCCTATGGTCTTAAACTTCTCTTCAAGTCTTCCATAATTTATGGATTTTTTGGCACTTTTTTACATGTGCTTGGTTTGCTATTCTATTGTTTTAATTAGATATAAAGTGAAAAATTATCTTCACCGTAGAACCTTTCACTAGCCGATTACTACATAACTACCCTTCAGTAACTAGGTTTGATAAACAATTTATTACATGATTCTATTTCAAGTTATTATTAGTATGATTATTATATCATACCATTCTGTTTGACTATTGACTGAAATTTTAGTAAATAAAAGTAACTCTGAATAAGATTGTACTGACTAAATAAATGAAATAGTTGAACAGAAAAATCTCTTCGCTAAATTGTTTTCATTGTTCATCGATATTGGTTGTTTCTATCAAACTAGAATTAATTTCATGAGAAATAAAAATAAGGCTTTTTTAAATACCAGTGTAAATCAGTGTTGATTTAAATGTCAATGAGGAAACATGAAACAGGGAAACTGGAAAGCATAATTATTACAGCTAACAAAGCACTATAAATGGTAAATATTATCTATTATTATTTACAAATCAATTTTCGACATTTTCATTCGAATGCAAAGAAAAACATTATATATATATATATATATATATATATATATATATATATATATATATATAAATCGGAGTGAGATTCAGTAAAACCCAACCATCTTTTATCAGTGTGTCATTGGATTTGCTGACAAGGCACAGCCAATTTTTGACTATATTTGACTGGTATTTAGTGGTAAAATTTATATAGCTAAACAGATTTCAGTTAACTTACTACTTTAGCAGGTATTCTGATTTAACGCACTATGAACCTACATTGTAATCGTGAAAATTCACTTATCAAATGCTTTCCTTTATGCTTACTAATTGTTTTTCATCTAGTCAAAATCTTCATAGAAATGGTATATAAAGCGACGAATGATAATCTTTGACTTAATGTGATGTGTACTACTTACAATGAGGCTTATAAGTAGAATGCAGTAAATGTGCAGCCGAGTGTTGTCCTGAAATTATGGTCGAAGAAAAGAGTGTCGGATCCGGACGCATGTCGCAGTCAGAGTGTTTTAAAGAATAGAGGACATGTGAAGAAAGATAGACAGGAATACGCTTGTTTTGCAAATGGATGTCTGATGATAAGGTGTACATATTTTGGGTTGTTGACTCTGGGGTTATGGCCACTTTCCTATCTTAAAATTATTGTCTTTGAAAATTATTATCTTCTTACAAACTATTGCACCGTAAAATATTCCTACTTTATTGCACACTCGTACTCATAAACACCGTCAACCCATTATCGTTCACGAGATCAGGTGGAGGACTATAAACTAATTTGTCAAACATATTTTCAAGCCGTTAGATATACTATTTTTGCCTTGATTGTCTATTATTATCTGTTTATCTGGACTGGGATTATGAACCTGTAGCCTGTGTCACAAAAATTAAAGAAAAAGGATAAATTTCTCTCGATTTTATACTGACATGAAATATTATGCATATTTTATATTGTTCATATTCATTTGTTCCTGTTCCTTTCTCATAGCATAATTTCTATAATAAATATCTTATTTATTCTTTTAAACATTCAATGATATTTACCGTCTGAATATTATCTATTCATCGTAAACTATTCAAATCATTGGTATTTTTTTAAAAATATATTTGGTATTATCTATTTTGTTATTTTATCTACTGTTGGTATTTAACTTGATGATTTTTATCACATGTACTGGATTTTTCTTAATATCTATGTTTTTCTTGTTCCTTTTCAACATGTTCAATTTCCAATCTTTTATTTTGATCCTAACTTTTCCTGTTTCTCTGACAATAATTGCTTAACATGTACTTTTTTATAAACACCTGCTGTAATATATTTATGTGCAAATATATATGTATGTGTATAAGGATAATTCTGTGTACTGTCTGTGTTTTTAGCCTTTCATATGGTGCAAAATAAAGATGCACTTTCATATTGATTTGGACAATTTTTTTTCGCGCTGTTTTTGACTACTAGCATTACTACCATTGCCTCTAATACTTCTTCTAATATTACTACTATTACTACTAAAACTGCTACCTTTAATATTTGATGTTCTCTATTTAAAAACAAACGAAAATCGGAGTTTGTTTGCTTACTCACGGACATGAATGTTTGTGTTTTTATTCAAATACATATATTAGTATACTTGTATGTGTTTAGTAATGTGTATAGACAGTCAAATATTTTTTTGATAAGATAATATTTTATTATTTGGTATTGTGGGCTATTTGCTTTTTGTTTTTCTTTCACATCCACATGGGTATGTTTATACTAGAAGATTCTGTTGTTTATTGGGTCAGATTCTTCTGGGGAAGAAGTTACGTTTACGTTTTTTTTAATTCAAATGGTAATTGGAAAAATTATAAAGGTTATTCTGCTTTCTTTTTCTTTTATCTGTCTGTATGAATTGATTGAAAAATTTCGGTGAATGCCGAATGAATTGAAAAGTTGGCTTAATCAAATTAGTCATAAGATCTGATGTTGGTTGCTACATTAAATATTGATAACTTGATGCAGGATTGATTTTTCACTCTTATTGGTTAGTTATGAAGCAATCAAAAAGATAATGTCAGTCACGGCATATTCGAAAAAGGGATTAAACACTAGAAAATTAGAACATTAATAATAGCACTCAATCTAATAAACCTTGCTTTTATCATTAGATTTTAGCTACTAGTTGGTAGTTTTGAAATTTGTTTAAATAGCGCTAAAAGACTGATTACTTTAGTAAAACAAACTGCTCGACTTGAACTGTCTCCAGATTACATTTATTTAACTTATTTCATATTGTAAATGATCATAATCATCGACTCCAGATTTATTAACTGTTATCTTTCTAATAATCATGCAACGCCTCTTTGTTCTTCAATCACAAAATAAATGCTATATATTACTCTAAGTAATTGCACCTTTATAATAAACATGTATGTGCGTGGATAGGTTCTTTTAGTTGAAAAAAAAGAATATCTAGATTATGTCAGATCGGTTAACTGATTTTTATAAGGAATGAAAATTGCCAAAAAAAGATTGGTCAAGCTAAGTGAAATTTGAAACTTCTAGATTAATTCGTAGCTAAAACAAGCGTTTAAAGTTTTTATTTTATGAATAAGCATTAAATGAAATCTAAATTATACTCCATAACGTTTTATATAAACTTTACTTGATATTAAAGCTGAAGGTGAAAAAACTGTAATAATGCATTCATTTGATTTGTAATACAAGCATATATTTTTTGCTATATATATATTATATATATAAATGCATAAAAAATTGATTCAAGTTAATTGCATTTGGTGAGTACTTGTTAGCTTATAGTTGGTTACATTGAATAAAATGTATCAATTACTTGAATGTTTTCATCAAAATTTAATAAGACAAGATTTTGTATGCAATAATATTGATTGTTAAAAAAATATTCATTCTCATTTATACAGCCAAAATTAGAAACTGAACAATAAATCATTTTGAATACAATTGATATGATAGAATATAATTAAGCAGTAGTTGAAACTCTAAGCCCTAATTTTCCAAACTACTTAATACATATTCGTTAATTATTTATATGCATACATTTGTTTACTATAGTTATTTAAACAAATGTTTACAAATGTAGGTGAGTTATGCCCATCTTTGTTTACTTATGTTCTAGTTGAATCACTATATGTTGAAGAGTTTTTTTGCATCGTTTTATTCATTGTACATGACACCACTGGCTTAGTCTGATCTGAATTCTGTTGTTGTTAGGAATAAAAAATGTAGGAATAATATTTACCGGTGAATTCGATTTTGTCGTTAACTAAGTGGAATGGATTTCTAAAAAATGCAAATTACGCCGGTAGGTTGACTAAATACCATGTTCATATCATAAAAGTCTTTATATATACAGGAAGTATGAATTAATGAGCATGATATAAGTAATTATAGTTTTTGTACCAAGTGTCTTGAGTATTAGTGATTTGTGACATCATACAGAACAGGAGATCATTGTAAATATTAATCCAAAATAACGAACAAATATGTGTGCTCTTCAGAATGACTTAAAATAATTGAAAATTATAATGATTTACAGAAATGACGTCGTATCAGATAGGTACATATATATCTTTGTAGAATTTAGAATATAACAAAAGTCTATGTATATACTGTCGAAAGAAACACATATTAGACAGAAGATTTTGAAGGTATGATAATAATTTCAATTGTATACTATGATAGCTTTTATAATAATTCATATTTATTGTCCAATCTTTGACAAAATACACTGGGAACTCCTTATATGTTACTTAAAGAAGCAACAGATGACTGACTGGTGGATGAGCATTGCTGATCGGTCCTATTATAGGACAAAACGACCGTCCAGTGCTTCTAAGTTTATACTGGTGGTCTAATATTGTTGAGTCCATGGTCTCAATTACATTTATGATATTATTCAAATAGGTTCGAACTATGTCGTTGTTGTTGATCTTGTCTGAACATTAACATTTGAACACACAGATATATTCTTCTTCGGACGAGTAGTAAATAGGAAAAACAATACCTACGTGGCTGATTCTACTGTTATCGAAAAATTCTTTTATTATTTTGTAAAAGCTTGTGAAAAATAGTTAAATCGAATGACTGTGCCCAGAATCCGCATCTATTACCACCGATTTCTAATTAAAATTTAGCCAACAATATCAACAACTATAACGTTTAATCCTTTTCTAACAATCATATAAAGAATATTTTCGATTGGCTTATATTCATATTCTATTTAATTGTTGGTTTATGATAATAATAGTGTAAATCGTCGAAAAAATAATATAAAAGGGATGAAATCTAGTGATAACCTTTAGGATTTTCAACTTTTTATCAATTTTTTAGCTACAATGTTTTCGCTGTTGATTGTTACTTAATTTTATAGATACTTTTTCGATAATTTATTCCTATGAATTATAAAATAATTGTATTAATTATGGATGTTTTTGTTTAGTTGCAAGGTTGTTACGTAGATAAGTTGAATAGCATAGTAAATCTGTTGATTTAAGAAGAAAAGCATTTATCATATTGTAATTTTCTATAATAACTAGAATTTGGTTAATCATTTACTAAAATTATGGATTTAGGATATGCTGTTATTTTAATCAGTCGCTGTATTACAAAGTTATGTAGTAAATAATTACTTCTGACAAACAAAAATAATAGTAATTTTCAGTTCAAACAGATCTTTTGTTAGCTTTTAAATATTTTCGAAAATGTTATTAACAGTGGTATGTAGGTTTGAGTTACTCCGTGCTGGAAATTAGCTATCTGAACTTACCAGTATATCAATGGTGATGTCCACATGTAGAGGCTTTATTCCATTCAATCATTGTCTCAAATATTTCATGTTATTCACTAAACAACAACTGAATCTAGGAATATCTATCAAGCTTTTCAGTATATCAATAAAAGCACAAACGATAAACTAATAATTGCATTAGATATTCAAGTTAAATTTGTAAAAAATAAATTTTTTCATGCATCTTTTATCATTTTTCCTATATTTCAGGCATCTTAAATAGGTTTTTTCTTAAAGTCTTGCAAAAAAAAGTTAATTAACTTAGATTGCTTTGTTTAACTCCCACATTCATCTATTTGTTGAATTTTATTCTTCTTATTTTTTTTCTTTTGTTCGCCGTCTTCTCTTTCATCATTTTTTTTTGTCGTTCTGGTTGCTTTGCTTATTATCATTATTATTATTATTCAATTTTATTAATTTTGTTGCTCCTCTATTCTTTTTCTTCTTCCTCAATTGGCATATTAGTTTCGCTTTACTAGTTTGTTTTACGTTTTTTTTTTATTTTTATTCATTTTACTACTGTTGTCATAATGTTTTGTTAGCATACAATGAAGTAGTGAATTCTTTATTTCAAATCTTTTATAGTTACTTTTAAAAATATCATACGTCTGGTATTTTGCACGAAAACTATAGTTTTCCTATTTGTGGTATAAGCAGTAGGAATATTATATTTTTTTAAAAAAGTTAATTTTTTATCATAATTTGCTCTGTTTATTATAATTGTTATTGGTATATAAATATTCTACTTACTGATTATTCTCCCATATTCTTTCTTTTGTCGTCTATTCACAGAAAGTTAAATTATTCTCTTTACTGTTTCTTTACACAATCAGTTCAATCTTCTTATGATCACTGTTTAGACTATGAGTGTTCAAAGTCTATACTAATGATAGATTTTTTGGAGTAAAGCATATTATCTACATATATATTCATATTATAAAATGCTAAAAACTTCATTTCAAATATTTTTCTATTTTTTGAAAGTTTAGTGATAACTTTTGATTGGTTCAATGCTTTCATACATTTTAATACATAACTGACAAAGGTTTCAATGTAATATGGTAAAGTTTGAAAAAAGATGCTGTTGACAAGTCTATATAGTGGTTCAGTGTTGCATAATTGACTTTGTGTTCTTTAATTGTAGCTCTATTCGATAACAAGCATTTAGCTACAATACTTATTCTATTTTCTATTATTTAGATAATTATTTATTTTGAATGATATGAAATCGACTAACTTTTTCTACATGTAATACAAATCGTACATGCATTTCTGTTGAATATTCTTTAATTGCTTACATTTACAGGGAGGGACTAAAAACATCCTGGAATAATTGAGATTTACAAGTATTTTTTTTAAAAATTTTCTCGAAAGTTAATTATTCTTGTTGTTATTATCAAGTTCACTTTTATCGGTTTATGCAAATGATTATTTTTGATAATTTTTGTTGTTGAACAATTTAAAAGATATAACAGACATTGAATATCATATTTGAAATTACATTATGTTTCTAATTTAGTGATAGGAAAAGTCAATTCAATTATACTCTGTTGCATTTACTTAATGAAATGATGTTTACTCTCCAAGCTAGATGGTTTAATCGTTGAGTTTATGTTCATCTTCTGAACAAAATCATCAGCACCATTCTTAAGCAAATCAAGTTATAGGTCTATAGGTTAGGCTGTTAGTCTGTTAGTGAGAAGATCCTTATACTTCACTGTTACCTCAAGTTTATACTGATGATTTTGTTTGAGAAGGTCAATGGAAACTCCATGGTTAAACCATCCCGTTTGGAGAACGAAACTTCACCGAAATCATTCATCTGAGCTACAAATATTTCTCAGCATCTCAAAACAATTTAGTTCACTTTGATGAAAACGTTCTATATATAGATGACTAAGATCTTAAAAAGAGGATACCTGTAAAAGACTTCATTGTAATAGACCAATAATTTATATGCTATATATATATATATATATATATATATATATATATGTATATACATCTAACTATATTATAGCAACTTAGAATAATTGTTTTTTTCCTTATGAAGATTTGTGTGGTTTGTTGAAATTACTTGAATTATACTGACGAGCACTAACCGGTTGAAGTACCACTAAAAGCAATGGAAAAAGGTTGCGCAATGTCATTAATTAAATGAAGTTATTGGTGTAAATTGAAAGATACAAGTTAGGTTTTCACACTATTACACCCTCACTGTAAGACCCAAGAGTCCACAGTTTTATTCCTCGGTGTGTGGTCGTCAATGAACACTTCTAAAAAGTCGAATATTAGGATGAAATTATCCATCCTGTACTTTCGGTTTTCCAATGCTAGTTTGGATGAGATCGTTTTATCGGAATCTCACAGTAATTAATTGGTTGCTATATAGTCCTAACACTCAATCAATTAAGTATTTCAGTCTAACGAACACTTAGTATTATATTTATTGACAATAGAAATCCAGAATAAGAGAAAACAGTGAAAGTTTTCAATGCTTATTAAAAGAATTTTGTAACTAATCACATATTTTTTTCTATGTATATAAAATAATATTTAAGTTATTTAAAACTAATTTAATTTTTATAGAGCCTTTATAATTTTATTAATCCTATGGGAGCAGTAAATTATCAGTTATGTAGAGGAACTACTCTATATATTTGATTGTTAGAACGCTTTGGATAAAAAAAGGTTAAGGATCAAATTATGAGGTTATAAAAATAACATATATTTGATTTCACTAATCAGACAAAAAGAACGAAAGGCTAGTTCCTGAATGGGATAATAATAATAATAATGTTTATGTACTTTCCCGTATTTTCTCAGTTGGGTTCTGATGTGTATCTTTTGATCATAATTATTGCATGATTCTCTATCTGTTTCAAGAATGTTTGGTTATTATTGATTGTTATTCTCTCGGTTTAGTCAACGATCACTAGAAGCAGTTTATAAAACTTCCAAAATAACTTTAATGTATGAGGATATAGTTTATTGTGAATATTCAACAACCTGTAAAAACTAGAGAAATGTCGAAATTCAAAATGCGCCGAAACAATTGTTCCGTTTTATTGAGAACTATCTCTACAATCATTTATACTCACGGCCCTACGAATACACAAATCATGAGTTTTGGAACTAGAAGGATATTAAACCGTTATCATATAGTTATGTTACACATTTTTGAAACCATGAATCGATCAATATTAGACCACCATTAGAAACCTGGAAGCACTGGACGGCCGTTTCATCCTGGTATGGGACTCCTCAGCAGTGCGCATCCACGACTCCTGCACCCTGCAAGATTCGAAACAAGGACCTTCCGTATTGTGCGCGAACGCCCCAACCGTTAGACCACTGAGCTGGTATCTTACGGTGTTAATGTCTAACTGCTGAGGAGTTCCATACCAGGACGAATCGGCCGTCCAGTGCTTCCAGGTTTCTAATAGTGGTCTAACATTGGTCGATTCATGGTTTCAAAAATGTGTAACTCAACAATCTTCACAACTCCGTAATGCATATATTTATGTCACCAACTTTAATCAACTTATGATATAAGGCGACGAAAATTCAACTCAATCCATGGTTTATCATTTTGGGAATATTGAAAATTTACCCTTACGCTAATCATTACCAAGTATAGGAATAAAAAAAAGGTTGATTTGATGAGTTAAACCATGTTAATAAAAGTCTATTGTGATTATAATAGTTTCTAGTTTTTATTAATTCATAGGCTTTTGTTCTTAGTCGATGAAATCAATTTTCATATTACTTCACTTACTTTTACTACTAGTCTACTAATGTAATTATCATAGATACAATTTGATATTGCTTTACGAAAACATTGATCGTCAGAGTTTTTTCATTGATACTGTTATTACCAATTAGATTAACTTTATTACGAAATCGATTAGTTAGTAATTATTTCATGCATTACAGTTGGAGTGACAGCCTTCTATAAAAAACTAGATGTATTTGTCTATTTTGGAAATATACTGTCCCATAAAATAAACTTTAAATTGCCTTTGTTAGCTTCAATATGAGTAGAATATTTTCACTTCCGTACTTTCGCTTACAAGTTACTAGTCTAACTTTGTAAGTTTGTTATAATTACAATGAATTGTATCTGTTTTTTGTTACCCAGCAACACAAATTAGTCGCAGAAACACGTGGAGTTATAAAAAAAAACAGAACAATTAACCACAAATCACAGTGAAACTTTCTACCTACTTTTTATTTTGGCTAATTTAACAATTTGAATTTACAAACTTAACAGCATGAAATGATTTTGGTTAGACCAGCATTGAAAACCAAGAAAGATTGGGTGGTTGTTTCGTTCTGATTTAATAAATCTCTGTTCGTGTAACAGTCATAATGTTGACTTCAATCCTGAAGTTATATGTTATTTGAAGTGTAAATAACGTCAAAAGAATTAAGCTAAATTTAACAGACTCATTTTATATAGATAGATACAATCTTCTTGGAATTAGATAATAAACACCATTCATCTAATGAAAAAATAAATTGCATATTCTATTAAATACTGAATTGTTTGGTTTTTAAATTTGAGAATATCACAAAAGTGATCAGAACTGTAATTTAAGATTGGTCTATATTTAGTAACTAAAGAGAATTTGATAACTAAATTAATATGGTTGCTAGATACAAATTTGAGAAACTAGTCGATTCAAGTCAAATTTATCATTATGAAGTAGTTCATTTACTTGTGACTAAATACAGTCTTAAAAAACATATAATTATTCATAGATATATCTCATTGTAAATTATCTCGGTTCGTATAAACACAACTAAAAGAAATCAGTAGTTTTAATAACTGAAAAAACTAATAGAAAAAGACAATATTGACATTTATTACATTTGTTCTTTTTTCATGAGAACATTTTGATTTGTTTGAATTCGCCTGCATAACATTTGCCCGATACTTATCGTTTTTATTACACTTCTACATAATGTACTTTACATGATTTTTTAAGTTGTTTGTTATTAAGGTTATATTTTTATGTTTTTGATATCTCTCAGATTCCTTATTTTCAGTTAGATTCATCAATGAATGTATGTTAGTCAAAGTTGCCATACCATGTTAGCACGATCAAATGAATGTAACACTGTGAATAGATAAGGGATTGAAATACTGTGGTTTAATCATAATTATTAGGTTCTGGGAACATAGTTTAAGAAATGAGAGCTATGATTGTGTTAGTTTAGTCATAGTTTCCAACTTTCTATAAGAAATTGTCAACAATACTATGAACCACTTTAAATGAAATAGTTTTTCTTAAAAAATGTCTAATACCGGTGAACATTTTAAAATACAGTTAGAATTATCCTTCCAGCAATATTCATTTCTGTTAAATATTCAATTTCTGTAATTTACGCAAACATTTTGACTGGTTCACGGTAAAATAATGCCGTGAGCATGAAAAATTGGTAAATATTGTTAGTCAAATTACAAATTATTTAGTTATGAAGTCAAGATTAGTCATTGCTAGATTTTTATCAATCTAGTCATAGAAAAAAATTTCGGTCAGAGTTACTTTCACCATAAAGTAATGAAAGTGGATTCATGTTTTAAAAAAAAGGTATTCCATTATTTGAGTACGTCTTTTAGTAGGTCAATTTTTGGGTTTGTGTTATGCATTTCTGGGTCAATTTATGCAAATATTGAATTCCTCTCCAAAGAAGTCATTTTCTTAAAAAGGAAGAAGAATTGTCACAATGACAAACTGCGTACAATGTCGAACACATTTACACTTCACCGTGTTTTTAATTAAAGATCATTAATTTTGACAGGCCTGGGTAATCAAAAAAGTAATAATTTTAAGGTCAAGTTTAGCATAGTTCAATGTTTGTGGCAATTAATTTTCACCAAGATTTCTCATTCGTTTCATTATAAGTTATATTCATAAAAATCAATAAATGTTACTGGGATGTTGTCAAATGAGCTAACGATTGAAAAAATTATTTTACACCTATTATCTGCACATTAATTACGCACAATCACAATTTACATGCTCCCTTTTCGAAAATCGATTGAAACGAGCTTGTTCTTGCGATCAGTGATTCTTCTTTTCACTTAGTTGTTTACTGTGTTGATATTTCAAGCAATAAATCTTTTGCAATCGAAATTATTTTCATTTTGAATGATATAAACAAAATCTAACGGAAAATTAAGTTTAACTCTATAAAAATTTATGCATTGATTATTTTGGATGGTGAGAAAATTTTCTGTTGCTTTCGGCAAGAATATCTAAACAAATGAAGGTCATTAATTTAGAGTCGAATGTTTTCAGCATATGTTTGTATTCAAATGAAGTTATTTTGGAAGGGAAGAGAATATTATATATATATCAAAACCCATCTGTGACATTGCTAATTATAGAATCAAAACTCCCACCGTCATTTGACCTGTTTTGATAGAAAAACAGATGCCGAAAATAACAACTTATTATGCTTAAATTTTGTGTTTTACACTTATTTTGATCTCAATGTTTATTATTGAAAAAAATTTCAATTCTGCAAGAAAATGAATTTATTAAGTGTTTCGAGAAATTTTAAATCACTTAAAGCACATTCATCATTAATTGTTCGAACGAGAACATATTTATCCCTGAGCATAATGGGTCTGACCATTTTGATTTTCTTGCTAATATAATAGTTTTTTTCCGTTAAAACTGTGTACCTATCATTGATATGGAATTCACTAAATTAGTAAGAAATTAGTCATACTACAGTGTGTGTACCTTAGAAGTAGAACATATAACTAATTAGCCATTGACAATATCTTTGAATATGTGGAAGAAACGGAAGTTTTAAAGTTATCTATTGTAATTTAAGAATCTTCATTGACTATTTAGCAATAAACAATACTTTAGGTAGTTGTTTTTTTTTTAATAACTTCATCATCATTATAAACTCATTGTGTTATCACATGCAAAGTAAAACATATAAACATAAATGAATCAGATATGTTTTTTTTGTGTGTTAAAATAGTGAAGTTTTACATTGCTTACAGCTAAAATATATGCAAAATATGTCATCAGTAAATGTGAACATACTACGCTTTAACCTAATTAGAAAGGTATTTTTTTAAAAGAATTTTTTTCAAATAACAACATTCATTTGAAACATACAATACCAATATTGTGAAAATAAATATATCTTTTTATATATAACTAAAGAACATGAGTATTGGTGGTTATTTCTAAGCATTTTGGTTAAATTATACACTTTCTAAATAAGTTTGTGAATTATTTTGATAAAACAAAAGGTGACAAAATGAACTGACAACAACGCAAATATGCTAAAATGAATAAAAGTTTTGTGCATTCTTTTTTTTCTGTTAAAGGTTTTATTATCTCTAAGATTAAGTGGCTATAACAATACTGATTTTGAAAGGTGTTTATGGTATTTTTCTACAAAGTATATTCACTTAATAATGTTTGGTGAAATCTTTTGAATTTGTGTTTTGATTTTTAATTGTTAAAACGATTAAAAATTCCATTTTTTTCAAATAGATAAATTTATTATTATTATTCAGAGTATTTATACTTATATATATACTTTTCTTATGAAATAGCAAAACACTAGTCAATAGTTTTGAGAATCATTTCTAGTCTATGATGACTATTGAATATTGATTACTGTGACAATCAAATATTTAGTTGAGGATAACGGTCACATAATGTTATTAATTGATTGAAATTAGAGATATGTACAACTGGATCTTTATTCACAAGTCTACAGATAATATAGCAGCTGCAAGGACTAAGAACTCTGTATCCAATCTCTTGATACTCATATGGATGCCCACCATTAGTTAGTTCTGAAATCAAATATAAATATGATAAGTGCTTCTTGATACCTAAAAAATGTCATTTAGTGATGAAAAATAAATTGCCATAGTTACGACACGCATGTTTGGTAACAGTATATATATATATATATATATATATATATATATATATATATATATATATATATATATATTAAACAAAACGTTGATGTTATAAAGCGAACAAATGTAGTTTAATGAGCAGTTTTTTCATAATTTACTGAGTTAATATTTTATAAATGATAAATAAATCCGCCTAGTGCTTGATTTATTGATCATTCCCATATGCGAAATCTATCTTAGGCATAACAGAAATTTATGATTCCCTCCTGTCTAAAAGCAGTTTATGATTTGTTAAAAAACAACATTTAATATTGCTTGTTTGCAAAAGATTCATTCATTTTACACATTGAATAAATTACACATGTTTATGACAGATGCATCTTTCAATCATTACACAAAAGTGTATTGATTTTTTCTTTAGTTTAGAAAAAAAGGGAAATATTACAAATCGAGTAATAATGAAATAAACAAGAAGCATTTGCTTTGAATGACAGGAAATAAATCGTAGTGGAATGAGATTAAGAGTGAAAGAATCTGTGCTGTAATATTCGCGTCTAATGTATTTCATATGAGGTCTCAAGTTTTTTATATTCCTATCATCACCGATCACATTTAGAGCAGTGTACTGTACTGTTACAAATAGGTTCAATGCTTTATGGATAATTGCCATGTCATAGTGTGAGTAGGGATATCATTTAGTTAATTTAGTATTTGTTCAGCTAATTTTCATACATCATGACTTGACATTTTTTTCTTTGGATAAAATGATGAAATCCACGTTGAACATTGGATAATGTGGCTAAGTATTTACATTTTTCTTCAATATTGCCTACTATTTGAAGCAAACGCAAGGCGATAACAACACTAGCTATTGAATATTCCGACATATCATTACTCTGGTTAGAAATGAGATTTCCCACCAGTTCCATATCTGATGCAACTTACCAAATGTTAAGTAAACTTTCTGCATGGGTGAAAAAAATTCACTTAACGATCAGCATCGTGGTGCGTTCACAGTTCTCTAATCACCCAAGTATACAACACATTCAAACATTTCCTGCTTTATCCTCAAGCAGAATATGAATATAAATTAGTCATAATTTATTATGAAAGATGTTTTGATGTCTGAAAAATACTCGAAATTTTTCTTGTATCATTCAATAGAACTCGTTACGTTTGTATAATGAGTCAAGCAGGCTATTTCTATTACTACATTGATATTCAATATTATTTTATCAGTAATAATATAAAACCAATATAATTTCCTTTACAATATAGGTATGTATATTCCTGGTTTGCAAAAATAATTGTGTGTTTACTGGAAAACTATCTCTTCTCTAGCACGAGACTCTTAACTAATATGCATTCAAGGTAACGCAACAAAGGATCAAACATATGACTTCCTGTCTAATGTTTGAATGTCTAACTTTTAAAACACTGATTCACAAATCTAACTTGAATCAGTTCACAAAAGACTTATTTATTCGAAACTTACTTTTATGTTTTACTTTCTCTGTTCTGATAAGTAATATTAAACATATTTTTTTTCCTGATAATTTTTATTCATAGGTGATTTATTACCCGCTGATGGAGTAATTCTTCAAAGTAATGATTTAAAAGTTGATGAAAGCTCATTAACTGGTGAACCAGATCAAGTGAAGAAAGGTGAAAATGTTGATCCAATGTTGTTATCAGGTCAGTCAACATACTTTTTTTTATAATAGTTATTTTCCAATTACTTATTCATCATTTTTTGTCGAACTAATGAAGTATATATTGATATTTTGGTGGATTTAAAGCAATATGAAGAAAAAATGGTATTATGCTACTTTATTGACATAAAGTAATACATTTGAAAATAAGCTAATAAATTCTAAAGTATAACATTTTTTTTCTAATAAATGATAATATTGTTTTTTATTGGATAAAGATCCTTGAAATATTTACTAAAAATAATAATAATAATAATAATAATAATAATAATAGAATTTTATTTAGATATTTATCAACTTAAGATAAAATCATTGATATAACGGTTAAGAAAAGCTACAAGATTTGTAGAGTAGAAATTTTTTCTAATAATAGAAATGATATTTATTTATAAAATTTTAATGAGTTAACAAAAAAGTGAATTTCTAATTTTGTTGCAAGCTAATTTAAGTTTTACACCTTCAGAGAGTAAACAACTAAAAATAAATTATTACAATTTTAAATAGTGCAAATGAAACAAAGTAGAATATTTTTAGGTACAGTCAATATAGATAATATTATATTATCGCTTTGTCAATCCGTTTCAGGCGATTCTATGTGAAGCTTATTTGTATATATTCTAGTGCGTGTGGAGAATATTTGCATTGGTAAAGAATGAAGCTTTAAATACTTGTATGTTTGTTAGTAGTATTTTAAGTGGGTAGATACCAATGTATGCGTATTCGGATTGATGATCCATATTGGATATCGTTAATTCTATTTTTAACGATTTACCCGATGCTCAGTTAATTTGAAATCATCAAGTCAAACTTTGGTAATGATACTTAAAAAGTCTTTTAAGTGAATTTACGTTGCGATGATATTAATTTTCGTACTGCATACAGAAATGAAACCTTATGTGGATAAGAAAAATAGATTTCAGAGAACTATTTTCATGAATTTTGAGGGTCGAATGTAACAATCGCATATTTATTCATATTATAGTTCTTTTATACGAAATTATGCTCTTGCTTATTTACTTACGCCTGTTACCCCTAATGGAGCATAGGCCGCCGACCAGTATTTTCCAACTTACTCTGTTCTGGGCTTCCCTTTCCAGTTATGTCCAATTTTTGTTCATTCTTCAGACGTTTGTCTCCGTTTCTCGGCATAATGTGTTCCTTGGCCTTCTTAAATTATACTCTACGTGCATATTAAATTTAGTTTGAATAAAATATTTTTTAAACCATGAAAATTTATATAAACAACAAATGAACCCATTCGAACTTCCCTTTTATCTTAAGTACTCTCTGCAATAATGAGTTGGGGAAAAAAGTCGATCAAAAAGTACGATATTGAACAGTTTTGAGGTATACATTTCCCAGCTCAATCAGTCATGTTTGATTATTTCCTTTAGCTGTAACTAAATTTTTTGTGACATTTAAGTAGTTGTAAGCTAATTTCAGTGAATATGTGCTGTTGGGTGGTTTTCATTTAAAACTTCAACAAAATCTAATGAAAATATTGAATATATGTAAGGATTCGTCACTAATACAATGAAAGAAACATAAAAAAACGTGTTAATGCGCCTGACACCAATATACATTCATTCCTTTTATTTCAGTTAGTTTTACTGATCATCAAATCTAGACAATGTGTATATTGGGTAAAGTTGTCACATTTCATTAACATAGTGAGATAGAATTGCAAGGGTCAATCACAGAGTGGTAGCGGTAGTAATAGTACAAGTGGTGACAGAAAAAAATCACACATTCATGAAGGAAAATATTAACTCATGGAATCAAAAAGTTGTTTGTAATGTAGTTTAGAAACGTGGCATCTTAAAGGAGATATATAGATAGAATGTGACTACCATGGCGTAGTATTTTGAGCCAAATCATTCAAAGTCCCCAACCATTGGTAACGTTATTCACGCGTATCCAAGTCAGGTAGTCGGGACCTACATACACTGCTCAGCTCATCAGTTAGTGTCTCTATGGACTAAGGCTATATTTTAATTTTCCCATCCACTATTTATCTCTCAGCCTTGTTTTAAACCGTGCATTATGGCTGGTCGAGGTAGGCTTTGGCTGGAGATATATCATACATGTTCTAATTATCATGGTCGATAAAGAAATATTACTCCATCATTTAACTTATCATTCTTGTCTAGTACCCTGTATCTAGCTTTAGGATTTCTGACACAGTGTCTCAACGTTTAAGAAAATTACTCCATAACCATAACCGAATACAAGCAACTTATCTTCTATTTTTAAAGTCTACCTATCACAGACATCATGTGGAACAAAGTGCATTACGAAATGGTATGCTTGTCCTTTTGTCAGCGAACATCACAAACCAACGTCATACTTACTACATGTAATTTTCGAATATTCTTTCTATTTTCCTTCTAAAATTCAATTACATTTAGTATTTCTTTGATAGAATGTCGTTTAGTAGTAAATTTCAAAACGTGATAAGATTGAAAAAAATTGTGTTCTCTGTAAGAGTCATGTATAGATATTGACCATTTTGTGGAAAACTAAGATTATTGTAAATTTATGGAGTTGGATTGATTGAATGAATATTGCATGAGTCTTTTCTGCTGATCATTTAATTTTATTCATGATTACCAACTAGTTTCATGTTCTCCATGTGCTATAAACGCTTTCGATCATGTAAAGTTTCCAACAGATCAATAACACATCAGTAATATAAGAAAATTGTTTTAAGAGAAGGGACAGTAATGAATCTAAAACACCTAATTAACAAGGTCAATTTCATTTAATCCTTTCAACTTTTACTGACATTGAAGCTTTAGGAAACATTTTCGAAACTTTCAAGAATTTCTATACTAACAAATACACTAACGACAACACTAAGATCAACCACAATCATAGAAATATATCAATCAGTTGAATGAGGCATGCTGACAAGTACAAACAGGCAAATGTATATATATATATATATATATATATATATATATATATACAAGCATTTCAGTCTTGGTGTGACCCATGTCATTCAACATATGCCAACACACATAAATATATTTGATTGTTATCCACGATTTCTTTTTTCTAGAATAGACATTTTCGAGGTTATCATCATCATCAACATCATCATCTAATTCATTCAATGATTGTTGTGTTTTTTTTTCTTCTTTAACTAACTAACTAACGAACTGACTGACTGACTAACTGACTGACTGAATGATCGATTATTACATCCTATCTTTCTGTTTCTGATATATACTTTTCTCTTCTTATACTGTTGTGTTTTTCCCTCCCCAAAAGAGAGATTTTTTTTTATTTTTTACTAGGGAAAAGAAATTCTTATGATTACTTTTCCTCTTTCTTTTTTATGAGAGTATTGAGTGTGTTGCCTACAAATTTTTATTTGGAACAGTTAAATCTTTAGTTTTTTCTTCTTCTTCTTTTCCTCCTCCTTCTTCTTCTTCTTATTCTTCCTCTTCTCTGTAGTGTAACTTTTTTTTTGAATTATGCGTGTACAACTAGCATTATTTCCATTAATATTTTATATCTATCTATACAATATTTTTTTTCTTCAAAAGAACTATTTTTTTATTTATTTATTTACGAAGAAATATACAAAATATATGAACCAGCGAAAGATATATATATATATATATATATATAATATATATTTTAGTTGATCAGAGATATTGAAATTGTCTTCTTTTTTTTTCGAATATTTTTGATAAGTGAATTGAAAACTTTTATTAGTTTATTTTTAATTTCTACTAATTCAAATTCCAATTAAATGTGTTTGAATGAATCTATTGATGATAATGGTGATCGTTTGAAATTTTTATTTATTGACGTTTTTTTTAAAAAGAAATGTTAAAATAACTAGTTAACTATGATAGTCAATGAGTCAATAGATAAATCTGCATGAGACTGTTATCATGAAATAAGATAGGAAAGTAGTAAAGAAAGAAAGTGTAAGTATGAATACACCAGTGCTAGGATGAAATACAATTGAAAACTGTTAGTTCGATAACTTATGAAACGGACTCGGGTCTCTGATATTTATGAGGCTCTAATGAGCGATTACGTAGTAGATCAACATTTTCTTGACTGATAGTTTTTGTTATTTTGTTTTACTTATGAATCAACAAACATTTTCCATCCTAAAAGGTTTGTGATAACCCATGTATGTTAACGGAGCATCACTATGAGATGAATGTTTAAGGTGACCATATGTATTCAACTGATTGTCTACATATATTCAAAAACTCAGCCAAAATGTGTGATACTGTAAATAAAACAATCAAATATACAACTTATCAGGCTGGCTTCTTAAAATTTTCAGTAAAGGTAGTTGCACCAAAACTTAAGTCACCTTAATTCTGCCAATATTAACGTGCGATTCATATCCAATTTGTTCTCAATAATAAAATAAAGCTCATTGATTCTCAATATCTTTATCAGGGTTTGAAAGTTATAAAGAGGATTCTCTGATCATTACTTTATATATCTTCATCAAGTCAGTAATGATGAAGTTATTACACTTAGTTATGAAATATCAACTTTCAGAAATTTTACATTCAACTTCTTGTACTTCTTTGAATAGTCCACTTAATCTGTTAATCACAATATTATTAATTGTAGTGAAAGAGGCGCCCCTATAAAGAGTTTTATAAAGTAAATTGTGGGATTTCAGTTACAGAATTTTCTCAATATTTTGATCAGATGAGTTGGTATCGCCTTGTTATGAAACACGCAACAATTTCATTATGATCCTGATGCAAATGTCACTTTTGACATGTGGTTCCGGCGTTATGAAGATTTATTATAAATTTGATTTTGCCAACCAAGATGATGCTTGGAAGGTTCGGCTGCTACTTCGAAAGTTGGGCGCAAGTGAGCCGGATAAGTACTGCAATTTGATCCTGCCTTTGAACCCACGAGATTGTTCATTTTCTGAGACTGTTCAGACTTTAAGCCAACATTTTGGCGATAACTCGTCACTGTTTAATACTCGATATCGATGTTTGAAGCTAATTATGATCGAAGATGATGACTTTCTTACGCATGTGGGCATCGTCAACCGTGAATGCAAACGCTTTCGGTTGAAGATCAGTTCAAAGCCCTTATACTTATCTGCAGACTCCAGTCGAGTATTAGAACAAGGCTACTAAGTCGTTTGGAGCAAGATCCGAAGCTTACGCTTAATGAAATGGCTCATGAGTACCAACGTCTCACTAACCTACAACGAGACTCAACTATGGTTCAGAGTGGTAGTTCATGCCGATCTGAAATTCATTTGGTACAGCAGCCACCTAATCATAATAAGTCTGCCCATGGTGATCGCATCTCTGTCAGTAGAAGACCACGCAGAATGTTATCTGACAACCGCAGTTCGCGCATTACCGGTGTCTGCAACAGACATACAAAATTCTTCTAGAAACGACCCCATCATCAAGATGACGATGAAATATGTCACCAGCGGTTGGCCGTCGAAAAAGTTTGAAGGTGACATGAAGCAACTGTATCAGCGGCGGGAGTCACTATGCATCGTGAACGATTGTCTGATGTTTGGTGAAAGAGCTACTACAACTGATGCGTTGTAGTACCAATGTCGTGCGTTGCCGTAGCTGTTCTAACGTCTTGGCAACAATCACGATATCATCGAGATAAGCTGCAAGGCCTGAGATATCTGACAGGATAGTATTCATTAGTTGTTGGAAGATAGATGGGGCAGTCTTAACTCCAAAAGGTAGACGGTTATACTGGAACAAACCACGATGAATGTTGATAGTAAACAGCTCTTTAGATGCTTCATTGACTTCCACTTGCAAATAAGCATCAGCTAGGTCAAGCTTTGTGAAGAACTTTCCCCCATTCAGCATAGTGAACAGATCTGCCGGGACTGGCAGAGGATAATGATGCTGTTCTAGAGCTGCGTTGAGACCTGTAGAGAAGTCAGCACATATACGTATCGTGCCGTTGGCCTTCTTGATAACGACTATAGGTGCTGCCCAACTGGAGTAAGAAACGGGAGTAATAACTCTTTGTCGTTGAAGGCGATCCAGCTCTTCATCTACTGTTGCTAATGTTGCATAAGGTACAGGTCTCTTTGGACGAAAAGCAGGCTTAGCCCCATGTTTCAACCGAAGTGTTGCTTTCATAGCAGTGCACCGACCTAATCCAGGTTCAAAAATGGTTGAAAACTCTGTCATCAGCTTTTACTGACAACGATATATTGACCCAGTCTGATTCAATCAATATACGAACTAAACTTCAGTTTATGGAACAAAAAGTGCTCACTTACTTACTTACTTACGCCTGTTACCCTCAATGGAGCATAGGCCGCCCACCAGTTCCCTCCAATCAACTCTTTCCTGGGATTCCATTTCTAGTTCTGTCCAATTTTTGTTCATTCCTCTCATATCTTTCTCTATTTCTAGGCGTAATGTGTTGATTGGCCTTCCTCTTTTCCTTTTGCCTTGAGGGTTCCAAGTAAGGGCTTGTCTTGTGACGCAGTTAGATGCTTTTCGTAGTAAGTGTTCTATCCACTTCCACCACTTCTTCCTGATTTCCTCCTCCACTGGAATCTGGTTTGTTCTCTCCCACAGTACGTTGTTGCTGATGGTGTCTGGCCAACGAATACGAAGTATTTTGCGTAGGCAACTGTTCACAAACACTTGTATCTTGTGAATGATGGCTTTGGTGGTTCTCCCAGTTTCCGCTCCATACAGTAGAACTGTTTTGATATTTGTATTGAAAATGCTGATTTTGGTTTTGGTTGAAAGTTGTTTGGAGTTGCAGATATTTTTCAACTGTAGAAATGCAGCCCTTACTTTGCCAATCCGCACCCTCACATCTGCATCGGATCCACCTTGATTGTCAATGATGCTGCCCAGATATGTAAAGGTGTTAACGTCCTCCAAGGCGTGTCCATCAAGAGTGATTTGTTTGGTGCATGTTGTGTTGCATCGGACAATTTTGCTTTTTCCTTTATGAAAAGTGCTGATATACACTAATAGCAATTTTTAAAATATACCGTATTAATATGAAACAGAAATGTGATCAATTTTTCTCCAAGACTTAATTTTTCCATCATCTTGAACCAAGAAATTCGAACTTATCAAGCTGCTCATATTAAATATGACATAATAAAGACATGACTACTGTTCAAATCTTCAGAGTATGATAAATTCAGTAGATATTCATGAATAAAAAAAAGCCTAATCGACTCGAATGTTAAAAAATCACTTGAACTGTCATTATAAATTTATATTCGATTTAAATTTAAAACCTAACTACACTACATAATCATTTAAAATATTTCCCATTTGATCAATAGATTGGCTATAATAATCACAGTAATAATAATTACAGGAAGCATGATTTATTTTCAATGAGGATACAAATAATTATATGATAATGATAATAATAATACTAATAACAAACCTTATCAATATCGAAAATGTTCATTATCAGTTTTGAACAGATTTAAGATAAATTCAACAATTACAGAATAAAAATAAAAACAGAACTGTTAAAGAAAATTAAAATTATCTAATATTGTCCATATTTCTAATGTATAGATAAATAGTTGAAAATAATTTGAATATTCTAATCGAAACTGTCTAAGAAATAAATTATTTGCTATGGATTATTCGTTTTATTTTCATTTATGTTTCGATAAGGTGAACGCACATGCCCACTTATATACACATACACACACACGCAAAGAAATTTGATAGTATGCTGTTGAAAGAACAAATTCTGTATGATAGTTGTTTGAATGAATTTTCGGTTTTTTTTTGTTTTATTTCTTATCAGAATTGAAACGAAAAATAACCATATTTTCTTATTTGGGGTTATTTATTATCCATTAATTTATGAGATAAGATCGATGATAATGATTAATACTCTGAAAGTTAAAACCAAGACATATCTACTATCTAAAAAGGTTATATGTGGGAAAAAAAATTGTCTGCTTAATGTTTTTGCTTTATAACGTTGTAATGAAAAATAAATCGGTTTACTAAATGATATTCAATGAGTAGTTTACATGACACTGAACAATCTGATAATAAACATTGTCAATACTTTTGCAACATTAAAAAACTAGGTCATCTTTGTTTTGAGTGAGTTGTGCTCGTATAAGAATATCGATTGATAATTCAGCATATGATAATTTCTTGCTTCAAACGATCACTTACCACATTTTGTTTGATTTCTACCGCTTCATTTGATATGACTGACTGATAAATTGAAACATTGTACTTTTGATGAAATCCTCATCTTACCATATTCGAATACAATACTTTCTTTTCTGCAGCAAATATTTTTTTGGGGCAGAGTTTTGGAGGTTTGCGTTTTTACACATTTGGAATCATCAATCAATCATTGTTAGACCACTATTAAAAACCTGATGGTTTCTAGTTGAGAAGACTTGACCAATGGAATTCAACCCTGTCGGGTGTAGGCAGTAACTACCAAAGATAAATGGGTGAGGTCGAGCAAAATCCCTAGATCAATCAGAGTTAGACATTAACATCGTTGGATGCCGGCCCAAAGGTAAGGCGTTCGCCTACAACGCCGAAGGTCCCTGGTTCGAATCCTGCGAGGAGCAGGAGTCGTGTATACACACTACTGATGAGTCCCATACCAGGACGAAACGTCCGTCCAGTGCTTTCAGGTTTCTAATGGTGGTCTAACAATGGTTGGTTGATGATTTCAAACGTTTGAAAATGTTTTTCACAAAAATCAAAGTATTCATGATTATTATTATCATGACTATTATTCTTTGTTCAAAGTTAGGACATATATGTCCTGCGACAAATATCACATTTCGTCGGATTTGAGTAACCGAAGTTTACAATTACAACGTGTTTAGTGCTAAATGTTATTTTAAGACACTTACGACGAATTAGAAAGCAGTTTTTAAAGAATTCAATACACGAAAACACATTATACCTGATAAAAGACTCAGCGGTAAATCTACTTCTACTGGAAGCGTTTTGTGTTTGTTCCAATGATACCTCTTTCTGATATCAATATTCACAAAAGTGCCATTATCGTTTACTTATCATGTAAAAAAATGTATACGATAAAAAAATTTAACCTAATCTTTGTCTATTCATTCTAATCGATGAACATATTTGATTTGTTTAAAATAATAGAAAAAAAGCATAAGTATTATTCTCTCTGCAGTGCCAGTCTATACATCATACATATTAACGATTATGTTTAATAATGCTGAAATCTAGCATATTAGCCTAATAGATACTGAAAATAAAAATAATTTTCAAGTCGTTTTCTTCGGTGAACATTTTGTCCGAATTTTCTTCCCATTCAAATGAAACAAATGATTTCTAATTAAATTTCTGATTTAACAATTGTTCTTTATTTGTTTGTATTTTTTAATTACGATTTCAATGAAACTATGTGTAATTTCTCTATTTCTTTTTTCATTTATATCCATTTTTTTATTGTTTTTATTTTTTTTCTTCGTACCTTTCCGTTCGTTTTTTTTTTGTGTGTGTGTTGTTAAATGGATGAATGTTTCAAAGGAAAACAATTTCCTGAATGGAAAAAAAATCAATTTATTTTCTGTGTTGTTTTTTTTCAAAACAATTGTTTCAATCCATTTATAATTTTTGTTCAAGAGTTTTTTTTTCTAGAGTTTGTTCTCTTTTGTTTCTGATTATTTCGTGAATATATGTATTTATTGAAAATACAAATTTGAATCTTAATTGGTTAGTGTCTATCATTATTTGGGATCATACTGTGATATGTTGTAACCGTTTAGTGTCTATGCTGTGGATAACAAGAGGATTTTATTCTTGATACAGTTGTAGAGAGATTACAATTGAAACTGATGTATAATTCATCATAAAATATCATTATTTGTTGATGGTTTGGTTTATGAGCTCAAAGTACGAAAAACTCCATGGAAATATTCTACTCATGCTGCAAATTTACAATATATCACTATTCCTAATTGTTAAAATTACCAAAGTTTTGTCTATCAATCTTTTGCTCTGATAGATGACATTTCTATGTCACATTAGATAATAAGCACAATCAAATAAAATTGTGATCTCATTTTGAACTGTACTCCTATTTTTATTCGTATAGTTTGAATTGTTTATTGCTAGCCATGCCAACTCAAGGTTTTCTTTAACTGATCTACGAAATAACTTATCACTAATATTTATTACACAATTTTCTAGTGTTTGTTTCCTTTAAAATTAAATGATGTTAAACAAAACGCCACAAACTTTTTTATTTTATAACAATAAACACCCGTTACAAGATATATAGAGAATAATTAATCAATGTAGCATTATTCGTTGCATGGTGTTGTTTGTCTTGAAGTAAAAATTAATTTATATTCTTTGGAATGAAAACTTAAACCTTTTTATGTACTTATCAAAAAACATTTGAATTATAAGTATATCATAGTAATCTTTCAGAATGTAGTTAATTAGTCTCTGGAATAGTTTATAAAGGATACTAATGAATAATGAATTTTCAGAAATTTAATTTTTCATGTGATACATAACAGTATACGCATTTCTAAGCTTGATTATAACATATTGAGAAAAAATTATTGTTACGAAATATGACCTCATTGTATAAATAAAACACTCGAAGTATACTTTTTGAACGAAATTGTAAACAGATTTCTAATTCTTTTTTAGTTTTCAGTCAACATTTAATCTCTTATATTTTTAGGTGGCCCATTTATTTTTGATTCAGAATCGTTAATTATTTTTTTATACTGATTTATTTTACTTTTTCTCTCTAAATCATACAAACTCTACGTCATTATGATTGATAAGGTCAAATTAATTAGAGAAAGAAAAAAAAGCAAATCACTAATATTTTTCAAACTCAAAACAAATAGTTAATTGAGTGGTTTGTGAAGACTAAGTTTTTCACTGATTGTTAAATATTTTTTTTTAAGAGACCGAATATGTTAAGACAAAGGAGATATTCAATATTGTTCAATTCAGAATACTTTTCAAAGTGTTTTCATTTCTTGAAGATAAAAAAACCTATTACTATACAAACAATTCGAAGAAGGATAAAATGAAATTTAGGAAGATTTAAGTGAATCACTAGTGTCTCTTACATGCTCGTACTGAAGCTAATTATTAGTGAATTACTGTTTGATTACCAAGTGCTAATTGTGTAGTTATCGTTGATCTCATTCCACCTGTTATGTTGATTTTAAGTATTAGTGTAAGTGATTCGATATCGAAAGCATTTCGATTTTGTGTTATTTGACTGATTTTATTTGTTTGTGATTCCGGTACTTACGTTTCGTGCTAGCTAAAAAAGGCCGTTTCCTGTTGTTTATGGAATTGATTCCTCGAGTGGAATATACTCATTATGTTCAATGTTATAAACAGAGATGGTATCACTGTCCAGTTTGTTCAGCAACCGAGCTTCTGTCGATAGTGCTAGCTCACTTCTTATGAAGTACATTAGTTCCAGTAGGCGTGTGGTTACACCTTATCTGCAACTACTAACTAATGTGAAACTTAAGTTTAGAGCCACATTTTAACTTGCACCAGTCACTTAACATGTAATAAAAATCATTGCGAAACCACTCAGATGATTTATTTGTTTGTTTTTGTTGTATTTCTGAATGTACAAGAATTGTGTCATAACAAGTTATTGTGGATTCGATTTGATATTTCTCTGACAAGCTATTGGAATTGTTTACATTCAAAATTTCATGTTTGTAAATGTCATCCTATTGATATTTATTTCCAGTTTGTTTATCGATTTAATCATGTGTAGAGATTTTGCAGATTTCGATTATGGAATAAACATATTTTATTTATGTATTATGTATTTCAAGATGCCTTACCAAAATCTGAAGTTATTAATTAGTGATTCATTTTCAAATAATCCAATTAGAAATACACATTTATGAGTGAAAAACAATCATACTTCAATGAAAATAGTATTTTCATTAAGAATGTAATTGTAATAATGTTGTTTTAACATTTAGCACATAGATAAGCTCATTTTTTTTACAAACATCAGACTACCATTAGACTGGGATTACTTGAAATTTATGATACAGACATCTGTTTAAAAATTCCTAACAGGTGTTAGTGTTAGAATTTTGAAAATAATGTAGAAGTATTTAAAACGGATGTACTTACCGATTGAACTATTAACAAGACTAAAGTTGATTCATATGCATGTATGTATCTGTTCTTACAGTGCATATATTTATATAGAAACTTCAGAGAGTCTAATGTAAGCATCACTTATGCTTAACTTAGTCAGCAATTGATATTTCTATTTACATTTACGCTTCTGAAGTAGTATAACTTGACTAGACTATTATTTGACTGGACTATTATTTTAATTGATCGACTTAAAACAATAACTGAGAGGTATGATAATTCTGGTGTGAGCGATGATGATTTTCCAACAGTTCAGATGACTGTCTGTTTTCTGAAAGAATGGACAAAGTAAGTAAATAATGGACTGTCAGGTTCTACATATTTGGAACTAATGTGCTTATTCCCATCTACTTCATAACGCTTCGAAAGAGAGTTTATATGTTTATTGATTTGGGGATAAGTGAGAAAAATCGATTGTATGGGATTGTTAGTCATGTGACTGACTTCGGATCCAATATTTTTTAAATGTTTTTAATCAGTCACGATAAAATCATTAAAGAGGTCAGAGACTGTTTTAATAACATTTTCAAAAGAGAATCGTTATGGGAATTTCAGAGGATATCTGCACGTTGTGACAATATCGCGGGAAGTACTGTTTTCTGTGGGCATCTGTTCAAAAGATTTGGGCTAGTGCTTCGAGTGAGAGTTGTAGAATTGAATTACTTCCCATACTACTTAAATGCTACAAAGTAGTGTTTAAAATAATCTATTGAATTATCAATAGGGTTAATGAAGTAATTTTATAACTATTTCGATCAGTACCGTTAAATTTTGTTATCCCATTTTTAGCATCTGTATTACCAAACTTTCATTTATTTTCTAACTTTTAACCATAATATTTTTTTTATGAAATAGTTTTTAGTCTAAAAAATTATCTCTGTCAGTTTTTCTTTATATGATCATTAATTAGCATTAGAGTCGAGAAGACATATCGCATTTGTTAACTTTCGTTTAGCCTTTCAGATACAAACTAATAATGAATTTATTACAATCAATTGACATTTTCCTACAGTTTGTAAATCTGTGACTTTTCTCTCCTCATCGATGACAGGACTTTTCTTGAATGATGTTCTTGTATAAGGCTAAAGACACAGAACGATCATTTTAGCTCATTCATCAAGAATGAATAAAGTCGGTTTCACTGTTTGTGTAGCATACTTTCTGATGATATGCATCAACAGTTATCACAATATTAAAAGAGAAAAAGATGACTATTTATAGAGGTCCAAACTCATGTAGATGAATCATATTTCAAATTCATGTTTAGATGTAAACCATTTCTTTTAGTACAATGACAAGCATAACGGATATACTTTCTCCTAAAATCTTAATAGGTATTCATTTTCAAACAACACTACATAGAAATCCCATATTTTGTTATTCCAGTAGTCGAATATGTATATCTCATAAAAAATATATATAATAACCGAATTTTCTTTTTTACTCTTGAAGACATTTTTATGCATACATTATACTTAAAGACTCGTGAATACGCACTTTTATAAGTTTATTAATTTCAATAAATATGATAATAACTTTTAATCTCCTAGTAGACAAAATTAATTCACATTTCACCATATTTTATAATTTATTTTTAATATCGTTTCAATGAAGTGTGTTTACTTTGATCTTAAAAAAATAAATTTTTTTCACACTATTATACAAACAATAAATTCACTGCACATCTTTCAACATCTAATAATTTAGTGTTGCATTTTGTTTTTGTTTTCATTAGGTACACATGTTATGGAAGGTTCGGGTAAAATGGTTGTTACAGCTGTTGGAGTGAATTCACAAGCTGGTATAATATTTACATTATTAGGTGCAACTGAAGGAGACGGTTCAACAGCTGCTCCTCCACCTCCAATTGATTTAGCTAATGCAAATGAAATGACACCAATTGAAGGACGTACAAATCAATCACAACATTACGATACAGACGGAAAACAACAACATGGAAAATATATCAGTCCTAATGGTAATCGACATTCAATAAAAGGCAGTGGCCATGTTGCTTTCAGTGGTACATCTGAACGTAAGTGGAACTTTTAATGAGATAATAGATTGTTTTGAAGACCCTTTATACTATGCTCACTTATATGTTTGATAATAATAATAATAATATCATTTAAATTTGCTAATGTTAAAATACTAATCTATTTAAACACTAGAATAATTCATCAAAATAACTATAAACAGTAGAAATCAAATTTTTTTAAAGTGCTCTTTCTGAAACCTAAAACCTAATTGGTTAGATTACTGTCTTGTTCATGGTTGCGCATTGTTTCAGAAGTCGCTTACTAGGACGAAAGGGTTTTCTGGTGTCTTCTGGTTTTCAATGACCGTCTAAATTAGGTTCTCTTACAATTAGAATAATACTCAAGAAACTTCAAAAATTTCCAATGGATACATAGATAATAATGGAGAGACAGTGTGCATGATATCCTTTCGAGGTAGTTGCAAATCAAAATAATTATCAGTAAATGGAAATTTCTTACAGCTAATAAATTACAGTTTGTGTGTTTATATATATAATCTGTGAGCAGAGGAAAATGTTTTCATTATAGTACTGAATGTAAGTAAGCGGGATAAAATTTGTAGGAATAAAATGTACTTTAAGAAAATATATTATTACTAATAATAACGATTGTAGTGGCATTATATGAAAGAAGAATTTACTTAATGACATGAATGTTTCTTACAAGAGAATGAAGGATAATTGTGTTTCAGTAAAATGGATAACAGTGGTGGATCACTGAATAAAGTGAATAACTCTTCAGTGAAATTTTGAGCTGTAAGGTTGTTAACAAAAAAATTGTACTTCAAACTAAACCATGTTCTTGACCATCCAACGGGATATTTGCATATACTCTAAGGCTGTAATGACAAAACTTTTTCAAATTAATATATTATCAGATAGAATAAGACGATATTTAAAGTATATTTTTAGAATTTAAAATTCACTTCTACATGAAAAGATCTCTCAGCAGACATGTTACATTGGCACGATATACGAAAAACAAACAGAGAAGTAGCTATAGAAGATAAATATGCCTTACATAGATACATGCACCAACATACTCACATTCATATTCAGTTGTGTAGTCATGGAGTTCACCACTTTTTATTTCAAAATACGTTTGTTTGAGATGGATAGTTATTTAGAAAAAATGAAACTTAAACAGGCCCAATAATATGCTAATGGGAAAATAAGGTTAGGCCTTTCTAGACGATTTTTTTCACCGAGACAAATATAAAGAGAAAAGGATGAAAAAAATGAGCATACTTAAAAATGAAATGCGTTATTCTTCTTCGTTATCTAAATAATGATAATGAGAATTATTATTATTATGAATCTCGGCTTAATTACACAATCTGATATATTTTTAATCACTATCATATATGAGATTTTGAAAAAAAAATCAAATCAACAAGCGATCAATCATCGAGGCATAAATCTTCAATATTCTTTGAAAATACGCTACAAAAAATTGGATTATATTGAAAGTATATTTTATTTAGAAAGTGGATGTGAAAATGAGGTTGTCCTAAATTTCTTCATTTATAATTCGGATATATTTTATTCTATGTTGACTAATCGTGTAGGGCATAAAGGAGAGTGTTGTATCTTGAGGATAAACCTTAAATTACTGAATGATACACATAATAAAAGTATTGCATTTCGGTATCAGATGTAACTTTCGAAAATAAAAATAGTTGTATTCAATTTTCAAATATGTTTAAATAATTACATGGTTCATAGTTTTCAAAGCTCGTTTATTGAGCAGTATGAACATAATTCTGTCATAAGAATGAGCCATCAAATCTTTTGATAATAAAATGACGGTGATGAAACTAAAAAAATTGATATTACGAATAGTGTCATTGGTAATGAATGCTAACAAAAAAAATGTTTTGCTGGTTAACAGTAGGCTCCAAATGGAAGATCAGACCGCTGAGTAAACCTAGGAAATATCTTCTTTTTTGTTCTACCTCTTCACATGTTAATTTTATCGAATTCGTTCATTCAGTTTTTCTACGGAAGTGAGACTTTCATTGGTTCTGCTGAGTTTTATAGCAGTTTTTTTTTATCTTGAATTCATGTCATATGGGGATGGAGAATAGTTTCATCGTGGTCAGGGACTCATCAAAGTGTACAGACAAGACCACATACGCTACAGAAATCGGAATTTTCAGATCTCACTATTGAGAAATCGACTGGATCATTCTTTGAACTCCAGCTTATTTTCGGTCAACGCAACGTTCCAGTAATGTTTTTTATGAGTTACAGCTTTCTCATAGCATTCCACGAAATTTATCTAACAGGCATATTATTATGGGAGAAATAGCTGATTTAAGGAGTCTAATCATGTTGTATTTGTACACTACCTATAAGTTGTATAGTTCACAAATTCTATAGGTTTCTTGAGTAAGAAACAAAGTTATTCCGTACCGCCACTATGTACTAATCTGACTAGGGACGGGAAATAATTGCTACTATGATGCATCTCACATCAAACAATGTAGAACAACTTAAGTTTCCTTCTTAAGTATGAATTTTTTCCGAATTTCTGCGAATTTGTCATTATAGGGTCATTTGATAGTTTAGTCAACGGTAATTCAGGGTGTATTGATTTGACACCAAGCTACCAGCAAATATACAAGCATATTATTAAGTCGTTTTGCAATTAAATGTTTCTCTTCAAAGCAACAAATCAAATTCTGTCCTTACCATAAACTAATCAGAAAATATTGAATGAAATGTAATTTTCACTTTTTGACTATAATGTTTAAAAGAATAAATATACCTTTGTCATTCGATGATGTTCAAATGTATATGTCTTATTCATGCTTGTTACATTATCATTATTATTTACTTGACCTTATCCTCAGGATGTGAAATTCATGTGACAAATAAAGCTCGTTAATTTAAAAATTCAACGTCAAGGTCAAAAATTCGTTTTATTTTTTCCTTTTTAGAAAAATTTACCCTTGTTTAAATATTGTGTACAGAAATTCAAAACTATTGTATCCACTTTTCATGTGAAATGTAAAAGGAAATGAATGAATATTTTAGCTTTTTAGTTGGTTGTGTCGTTTGTTAAAGGTTAATATTGTCAGTATTTGTATTTTAGAAAATTCAATGATGGTTCAGAGTATTGATTATGATTATCACTCAATATAAAGTCAGTAATAACGGTTTCATTTGAAAATACAATTGAATTCCACTAATTACAGCTTATCATTCTCCTCAAAACAAGTTATTGTTGGGCTTTTACTTAACCCGGTTATGTAGATACACAGGGGAGCTAGGAAAACCTGGATTCAAACCAATCTTGCACATGAGCTCTAGGATCCTGCAGAATCGAATGAAGTGTGCACCTATCTCTAGTCATCAATTTTTATGGAATAGCCACCCTTAATGCTGCTTCACTGCCTTGTTATACAAGCCTTTAAGTCAAAGGTTCAGGGACTGGCTCCCCAAGAAAACTACATCTGAGTGCTCGATGAACACCCCAGTCTTTCTTCGCTTACTGTGGTTTTTCACCAACTCAAAATATAATTTATACCTATTTATGGCTTACCTTGCTCCAGTTGTCTGTTCCGATTTGTTTCTATCATGCGTTTACGCCTATTTTCCAATCGCATAGTAGCTCTTATAAAGCAGAAATTTTGTCTTGTTTGAGTGACCTCGATTCATCATCTGTCTGAATTGTCAATGCAAGCACCAAATGCGGATTTTGAATCAGCTTTTCTGAAACTACATGTGCTATTTAAACTGGCGTTGTTCAACGTTACCATACCAATGTAGATTGGACAACAGGTGTGTTTGGCTATATCTTAGGCAAGTCCTAATATCGGCGTTTCCTATATATCTTTATTCAAGAATCCAGTAGAGCATTACACATTTTATCCCCATCTGTTGTTTCGAATATCCTGTTTCATGTTCTGTTCTCCAGGTTTGTTAGAGTTGGTATCTGACTAAGCGCCATAGTAAAAATCTGTATGAAAAAACTTATTTGAAATGATTACTTTTCATAAGAATATGTTCTAGATATTTTTCACTTTTATTTCATTCCAGTTTTTATGTTTGTCTCGTTCAAAAGAGAGTTTCACAGTTAATTTTTCAAAATATATATATATATATATATATATATATATATATATATATATATATAATATTAGTTTCTCTATCTCACTTATTAGTGTGTGGAATCAGTGATGAGAAAACATATGTGTTTCTCCCTTTTTGCAAACGCTCTGTCTCCTCACGGTTCGATAATGTTTTTTCATAGTTGTACTACTTTCTTATCCCACACTCTCAGCAAAAGCACACTCCCATATGCAAGTCTAAACAACAGTGATGCATAATAAAATCGGCAGAAATAAATAGTCGCAAAACTGAAACCTTCTTGATGTACCGAAATCGGTTGAAATGTGAGTAAAAAGAGAACATATGACAGAATCGAAACTGTCAAAGGACTTGAACAAATAAAAAACGAAATATGTTAGATTTGAAATATTGTTACTTTTCTAACTATGAAACAGTAAATATTTGATCACTGTAAGACTTTATTTGAAAAATGCATCTTTTGTACAATATGACGCAGCTCTATTGTGTTTTTTGTTTTGTTGAATTACAACAAAACGTTTTTGTAAGTGTTCAGTGAATATGACTGTTTGACTAAAAAAAATTGAAATAAAATCAGTCAGTAATACACATAATAGAACCTAACACATTTATGCATTGTTTCAGTTTGTTACATAGCATCAGAATAGCTAAATGCTACAGTAGTAGGAAAAGTATTAGAAAACATTCTGTGTAAACAAGATAATTTGAGGAGAAAATATTAATTTATAAAATAAAATTACTCTGGAATTTACTGACATCGATCGTTGAAAACTAGTTATTAGGTTAGTTTTTTTGTTAACAAAAGTTTTATAATATCATTAACTTGGACTCATAACCAACAACAACAATTTTATATTTCTTATACTGAATTAAATTAATTCAGCATTTTAATCTCCAATTTCTTATTTTACATTACTATAGTATCGGTGTCATTCAGTGCTCGAAATTTGAAGCACCATGTACAAGCCCATATTTTCGTTAATCACATGAAAATATTTGATTTTACGACAAATGTAATATCTTTTACTACTCTATTCGAAGCAACTACGTGATGAAATCTCGTTATCATTAAATTTTTCATTCGACAAGCATGTTACTATACATTACGAAGAATTAAACAACCTATAAGGAGTATTAGCAAACAGCTATTTGTATAGGTCTTACTAAAGATACAAGTAAATCCTGGAATCTCCAGACAGGCGTCTTGTTCTAGTATGAAACTCTTTCACAGTGCGCATCCGGTAATTGAACCTAGAGCTTTCAGTCTCGTGAGAGAGCATTTAAACTTTGAACTGATATCCAACGAGGTTCATATCCTTCTTCAGTCGATACTTAGAAATCTTCATCGATTGTCCGTGATAAATAATTGCTAATTGTTTTCGCAATGAAAAGTTAAATTCTTTTGTCGGTGAATTGACTTTAGATTAGATTTTTTTTAAAACACCATATTCTATCGATTATATGAAACTAAATCAAATCATCAATCTTTTAAGCAGAAAAAAAATCCACCAAAATTCATAAAAGTTATTTAGTTGGATAAAATTTCCTTGCAACAATAATAATAATAATGATTATTATTATTATTAATAAATAGTCCGTAATAAGCTCATTTGGTTTTTATGTTAAAAATCTCTTAAATACGCAATAATTTTTTTCAAGTCAAGTATAAATTTTTTCACAAAAATAATTTATTTAAAAACACGCATAAATTAATTCGTCTTTGCTCGTAAAACTAAAAACTAATCATAAAAATGTTTTTTCTCTGTAAAATTTTTATTTTTTTGTAATAGCAATAAAATTAGTGTGAGAATTCAAAGCATCAATAATTTGTAAGGAAATATATGCAACTTGTTAGCTGAATATTTGTCGAAAATATATAAATATAAACAACATATAATTACCTTTTTAATTGTGTAAAATGGAATTACAATATTCTAGTTACTAATAAAGCTACAAATATATACATATATTCATTATAAAAGTTACTACAATTGTAGAAAATGTATTCAATTCATCCTCTATTAAATGTTATTGATAAAAAAAGTTAAAAACTTTCATCCTAACCTACAAATTATTTGTACTGAAAATGTTTTATTATAAATTGTAATGAAATAATTATTAAACATGCTTACCTGAAATTATCGATGTATTTAACTGTGAATTTATCTATCATCTTTTTGGAAATACAAAGTGTTTACAACAACTAGTTGTTATAGTAGCCAGTCAATAATCAGTTTAAGTTAGCTTGACGGTATTTGAAAAAACAACAACAATAGAAAATGAGAAATAGAATTATGCTGATATTAAACTTCAAAAGGATGATTTTGTAAAAATAGTAATCATTTTTAATCTATTCTACAAAGATGGCGTATACATGTCTATCTTCATTGAATCGAAATATTTTCCAGTAGATTTTGTTCAGAAAAACCTGTAACATTATGTTGTAAAAAACAGTAGTAAAGAGAAAAATGGTTATCGACGACATCAAAAATTTTTTTTAACATATACACTTTATGTTTAATACAAATGCTACACTAACTAGGTGTTTGAATGTTTAAACAGATCTTAGAAACATACTTTACACTAAGGTTTATAGTTCGAATCAACTAAACATTGATTGTCATCAATTGAAATAATGGAGAAGTTCTACATCTTATGTAGATAATTTCGGTAGCATTGTGTTTATTCAGTTATGTGCTTTGGTTGGTTAAGTTTTCTTTTTCATTCTTTGGAACATCGTCAACGCCTATTTTATTTATCAATCAACTTTTCAATTGTCCCTATGGTGGTGGTATATCAGTTTATTACGATTTTCGTGTTTGTAATTGACTGTTTCCATAGATTTTTTTCATTTTCATTTTTAATTATAGTCACATGAACTGTCACTACAGGTCGATTACTGATTTTGTGATTGATTGGTCTCTTTCATGTGAACGTATAGTTTGGGTTTATGTCAATGTGCTTGTTCATTTCAATGTTAGGCTTCTTGAAAGTTTGACTACCAGATAAAATATACATATTTTTAATCATAAATGTGGATAAGATTCTTGTTTGTAAGTTCAAAAATTTTTTTAGAAGAATACACAACAGTTACAATAAGTCTGTCTATCATGAGTCAATATGAAAAACAATTACTTCACTATTTAATTTGATGAAAAGAAATTTTTATTCAGTAGTAATCAGATTAGATTGAAATAACTTAATCGAGTTTAATTATTGTTCATTTTAATTTTTGATCTCACAATGTACTTAACAAGATTGAATGTTTTTGAATGAAAATAAGTGTAAAAATGTCCACAAAATAAATGTTTTACAATGTGTATTCATACATTAATTATGGTACTGTGTGATCATGGATCAATCTAGTTTGTCTCGTAATTATCTAAGAGTTTATCTTTAAATTATGCTAAGTCCTCGGAATCGGAAAAAAGCTAACTTTTCAGTTCCTATAGGGTCTCACTAGTTCAGATGTTAATATAAATATCTTTCTAAAATGATATTTATGACAAACGGATCGATTTAACATTACAATTGAATTTTCATTTCTGTAGTAGATTATGAATAAAAAGCATTTGTGTTGATCAGAATTCATTAAATAATAGCTAATTATTCTACTTCTTTGTTGTTTGTATTTTAGTTGTGGGACCAGGTAAAAATAAATTGGCAGCCACAGCTGATCGTATTGAAAATCATCAACAAGATAATTTAAATCAACGTAATAGTTTAGGTAGTGGAGATGCAGAGGTTACTGAAGATAGCAGTGATGCACCCAAAGGTCGTAAACGTAGAAAGAAAAAGTATTCAGTGCTTCAAGCCAAGTTAACTCGTTTAGCTAGTTTGATTGGACAACTGGGTAAGTTGAATAACTTTTCAATGTATTTTAAATAAAGGTCTTTTTAAGTACTAAACAAGTATTCCGTTACATTTAAACACTCCAAAAAATATAATCTGCTGCGCTTTTTTTTTCACAAAAAATGAATTCAGAGTAAGTACGTTCTAAAATGGGTAGACTTTTTTTGATCATTTATCAAATGCCACTGATGCGTTCGACTACTCTACATAGAACAAAGTTTACTTTTTTCAAACAATATTACCTACAGTGCTAAAGTATTTGATATGCTTGAAAAGCTACAATTGTGTCGTTCTACGTAGCGAAACTCATTTTCGAAGTTACTAGTAGCAACTTGCTATTTAGTTAAAAAAAATAGAACGTTTGATATATCTCATAAAAAATTACATGGTTATTCCTTTTATTTTTATAATTCGGTATTTGTCATAATATGGAACGACAAAACTAAAGACTAAACATTCATTGACATATTTTTACATAGTCACATCAGTTCAACTGAACATGATAGTTATAAACAAAAAAAGAGCTTACTTTATTTTGGATACAATTTTCATCAATATGAAATTCTGTTTTATATCAATTTAAGCTTTTATTTATAGGTGTTTAATGAGTTATGATTGTTACACTGTACTGAATACATTCATATTTTTTCTTATCTAAAGAACTATCCACTTGTAGACTTTAGTTGATAACAAACTGTAAAATAGTTTATTTTGTGTAAGAGACGTGTATGAAAAAAAAGGATATCTTGATCTACCGATTTCAGTTTGTTCAATTTTCCCAAATGAATGATTTCTTAAAACTACATTGAACTAAAATTAAAAATTCTATCATAAAGTAAACAGAAATAACAACTGTTATCATAAGATTAAACAAATCACTGCGTGAAATTTCATTTATACAGTTATGTTTATTCCTTAATAATATTTATTTCAATAAATAAAAGTGAATGCCAGTCAAATGTATTCTCGACAATAAGGAACTTTTTAATATTGAAGATAAATAAATAAAAATGAAAATATTTTCTAACACAAACTTAATTCACACTGAATATGATATCAATAAAGTTTAATTTGATTGACAAAGTCAGTAAGGGAGTTATGCAGTATAACTCTATTCTTTTATGCTAAACACTTTGCATAATTAATGTAATAAAGTTATTTCTGAGTGATTTGATTTTAATTACTATTGCTTGCTTAACCATAAGCTGCCTTTTGACACGTGATTCAAGTCAGTAATGATGAAGTGATTACACTTAGTTATGAAATATCAACTTTCAGAAATTTTACATTCAACTTCTCGTACTTCTTCGAATAATCCACTTAATCTGTTAATCACAATATTATTAATTGTAGTGAAAGAGGTGCCCCTATAAAGAGTTTTATAAAGTAAATTGTGGAATTCCAGTTACAGCATTTTCTCAATATTTTGATCAGATGAGTTGGTATCGCCTTGTTATGAAACGCGCAACAATTTCATCACAAAAGCTTTTATTGACAACGATATATTGATCCAGTCTGATTCAATCAATACACGAACTAAACTTCAGTTTATGGAACAAAAAGTGCTCACTTGCTTACTTGCGCCTGTTGCCCTCAATGGAGCATAGGCCGCCCACCAGTTCCCTCCAATCAACTCTGTCCTGGGCTTCCTTCTCCAGTTCTGTCCAATGTTTGTTCATTCCTCTCATATCTTTCTCTATTTCTCGGCGTAGTGCGTTCTTTGGCCTTCCTCTTTTCCTTTTGCCTTGAGGGTTCCATGTGAGTGCTTGTCTCATGACGCAGTTAGGTGCTTTTCGTAGTGTGTGTCCAATCCACTTCCACCACTTCTTCCTGATTTCCTCCTCCACTGGAATCTGGTTTGTTTTCTCCCAGAGTACGTTGTTGCTGATGGTGTCTGGCCAACGAATCCGAAGTATTTTGCGTAGACAACTGTTAATAAACACTTGTATCTTCTGGATTATGGCTTTGGTAGTTCTCCCAGTTTTCGCTCCATACAGTAGGACTGTTTTGATATTTGTATTGAAAATCCTGATTTTGGTTTTGATCGAAAGTTGTTTGGAGTTGCAGATATTTTTCGACTGTAGAAATGCAGCCCTTGCTTTGCCGATCCGCGCCCTCACATCTGCATCGGATCCACTTTGATTGTCGATGATGCTGCCCAGATATGTAAAGGTGTTAATGTCCTCCAAGGCGTGTCCATCAAGAGTGATTTGTTTGGTGCATGTTGTGTTGCATCGGACAATTTTGCTTTTACCTTTATGTATGTTGAGACCTACTGCTGCAGAGGCTGCTGCTACAATGGCCGTCTTCTCTTGCATTTGTTGTTGCGTGTGAGATAGGACAGCCAGGTCATGTGAGAAGTCCAGATCGTCCAGCTGCGTCCTAACTGTCCAGTTGATACCGTGCTTCTCTTCAGATGTCGACGTCTTCATAATCCGATCGATCACCATGAGAAAGAGAAAGGGTGAGAGTAAGCAACCTTGCCTGACACCGGTCTTCACCTCGAAAGAGTCTGTTAGCTGTCCTTCGTGTACGATTTTGCAGTTGAATCCATCATAAGAGTTCCGTATGATGTTGACTATTTTCTCAGGCACACCGTAGTGTCGCAGAAGCCTCCACAGTGTTTTCCTATCCACGCTATCGAATGCTTTCTCGTAGTGGTGAGTTCCATTCAATTGATTGTTCCACAATGATCCGTAATGTAGCAATTTGGTCAGTACACGATCGATCCTTACGAAATCCGGCTTGTTGATCTCGAAGTTGGGCTTCTAGGAAGTCCTTCATTCTGTTTAACAATACCCTGATGAAGACTTTGCCTGGTATTGAAAGAAGAGTGATGCCTCTGTAGTTCTCACACTTGCTGAGATTTCCTTTCTTTGGTATTTTGATCAGGTACCCTTCTTTCCAATCTGATGGTACTTGTTTCTCATCCCAAATCTTCTTGAAGAGAATGTGAAATATTTTCGCAGTTGCTTCTACATCTGCTTTCATTGCCTTTGCTGGAATGTTGTCTGGTCCTGCTGCTTTGCCGTTCTTGATTTGTCTGATGGCCATACTGATCTCCTCAATCGTAGGTGCGTCAATGTTAATTGGGAGATCCTTGGATGCTGCTTCGATGTTGGGTGGGTTCAGTGGAGCTGGTCGATTCAGGAGTTCCTTAAAGTGCTCTACCCACCTATTACTTTGCTTTCCTTACTTTTCACTGGTCGTTCTGGTTTACGATAGTTTTCAGCGAGCTTCTTTGTTGTTTCGTACAATTGTCTCATGTTTCCTCCTCTTGCAGCCTTTTTCGCCGTCGTTGCTAGATCCTCCATTCCGTTTGTCGGCTCTGATGCTCTTCTCCACTTGCCTGTTTGCTTCTGTGTATGCAGCTTGTGCGGTAACTTTCTCTGCTCATGTTCGGCTGACATTGATTGCTGCCTTCTTGTTCCTCCTTTCTTCAATTTTCGCATGAGTATCAACAGAGATCCATTCCTTGTGATGGTACTTCTTGTGACCCAGAACTTCGTGACATGTTGATTTGATTGCCTCCTTAATCGCTTTCTAATTGTTCTGTAATGTTGCTTCCTCTCCATTGTGTAGATCCTGAAAGGCCTGGAACCTATTGGTGAAGGCTATCTTTAATTCGTTGAGTTTTAAGGTATCCCGTAGAAAGGCTGTATTAAACTTCTGTGATGTCGTCTGTCCCGTTGTCCAGTGCTTCTTTAGCTTCAGTTTCATTTTGGCGATCAGCGAGTGGTGATCTGAGCCTATATCAGCTCCTCTCTTCGTTCTCATATCCTCCATGGTCCTTCTGAACGTTTTGTTGATACAGATATGGTCGATTTGGTTTTGAGTAGTGTGGTCCGGTGAAATCCATATGGCTTCGTGTATGCATTTGTGCAGGAATATTGTGCTGTCGATGATTAGTTTGTTGAAGAAACATAGGTTTGCAAATCTCTCACCGTTTTCGTTCCTTTCTCCCAGTCCATGTCGTCCCTTGATGTGTTCATATCCAGTGTTGTCCATTCCAACCTTGGCATTCAGGTCTCCCATAAGAATCGTCAAATCGTTTGGCGAGCATTTCTCGACTATTGACCGCAGCCTTTCGTAGAATCGATCTTTATCATCGTCATTGTAGTCATTGGTAGGTGCATGGCATTGGATGACGTTCATTGTAATGTCCTGTTTCTTTGTTTTGAAGGATGCTTTAATGATCCTGTGTCCATGAGATTTCCATCCTATCAGTGCCTTTTGTGCGTGTTTGGACAGCATCAGTGCAATTCCTTGTGTATGTGAAGCATTTTCCTCTTCATGACCAGAGTATAACAGCAGTTCCCCTGAAGCTAGTCTCCGTTGTCCTACCTGTGTCCAATGCGTTTCACTGATGCCTAGCACCTCGAGGTTGTACCTATTCATTTGTGCCGCAACTTGAAAAAGTCTTCCAGTCTCCCACAATGTACGAACGTCCCATGTGCCTAAAAGAATGGTTGCTCTGGTTGTCAGAAGAGGCATCAGCCCCATGACTTCCGAGGGAACTCGGCTTTCACCACGCGACGTCATAATTGTTCTTCCAACTCCCAGGGCAGAGTTGAAATGGTTTGAGTTAGTTTTTCTGGTTAGCGTTTTTTTGGCAAGTTAGTTTTTGACGGAATGGGGTCGCCAACCCCATGTCCAACCCTCCTCCTTTACCCGGGCTTGGGACCGGCAGTAGACCCCAAGGTTCTACTGGCGGAGTTACTACTTATTAAGGGTTGCCAGAAAAGGGGCAAAATGCTCATCTTTTATCAGAGAAGCATTTGATTTGAGATCATAGGAAATACCAAAGTAGTAGACTAAGATAAACTTTTATACATTCACTTGATAAACAATTCGATGCATAGATTAACTTTTTATTAATTCACAAACATTTTTTTACAGTTCTATATATACTTTCTAATATTTAATTGAAACAACTAAGTGAATCGAATTAGTTTGTTTTTGTCTCTTCTACTTGAAGTGGATTAAAGAGCAAAATTTTATGATTTTATGTTAACGGTTTACTGAAGATTAACTATTCCGTGAATTTCAATTAACTTTTGTCAGACATTTTTTTTCTGTTTTTTTTGGTTATTAATTATTCCAAATTTGTCATTCTTTACCGAATTAAATTAACATTATTTAATTTATTTGTTTGACATTTCTTTTCATTTGCAAAAGGTACTGTTGTGGCCAGTTTAACAGTAATCATATTGATTGTAAAATTTTCTGTGAATACATTTTATTTTAACAAAGAACAATGGGATACAGGCAGACATTTACATCAATTTGTACAGTTTATTATTATTGGTGTAACTGTACTTGTAGTTGCTGTGCCTGAAGGACTTCCATTAGCTGTCACTATTTCATTAGCTTATTCTGTTAAGAAAATGATGAAGGTAAGCAGTTTAGGCTTTTGTTTTTTTTTTTCAAATTTGATAAATGATATCATTATGAATTGTTAGATGAATATTATACAAATGACTACTGTCCTTTGACTTGAGTGTTTTAATTTTAGCGAAAGGATGTATGAATCGCTGAGTTTATTTAGAATACTAGTAAAAAAAATGCACAACTTACTAACTTTATTAGGAATTCAACCTAGGAATTTCAATCTGTACGGTAAACAAGTTCAGTTCAGACCAGTGAAATGGAATATAGTGTTGTAAATTTTTGTATTGATGTTCAATCAACTTTTACCAAGCTAATCTTTCTTGCTTAACAGAAAAGTGGGATCTAACCAAATCAAACAGAGAAGCTATTAAATCGTCAGTTGACAGATAAAAGAATAAAATGGGGCATGATAAACACTTTAATGTAGGACTTCACTATAAAATGCTATGGATCCAGGTTCTTGAACTTTTATTCATATGCAAAGGAAGTAATTTCATGAAACGTAGATAAAATGGTAGATAAGGCGGATACTTATCTAGAAAACAAAATCAATAGTTTTAGATTTAAGAGAAAATAAATAGTCGATAGATTTGTGAATAGAAGTGATCATTAAAAACTCCACTATTCGTTTGCTTTTAACTGATACATTCTCAAAAACTTTACACGTTGATACAAATCAGACAGGCAATCAGTGGTTTCGTCGGTTACAATCCTGTCTTACTTTGACTATCTATTGCTCTTTCTTACTTGATCACAATTCACGTGGTGACAAGATCTATCCAGTAAAATATTGAATCGACATAAGCAGCCTAAAGTTTATCTAACTTTGTAGGTATAAATTTCCACTCCGATTCACGGATCCACTTTTCTCGTCTGAAATAATTTATTGATTACGATTGCTACTCACTTGATGGTGATACCTTAAATAACTTATTGTCCGATGGTACAAACAGTTGAGATTATCTGGAATGTTTTATTCCTATTTTAAACATCTAGTTAGTTTTCGACCAGTTTGATAATATTGATGAAAGGCGTAGGCAATTTTGAAAAATGAAAGATCGTTCATATTTTGACCTAGTTATCCTTGAAAAATTTAGGTTAACACCAGGTTCCTTGGTCTAATGTTCGGTGATGGATTTTGACCCAGAGGATCTAGTCTTTTGACATTATGAATGAATCCACTGGCTTGAAACATGTTTCCGACTAATCATTATTACTGTGGTGTGGACTACTTACGGTGGAGCTTATAAGTGGTATGCTGTGGATGTGCAGCAAAGTGTCACCCTGAAGTTACGGTTGAAGCATAGAGTAGCGCGATCAAAGTACTTTTAAGGAAAGAAGACATTTGAGAGAAGAATACATTTATTTTGCGAATGCATGCTTTTTATAAAATAGTATACACTTTGACTTATTACTGGCTATTGACTAATGTCATGCCTTTCTAGTCTATTAAATGATGACTAAGGTATATCAACAACCAGTTGTAATGCGATCATTAGACTAAATTAGTCAACATGTGATCCAACAATTTAAGATGAGAAATAGTCGAAGATAAGCTTAATATCTTGTCTTTTATTTCGAAGCTTCTAAATTCTTCAATTTTCTATTTTATTTGTTTAAGTTTTCCTGCTCAGTTGTTGAAATTTTTTTCATTAATCTGAAGCGAAAAGAAAGCATTTCAAGTTTGTTAACTGTATTTATAATGATGACAGTGGTGATAATGAGAAACAAGGTCATGATCGGATAAATAATACAATGACTGACAAAAAAGAAAATGAAAAACACCTTTTTTTATTTTTCGTTTTGCCTCAACCTTCCTAATTTATTTAATTTTATTTTCTTGAATAACTTTATTCGTTATATGACATAATTTATTTTACATTGAACTGTATATATTTGAAGTTTTCTGTTGGTGTAAACTAATTTGATAACATGAAACTATAGTAATATGTATATTGAAATCATGAATCGATCATTGTTAGACCACCATTAGAAACCTGGAAGCACTGGACGGCAGTTTCGACCCGGTATGGGACTCATCAGCAGATTGTTTTGTTCCTTTGTAAACATACTTTCGGTATTGGTTCAATCAATTTTGGCGTTTCATTTTTATTGATACTTTATTATTTTAATAATTACTTCTCACGATAAGTTGTTGTTGTACTGTTATGATTATTTGTTTTTGTACCATGTTATAGCAAGGATTCGTAACTCAGTTGTTTACATATTTAAACTTAAGTCACAAACAGTAACCACTAAAATATACCCTCACTTTTGAACTGGTTAATCGAAATGACCGAATTGGAAGGAACTGTTATGATAAGATTATTAGATGTATCGAGCAATTCTTCAACTGAAATCGGATTATGACAAAATTTGTCTTCATTACGGGTTTGTAGAGGTTGTTGAGCTTTATTAAAGTTATGGATCGATCACTGTTAAAGCACCGTTAGAAACCTGAACACAGCGCACGACCGTTTCATTCTAGTATGTTACTTGTCAGCATTCCGCATCCTCAACACGGGTCCTTCGGTCTCACGCGCTAACTCTTAACCTCTTGATCACTGACCGGTAATTCAGTTGTGCTGATGTCTGAATTCAGTCAGTCCATGACCTCATCCACTGTCTGTAGTAGGTAACTGGCTCACATCCGACACGGTGGAATTCCACTGGTCACGGCTTCTCACTAGAACTCTGAGAATCTTCTTACAAAGCTAGTCACAAGTAGGCACGAGACACCGGATATTCCAGGCTTGATTCCAACATTGGGGATAGTGGATGCAGATTACAGATGATTCCCATGCGGCATTTTAATGCTTCAAGGTTCCTAGATGTGGTCTAACATTGACCAGTTCATGATTTCAATGAAACTTTATCTTGAAAGTTCATTTTCATGTCACTCAGTTTATTTAAATAAATACTATCATTATGCATCATCTTATGCAGTTTCCAAAAAATAACTGAATAAAAATAGACATTTAATGAATAATTTTAACTAATTCACACGACCTTCTGAAAATTTGAGGTTATAATAAGATTTTTCTTAAATATTACTTTCTGTAACATTAAAAACACCCACTGACTTTAAAAATGTTCAATGTCCAGAAATAAATATCAAAACCTATATAATTAACAAAATATATTTCGTGCATAAATTTTTCAGTTCTCTCTCATGGCAATTTTAGTAACTTGTAATGTGAAACTATTTTTAAATTTTCAACATTCATACTATTTGAATTAGAATTATTGAAAATGTCAATGCAATTAATTCAGTTTTACATTGAAAATATTTTCCTTTTCTATTATATCTTCCTCTCAATCTATTGCTTCTTTAATAAACAAAAAAAAACACTAATAGCAGAAATTTTCTAGCTTAGTGAAACAATAGATTATGGTGATTAGTAGACAGATGTTTGACATGTTATAAATAATTTGACAGTATGTGAAATATTACTCTGACCAGAGATGAGATTTAACATTGAGTTACATGCATGTACATTAGATATACTATAAAAAGATTTTCACTACATATATGCACTGATTATTCTTTTTACGTATTAAAATATTTTAAAAGTCACTTAACTTTATGGCTGTTGCATTATCCAGTTATGAGCTAACAAAAGATATCAAATCAAATAGTATTTAAGCTCATTTCTAAATCAGTTTACATCATTCTTGACTGGTTGCTTAATCGGAGAGCAGTGAATAATAATAATATTATCTGATGTTCACGTTTTATTACCAACTATTCCGTTTTTCGACAAGCTGTATCTATAAATGTTTCAAAAACATGTTAAGATCGCAGGCGCGGATTAATAATTGGTTTTTCCATTTATGACATAGAATCATTTTGGACTTCATAGGTTATTCCAAACAGTATTCCATTGATTTATTTGACTAATTTACCGGATAATTTCATTTGTTTTTATTCAAACATTTTATCAAAAATAATGCGATGATAGTAAATACTTTGACATTTCAAAAATAAGAGCATTCAGTACCTATAATCCCAAAAACTTTTTCAAATAAGACAAATATCACTTGAGCGGTAAAATAAACAGTCGTGCAGTGTCATGATTTGACTGAAGTTAGAACCACTTGGTTTAAACCAATTGACATAAAAATATAGAGCTCATCTCACTGTCTGAAGATCCGACACTGTATTTTGTGCCTCATGACAAGCTTAAAATTCGTAAACAAGAACAAGTGACTTTTAGCATTCAATAGTCCTTTAGATGATATCATATCGAAATAAAAATCAGCTTTAAATGTTTCCGATTCCATACTTCATTGATTGAAATCATTTTATCACAATGATAATCTTGTTGTCAGTAAATCCTTTTATATTTTGTTAATATTATTAATAACAACAAATAGCGTTGCACGTTTCTAGATGTCATATATAATCAATGAATTATTCCCATGTCCAACTAAACAATCCTACTTCATATGAAAACAATAATATTGTGCATTCAATGACAATGCGAACAACCATATCGCTTTAAGTAATCAATCTCAACAGTTCAATCTAGTCTACTGATTAAATGAGTTCAAAATGAAATTTCTTATTATAAAAAATTTTTTCATCAAAAAATGCAAATTGTCATTTAAAAATTTATTTTTCAAATTTTATTCTGTATTACTACATATTTCATTGCAATTTACGCATATCATTTTAATCAGAAAGAAGGAAAAGAAATCATAAAACACACGGTTGATTGCTTTTTACCATTGGTTTTCATCATCTCTCTCTCTCTCGCTCGCTCTATCCTTTATTCTCTCTTGAAATTACCACTTTATTATGCAAGACCAAATTGTGTTTGTTAAAACTAGTCATCAAATTTATTGAGCAGCAATTCATACACGTCAAGTGTTCTTGTGTTTTTTTTCTCCATCAAGTTTCTTTTCACCATATATATATATATATATATATATATATATATATATATATATATATATATACTGCTTGCAGCCATTTTGTTAGTAGAATAAGCATTTCTACTGAGAACAAAATACTATCTACTGTTTATTGGTTTTTATAAAACTTAACAACACTAGTGTTATTTTTTTTCTTTTCTTTATTCTTTTTGTATTGGACAAGAAATAAATCACTGATTTAGAAATTTTTAAAAATTTATTGGATTCCTTTTTCATTTTTGTTGAAAGGTTGACGCCCATGAACCCGTTTATAAGTGTATTCTATTTGATACTTCACTATGAAAAAAAAGATAATTCAGGCAAAGAAAGTATGTTTTTAGATACTTATCTTCTGGTATCCTCCTAGAATAAGGCATAGACGATGTAAATAATGAAAAACTCTAGTAAAACTAATTCAAAACCGGGAACCACTATTAAAACTAGCCAACATGAAGCAAGTGATATCTATTCTCAATAGATAAAATACAGATCGACATCCACTCCATCTAGTGCATTACTCACTTTAGCTATACATAGAAAAAAACTTTTGAGGTATAAATGCAACTTCTTTCCAACGACTGAAGTTGATGTTATCCATTAACAATTTTGATACGATTTTTATTTTAAATAAAAATCTTGTAAGCATGATGTTAGATTGTTAAGGTTTTTTTAATATCAGTGATGTTACAGCCCAATAAATATATATTTCAATTTGATCAGTCATCCGTAAGAACTAGACAACATGACAATGAATACAACTTATCTACGGGTTAGTGAAAATAGCTTAGTCTTCAGTGACGTCAGTCGTAGTCTAAATATTTCAGTAGTGTTATTTCTGACACTAGAATAGGGTGAATTTAGTTTTAATCCCCGATGAAACGCCAGTTCCTGAGAGGGCTCAGATGGGTGCTATCAATCTATTTAAATAGCATATTTCCAGCTTACTACTTAGTCCAGTTGTTTGCTTCAAAGCACGGCTATATTAGAACTAACGTAGGATATTTATCTTGTTAGTGGGATTGAACCTTTGTAAATGAAGAGTATGTTTCTCCTTACTATTTTACACTTCCTCGAAATCTAGGATCTGCTTTTTGGTTCGTAAATATTTCTGTAATGAAAAAACTCCACACCGAAGTACATATATAACGCAAATGTTATCTCATACACTTCTGAGATAACTGTTTATTATTGTGGCTTCCACTGTTCATTTACTTCACATGTTAACAGTTTCATTTTTACGGTGGATAATCCGTTAAGGTACTATTTGATGTCAAATTTTTTTATTGTTGTACTTTAACTGAAACACTTGTTCTGTTAGTTTCATACTTAAGTTTGTACATTTTTCAGTTTGAGCTCCGTACAGTTTAATTAGTTCACTTTTGATTATATGTTTTGACATTTTACTTCTGAATAATACTATCAGTTTTTTTGTATTTCATTGTTTATATGCATTTATAAATTATATCCATAAAAACAATACTTTTATAGGACAATAATCTTGTACGACATTTGGATGCATGTGAAACAATGGGCAATGCAACAGCTATTTGTTCTGATAAAACAGGCACTTTAACAACAAATCGTATGACAGTTGTTCAATGTTATTTCGGTGACAAACTAACTCGAGATGTAGATCAACTACCAAAATTGAAAGATTTAAATCATAGAATTGGGCACAGATTTGTGCATGCAGTTGCAATCAATAGTAGTTATACATCACGTGTGACTGTAAGTAAATTTACAGTTTATGATAACAAATGTTGTTTATTTTATAACTAGTTTGGATGATAAAGTCTGAATATCTTGTACAAAATAATGAGATAAAGATTTAAACATTGATATGCTTGAAATTAAAGATAAATTCGTCGATTTTTTTGCAAACAATTCAACAAGTAACTAACATACATCATATCAGTCAGTATACCCATGTTAGTAATAATAGTTATAGATTCATTTATGAAACTGATCTATAACTGTTGAATATACACGAAAGTATCAAAAAGTAACTGAACAATATTTATAATGAAAAGTTTACTATCATATAATTATTAACAATGTGCAATAACGAAATTATTCTGTAATAATTAACAACAGTTAATCCTAATTAATAAAATATTGATGAACAAAAATTCATAAGTAATTCTGTTTTATCAAGTGGTATTCACTTTGATTTGAAGTAAATAATCTTTTAAAGGTACTAAAAGTGAATTCTCTTAACAGCGTTTCTTTTTTTTTCTTAAAAATATTCGTGTTTTTGTCTTAGATTCCAGACAAACCAAATGAGCTACCACAACAACTTGGGAATAAAACTGAATGTGCTTTGCTTGGATTTGTACGTCATTTAGGCGTAAACTATGAGGATATCCGAGAACGCTGGCCACAAGAAAGTTTAGTGAAAGTATTCACATTTAATTCTTTACGAAAATCAATGAGTACAGTGATTAAAAGCTTGGAACCTGACAGGCCAGGCTATACTGTATTTACTAAAGGTGCTTCTGAAATGGTTTTGAAAAAGTAAGTGACATAATCAGATATAATTTCTTCAGTTGAATAATTATCATTTCATCATTGTTAAATGTTGTAATGCTAACAAGAATATGAGTATATAAGAGGTTTTATCATTTCAGCACCGAATGATAATTATTATGATTTGTAAAGGTGCTTTGCTTGAGCGCTTTCCTCAAAAGATGAAATTTTTAACTTGGATTCTTAGTGAAGAAAAGTCAACTGTTCAACAGTCACATTGGTAGCTTCTGCTAAAGTCAGCCTGTAACAAGTCCTGCTAACAAATAATTTTATGGTAATTAATCGTTTTAGTGACTTTGAAGAATGAGTTGCAATATATATTTACTGAGTGCTTTTATTAGGGCATTCTGTTTAGATTGCTTTTCTGGAGCTTAAGTGATACGATTTTCGGTTTGTTCTGTTCATCAAGCAATTTAATTCAGAGTTTTAAATTTGTAGATTTTTTGATGTTATCTTTAAATTGATTATTTTTTGTTGAAAAATAGCGGTTTTCATATGAATAAGTGATAGTTTATTTATTTCAACCCTCAATCAGATGTTTATTTAAATCATTTTTTTTAAAAGGTTTTTTTTCAGACAGTTTACACAAAGTATCACTTGTATGTACGTTTATGAATACTTTGCCTATTTAAAATACCATTCTTCAATAATCGATTTGATTGTTTATTTATCCATTGAAAATTTCAGATGTAGCTTTATCCTAGATGTTAATGGTGAACCTAAACCATTCACTAAAGCTCAACAAGATAATTTAGTTCGAGATGTCATTGAACAAATGGCTGGTGATGGATTACGTACTATAGGTATTGCATACAAAAGTTATATAGATCCTGGTAAGTTAACATTATTATCTCTCTTTAGATAAGAGTTTTAATTTTAAAATCATTTTATTCTATTTAACATATTATATTCTTGTCTAACTGAAAGTATTAGTCAATCAAACATGCATAATTCAGTTTTTGTAAAGTAAAATATTCTCCAACTTTCTTTTAAAATTCAAATTAAACTTTATAGCGAGAAATATGAAGCAATTCTTAACTGAGTATTCAAAAGGAAGATAAGTAATATATTCTAGTCTTTGTGACTGACTGTAACATTTAAAGCCTCTCACCAATAGCCTTATAGAGTGATGACTTATACTATTTTGGTAGCTCCTTTTCTTGATTAAGTTACATCTCAGACTATCTAGCATTGTACATCACAGTAAATATTAGTTAAACAGATTATATATAAAGCCCACCTAACAAAGAAATTAACAAAGGTTCCCATCAATATGCTAAAATTTCCTGCTCAGTACCAAAAGTCTCACTTGCCGGTAACCTTCTCTATTGTTCTTCCTGAAAACTGACTTTAATCAGATAGTTGCTGCTAGTAGATAACCTTAGTATTTAAACACTGGTATTCGCTCATAGAGTTATGGAATTTATTCATCTTCTTTTTTCTATTTACTGACAGATATCACTGTCGTGGTCAGTTCAAGATATACAACACAAATGAGCTTTTAGTGTCCGTTCGAAGAATTTGTCACGTACTTAAACTTCAATCATATCTTTTGTTTGAAGATCTCTCGTGTGAAGAAACTAGGGTTAACAGAGCATGAACTTGCACTAAGTTAAAACAGTATTCATCGTTAAAATAGTCATAATCACCGTGAAGTAGTAAACAGTTGTTACATCGTAGTAGAGGAATTCTCATTAATATGAACTCTTCGTCTATTAGGAGTGGAAGCGTGGGCTTAATGTCTTATGATGAGCACACTCACCTAAAATCATGTTGGAGGGTCGATATTTCTAGATTCACTTGATTCGTACATATTGTATGTCTGTCATTTATTGCCATAGGTGATAGCTTTCTAACGTCCTACATTATTAAACTTCATCATCATGAAGTATACAATTTTGACCGATCTCTCCTGCAAATCAATTTTAGATATCAAACTAAAGCTAAACTTGAATAGAAAAAGTGTTTGAGAATTCATGACAATTTATAGTTAATACAATAAATTTCAACAAACTCTGTGATCAAGTTTGAATATTTAAAAAACTTCTGTTTACTTTGTTTTAATTCAAATTTTATGACTACTTCTTATGAATGCCGACATCAGATTAGATAGCAAGAAAAACTGATAGCTTGATAGTTTAAATGACTCATTTATTAACAATTAGAAAATGTCATCAAATATATTTGATTTCTTCTCGTAGACAAATGATTAAAATAGTATTATCATAATTGAACAATGCAGAAATGTCAAATAAGGTTTTAAAAAACAAACCTAGGATATAATATTACTTCGGCTTAGTTTGAAAAGACAGTTCTCTTCATAAAGCAAAGTCTCAATGTACAGACAGTTTCGATTTTGATTGAATAACTTTGCTGAATGAATTTTTGCAAACTGGAAAAAGAGTTAAACAGATTAACTTAGTCAAAAAAAAGATGTTTGTGATGAATATCTTTTGTATGTCATTTTAACCGGGTAAATTCAAAAATATTTTCTTTAAAAAAAACAGTTTATAGCGATGTAGATTATCAGTAAATTTACTATTTTCTTCAATGTTTGTCACTTTTGACTATAACCAATAAATAGAGATTTTATAAACTGTTAAGTGTTGTATGTTGATCAGTCTTGTTTTTTCTCTAGTTTTACCAGTGTGTTAATATCACCAGAACGTAAATGATACCTATACAGTATTTGTGACAACAATGTTACATGTCCTGTTTCATTTAGTATCGTGTTTTATTGAATTATACAAGTATACAATAAAAGTGACTGGCATTGAGTGCTTGATATTAATGAAATATGAATTTTTTTCTCCCGAGTTTATATTTATAATTGGAAATAACTAAACCTGTTAGCTTATATGTATCTGAGGAATTTACAACGAATTATGATAAATTAATTGCAGTGTGTCAATAATATCGTTCTTCCTTTTCTAAAGTTAATGACCTACATGGAATCTGTTAATTTTCTTAGTGATCTTCAGTGACTCACTAGCTCGTGTATCTTTACAAATAAAATTCATTGAAGAATGGAACGAATGTTGAAAAACATATATATAAAAAAAGTTTTCGAAATTTCGAATTCACAAATAATTAAGATTATTATTTAAAATATTATCAAGAATTTTCTTTAATCTTTTATCTTATCAAAGCTGTTGGATTACTTCCAAATGAGGTTCCTTTAAATCGTGGACAGACACCTGACTTTGATGATGAAGATGCTATCGTCTCTGATTTAACTTGTATTGGAATAGTTGGAATTGAAGATCCTGTTCGACCAGAGGTTCCTGCAGCTATACGAAAATGTCAACGTGCTGGGATCACTGTACGCATGGTAACCGGTGATAATGTTAACACAGCAAGATCGATAGCTGCTAAATGTGGAATTCTTAAACCAGGTGATAATTATATTGTGTTAGAAGGAAAAGAATTCAATGCTCGTGTTCGTGATCCACGTACAAATCGTGTAAGACAAGATTTAATGGATCAGGTATGGCCACAGTTAAGAGTTCTTGCACGTTCGTCACCACAAGATAAATATACTTTAGTAAGTGGAATTATAGATAGTCATATTTCAACTCGTCGTGAAGTTGTCGCTGTCACTGGAGACGGTACAAATGATGGACCTGCACTAAAGAAAGCTGATGTTGGTTTTGCTATGGGTATAGCAGGAACAGATGTTGCAAAAGAAGCTTCAGATATCATATTGACAGATGATAATTTCACAAGTATTGTTAAAGCTGTTATGTGGGGAAGAAATGTGTACGATTCTATTTCAAAGTTTCTTCAATTTCAATTAACAGTTAACATGGTGGCCATTATAGTTGCATTTGTCGGTGCATGTCTTATAACTGTAAGTTATTTTTAAAATATAACCTTTATTTAGTCTATTGAAAATCAACATTCAGTGAATTGCTTATATTTGATTACTAATATGTGCCGAATTTCCATTTTATTATGTATCCTAGAGAAAAAACGAATAATTTGAGTTATTCAGGAAATAGTCTTAGATTTCTAAAAAAAATTATACTCAAAAAGATCATATCCAATATATATAATTGACAATGAAAGTTCATTCTTTCGGTCTTATACAAAGCTATTGATAAATAAGGTTACAGATGTGAACAAAAAAGCCAACTGTATATACATATTAAATTAAATTAGGAACTTATTCAAGATTCATTGTTAGTTTAACTTATGTGGAAAGAATATTTGAAAAAGCCAATTATCTAATACTCACAACTTTGCTATACCATAATGAAGTAGTATGGTATTTTATTCCGAATTTTTTATTAGTTATGTAAAATGAATAAATCTGATCTTTGCTTAAGGTATACTTAAAGTATTTCTATAGCTGAAACACAATTGAAATGAAATTTATGTTAGATTAGATTTTATTCAAGAATATCACACTAATTTAAGTAAATTAAATAATGAAAGTTGTTTATATTACGACATTATCTACATGAAGAATAATTCAAAGAAATTATTTAATATTGCTTTTGCGTACTATTCTCAAAGGATTTTCTCCAATGTCCATATCATATACAACTGTTTAGGAAGATAAAATTAGTTAACACTTTACTGATATTGTCTAAACAAGTTAGTTGGATACGTTTATTATCCTTTATAGTGTTTGAAATAAAGTTTACGCCTTTCTAAAATGATATAAGTGTAAGTTATCGTTTATTATTGATTACGGTTAGACTTCGTATCCAGTAATGAACAAGACTTTTTTAGACATCAAAAACAAAAACTTTAAAATCTCCTATATGTTGATTAGTTACGTTATTTTCATAGTGAACACTCTTGTGAGATGAACAAAAGTACTAAGCCTAAAGAAGTAAAATGAAAGTAGAGTGAGAATGATGCCATAGTGACAGATTTTAAAACTACAAACATGACAAATCATTATAGCATAAAACACATAGTAAAGAAACGTGTATCATTGGATAAATAAAGCAATCACAACATATCTATTTAATGAACAGATGAGATGAGTTGTGTAGTGAATGTCATTTTATGAAAAGAAGACATGAATAATATCAGGGAAATTTATTTTTCATGTCAGTCATCAATTTTTACATGACCCAAAATATCAACAAATGAGTCTATAAACTTCATAAGATAAGCGTCTTAGAGATTACAGTAAAATAACCAACATCTTTTGAGACTGAAGTAGCTCATCTTTCATGAAAAATTAAAAGATACAGTAAAATTAAAAAAGTAGTTAACATAAAAATTCGACGTAATGGTAAGTACCTTTGTTTTTGTACGCATAATTATGCATCGTTACTCAGCTTGCTTCGCATCAATATATCTAGATATACGTGCAAAGAAATTTAAATGCTAAAAGATAGAAATCATGAATAGACCTGGCGTAAAATGGATCAAGGATTTTTGGGAGCTTGGGGAGTTGAGTTACTTTAGAGTCATTAGGCATATCGATGCAACTTTTATTCATTATCCAAGCAGATAAATGGTTGGCTACTATGGATTAATCGAATCAGTTGAAAAAAAACAATACTGAACTTATTACTATTTTGATATTATCAAATCCGAATTCATTAGAAAAAGTGGCAAGGAAACGGAAGAAATGATGCTAGTGGACAATTTTTTTCTTTTAATTTTTCTGATGATGTAGTTAATGAAAACCTTTTTATTTTAATTGACTATCAATTCGAAGCTGTTTCTTGAGATATACAATTTTTCCATCTTTATATAATTTTAACAACTTGTAAAGAGATGTGAAGAAAGCTTTGTATACATTATACAAAGCTAAAATCTCTATCTGAAAGCTACATTTTTTTATTTTTATTTATCTGTGAATGTACTCAAGCTGAATTATCTAAAGTTTATAAATGATTTATTTTTACGATTACATTGTCATTGTCTTTTAAACAGGATAGTCCATTAAAAGCTGTCCAAATGTTATGGGTCAATTTAATCATGGATACTTTAGCTTCGTTAGCCTTGGCAACTGAAATACCCACAGAAGAGTTACTTGAACGGGCACCATATGGTAGAACAAAGCCTATCATCAATCGTAATATGATTAAAAATATCCTTGGACAGTCTATTTACCAACTAAGTGTTATTTTCTTCCTTATATGGTTTGGTATGTTAAACACTTATTTATACAATGTCATTTAATTTCTGTAATAATGTTTACTTTAAATCTAGAAAACAATATGTTAAAACAGTACTTGAACTGAACCGGTAATTATAATCAATAAATCCCAATAGATTTTGTCTGTTATAATTCATAGTACTGAAATTATTTTAAAGTAGTTAAACGTCGAAAATGAAATGAAGTCATGAAGTCACTTCTTTAAAATGTTTGTGATTTCTTTGTTGAAAATGAAGTTATTGCTGTTAAATTAGATTATTTCGAAATGGAAAACATTATTCTCATCTATGAGAAATGCGTTATAATTTAGTCTACTGTATTTTATATCCTGTGGTTTAACTACTTTCTGAAGAAGTTACTCCGTTTTATTTCAAAGAAAATTGCTAACATATTTGTCCGTGATTGGCTTTCTTCCACAGTAATTATTTTGAAATTATCTAAACAGGATTTGTATATTGTATTACATGTGGTTAGGAAAAAGTAAATGAAATGGTGTATCTAACATTTCAGAATCCAAAATTAAGAGTTTATCTATTTATGTAAACTTTCTTCAAATCCGTTTTTAATGGTAAATGCTTAAATCTAGCAAATCGTTTCACGCCCACAATTGTCTATCAACTAATCGATATTCAATGTATTTACTTGACGGAGAGTAAATTCTAACTACCTAAATAATTTTGTTCAGTATTTCATTAAAACTACTTTGTTCAAGTTTATGAGCAATACAAGATATGCTTTAAGTATACGCTAATAGTATATTTGGTATAGTTATATGATTTGACAGCTGATTCTGTTTATGTAAGAAGTGAATGTTTGAGGCATGCTCTTTTAAACAAATGAAATCAAAATGTTACATGCAAATTTTAATTCTTTACTTCATTGTAATAGTTTTATATCTCAAGATTCTTGGTATTTCTATTCCATATGTGAATTGTATGGCTGCAATGCATTTTTAGCAACCTCATAAATTACATTGATAGATAAAATTAGCAAAATCTCATTGTCTTATAAGCGGTCAGATGCAACGTAGAACTTTGTACATAAGTACATCAGTTCATGTTGCCATACCACATGTCTTATAAGCAATAATCATTTTTAAATAATTATATTTATTTAATTATGAATACATCATAAAGTGTATATATATTAAATTGTTCATTTTTTATATGCTAATGAACATTTTCTCATAGGTGAATTACTGTTAGATGTGGAAAATGGTCGTGGTTTAACTGCTAAAGGTATAAACCGTCCAACAGAACATTTTACTGTGATATTCAATTCATTTGTTATGATGACATTGTTCAATGAAATTAATGCGAGAAAAATACATGGACAACGAAATATTTTCGCTGGATTAACTAACAATTTATTGTTTGTTATCATTTGGATTTCAACATTTTTACTACAAGTAAGCTGATTCCTCTCCAGAAAATATATGTGACAGTGAAAGATTAGTTTTCTTAATTCACTAGATCATTAGAGCGTAGTTTTATACTTCACTTGTTAAAATAGTTATGTTTAAAATCGAATTTCACGCATCTCTCATTTTTAGTTTGAAAATAACATTATTTACGATTAAAGATCTTAAAGCTTATGGCTCAAAGTTAAGTGAAGTAGCAGAGTGGCATGAATTTTTTTAGTTACCTCCAGGTATATTTTCCCTGTAATTTTCAAATCATGATTTCATTGGCTTTGTGTATCTTTTCTTTTCATACTTCATTTTATATCACTGTCCAAGCAGTATACCTAGTTTTATCTTAACATACTAGTGTCAAAACTCATCTTTCTTATGTTTATTTGGACAAAATGTTTTATTCACCATTGTTCATGGTAGATTAATGTTTATCAGTAATAAACTGAAACTAGGTATACAGGTTAGACTCCTATTCGCTTCAGTGCACTGAATCTATTTCATATCTTTAGACAGTTCGAGGTATTCGCAATCCCATTTCCTTTAAATGGAAATTAATACGCAGCTTTTTGTCTTCTATTAAACTTATACGACGACCAACAGTACTAATACTTCTTTAATCATACTACCGTCAAACGTTTTATCAAAAAAAACAGAACTATATCATCACATTAGTCAGTTATAAGAAATGTAACACCTGATGTGATTATTCATCAGACCAGTAAGCTTAATGACATCAGTACAACAAAGGAAACTCGATAATATTTGTAGCTAATAAGTAATTATACTAGTAATATTTAAGACATATATGAAAAAACGTTTGTAAGTATAAAACATTTGGTCAGTAATTTCTGAGATTGTTAGCGTTAACTCAGTTCAATCTGTTCATATTGTTAACTGTGCAAATGCATATAGTTATTGATTAACTAATGTCAACTGCTGTCTAATTCCATCTATTCAAACCTGACTATTTTTTAACCAGTTAAGTAAATTGCCTGAAGTTTAATGTCAGTGTGTTATAGTTTCTGAGTTCATGGTAGATCGGTTTTTAAATTTGTATTAGGTGTATAAGTAAATAATCATACACAGTCGTTTTTCCTTTTATGCATTAAAACATATCAGTCCATGTTCAGTTATAAAGAAGCATGTAAGTAGGTGTGTCTCCAGGATATAACAAATAGCTATGCCAATATTTTATTCAGATACAACAGAATATATTATCATATAATGCAACGCGGTGTTTATTCATTGAAATGCATACTTTGCTAAATAATATATAATGAAAACATTTTCTTTGAGCAGTTTATATATAAGAAATTAATAATTTAACAACCTAAATAAAGTTGTCCTTCTGCGATAGTTTATTTTTACGTTAAAACAAAAATAATACAGGTCATTACATAATTTCAGTTTTTTTTTTTCTTGAACTATGTAGTTCTGGCAACACATTATTCACATGACTGATTTACGTTTGCATTATTTCTAATATTTTGGAATCGATTTCATTAAAAAAAAATTAACATCCTAGCGATAAATATCTGAGTGTACATGTATTGTCAAGCCCGAAGATACTAATCATTTATCTAGTTGATTTAAGTTCAGAAAATATTTAGTAACCCCTTGATAAAAACCCGAAAGTTGTTACATTATTAATATTCAGATTCGCTACTACGTCATCTTTACAATACTATTGCTAATCAAAAAAATAATATCGATGTTCTAAAAAACGATAATGCTCAACGTTTAGGTTTAACCATGAACATATTCTCAATCTAGTTTCTTTTGATATGAAGAAGCTAACATATTTATTCAGGATTAAACAATTTGTGAAAATCTCTTCGAAAATGAATCCATTGTTTACAATTCAGAAGATTTCTTGTGAACTTTTTGTAAATCAAAAGTTGTAGTCTATGGAATTTGTTAAGTACAAAGTAAAATTTACAGCAGAATATATCGGTTAAAATAACAAAGTGTGGGATATTCAATGTACTTCAGCGAATTTAAGACCACAGTGTGCACATATAATTAAAGTTATGCGGATATCTCTTTTTTAGATTCAACGATTCTCTTTTATTTATAATGTAAAAACTAAAACATTTATTTCAAATGAAAACTACTAATTCTAAAAAACAACTAGCTAAATAATTTAGGGATTATTTTTACCACATAATAAAATAAATATCCTCTTTTATATACATTGAGGTCATGATTCGATCATTGTTAGACCATCATTAGAAACCTGGAAGGACTGGACGGCCGTTTTATCTCAGTTTGGGACCCTTCAGCAGTGCTCATCCGTTACCACTGTTCGCGGAAATAGAATCCTGAACCTTTGGTCTCGCGCGCGAACGCCTAATCTTTGTATCATTGAGCCAATCGTGTTAATGTCAAACTTTGATCTACCTAAGGACTTTTCACAACTTCACCCATTGTCTTCTGTAATTATCACCTACACCCGACACGGTTGAACTCCACTGGTCACGGTCACGCACTAGACTTCCGAGAATTCCCTCATGAAGCTACTTACTAGTGAGCACATTTTATGATTTTCATAATGACCAGTGGTCTAACAATGATCGGTCCACGATTTAAATGTAAAACAACAATTTCCATAACTCTATAATGAAAAATCCTCTTGTTAATCATACACACCAATTTATTTGCTTTTCTTTTATTACACTCTTTATTCAAATACCGTTTAAGATTTTCATATTTTTGAATTCTTTTTCAACAGGTTATCATTATCCAATTTGGTGGATATGCATTTAGTACAAAACCATTAGCTTTAGAACATTGGTTATGGTGTTTATTTTTTGGCATAGGTACTCTACTTTGGGGTCAGGTTCGTTAAAATTTTATAGATGTTATTTTTTATTATTATAATTATAACTTATCAACAATTTCATAAAATAATGTATAATTTAAATAGAAATTCAGCCCAAATATTTTGCTGAAACATCGTAAATTCTATGAATTGAAGTAATTCAATAATTACTCTTCATAAAGATGTTCAATACGTTTTTAAACGCGATATGGTTGTTGTTCTTGAATTTTCAAATGACTTCTTTATGGATAAATTAATCGAGATTTGGTAGACGATTTATTCTGTTTATTTTTTTCAATACTTATTATTTCTGACTTAAGGTTATTATTTCAATACCAGTATGGATAATTCCAAAGAGAAGACGTAAACTAGCTAAAACACGACGTCTGACATTGATTGCAACACAAGATGTATTAGGAGTAGAAACAGATGGTTTAGTTAGTCAAGATTTTGCACATCCACAGCTTGCAGATGGCACTGTGGTTCATCGTGCAAGTACAGGATTTGTTAGTAAGGCAGCAAATGCAGTTGCTCGTGGTTTTGGTGCCATTTATACACAACCTGAAGGTGAAGAAGAAGAAGACGATGAAGAGGACGACGAAGAAGACGACGAGGAAGATGAAGATCGGGGAGATAAAGTTGGTGCAGATCTACGTAAGACTGGTCAAATATTATGGATTCGTGGCTTATCAAGATTACAAACACAGGTAAGTTTTGTTTCCTTTTTTAGCAAATAAGCTATATGACTTAAGATATCATTAAGTTAGTGAATCATTTTTGCAATTAACCACTTTACATATATATACACTAGTTCAAGGTGTCATGCTATACTAACACAGTCCAATGAAATTAGTACGATTTTTCTCAGGGTAGTGAAAGTAGTAGGCATATCAGGAACCCAAATAACTATTTATATTCCAGAAAAAAATTATAAGAAAAATTTGAGACTTATGATTACAGAATGAGTTATGTTATATGTGATGTTGTTTTAAAATAATCCTGATTATAAATGTTAAGAAAACAATTAATTCAATAAAAAAACGAAGTATTCATTGAAAGTAAAAAAAATCATTTATAAACTAGTTTGAGAAATCAATAGAACAGGAACTCTAAACTGTCTCTTTTTGTTAGATTTAACCAATCGTCATTTCTATAATTATTTTCATAGTTATTACTCGTATATTTTAATCTACAACTAGTTATATACAAATTAAATTCAGCACTTTTTACCAAATAACAAACTTATCATTGCCTTAAAATAAAACATTGTTTCATATATCTACTTTATTGTATTCCTCTTTTTTTAACCCAGAAACTATTAAGCAGTTTTTTTTTTAAGTAAACCAAGCGATCTTTTTACCGATGAAATTAAGATACATATAAATCTCTTCTAGCATAATATTTTCAAATAAGGAAAATAAAAAAATATTTAAAGTATTTTATGCATTAAACCATTTAAAATAAATTTTGATGTTTTGTCATCTTTCAATGAATATCACCATGAATATTAAACAGAAAAAATCATTTTGACACAGTTTAAGTGATAACCGAAAGCGTATAAACAGGCACAACAAAATTATTTTGTCATGTTTTATAAAAAAATTTTTCTTAAAAAAAAACTCACCTATAGGTCACATTGATTTTATGTCATTCAGAAATGTAAACAAAAAATCTCATAAATCTAAAAAAAATTTCCACATGATTATTTATGTCATAACATGCATAAATGTAGAAACTTTTAATTAAATTATACTAGTGATAAGTGAATAAATAAATTTTTAAATACATAGTTTTTTTTAAATAAATGAACAACCACCAAATAAGTGAATAAATCATCATAGCATAATTTATAAGCAATAATAAAACTAGTTGCATCACGGGGTTGTGAAGAGTGTTAAGTTACACATGTGAAGTCATAAATCGATCAATGTTAGACCACTATCAGACCGAAAGTCCTGGCTTCGAATCCTGAGAGGTACAAGAGTCGTGGATGCTCACTGCGGATGAGTCTCGTATCAGGACGAAACGGCCGTCCAGTGCTTATAGGCTTCTAATGGTAGTCTAACAATGATCGATTGTGAATTATTTTGCTTGGAAACACAATAATAAGAGATTCACTGAATATTTCTTTCATGACTACTGTTTGTGTGTGTTTGCATTTCTATGTATGAGTATTGAGATAGACGAAGGTGACATTGTTAGTCGATTTCAGTTTGATTGTAATCAATTATCCTTATTACGTAAATTATAGTTAATTCTCAATAAAGGAAATGGTTTAACAAATAATAATCTAAAAATACAAATAATGCTAGCTACCAAAACAAAAATAAACACTTAGTGTATACATTCAACTACACATGTCACTGTTATTTTATATAAATTAAGTTGTTCCATGATTTTCTTTACTTATGTATACTTGTTGTATTTTGTTGTGAAATGCATGGATTTTCAACAAGAGAAGAATCTTATGACCACAGACTTTGTCTATTGATTATTGTCTTTTTTTTACTGTTTGTACAAGTTTATTAAATGTTTTCGTTGTGCTTTTAATCTATCTGTCTACACTTGAACACTTTATTGGTAAAGAAAAACTCTTAAAGATTGCTAACTTTCTGTCAGTAATACAACATGGATTTGATTTTCCGGAATTTCTGATATTTTTTTATATTTTGCTTACACTTGGAAACATCATTCTTACTTACCAACATTGATACATTGATTCTAATGGCAGTGAAATTATTTGCATCAAATGAATGGAATCTGTGACGCTAAATGATTCAATATTCTTTCATATTCAATTTTGAATCGCTTTCAATGTCGTCATATTTTTATTTATTGTCACTTTATTTTTCACATTTTGATAATTTTGATAAAATTCACTTAATACTCAAAAAGAAGTCTATTCAAGCTTAGTATGTCTAGTATAAATATAACATCGAATAATATAAGTTAATTTTTATGAAAACAGACAAAATTGAACACATTGAATACATGAAAAATTCACTATCGTTATTGATGTCACGTTAACGCTGCATGAATTCATGGATAACAATTTTGAATTCATAACTGAAATAGCCTTGTATGTATATCATAATCGAATTGAATCGGTGTGGTGTTAAAATGTATGTAGATAGTTTATTCCTATGTTATTAAAAAATCACATCAAAATTATGGTTTCTAGGACTAAGTAAAAAAACATTTTTCCTCTTCAATTAAAATTCAATAATTTTATTTATGGAATAAATTTAAATGACAGTTTCAGTAATGTTATTAATCGGTTTTTGTCATGATATGAAATCGATAATTTGCAAAAAACTGAATGAGGAGAAACGTTATCAGTTACATTGGATTATTTCTTCATGGCGATTTAATGATCGGTTTCTTTAAACTTTAAAACTCATATTTATCATGGGTTAACTTTGTTATTCTCACACATTCTTCGGTTAGTGTCACATGATGAAATTGTTCTGAATGTTCAAAGTCCGACTTTAGTTTGATCGAATCGGTAATAATTTCGGCAAAGTATGGATCCCACTTGCATGGCAACAAATCTTGTCGATAGCAACACAAATACAAAAAGTCAAATACAAGTGTTTCGAATATTTATATTTCTTACATTTATTTTAGGCAGACAAAAGAAGAAAGGGGAAGCAGATAGGCTAGATGTATCTATTTTGAAATATTACTGATTTCAAGATTTAATATAAATCGAAATACTAAAAGGATAGTACCATGAGGAAACGGATATTGTATAAAGCAATGAGTGTACAGCCATACACCAGCAGACATGAAACATATTAGTGTAGAACTATGAGGAGATGAAAATAAGAGATGTGTGTGTTGAAAAGGGATAAAGTTATCAGGAAGATCATAATGACTCATTAATCATATGCTATCCAAATTATTAATGTCTATTTTAAAGTTAAAATCAATCCTATCGGTATATATTAGCATTGTGAGGTTGATGTATTGTTTTCGAAGCTTAGCTCTTACAGCTGTGTAAAGTTAAATTATTTCCTACATCAAGATCATAATAAAACACTACATGAAATCACGACAGTTCATCTTACTTACCATTTTACGACTGAAATGAATTGTTTATCTCTAAAAACTTTAAACAATAACAATTAAAATGTTTAAACAAAGCATCTTTATTTATCTTGTTATTATCATAAAGTACTTGCTAGATTTTTTTAACTTAAAAGGTTCTAATAATCATGCTAATACTCACACCAACATTTAAAAACATTTCTATTTATTTAAGTAAAACACCCATCTCCACTATTCATCATATCCGTTCGATACTTACAAATTAATTACTAGTTTCACAATTTCATAATTAAGATTATTTTTCTATAAATTAAAATCAATTGAAATGGCATTGTATAATTTAGTTAAGCTAATTAACTTGACAGATATTTTTTTTCTCCTGTCCTTTCTTTCTTTCTTTCAATTTGTAAATATCTATGTATATACCATATATATTGGTTCGAATCGCACAATTCACGTAATCATCGTTTTTGAAAAATGGTCTAATCACATTTGGGTATACATTTTTATATATATATATACTGCCATTTCATATATCTAATGTCCATTTTAATGATTATGTTCGATGTTTTTTTTGTTTATAATATCCAAATCCTGTACACCAATCCATACCCAATCAACTGACCTTGAACTCCATTTGAATGCTTTTACGTTTGTGTCCTGCAAATGATGCACCAAAACTATATTCCATTTTTTTTTATTTTTCTTTATCTAATTCCCCTATGATTCATACTTACTTTTTTTATTGAATATTTGAAAATTCATAAAATCTACTTACTTTTTTTGAACTATAATTAAACTTATATTCTATTAATGATATCTTGAAACTATTTGTTTGCTGAATTCAATCGTTAATTTTTGTCTTGTAATAACTTTTTTTATGAATGAATGAATAAATATATTTATATTTATATGTAACCTTGTTTTTGTGTGTTTGTATTCGTAACCCTATTGTTTCCAAATACCTTGAATGTGCAATACGATCTCTTCCCAAATCCTTTTTGAATTTAATTTTCCTGATATTGGTCATCCCATCGCATTGATCCCTGTGTTGTAAATAAACTTTTCTTTCATTTTGTCTGATTACGTAACTACAAAATCACATTATTTGGAAAACTTTATATTTGCATGTTTATTTGATTTGCATAATTAATCCCCAATTATTGTGAACGTTTAATGTTTGATTGAATTATCCTGCACGTATCGATTCCCTTGGCTATTTGATGTGATTGTTGATATTACACATTATTTTATTCTCCTAACTTAGTCCGCACGTAAACCGAATTTAGATAATCGCACAGATGAATGGATTGGAAGTGTTAGGCGCTTTACATTAAGTCAAATTAATACTGAAGGTATGACACATCCCTTAGTTTTAGCAGCTCGTCGTCAAAGTACATCAGTTAACCGAGGTGGGTCCATTAGTGTTTCTGGTAATCTCCGTCATACAACGCCACAAGAGGTTCCTGAAGAAGATGAAGAACATGAATACGATGAAGGCTTAGATAAAAAATAACTCTCTTTCATCACATTTGACTGATATTCTTCTTTTGGGTTAATTTTCTTCTGAAAAAATTAGATATTATACATATATATAAACAAGAGTATTTATCATCCGGTTTAATATATAAAAGCATAAAATTAAACAAGTCTTTTTGCCAAAGGTAGGTTGAAAATCAGATCGGATGCTTATATTTACTAAGTTATAGCTTAAAAAGACTTCAAAACAAGTGACAATCAAAATGAAAGTGTTTTTTTTCTAATAGTCAATATCAAATAGACTCAAATAATTTACATGCATTCAGTACAATTTCTTGAACATATTGTTATTTTCTCATCTTTAAATTTTGCATTTTTCGAGTACCGAACACATTAAAATTGTTTTCATCAATAATTTACTGGTTTTGACTTTTTGAATCCCTTTCCAATTTCACTCTTAACATACAAATGATACGCATATATGTTCATAACATATGGGTTTAGAAAGAACATATTTACATATAATTTGTATTCGTTTAGTTTAATTAATTATAACAAAACAAATTAATCACCTATGATGTGTAATATTATAATTCATAATTATAACTATCAATTCTATGATAAACTATAATAGTTCTCATTGTTTTTTTTTCTGTCTTTATTATACGAATCACGACTACTTCATAATTATATTCTTACAGTTATTGGCATAATTATGTTTACTGCCATTATACATTTTATTAATCCAGCTTATTCTTCAGCATTTAAGTATGATTTGAAAATAAATAATGGACATTATAGCATACAATCATTATGGAATTATTCCATTTACAACTTGATAATACTGTCCTACTTGTTCTTTTCAAGAAAAAAATTTTTGAGAAAGATTTATTTACATTGAATATATATAGACATATATACTCATATTACATTCAATGAAACAAACAAAAATACTTACTAGTCAGTGAATTAAATTTAATTTAGTATATTATCATTCCTTTGATTTTAGCATTTCTTTCTGTCGATTATTTCATTACAGTCCTTTTGAAACTATGTAAAGATGATCATTCGCTCAAGTTGTTTATGTGATGGGGATTTAATAAATATAAATTACTCCTAATTCATATAGTTTATGATGGTTTGTTTTCATATTAACCTCAATATTTTAACTTATGGAATATTATCACTGTTAATAATGAGTATAATAGGTAGAATCATCCTACTCATATGTACTATACGTATATACATCGAAGAGAAATTAAGATTCTGTATGTTTGTATCTGAACAAATTTTCCATAATCCAAGATATAATTTATTAACTTCCAAAGGCAATGTTTAGTCAATTCATACTTTTTTCATTCAAAGTATGGAATTTTATTCACATCTCATCCTAAGTAGTATCGATTGGTTGTTTTTCATCTTTATAACTCCAACGTCTTTTACCGCTTGATTTCTTTTTTTCTTACATGATGTTGCGCCATACAATATTTTCTGATATAGTAGTATCTAGCTAGTAGTTCAAAACAAGTCTGTATTCCTTTTGGTAGCGTACAAGCTTCATAGGAGAAATATATTTAGTTCGCTGGCTTTTTGATAGTTTATATCACAGAAAACTCTTAATCACTACCACTAAGGAAACATATCTCTCATACAACTCTGTCTTTTAGTCTCTGTGAAAAAAACATCTTCAATAGCAAATATCATTGGTTGCATGTTTTATTCTATTATAACTGAAACAATTAAACCTAATCATTAACGAATAATCATAATAATGAGAAAAAATGACCAGTTATAATATTTATCTGTCAAAATGTCTGTATGAAAAAATATTTAATAGGAAATAAATCACTTATAACTATTATTAACTTATAACAGCATGATGTAATTATGGTAGTTTACTAATTACCAATAGACAGTTGATAACTACATCCATCATAATTAGTCTATTGATAATTTGTATTTAAACTCATAGTTCGACAATGGTACACGGAATTGTTTCTTATTAGCATTGAAAACCAGCAAGTAACTTTGATCTAGTCATCAAAGGTTTGGTTGAATAAAATAATCACTCTTAGCTAAAATTAATGTATATACGAATCTGATAACTATGTTGTTTGAACTTAAACCAAAATTTATTGCTAGCGAATTAACTTCTTTCGTCAAAACTCATTTTTTTTAATTTTTTTATATCACTAAATAAAAAATAAAATTTTTCTCTTATCATAAAAATATTGCAATTTTTATTCAGATGTCAATATATATGGTAACCCAACATGAGTAATTGTTTCAATAATAAACTTCATAAATGAATTTTAAAAAGTGCAAATACGATTTTTTTCCCTTAGATAAAGTTTTGTTACCATTGATCAACTGAACTGTAGTATTTTGATTTCATAAGTTTCGAATGATTGAATCAACAAGAAGAATAACTGCTGTTAAAACAGGTCGGTAATAGTGTTCATAACATCCAATAGTCATTGCATTAGCTTCAAGTAAAGTCTTTAACGTCTGTAGAAATGACATGGTGATAAACGTTGAAATGAAATCAGATGAGGTTATTATTTCAGTAAACACATCCACACATACACTTATGTAACAGTTCATTTATGAACTTTTTCTCAGGCAAATGTAAAGGTAAAAGCCAAGTGAGTTGTTTATCTGTAAGAGATAGATAGATTGTTCAAGTAACTGATCAGTAAATTACAACAAAAAAGTAGATGATTTTCTTTATTCTTCTCCTGTTTCAGTTTTCATTCGATCATCAGAAAGATTTATTTGACTATAGCAGAACTAGATAGATTTTATGAAGGAAAGATTAGTGATAATATGAATGACAAGTAAAAATATTTCTTATCAATTAAAGCAGGTTAAGTTTCATTGTTTATTTGCTGAATAGCATTTTATTTGTAGACCAAGAGTATACAGTTCAAATGAAATTTAATCTAGAAAATATTTAATTTATATACAATTGAAAATGATACTTACTTATAGGATCGTTCACTTCATAGTTTACCGTTGAAGTTAACATGGATTTGTATAGCATTTTAGCTATAGACTTTTACTAGGCAAGTTTTTAATATTATTTATGTGTTATTCTTGTTAATTTAATTTATATGCATAACGTGAAAACTAAGAAATTACGCTTATTTTCTTTTCTTCTTTCTCGATTTCGTTTTTTTTTCTCTACCTATTTGTTGTAAATGTCAACTTATGTTGAAATTTCATTTGTGTGTGGTTATTTTTTTGTGTTCTGGATATCATTCATGTGTGTCTGAATATGTGTTTGATTGAAATTATTTGTTCATTTTTCCGGTATGGGATTTTTTTTATTTACTATGGTATATTATTCAACGGCTTTATTTGTTTTCTATTGATATTTTACTCTTTTCTTAATTGTCGAAATTTATATACATATCTTCATGTTGTCACTAATTTTTTTTGTTCGTCTAATCTCATATTTTTGTGAAAACAATTTTACTTCATATTGGTTTTCTAATTAAAACAAAACAAAAAAAACACTAGTTGAAAGTTGTACACGCTTTTCGAGATCGAAGAGATTCAGAAGATGAATTGGCAAGTATAATGCATCATCACCATCATCATCACCATCGTTCATCAAAAGATGCCTTATACAATAAACAACAAACATCGAAAAGAAGAAAAAAATCACAAAAATTATACAAGAATACTAATGAAAATAATCATTTTAATTTATATCAAGTATCTCATCATGATCAACAACAGCAAGAAATCAAACAGCATCCATTGACAGATTCCACGGATATTTCTCCTGCTTTACCAGTTGCACCAGTAGAATCGTGGGAAAAAACTGTAGATGAACATCCACTGTTAGTATTGGAGTTAAACACTAACAAACCTATAAATGAAAAACAACAATATCAGAATAAGAATGAGGATAGTAACGTTGAAAACGATAATACTAATAATAATGCTAATATTAGTCAACCAAGATATGATCATGATGAGGAAAGTACACTTACTGAAGTAACAACAACAAAATGTAAAGGGAATATTTATGATGAACCATTCGAAGAAATCGTACTTCAAACTTCCAAGGAAACTACAAACAATGTTATGAATCCAGATCTTGAAGAATGGATTAAATCAAGTTGGTTACAAGGTTCAAGCGGGCAGGAAAACAAGAGCTACATCGAACCAGAATCATCATATAGTATGGAGAATAATCGTCAACCGCAAAGTAATCCTTCAGCATATAATTTTGAGCGTCAAGATTCGAGTACTGTTGTTGTTGGCAGAAATCAACATTCGAATCGGCCGCCTACTCAAAAAAGGAGACCAAGTAAACCGCCTGCTCCACCACCTCCGTTTAACCAGTCATTTAATACAACTACCTCAGACAGCTCTGATTTACTTTAAACTTTCTGTGATATACACCAATCAAACTGTTTAGCCTTACGTTTCCACTGCGAACAATACTGAAGAGAACATGAGCAATTGTTCTGCAACAACGTTTTACTCTATATAACAGGAAAATCGATATATTATTTATAAATCGAGTCTGAAAATGGTATCTGTTGGAGACATCACTCGTTTTTTTACTCTCAGTGAAATCACCATCCACATCTTAAATAAACATTCAAATTTAGAATCATCTGTAAAAACTCTATAAATTAATTACTTACTTCATATAAAATTTTATCATCCAAATGAATTAATCATCAGTTGTTAATCATTTTTCTCTAAAATTAATTTATTTCATAAATGATGAAGTAGTTATTTGCTTAGCAGTTCAAAATTTGCTCAATCACCAATTACAGTGATTTTTATCATCAAATTTGTTTTCAGAAATCAATTTGTATCCCAGCGTATATTTAATTTTTTTAAAAATTTATTTCTACTCTCACTTTATTACTGTTAGTTTTACTCAACCAATTCAAATCCAGTATGTTATGGTATCAAGAAAACTGTTAATTCTTTGTCTCTTCACTCTCTCCAACACTTTATTGATAAATCTATTCATTTCAAATACTTGAAATAAATTTATGAAAACATTTTTTTCCCAATAAGTTGCTTAACTTTTTTTTTGATCAACTATTTCACTGTAGATTTTAAAGCACATTTCCTTCTTGTTTTATTTTTAAACAAAGCAATAACAAAATACCGAGAGAAAAAAAAACAAGACATTTAAATTTTGAAATAAAAATAATCACAAATTTACTAATAATGTAATAATCAATCTATTATTAACTCTTTGTTATTATGCATGGTTGTGAAATGTTTCAAAAAAAAAAGGAATGCTTGAAAGCCAATTTTTTTTATTATTGTTATCATTATCACTGTCATCATCAGTAATTATATGTAACATAAGCATTCGAAAAAACAAATTATATTTTTACTCGATTGATGGGTAGGTCATCTTTCTCTCCGTAAAAATATATAAATATTATTATATACATATATTAAATGTGACGATATATTTATTTTCCTCTGATTAATTGTTTTTCAACGTCGTTGTCATTATTTTTATTATTATTATTATTACTATTATCAGTATCATCACGTTGTCACCATCATCATGATCACTGTGATTTGATTTCACACAAACAGATTTGATGATTTTCAGTTTGATTTGAGTTTATACCTACTGATGTTTTTTCTTGAAATAATACAAAAACTTTTATTTTCCAATAATTGTTGTCTTTCACTTTATGTTGTTCACATGGTAATATGTGTAAGCACATTTTGATTTTGGCATAAAATTCTATCACTTTTCAAAATAAAATCATCCATGGAAAAAAAAAGGCGTCGGAAATTACCCGGTGTTTGTTCATTGGAACCTCTTTATACTTTTTATTTCATTTCGGTTAGACTACAAATTTAATTTATTATTCGAGCTTACAGTAAGTAGGCTTAATTCTAGTTTTTTCAATTTTTTTTCAGACTTTAGTATTTCTTTGCACAAGAAAACTATTTTTATATAAACTGCTGTTTAATATATATATATATATATATATATATATATATATATATATATATATATATATATGAGTTAAAAGAAATCGTTACAGTTATCGTCTACTGAGGAAGCAGTATTGACAATCATAAACGAATACTTCTTTTTTTAACTGATATAATTCATAACAGTTAAATAAATAAATCCAGTTAGAAAGTGAAATGTTTGTATTAGGGACGGTATCAGAGTGAAAAAATGACTTTGAGTCCATTGAAGGGTAGACAAAAAGTATATGAATTTGCCCCAAGTATGGACGATAAGAGAACGCAATTCAAAATAAATTTTGAAAAAAAACATGAAATGAAAATAAACACCTTTTGAGTTGAATATCTCCCGTCATTAAATATAATTTATATTGATTGATATAAAATAGATTGTCCAATCTTGTTTGATTTATTGAATTTCAATAAATAGTTTAAAGAGTAGAATAGTAGTTGGTCAGTTAATGATGATTTTCATAGCCAATTTCAACTGTTTCACAGTTATTAATAATTCATTGAAATTAAATACTGTTATACATATTATAATATGGTATTCAACGCAATTTCGCATTCATTGTTCTAATTTAAGCTTTTTAGAAAAGAAAACACTTAAAAAATATATTTTGATTATACACTGTCAACAATACTTAACACTGAGTCAATCTGTCTAGTTTATTGTTTCGTTTTATTCCCATTATAATTCAACAATGAAATTGTTTAACTTGTCATCTAAATTATAATGATCATTCAAATTAGATAAAGATAACACTTGATTGTCACAAAAAACCTCAAGCATGCTCTTATCAAAAAAAAAATTGTATGCTGATAGTTTATAACTTTAATTGATTTTCTTATCATTTAGTTTTGTTCGGTTTTGCTTTCTTCCTTTCCCTTTTTTTGTTCATTTTACCCAATCACTGTGATATTTTCATTTTGCACGTATACACAACATTCTCCTAGCATGTAGTAATTGGTTATGCTTTGTTTTTATTTTCTGATTAATAATCATATAATTTCAGTGGAATATCACAATGATGATTATCAATAGAAGAGATTTTATTTATTTGCATTGATTGTTCTGGACAAAATGAAATTTTCTGAGTTTTTTTTTAAGTTAGTATAATTCCATTTTTTTTCAAATAGATACGAATGTGAAACTATATCAACATGCTGCATTAAGTATAAATTTTGTTTAAAAGAATATGTTTTGCATGATGATGAAATTTAACAAAACACTGTATATTATGTACATAGGTACATATATATATATATATATATACATTTATAAATGTTGCAACTCATGATATATATTTATTTACTCATGAACATATATATATATATATATACCTATACATATACATATGCATTTTTGTTGATTTATTGTTTTGCTCATTTAATGTATTTTTAAAGCATGCATTCACTACATTATTTTTTTTAAAAAAATTTTATTTGAATTATCATTAATCGTATTTCTTTATTCTTTTAATTTCTATTTTTTTCGCAAACATTGAAAAAAAAATACTCAATGCAACAATATGGTTGTATATTGCTGTGGCATTTTGTGTTGGATGCATAATTAATATGACAGCTTCGTGTAATCAATGCATTTCGTGCTGGCTATTCAAGTAAACTATCTGGATTAATGGAACGAAATAATCAATCGAAACGATACACCAGTCAACCGTATAAAATAATGTATTATTCATCCACGAATATTGCAAAGAATAATGAAGAAATACAAATGAAATCAGACAATAATAACATTAATACTAATGTTGATGATGATGACAACAATAATAATAATAATAATGATAATAGTAACAATGTTAATAACACTAATGTTCAAGATGACAGTAATAACGATACTACTACTACTACTAATAATAATAATAACAATAATAATAATGATAATAATGACTCTAGATTAGTCAATGAAGAAAAATAGTTCTACAGAATTTTTTTTTTCATACATTTAAAAAAAAGTATTTTATGCAGTTAATTCAGTAAAAAAGAAAAAATTAGATATTACTGTTATCATCTCAACTCTTTCTTGAACAACATACATTCATTCACTTCATTATATACATTTTAAATGAAAAAAGAAATTTTAATTCAATCATGATTAATTAAGAAGTATTGTTGTTGTTTCTTAATTATCATAAATGAATTAAATTTTGCCTTTCATGAATTTCATTCATGTTTCATTGTTATTATCATGATTATTACATGTCCACTAGAAAATTCTATTGCCATTATTTATTATTTTTTACACAAAATTTCGATTCTCTTATCAAGTGATACTTATGGTTCTAATGTAAAAAAAAAAACAATTGTGATACAGTTTAAATTAAATATGCATATTTCATTGGCATACAATAATACAATCTTTAATGTATGATTGTACAGGTGAGAATTTATGTGAATGAATGCTGCGAAACAAATGAACAGAGTAAACAAATTAGCAAATACATTAGCTCAGAATTTGATTATTTGACTGTTTAATTTGGAAAACAAAAACTGTTGTCAATGATGAAGTGAATATTCTCTGGTATATTTTTATTTATTCAATTGAAGACATTCTTTTCCTGTCAACAGATTACTTACCCCTATAAATAACAATGAATAAGGCTGTGTAAGATATAATATACATATATATATATATAACAGTTTTTTTTCATAGCACAAACATCTATCTATAACAGATGAATTATATCATCTTTTCTCATATTCCTCTGAATTCTTCTTATTTAAAGTAAAATAATCACATCCAATATCTACTACTATTTACTAATTTAGTGATAGTATTATTAGTTTTGAATTTAGTAACAAAATAACAATATTAACTTAAACATAGAATTGTAGAATACCTTTAAATTATTATTAACACATCATAATATTCACTTTTTTGTTTATTTTAAAGAATATTCCATAAAAATACTTAAAAAGCATCTGCACATGTTGAACAATGAAAATCTTGACGAATAGTAACGTTAATGAATTTATCTAGAGAGAAAGACTAGTAATAAATTTTAAAGGGAGGAAAAACCAAGGGGAATCGCATTATTTTCAAAGTTAAGAATGAAGATTCATATTCAAAATACGATAACTATCACAACCAAATATTTAATATTTCCTCCAGTCAGAGTTTTTCTAAACTATTCATTAGATTTTAACTTTTCAATCAATATTTCATTTATGAGGAAATCATTTTCCATCTGTAGTTTAAAAAAAAATCTAATTTAATTGGAAAATATCATTTTACTACTATACAAAAATTTTACAGATTTTATATATGAATGTTTGCATGCAAACATTTTCATCTTGTCATTCACACTCCATCCAATTTCATTTTGAATTTTTACATCTTTCTTTTTTCTATTCTTCTTATCTTATCAAATTAATTACAACATAAAATATGAACAATAAAAGTCATTTCTTTGGTTCATTCATTTACCCTTTTACTTCTGTGTTTATGATTATTAATATTATTATGTGAACAATGTTCTTTGAAAAAATTCCCCGAGCAAGAATACTTTACCAACAATTTCATCTAATTATAATTATTATTATTAATAATAATTTTACTGTTTTCATTGAATTGAATTTGACTTTATGATGATAATTTCCTCATTCAAGTTTAGTTTAAATTCTCACTATATTATTTTTTCTAAAATCTCAATTAATGATTGTATACATTAGGTTTACAAATTTTGATGTATGGAATGAATATATATATATATATATATATATATATATATATATATATATATATATAAATTGAAAAAATAAAACCAATATATACTGTTATAAGTCTTCTTATAGTGATTACTAATTTTTATCGATTTCGGTTCTTCAACTCTGAGAAAATAAAACCGACTTTGTGTTCACAGTAAAAAAAAGTTGATCTCACAAAGCCATTGACTAATGGATATTTGTTACTTCAAGTCGATACATTATTCTTAAATGGGCAGCTAACACTGTATAACGTGAATATGCGTTCTGAAAGCTAAGACAATACCGATAGAAAAATTGAAGAAGTGGACAATCATTGTACATAAAACTCTAGTTGTCAATATGTTTTCAACTCTCAATCAATTAATATCGTTTCAATGTGACATTACAACATTTTCCAACCAGAAATCTTATAAATTATTTCATGTTCATATTACGCTGATTTGTTTCAAATCATAACCAATTCAACTAAATATGAGTAATTTTATGAATCACTGCTTAATTTTTGTTTTATTTTGTCTTTTATTCTAGGCTGATTCGTCTTGTTGTAAATGATGAGATTAGTTATTATTGATTTTACCTGTTCATTCACTTCAATGCTTATCTCGGTAGATAGTGACAACATGAATGATAGTCAGATTTGTGAAGAATGATTATGGGTGTCCTAGTTATTGAGTCATGTACTTATAAATAACATCTATGAATTTTACTTTTTCTCAAGAATTTCAACTCACATATTAACTAGTTTATTGAACCTAATAATTAAGAACTTAGTATTTACTTATGACGCATGCAACTGTTGTTTAGGATTTCATTTAACGGTTCAATGGAGTGTTTTCGTAAGGACAGAATATTCTAAGTATGTACTTTGCTTGAAGATCGATAGATAAATAATACAAAGACTTCTCGGAAAGTAATAAGTTACATCATAAAGATCACCATGTGTTTTAATAATGGTAGGATAATTAGTTTGAATTCATGAAAATTTGTTTTACACTCTATTTAAGGCAAAACTATTCGTTATTGTCATTATGACTATTTTCATAAAGTTTTTAACAGTCTAGAATAGTTCACAGAGAAATATTGATTTATTACATAAGAAGTAGCATCATAGTATTAGACTGTTCCTGTCTAGATTCCATTATTCTAACCACGATTTCATTTGCAAATTATTTAATATGACCTGAATATCATGAGACTTAAAATTTTTCAGAATGATATATAAATTAAATTGAATCGAATCTACTTAAGCTTAACTTTTATTCAACTTTATAAGTTAATTATCAAATCATCATTTTTCAAAATAAAAGTTACTCTTAAGTAATATTATCTTTACTGGTAGTTATTTATATTACTTCGCAAGTTTCTACTTAACTTACTTAACAAGTTTAATTAAAATTGCATCCAAAAATTGTTATATTGTTAGGATTTTATTTAACAGCATATGTATATAATATGGTCGGATTTCATTAAAATCTATTTTGTAAAAGTTTCATATTCACTGATTTGCCAATAAGAACAGACGGTAGTTTTTGCAAAAATGAATAAATTTAAAAAAAATTGATAAACATCCTCTAATCAGTAAGCGAAAAGGTGGTGGATGAAGATGACACTAAGTTTATCATGGAACAAAATCATACCTAAATAAATACAATTCTAGACAATTATGTGAATTGAAATCGACATTGCTTGGATTTTTACGCCGTCGTCATTGAAAACCAAGATGACTTGCACCACGCAAGCCAGAACAACAAGGCGGATTAATATGAATGCATTATACTCATGGTTTCCCATCAACTACTTACAATCATATATGTAGTAAAATGTAACAATAATGTATTATATAACGCAAAGTAATTAACATTGATAACGAAGGGATTAAATTAGCAAAGATTATTAATAATTATAAATATATATGTCCGCACATTTGAAATCATCAATCAACTATTGTTAGACCATCATTAGAAACCTGGGAGCACTGGACAGCCGTTTCGTCCTCGTATGGGACTCATCAGCAGTGCGCATCCACAACTCCTGCACCTCACAGCACTCGAACCTGGGACCTTCGGTGTTGTGCGCGAACGCCTAACCTCTGAACCACTGGGCCGGTATCCAACGGTGTTAATGTCTAACTCTGATTAGTCTAAGAATTTTGCGCGACCTCACACATTCGTTTTTGGTAGTTACTGCCTAAACCTGACAGGGTTGAAAATACATGTTAGCATTTCCGAGCACGTTCCTAAGAATTTGAAATTGCGAGGTTCCAAGACTCTAAGCAGTGCAGTAGCCCGACATTTAATTGATACAAGACATAGTGAACATTTTCCAATGCATCGGTATCACCAACAGACAAAAAGATGCAGCATCGCTTCGAGTTTCTGAAGCAGTAGTAGCGTTTCGAAAAATCAAACTTGATCTGTGTCCGGAAAGAGGCGATGATCAACTAATCGCTACCTTTGTAATTTTTACTATTTGTTGTTGTCATTATAGTTTTTCTTATCTGTCTTTATTTCGTTATGCAATATCCACGAAACTAATTCTTATTCTATACACTCTGAAGATATATTTTCATTCATTTGTCTCCCGAAACTTACGTTAACCCCTTCAAATCTTGCTCAATTAAGTAACCCTTCAATTGCCAAATCTAACCAACCAATCTAAAACTTGTGTAAACTCTTCATTATTTCGATAATGATCTGTTTTTGGACTTTATTTAGTTGCTGTCACACCCCTACTTATGCTTTTATATAAACTCTAGCTTTATACGACCTCAATCCGGTTCAGGGACAAATTATATACATATATATATACCACACTCGATGGAGAAGCTTTTGGGGGATGTTAAAGCCTTTGCATATCTGGGCAGCCTCACTGATGAGCGGGGTGGATCTGAAAGTCTCAAGGCACGGATCGACAAAGCAAGGACAGCAATTCTACAACTGAAGAACATCTGGAACTCAAAGCAACTACCAACCATCACCAAAGTCAGAATTTCTAATACTAATTTCAAGACAGTCCTACTGTCTACACAAGATACTCCAGATCCGCTGGCCAGACACTATCTACAATAATCTACTGTGGGGAAAAACAAACCAGGTTCCAGAAGAGTAAGGAAATCAGGAGGAAGCGTTGGAAGTGGATAGGACACACAGTGAGGAAAGCAAGTAAATGGATCACAAGGCAAGCCCTCACTTGGAATCCCGAAGGTCGAAGGAAAGGAGGAAGATCAAATACATTACACCGAGAAAGGAAGGCACAGGACAGAGTAGTTTGGAGAATGCTGGTCGGCAGCCTATGCTCTGCTGGGGGTATTAGGTGTAGGTAAGTATGGTTTGACCACCCCTACATTTCTATTAGCCTATCCCTACATCATAGAACATCGCTCGATGAGGCAGTCGATGGTTGAGCATTCGTAACACATGTCCCAACCTTCTCAACTGACGAAGTTTCAATACTTCATCTATTGATCTTCAATCCTTACCTAGTACCTGTTTCATAACAACAGCATTGCTTACTGGATAGTCCAAAGAGAAGGTCCACTCTTGAAAAGTCAGACGAAGATAATGCTATCTCTAAAGGCATGTTCACGACAAAGTTACACAAGAATGGAGAGAGTGGACATCTTTGTGCACATCACTTGAAGTAATCGATTCCGATGACAGTTAGCCATAAGCTCTGACTCGACCAGTAGTGTTCGAGTAAACAGCTTGTATAAGGTTGATTTACTTTTTCGGCACACCTTTCAATGACAGATACTGCCACAGAACCTCATGATTGACAGAGTTGAATGCCGCTTTCATGTCAAGGAATACAACTATAGCGTGGCGTCGAAAGGAGTGTCTGTTCCAGGACTTGACGAAGAGTGAATATTCGGTCGATAAATCCACGTCCAGGTCTGAAACCAGCCTATTTTTCTAGAGCCTGCTCTTCAAGAGCTGTAGTTGGGCTCCGAAGTATTATCGAGACTAACAATTTAGAGACAGTTAGTTAGACTGATTCCTCGGTGATTGACACAAGAGGACTTTTGTCTTTTCTTATAGACTGGGACAATCAGTGATTGAGAATAGTCAGATGGGATTATGCCCAGTTCTCAGATTCTACCTACGATCTCAGTCAATCTAACCGGCAAAAACTGGACCTCCATCCTTAGAAATCTCAAAATTAAGGCTGTCAGGCGATGCTGCTTTTCTTAGCTTCAGATTTTCTATAGCTTTTTCAACTCCATTAACAGTCGGAGAACTTACAGAGATTTCCCATTCATGTTGACTAGAAATAGTAAGTAAGCAAAGTGTGGCTGATCGCTATTCGAATTGATCCACCCAACATTAAAAGCTCCAACATGTAGATTACAACGGGGTTTCAGGAGACCAGTAATAACGTTTCGTGAACTCGCATCGTTTGCAATAGCGGGGAAGGGTGACAAAATAAAAAAAGAAGGGTTGATCTTGGAGATGAGACGTTAGGGTGTGTAGGGAGAATTCGATTGTGACCAATTTGTTCTGGTGTGTTGTTACGTATGAGGGCGGACGTCACATCCCAGCCACTCACTCCGTGGGCGTTTCTTGAGAAACCTGCAAAAAAAGGTAGATTAACTTTGATCTTAGAAACCTGGCGGCGCGATTTCAGAGCCCAAGCGACAACTGCTTAAGGCCGGTCACGCACAGCTTTTTTATGAGTTCTTAGTGTTAGCTCCTCTATTTTTAAAGGGCCTTATCGCCGGAGACGGGAATCCGTGCAAAATGTTAAGGTGTCATTTTTAGGGTTGACCTTTTTTTAACCCTTTCCTTCCTTGTGAGAAGGCAGCATTACTGCAGATGCTGGTTGTCCGGGGAAAACATCTTACTGTTGTTATACCTCGCTACAGTCAGCAGACCTTGAGTTGCTGCTTTTAGTCTCACCGTCCTCCAATCCTTCCTACATTCCCTAATACCTCTCTTATCTCCACAACTAACTCTTCTCACATTCATTTATTACAGTGCACAGCTAATGCAAACGATGCGAGTTTGCGAAACGTCGTTCCTGGTCTCCTTAAACCCCGTTCCAAACTACATGTTGGAGCATTCAATGTACGGACATTGTGTCAAATAGGGCAACAGGCATCATTAGCTAGGACTTTAGAATCTCGTTCCATCGATGTGTGCTGCGTCTCGGAAACGCGCATACAGGATCCGAGTAGCATCACTCATTTGACCTCACCATGTCAAGATAAAGAAGCAGCTCGATTTACCCTTCGTGTATCCGGTAGCCTTGATGCTGCTTCTAGGGGCCTCGCCGGTGTAGGTATAGCATTGAGTCGTAGGGCAGAACAATCTCTCCTTGACTGGATCCCTGTAGATAGTCGCTTGTGCGCTGTCCGACTCAACGGGACAGTAAGGACTCGGAAAGATAGGGACACTCGCCGTTGCCTCTTCGTCATATCAGCCTACGCCCCCACTGACTGCAGCCCAGATGATGTAAAAGATGAGTTTTACAGAAAGCTTTCGGACCTCCTCCAAAAAGTTAAGCGCTCTGATATAGTTATAATGGCTGGTGACTTCAATGCACAAGTAGGTAGACTAAGTGAAAATGAAAGACACCTAGGTGGATGTTACGGTCTCGCGGCTCAAAGAACAGACAATGGCGACCGTCTGTTGCAACTGTGCTCAGATAACCAACTATTTCTAGCAAACACTAATTTTAAGCATAAGGAAAAACACCTTTTGACCTGGCGACCCCCAAAGTCGTCTCAACGTTGGACACAACTAGATCATATCGCCATCAGCCACCGATGGAGGGGTTCGATAGAGGACTGTCGCTCGTTCTGGGGCACATGTTTAGATTCAGATCATGCCCTAGTGCGAGCACGTATTTGTTTGAGGCTTGCTGGACGTAGGAAAGACACCGTAAGCAAGCCTCTTAGGGCTTCACTTGATGATAATCAAGCTAAGAAAATATTTCAGGAGGAACTAGAAAAACAGTTAGGCGACCATGCAAGTGATTCCCATCCTGAAGCAGGTTGGAATCATATCAAGAAGGCTGTGGAAACAGCAATGGTATCTGCTAGCAAGGTAAACCACAAGGCTAGGATGAAGCAGTGGATTTCAGTCGCATCCACCGAACTGATGGATGCTCGAAAACGCATCCCACCTGACTCTGAACATGATGAAGAGCGTAGTCAGCTTAGGCGCAGACTTATAAAAAGCCTACGTAACGACCGTGAACAGTGGTGGGTGGCGAAAGCAAAAGCGATGGAAAAGGCAGCGGCGATAGGCAACACTAGACAACTTTTCCGCCTTATTAAAGAAACCGGTATTAGGAACCCGAATGTGAGTGAGACTATCTCGGAAAAGGATGGTCTTATTATCCATTCTCAATCTAGGAGGCTGGACCGATGGGCAGAACACTTTAGGGATCAGTTCAACTGGCCTTCAGCCACACTTCGGTTGCCCACGATCTCCAGTCATCCCGAATGGCAAATCGATTTAAGTCCTCCCAGTTTACATGAAGTTGAGAAAGCTATAGGAAATCTAAGGGGAGGTAGAGCGGCAGGTCCCGACAGGCTTACCCCTGAGATGTTTAAGTATGGTGGTCCAGTTTTAACGGTTAGACTGACCGAGATCCTAGGTAGAATCTGGGAAATGGACGTAATCCCATTTGACTGGTCTCAGTCGCTAATTGTCCCAATCTACAAGAAAGGACAGAAGTCCTCTTGTGACAATCACAGGGGAATAAGTTTAACTAATATAGTTTCTAAATTGTTAGCCTCGATTATACTTAGACGTCTAACTAGAGCTCGTGAAGAGCAGACTCGAGAAAACCAGTCTGGTTTTCGACCTGGACGTGGTTGTATAGACCACATCTTCACACTACGACAGGTCCTGGAACACAGACACACATTTAGACGTCCGACGATAGTCGTGTTCCTGGACCTTAAGGCGGCATTCGACTCAGTGGATCGTGAGGTTCTGTGGCAGTGTCTGTCATTGAAAGGTGTACCAAAGAAGTACATTAACCTTATACAAGCTCTCTACTCGAACACCACTGGTCGGGTGAGAGCATATGGCGAACTGTCATCTGAATTCTCTACATCAAGTGGTGTCCGTCAGGGATGTCCACTTTCTCCATTCTTGTTTAACTTTGTCGTAGACATCCTCTTAGAGTTAACATTAAGCTCGTCAGATTTTTCAGGGGTTGACCTTCTACCAGGAAAGTCGCTTACTGATCTAGAATATGCCGATGACATAGTTCTATTCGGTGAAGACGCTGACAAAATGCAGAGTCTTCTGACTACCATAAGCAACAATGCGAGCATGTTCGGGATGCGGTTTTCCCCCTCGAAATGCAAAATGTTGCTTCAAGACTGGGTTGCATTGGCACCTGAACTAGTGATAGGGAGTGAAGTAGTCGAGCGTGTTGATCACTTCACTTATCTGGGGAGTCTCATCAGTGCTGACGGTCTGGTGACTGACGAAATCTCAGCTCGGATACAGAAAGCTCGATTGGCTTTTGCCAACCTGCGTCACTTATGGCGTAGGCGTGATATCCGTTCGCTAACCAAAGGGCGGGTGTACTGCGCAGCAGTTCGTTCCGTTCTCTTATATGGCTGTGAAACATGGCCGTTAAGAGTAGAAGATGTTCGTAGGTTACTAGTATTCGATCATAGATGTTTAAGAAGCATTGCTCGTATATCGTGGGACAGCCGAGTAAGCAATGCTGTCGTTAGGAAACGAGTACTAGGTAAGGATGGCAGATTAATAGATGAAGTGGTGAAACTTCATCAGTTGAGGTGGTTGGGACATGTGTTACGTATGCCTAACCACCGACTGCCCCGACGAGCTATGTTTTGTGGTGTAGGAGTAGGTTGGAAGAAAGTTAGGGGCGGCCAGACCAAAACATGGCACAAATCCATGAAGTCACTGACAAGTGGACTGAGTCATGTTGGTAGATGTAGACTACCTGGTTGGGGTCCGCGAGACGAAAGTCATCAATGGTTAGAGACCTTGAACGACATGGCTCAAAATCGTTTGCAATGGCGCAGGTGCATCCACTCTTTGAGCTCTCTCAAATCCTAATCTTCTGGATTCTTCAGCACCTCTTCCTTTGTCTTTCTAACCTTATCTCACTGAATTATATTTTTTGAATAATATCTTCAAACCCTAGTCTTCTTTATTAACATTAATACCTCAACTATCTTTATCACTATGGGATTTGATTTGACATTTGCGTCTGTGTGCTAATAATGTGGTATGGCAACATGAACTTATGTACATGCGTACGAAGTTCTACGTTGCAACTGACTGACTGACTGTCCTCCAATCGACCTGCCTGGCATGGTAAAATCTACAGGAACATATGTTCCAGCCAATATAGCTCGGTTGGATCTTAACGATTGTCAAGCCCGACCACCACATCAAGGAAGCAGGTACAGTAGAGTTTAGTAAAGGACATGTCGAAATCACAGGATAAGGATGTTAAGCCCACACTGGTTAACGAATTCATTGGAGTTTAGAGTCAGCACGTTGATCAAGTCAAGTACTGCCACAAGATAGTGTTATATGGTCGACCAGTAAACAGTATTTACCGTAATTAATCTCACGGAGCATATAGCGAGTAAAACTACCGTACATTCTTTGCAATTAGTCGATGCATTTGATACAGAACAATAAACACTGACTAGATTGATTTTTATGTTACAGTATGGTGACTGAGGACTAGAGCTTTAGCAAATAGGCTACCATTCCTCAAATAGCTCTACACAGACAATACTACATAGTACCTTAATCTAAAGGCTATCAAAAACGACCTTTATTCAAACACTTTTATGTATCACTAACAGATTATCTCAATACCAACACAGCTAAAAAAAAACTAACACATGTTTTAAAAATCAGTCATTTTGAAAGAAATGAATTCGTATGTACAAAATAAGCACTCTATCAGTGTATTAATTCTGACATATGGTTTCGACTGACAAAATAAGTCCTGCAACAAGACATGCTTGAATATACACAAATCACTGGATCTTATAGGTTCGATAAAAGTAGCTTGGATAGGGGGAATATATATATTAAGAAATTATGCGAATGGCAGGAAAACAAGTTTAGCTTGGAAACTCTACATCACCGCCAACAATAGCAGAGATCTCTTCACTGAGAAGGGAATGCAGGGATTTGCCGTCATGTTTGTAGATCCACAGACGCATTGATGGAATGTAATCGTAACGTTTAGGACCACTTCGTGGAGAAGAGAGCCATAATTGCTTATTTGGTGCTTGACGATTAATTATATAAGTTCCAACTTGAGGACCAAAAGTGACTTTCAAAACACCATAAGCGTGTTCTACATCATACTCTTTGTCTAATGTAAAACGTTCTGGAAGCTGCTCAAAGGAATCTGCTAATAATTCAAGAGTTCTATTTGATACAGACTCATATTCAGCGTTCGATAGTGAGTTTGGTTGAGACAGGTTCGTAAATCCTATTTTGGAAAACTGCGTTACACAGGCCAAATCAAAGCTTTTAGGGAAAATGGTGGAATGAAGATAAGCACAATATTTTCTCAAACTCATAAATGTTATACCGTAACGCATTATTCAGAAAGCCTCTAAAATCCAATATCCAATGTCTTTTTCTCGAGCTAGTATAGACGAATTGGTTTCTTGGTACTCTATTGCTGTTCTTTTGTTACGGTTCCAGGTGTTTTGTAGTGATATATATATCAAATATCATTTCTACTAGTAAGTGTTTATCGACTGATTTCATTAGGCTCGCTACCTTCTGTCTCAACTGTTCCAAACTATCATTAATGTTCGTTGGTTAGTATTCTAGTAAATCGACTGCACTACTTTTATTTATTTAGCCATCATTTATGAGTTTTTATGTCTTATATTTTGGTTGAGTGTGTTTGTGTGGCGGCAGTTGAGTTTCTGGATACCAACAGTTATCACTCTACAAGGCCGAAGATAGGCTGGCTAGTGTTTCGAACATTATAAAGAAATATTTCTAATTCTTAATAGAAAACATGTGCTTCACAAACGTTTGGGAGCATGGCATTACTTTTGGACTGGCTGAGATTAAATCTTTTGTCTGCTACTCTGTTCCCAATTTCTTTAAAGTGATTTTGAAACTAAAACGGTTCCTTGATTCATCAACCTAGCCCATCATCTCAAAATCGATCAAGAAACCCAGCCTCGTCCATCGCGAAACATCTAATGATGAGTTGTCATCAAATTGACCCAAAATCAGCCTTAAGAGTTGTGACATGTAATCAAAACCCACACACACTGAAACTACTCGAAGCTATCTTGATTGGTCGGAAAAGTCCAACTTCATGTGTTCAAAAACAACTGTATGTTGACCTTTTTTTTGCCATGGTTCTAGTGAGTGAATGTCATGCCAAATAGGATATTTTGACCTTATCTTCAAAACTGTATTTACACAAATAACATGTTGCTTGTATGTGACTGACGAGAAAGCACGAAATGGTACCACTATCTCACAAAATATGTCTTCTTATTTCTCTATTCAAATTTATCAAAGGGAACCACTGTTTTGAGGTTCCTTTTGTGTTCTCATGTATCTACAGATCTTTTCACCACACATATAGATTAGTGCTGTTAAGTAGACTTTACCGAAAAGGTCATTAGTACAAATCATGATGAGCAGGGGATGTAAGATAGTCCTTTGCCTATTGAGATTCGTCAGCTCGCGTGAATTTTTTTACCATTCACGAAACATCCTGTTTTACGGGTTTTTAGGTAGCCAAGACAGTGTTGAGTCAGTGACGCCCATCTGCATAACATTTGCGATTACGGCCACATGTGTCATTGTGTCATGCCTTGGCCAAGTCATGGTCTGTACACGACCATGCTCTCCCACACCGATTTCGGGCTTCATGCAGGAAATCGTTTTTATCAACGGGTTCCCTAATTTGTTCAGTAACCACTTATTCCATCACATTCGACGAATAGTCGCTATCAAGTGTTCCGTGCATGTACGTACCTGATTGAAGTAGCTAGTGAAGTTTGTGCAGCTACCAAACATCTGGAATGCGGTACGATCTTTTCCGTTAGGACGCTGAAGCGAACATGGTTTACAAGATTTCTGCCAGTCATGAGACTAAAGGACTTCAGGGTTTGCTAGTATTTCGTCTCTTCATTTAGTCTGGATATATGTCCTTTCGCTTCAAATTTGGTGCTGCATGTGTTTCTCAATGCTAAGTGAGAACAATGATCAAAATCTTTCAGAGAGACTTTCTACTTATGCCAGGGTTTCCTTTTCGTTTGTAGCAAGCCTTCAGTGGATCGATTACCCCGTGTTCTTCACTTTCCAGGTGTGTGGTCTGCATGATATGTATTGTGTAGGACAACAAACCGAATGATATCTCCACCATTACCATGGCCATGAGGCGAGTATAAGATGCTCCCCTATGATGAGGTAGTCTGCTCTAGTGTTGCATAGGTATGGAGCATTCTCGTTTCTTGATTCTAGATTAAGCAGTTGATATTACATTCCTAATCTGGACTTGAATATTCCAACCACAACAGTTTCTGTCAGCTGTCAATCCTAACCGTTATGAATATTCGTGGGTGAAGTGGAATTTTGCCTAATTTTGTACTGATTATATGTATGGTAGAAGTGAAGTAAATGTTAGGCTATGTTCTAAGGGTGACTTTAACAAAATATGTTTTAAACTTATTCAATACGTACCTGAACATTTTGACGATGATTGTTCTGGTTATCCTGAGTTTAATAAAGAGGGTGAAGTTCTGTTAGTAGATGATCAGTTTTCGGGTAAGTAAAATCTATGTATTCAGCTAGGGAGTGTACTAGGGCAGCCGTAAGAGCGACTAGGTGTTCGGAGTTTTACTGACCTCGGGACCATATAGTGAGGGGAAGAGAATAATAAAACAAGGATCTGTAAGATCATCTATTGTTGAAAGCAGAGACTTCGAATTTGCTGAATGGTGAAATAAACAGGTTATTGATGAGCTAAAGGACAGTTCAAACTTTTTAGATAGTTTGCTAGCAGATACTGGACCCGATAACTGCAATACTGGAAATAATCGAGCATTTCCCGATACGATTACAAAGGAAACGGATAAAAGTCAGTGCTGCCATAGAGAAGGAAGTTACAGATCTAGTGTTTTAGATGTCTCAGAGTTAGTCAGCTACAAAGTGAATGAGACTTTAAGTAGATTTTCCGTTGCAGTTTAAATACAGATCTAGACTAATTTATTTGGCAGCTCAAAAACGAGCGCTGGCTACTAGAATTGTTGATGAAGTAGACATAATAACTGATTATGAGATGTGCAGTGAAAAATTTCGTCATGAGTATTTTGTCAAGTTTGTAAGCCTGCCTGCGCAGTGAAGAATGTATTTTATGTGAGGGAAATATTTATGCTTTCAATGTTTAGGTGTACACATTTTCAGTCTATGTAGATCCAGTGTGACTATATCCATCATTGGTTGAAGGATCGGACTGAAGAGCATAGTGCAGTGACAGTCAGATGATTAGTGATAAAATGAAAATATACTGTTATTACACCTGATGTTGAGAGGAATTATTTAGAAGGCAAAATAGTCGTAATTAATGGGCCATCATAATGTGAGGAGGTTTATGAAATAATGTATAACCGGTCACACATATTAATAATATATGCTAGATCGGTAAATCGACTCGGCATCGCAAATAAGGAAAAGTACTTTTCTGTCAACATGGTGACTGTTCCAGATAGGTGGTGATGAGAAATTGTCATTTACCATGAAGTACCTAGTGCGTAATGCAATGATTCGCATATATACAGCTTATACAACGTAGCGCATAGGGTCAGCAATAGTACTGCCGCCAGATGACGCTCTATTTAAGAAAATGCCCCATTAAACAAACTGTCGTTCATTCGTACGTTCTTGGATAAAAGATATATGGTTTCTATTACTTCCATCATCATCTTCTGTAGCTGGTATTCACAGTTAGCAAATAGTTATATTTGACTAAAGCACATTTAGGTTATCTCGTAGGAGGACTGGTGCAGTTGATGATCGAACCTAATTTTGTCAACACAAGATTGAAACCAGATATAGAAAGAAAGAAAGCAAACCGCTTAGGAAGTCAACGGCAGTAATTCGGAAGTGAGGCCATTGTCTGTTGAAGATACCAGATCATTTGAAATCAATAATGACCATTTGTCGACCGGTCCTCCCTCGAAAAGGTTAATATAAAGAATACCGTTAAATGAAGAAGTGGCAGTCATCGGCACTGATTCAAAAGGATGCTAATTTTTGGACGTAGTATATGGAAGAGTTGCAGAAGAGATGTCTAGAAGCTGGTACTTGTCAGACTCCCCAGTTAAGAAAACTGAGAAGGGTTAGTGTTTTATTTGACTACTCGGGGAAGCATCAAGGCGACATTGTGTGTTTTTGTTATTAAGATTCAAACAGTATCCATTTGCAGTTACAGATATAGGCGAGATGTTATTACTGGGTAATGTGTCACCTGAGATACCTTCGGTGGGACGACGATTAGAGGATATTCATCTATGAGTACCAAACAACTGCTTACTCTTTTAAGCCACATCACCAACTTTCTGTGCAAGCGTTGTATTGGTTCAAGCTATAACTCTGTTTGGGTCAGATAAACCAAAAGTGGTGAAGGTAACAGACATAACCTTTTACGTTGATGATTGTTTTGCTTCCTTCGATGATAAAAGGGTTGAGCTTCTAGTAAAACCTTCTGCTAGTTAAACAACACTCTGCTAAATAACTTCTCTGGTTTTGAGAGTGGAGTGATGCCTCTGGAGTTTTGAAACTGGCTAAAATCCCCTTTCTTTGGTATCCGAATAAGAACCCTTCTTTTTAGTTTGCTGGGAATTTTTCTTCCCAAATCTTGCTGAGGCGGACGTGGAGCATTTTTTCAGTTACTACTATGTCTGCTTCAATTCCTTAGATGATATGTTGTCTGGTCCGGCTACGTTACCACTCGTGTTTTATTTGTTGGCCATGCCAATTTCTTCAATTGTTGATAGGTCGATAGGTGATGTTGGGTGTACTTGTGATGGTCTATTCAAGAGTTCTTCAAACAGCCCGAACCACCTGTTTCCCTGTTCTTGAATGTTGGTGGCTGTTTTATCTTCTTATTTCTTGAATGGCTGTTCTGGTTTGTTACATTTTCGAGCTTCTTTGTCCTACCGTATTGTTGTCTCATGTTTCCTTTTCTTGCCGCTTCATATGTTATCACTACTAGATATTTCGCATATTTCCGCTTACCATTTCTAGTGCCCCTCTTCACCTGCTTCTCCGTCATTGCTTCCTCTGCTCCTGATAGAGGGTAACTGATTACTGTCTTCCCATACTTCCTCCCTAAATTCTTATCCAGAGTATCAACAGAGATAAATTTTCGGAGTTTTACGTAGGAAGTTGAATCGATTGTCACTATATGTTCGCGGGTATCCCCTTCCTGTGAAGCATAATAATCAAAGGTGTAAAAATATGGTCGAAGTCTTGAGAAGTAATTGATAGGAACTGTCTATTCTTTGCGAGGACATGATTAACATGACGTACACAATTATGATCTAGAGCTAAAGCATGATCAAGCACCTTCTGGTAAGGTATCCACTAAAACTAATCAGGTCAACAATAGTGTTACTGAATTACAAACCAATGTTTCGCAATTAATTTACTCCTGCATTTATGATGATTTTGCTACGTAACTTTGTTTGAATCCTTCACCAAAATATGAGATGTTTGGTTTTGACTACTTCTTTAAATATGAAGATTGCTTATCGTGACTCACCAGAACATTGGACTGTTCTGTCTTTTAATGGTGGGAACATGATTGATTTCAGTGTGAGAGTGGAATAATGCTACGTTTATGTTGCTTCCTAATGATATTTATGTTCTTGAATAATTCACTTGACTACTACGCATATGCGTCCGTTTCTTTTGCAAATGGGAAAGCCATAGTCGATTCACTTGACAATACTGATTTAATTGAGTGCTATTTTTCGTGCTGTGATCAAAACCTTTATAGAGAAAGTGAAAAATTGCATGAAAAGATGGTAGACGTCCACCAATCTACCATCAACTTGAAAAGTTTGACTGACGTTTGGAGTTATTTCAAATATCCTTGCAAGGTTTGTTTATTATTCCCGTTATTTCTCGATAAAAAATTTGACTTTTCGACTCCATAATCAACAGAAATTTACGTTCTTTTTTGGATTAATAAAATATAGTGTGCTCGTAGTGCAAATAAAGTGGAAAGATACGCACTAATTATCAGAAGATTCTTAACAGTTTTAAGATTTATGCATTGCTGCGTAAAGAGGCAGGTCCCTATGTACTTTGAATCGTACCAGTTAAATTGAGAGAAAATGCTGGGCTTTAATAGATGAGGTTGAGTAGTTTGTGTACCATTTCATTAACCACTTGACATTAACGTCCGTCGAGGATACTAACCTATTCGGTTTGGCACTAATGTACCTACTGTAAAAACTCAGGTTCTGAGTAAAACTTATGTGTAGCAAACATTTGAAAACTACTAAAAACTAGAATCAAGTATGTTTCAGTTATCTTAATTCATTTATTTTTGCGATAAAATATTCTTATTGTAATTAAATTGGATGTTTACGGTTTAAAATAAATGGTACTGGTTAGAAGTTAGAAGATCGGTTATTGTGGTTCTAGTTTTACTTCTGTGGTAATTGTCATCGTCTACAACAAAAAACGAATAACAATCCTTGGCGGCTAGATATACTTGAGGAATCGTCTCGGTTATCGTTATTTCACGTAATTTACTTAATTACTCATACTTGTTGGACATGTTCTTTATAAATTTGTTGACTTTAAGTCATTTGTTGCCTGTTTATTATCTCAGGTAATCCTATTACAAGTAAAAATATTTACGAAGGATTATTTTACACAAAAAATATTTACTCAGTTTCCAAACTAATCATTTAGTGCAGAAATAAGAAATAGAAACGTTTCAGACACTTCTTTTGAATGAAATGATATTTCAAAAGAGTTAGACATAAAAATATATTATGTTTCCAAGAAACTAATTTCCTTTCCAAAATATGCAGTAGGAAGAATTAAGAAATCCATGCGGTTTCATAACAAACCAGTGGACCCCACCATAAAATATAGTTGACAGAAGCAACAAAATATCGGTTGTGATTCCTTTTCTTGTCTACTGGTCATGATTGCAAAAGGACTTGTGCAGGTTTGTGTGATTGCAAGTTTTAAAACAAATTATCTCTTCATATTTATAATTAAATAACGTTTTCCTGGTATTACTGTATGTAAGTTCATGTCATTATAATTTGCAAATCCATAATAATAAATCAAACTTTAAATACGGGGGGAAGGGGATTAGAAACTGTCTTACCAGTTATCATTGTAATCTTAGATAATAGTCCTTTTTAGACTTACTAGCCTCCAAGTAATCATTTTTGAGCTTGCATTTGTTGTGTAAAAACGCTACTAGTGATTCACTTTTTCGTATATTTTCAGGCTTAACTTGTTAATTTCATGTAACTTTTGCTGAGACGGCTATTTGAGATAAATTGCTGTCAAGCTAAAGTGTTTTTTTGACGAATGCAATTTATCTCAGACGTATCGTCAGAAATAAACTTTTGAGTCATGAGAGGAATAATGTCCGACCAAACTGGGATACTAACAGCTGTTTACTATGAATTTCTTATCTAATAAAGCTAATTGTTTTTTCTGTTTTATAGACGGTATGATCACAACTAATTTCATTCCTAATAATATTTTTTCAGTTTTCATCATCTATCTACTTCAAAAGACTCGTTAATTTGATGACAGAAATTAAAACATAATTTTGAGACAGTGATTTCTTAATTTTATGGTAAAGACAAAAATTAAAATGATGTAGATTAACAGCGGTTCCAAATCTTTGAATATAATGAAACCAGTCGGAAGTCACCGACATTTTTAAGATTGATGTCATAGCTAAATGAATAGGTTACATTGTTATCAGGTTGGCAATTACATTCTCCTCTTACGAGACTGAGCCTCGTAAAAGAGAATAACACTGTTAGTGGTAGACATAAGTTGATCAATTTTATACCGTTAAAAGGTGTGCAACCACTTTAATTATACGAGAATAAACCTGTCACTGTTATGTTTCATAACATCGTGACACATTATTATTTTGTAATACTGTTACAGGCTCCTTACTGATAACCATAAGACCAAGTTTGTGCCTATTATCACTTAAAGTCCGGTGTACCTAGTTCCTCAAATAACTGTATATTTCTAAATAAAGAACATTTCTAGATTGGCTTAATAATAGCATTAAATAGAAATGAAACTGTTTCATCATCAAGTGCAAACATCTTGAAGCAAAGATAGTCAAATGGGTGGGGAAATTATTCATGGAAAATAATGTACAACGTATAGACTTGGGAGAGTGTTATCTTCTCACAGCTACATCAAAAAGGAACAGTATGATATTGATATGTTTGGTGTCTCAAACTTAGGGAGTGTTTTGTGAAGACTGATGGATAATGAAAAGTGGCTATTTCTTTTCAATGCAACAAAACAGAAATATTTCATTATAAGCCAGTTTTTTTCATATGATCACTATTTGTATTATTGGTGTCTGATCTTATATTGTCTCTAGCAAAAATATATCCGGCGAAACGGCGTTTGAAAAGACTTGAATTAAATTAGCATAAATTTTTCCGATAAGTACAGAAAAATAAGCAGTCAAACTCATTTTTGAAGTTTTCTCTTATAAAATGCCACATTTATTTGATATAATTTTTACAAAATTCCAAATGTGATTGACTATTAATGTTCAGCGATTCTTACTTGTGTAAGTAAGTAGGAAATGTTTGCAAAAGTAACATTCCTAAATAAAGGGCTATCTGTATAGAGTAGAAACGAAAATCAAGTCAACGAAATTTTTGCGGCTGAAATCTCACAGTAATTGATTTGAAGGTTATTCAGAGAACTGAACTAAATATTAATACAATAGCATTGTTGATGTCTTAATTGTAAGTTTCTAATGTAAAACTATGTGGTCTGAATGTCATGGTTTCTTCAAAGCTTTTGTGATAGTCATCGAATTCCTAATGCTTCCTTATTTTTCATTTAATCTGCTAGTTGAAATGTAGCTTTTTTGTGGCTGGTAATTGTAGCCAACTTCCGACACTAATGTTACTGCATTCATCACTCTGTCTCTACTTGGTACGTTTTAGAAGACTTATTATTGATTGGTAAAAGTCTTTTAAGTTCTGAGTCTATCAGAATCTGTAACGCGTACCATTTTTATTTGTTACACTTTCTTACGAATACGGTAGGAAATGTGTGGATTCGGTGACGCTTCTAGATTTTAAAAAGGATTTTAAAAGTGTTAGGTAGAATTGTAATTTGTATTATAATTTAGAAAAGCTAAAGTTTAGTGTGGCTTTTATACATTTATTGCAGCTATTTCACACTGCGACTCGAATCTCCAGTTTATCAAGTTTTTTGAGTTACCAAATATCTTTTTTGGCTGGATAGCAAATTATCATTTTTGATTACATTATGAAAGTAGAAAGGCTTTTCCGAATTTCTTTTCAACAAATGATTATACTCATATTTCTCACTAGGGAGACTGACATGGCTAATATAAAGCTGGAGTTTTATGAATGCTCGTTTTAAATATTTGAAAATGGTGGATTTTAACAACCAGTCTGTTATCTTTAGGCAATAGTTTTATTATTTTTAAGATTTATATGCCGACAAATTACTTTCATTTTGATTGTACGTGTTGTTTTTTGGCCCTTCATTACTTTTATTATGATAATGTAGTCTCTTATTTTTGCAATTATTATTAGCTGCTTAAACAATTCTTTCTCTATTCTGTGTGACTACTTTTATTTTTGACAGAATTTTAAGTGTCCAACATAACCATGTCTAACAACAAATCTTCTGTTTTATTCCTCTTAACACTATTTTGAGTTATTTTTCGGGAATATCTATTTCAAACTCGTATACTAAAGTATCTCAAACTTCTGTTTCAAGTTATCTTACTCCTCATAATTTAAATTGCGTATGACACAAAAACTTGATTTAGGATGAATTCGTTTCATCACAATCACAAAAACCTAAAGTTGTTTGTTGAAAATGCATTGTACCACATACATGTGCTGTATATTCTTTGAGAAAGTATCAGTCATTTCAACGTCACAGTTAATATTTGTGTGATTACTTTTATTTATGATTCGTAATCGATCTTTCAGTGTTGGATCGACGGCTTCACTGTGGTTATCTACTTTGTTATGCTTGTTTAAAAAGCCATGAAATTCAACTATAAGTATTTACCATATATCTTGTAACTATAACCTAGTATTTAATCACCTATGTAAGTATATTTCTGAAAAGTGAAGAAGCTGAGATTCTGACCCCACGGTATAAACTGTTATATTCTTGCCGGTTTTAACTTTCATTACTTCTAAAATCGACAGACTAAACACTAATAACAGTATCAATGGATACGGCAGTTCTGGTTAACCGAAATATGACTATAAAGTAACAGAACAGTCGACATATTCTTTAAATTTTATAGCATCTCATCTGTTTGATTCTATGATGTAATTTAATATTGAGTTTCTTTGAAATTTATGGTTAAAAAGGATGCAATATGCAATGATACGATCACACAAAACGTTTATATTAAAATACCATGTGATAAATACAATTTTATCAACAATATTATATGTTACAAAATAATGCTAACTATCGTAATAAAGGTGGGGATTTTATCTAACCTTTTTTGAATGTTACCAAAATTCCGGTTAGTAGTTTCAACTCAAAATTAACTTTTTCATACTTTTAAAAATGAAACTAATGAGGTAGATTATTCACGGTAGATATTTCAAAAACTTACATTCTTACTTAGTTATTTTGTTCATTAAGTGTAATACTGGTTGCAAAGCTTGGGATAAGTTGTGATGAAATGATTTTTCTACGAATTTAACCCAAAATCTGGTTAGAATATTAAGCAGTCCCTAGACAGTTAGTCATTCGTTATTAGTATTAATTAAGGAAAAGTAATTTTACATAACATAAATTGCAATTGAAAACCAAATCAAATAAATAATATTATTTTTAAAATGAATTCGTTAGTTAACTCGTACATTTTGATCATGTATTTTCAGCATACCAATGTATCTAAAATGCATTTGAATTCTTCGACATACACTAATATGCAACAACATCTGACTTTAAAGGTTAGAAGACGTAAATTCATGAATAATGCAAACAATAGACGCTATTGTTCATACTGTATCAGAAACTACAAGTTCAGAGCATCCATAACATCCGAAATGAACGGTGAACAGAATTTGAATCCGCTGTTTTTTCGGTATGTCTTTTTAATTTCTTTAGTAAATTTAAAATTGATAATAATGATAGATTATTCTGTTTTATAGGTTTAAATTTTTTAGTGATTTTAGTTAATTCAAAAGATCTTTTGTAACTCTAAACCACTGGAAAGACAGCAAGTAATCAAAGTATTCTTCTGTCTTACCATTCCATGTTCAGTTGTATTCATTTCTCTTTTTGTATCAAGAGTTAAAAACGTCGAATCTCTAAACAAATAAAGAACAGCAAATCGTCTCTATTTACTGATATTTCTGAAACCCACAGTGCTGATCATTGTTGGTTGTGTAATTTCGTAGGATTTACATTAAGTAGCATGCGGCTAGATTGTGACGCATCATTTATATTAAGTTTGAACAAAAGAATGACTATCAGTTATTTTGAAAGTATTTGCAGACCAGACGGTTGATTATCTAATTTTCAAGTCATTTATCATTAATTAATCCTTTTTTTATACATGGAATTAATCATCTCCTTAAAATGCTACAATTCTTCGTGTACTAATCTTGCATTTACCAAAAGAAGGATTTGCAGATAAACGTGTATCCTAAAATAGAAACACATTTTGTATCATAGGAAATACTTTGTAGTTTTTTACTTTTCTATCAATATGAAATCGAATTTCTGTATCCGAGAAGAAGATTTCAAGAAAGTTTAATAATGGCGTTGAAATATATTTCTAAAATTGATTGAATCGTAAGTTTAAAGCTTCGGGAGGATATATTACTCTTATTTGGTAGTTACCATAATTTAAGAGTTGGGGATATTGAAGAGGATAGGTAGCACGCTAAATATTTGATCAATATCCTCGGTTCTAACAGTGGATACTTTTAAATCGAAATTATCTTCATTTTATGAGTAATTATTCACAAAGTTTTGACTATATCTCTTGAATTTCAATTTCTAAGGTGTATATGAATGAACTACGTTCTGAACTGTGTAAATTCATTCATATTAGTTAAACAGTTTATCTCATAATTTATTTATTTTTTCTCCCGGTTGAAATAGCGAGTCTTTAAAAAGTCCAAATGTTGATATTTTCAACTCTTCAATTATGTTTTAGGTTACTCTTCAAAGAGTTAATAATAGCGAATTACGTAAATTGTATAATAATAAGGGTGTTAGATATTTCAATTAATTATTTATTATCTTTTATTTTGGGATTAACCTAACTTTCGCCTACTAATCTGATGCACACGGTTGTTTCACACTCTTTAGGGGGTAAAATGTTTTTCCAAAAATAAAAATCTCATAATCATACCTGATAACTTTTTACGTTATTACTTTTTTTAAGGAAATTTTCACCGCGTTCACCACGTTCAATAATTGGACCTCAAAACGAAGTTTCTTTATTCAATAAAACTACAAATATGATACCTACATTTATGCTACCAACACTATATAGTGTACCAGTTAGAGCGGTTTCTATACATTCATCTAATTTAATTCCATTATCGAGTGGTAACATGCTGAACGAGTTCAACCAAGCAACACTTCTGCATTATCAGTGTAATGTTGTACAAATTAAATATGGCATTGTACAAATAAAAGTAGATGATGATCAGTCAAAGTGGGAACAAACAATTACATTTACAGGATTACAAGTAACTGAACAAAAGATTCGTTATATTAGCCTTGTAGCTCAACCAGATAGTATGCATACTGCTTTTAACGATCGCATACATTTGACTTGTTCTATAAACTTGGAAAGATCAAATATAGTAAGATTAGTTTTGCCAGTGAACTTTATTCGAATTCATATAAGCATCACCGTAAACAGACCTCTTTTAATTTATGTAAGTTCTGTCAGTGATAAAATAAATCCGCCTCTTACTGGTATGGAAGGTCGTACAGCACGATTGGATTCAAGGTATTTAGAAGTTAGAGTTGAACCAGAGGAGAAAGATTCACTAATATGGTTTACTTTAACAAAAATTCCGATTCATGGACATTTGTTTCTCATTAATAGAAGCAGTCATCAGACATATACAAACAAGGAGTTGGATGATAAAATTTATCTCGGTGTTAGTTCACAATTTACACAAGAAGACTTAAGAATGGGAAATTTATTTTATACCTTTCGCCGTGTACTGGATGATAGTACGGAGAAAATTTCAGATATAAGTTCAAAACGTTTCAGTCTGGTGGATGAATTCAAATATCGCGTTCATGTGGAAGGAGCTCAACCTAAGACAGTTTATGATTTTAGAATAATTATCAACAAAATATCAAGCACTTCTTCAATACCTACTGTTAAATTTAGTCCTACGATTATTAACAGAGGAGCAGTTGTAGAGGAAGGTGGAGATCTAATTCTAACACCTGAATTATTTTATGCTAAACATTCACAATGTCAAAACAATTCTTTACTAAAGTCATCTGATGAATTATTTCAGGAATATGATCTTTACTTTAAAATTCTCTCATTACCTGATCATGGCACATTAATAATAAAATCACCATTCAATTCAACTTTGGCAAATTTAATTCATTTAGCAGAATATAACCACAGATTGGTTAATTATAATTTGTTAATGTATCGTCATAACGATGAAGAAGAGTTTAAGGATAGTTTTCAATTTCAATTTTTTTGCCGCCAAACACCTCATAGCCATTCTTCTGACGGCGCTAATGAAGATATAACCAAACATTTAACAGGATTAACACACACGTCAATAGATGAACTATTTGGTCAACCGGTTACTTCTATTTTTCGGATTCGTATTATTCCAGTGAATGATAATCCTCCAAACGTATATGTAACTCCTCTTTTTGTTGAATTTAACAAAACAAATAACACATTAATTAGATCATTTAAAATAATAGATAAAGATAAAAGTTTCCAGAACGATCAGTATGTTGATAAGAATAACGATAATAATGATGAATTGGTTTATAAAAGGGGTGACTTTTGGATTTATTGGGAAGAAAACACAAAATTTCACAGAAAAGATATTATATATCCAGGTTTAGGATATTTCTTTCAAAATCCTGGTATGACAATCAGACGACGTTTTAAATATTCTGAAATAACTAATGGTCTTATTAGCTTTAAACATATGGGACTTCCTACCGGTCAAATGAATCTTAAAGTAATGGATGGAAGGTTTACTGTTTCTAAACTATTAACAATCAATGCAACTAGGCCAAGTTTTCTTGTATTGCAGCCAAGTCGTATAACACTGAGATCAAATGGAAGAGTTTTCATTCCCATTGAGGTAGGTGGTAAATTGAAGTTATTATTTTATCATATTCTATTAAGGTGCATATTGTGAAAATACATTATCGAGTATTCAGCCCTAAGTGGATTTTATTTAATCTATACAGTAATGAATACTATAGCTTATTTTTTGACAATAGGTATTTATTTTGTTTGTGATGTTAATCTTTTGTGTTATGTTAATCTTTTAAGAATTTTCATGTCAATGCAATTTACAGAAACTTTCATGTCACAGTTACATACAGAATCAGAAAGTTTATTTCATTAGTATCTTTACAAAAGGTTCATGAAAACTACTATCTTCTTGAAGTACTTTTTAAAATGAATTGAATGAACACAGGCTGCTTAATTTACTTTATCTTGATGTATAAATTATATGCATTATTTTTGTCACCGATAAGTATTTTGATTTCGATGATCATCATTTATTAAATCCTAATTAATTATGATTTTTATGAAGAACTGACAGCTGAATTTCTTTAAATGTTTAAGCATTTTTACCTTCAAATGCTGAACAACTGATTTGATATCAAGGTTTCCTAAATCTTCTAGATAGACCTTGCATAATGATGAATTGGATTTTAGACATGAACTCTTGCTTTCAATTTCTTATGTTTATATGAAACATCGTCTCCAGTTACATAGTCTAATTGTGGCACCCTGCAACGTAGTTTTGTAATGATATTCCAAAGAATAGGGTTCGTTCAGTCGACTCCTAACCGTTGTAAGACATATGAGGTGAAATAATCAAATAGATAATCATATGAAAGTATTAAAACATCGATTAGATCGGGTGGTTTATTTTCTAAAATCATTCTAATCCTAACACACGGTTTGGAAAGCTTATCGGCTTTAGAAATGGGGATTTACTTCACAAAATAGATGGATGGTAAAGCTATTGCCAGCTGACCTTTATGCAATATTTAAATACAATTCGTAATGAAGGATATTACCTTTACTATTAGGGAGTTCTAGCCTTAAATATACTCAAAGTAGTTATTTAGAGGACGATCCGTTTTGAAGAACTTTGATTGTTCTCGCTGTTATAAGTTTTGACGATTTTTGTGGATGAAATGATTAAATTTTGCTTTCCTTTCTCAAGTACAAGTGTTATTTTATTATCTTAAATGTGGTGAATGGACATGTAAATGAGGACTCATTCAACAAATATGAAGTAATTACTCTTTCCTTGGTTGTTTTTGCTGTTTGTGAGACCTAGATTCTGATTTAGCGTATGTGGTGAATCTTATATGTGTTTAATGATTGTAATGATTAGCTGAGACTATATTGTGCAGATAGATTAACCGTTCATGATTAGTTCAGAAAAATCATTGGGAACTCACAGTATTATTTTATTCTTGGGACCACCAGATAAACCTGACTAGGTAGTTATGAAGTTAGAGTTCAGGTACACTTAAAGCTGATTTGTGTAACAGTCATTCCTAGTTAGTTCGATAATACTGCCGACATAACCAACTTTTTTGATGAATTCACATTTATTAGGCCTAACAGAGAGAAAGTTGGAAATAATTAATTTGATGTACAACCATGGTTTAATGCTCATTCATTGTATTCAACAACAACCTTCATACATTACTTGAATAGGTCACTTATTTGGTTTATCGTAACAGTGATAAAAAGGCTGATCTTTCACGCAAGTTGGGCAGATATTTGAAAATGTTTTGGCTGTTTTCGTATTTAGAACGATGTTGTTCCGAAATCAATCACCAAAATTATGGCTTAAAAGTAGAGTTAAATGAATGAAAGTCTTGTTACCAAGTACGGATGTTTTCCTCGTAGGAAATGTTCATATTAATTTTTGTTAATAACGGAGAGGATGAGAAAAATTATTGATGAATTTTCATTGTTTAAAAATTAGGCATAAAATAGTAACTTTAAAGAGGAATTTATGCTGCTGGTTTCGTTTGGTTTACTGAAGTACTTTCTAGTGGGTCAGATAGATAGAATGTTTAACTATTTTGTTTATAAATACTTTATTGAAAAAAGTGAGGCATCAGTTGTGAATTTGAATGAATATGTTTATGTGAAATAAATTAGGAAGTTTTAAAATCTGATAATTATGGTTGTTCTGATAAAGGTACTGCTATCTTGTATACCCTTTTCCTCGCCAGCTTGTGTAACACTTTTTCAAGCTGAAATAATAAACAGTCAGAGAATGGGGAATATAGATCGGTTATTTTATCACTGGTTGTAGATGTGACTGGTTTGTTTGCGTGATGAATTTGATTTAAGTACCATCAAACACCACTAAGTTCTATTGTCACCTATCAATAAATTAATCTGACAACAAAAATATTCCATATCTATATATCTATATCTATAGACGAGTATTTGTATATGTGATATGGTGGTCAAATGTACTTTCTAATCCTTTCATGCCTTCCCACTCAAATTGTCAGTCACGTTCAGACCTAGGACACCACACACTGGCATGTGAGATTAGTGACAAAATCAAGGACTCATGTTTTATTTTGTGTCCGGAATGTACCATTTGTAGAATTTAGCTATAGGAAATACAACATGTCTCAAATGTGTTCTGATCTAGTTCGTTGAATTTCTTATCGTTACAGCGAGAAAAAAGTAACGGATTAAGAATAGACGGTAGGAAATAATCATATCAGGTTACGAAAAAAACTAAATATAAGAAGCATCATCCTAAATTAGGTTAGATTCTCCAAACTGCTATTTCAGTTTTATTGAATAGATTGATAAATGGCTAATTTCGTTATTGTAGATAATTGGGTAATCTGTCATGCCCAAAGTACTTGATTTACGGAAGAGTGTTTGAACAGAATTTTAGTACAGCTCTTTGTTTAAAATTGGTTTATTTATTTATTTAAACATCATAGTAGCAATTTGTTAGCCTTATTTTCATAAGTAGGACGTGTAGCTCTCGGAAATAATTTCAAATAAAGTATACGAGCCTGAAGTAACAAGTGGCAAAATGACAAATGAATTTATAGCACCCTATTTAGTTTGTTGAATAAATTTTTCTGTCCTCTTGTAGTGTTATTTATGTATAGTGTTAGTAATGAGCCGTTTTTTTACTGCAAATTCATAGACCAGTGAAGTTAATTTGAATGAAGTGAATGTACTCACATTGAGACATAGAATAAAAAAGATTGGTTCAGCTAAGAATTTTGTTTTCTGTGAATTCATTTTCGAAGCTGCAAAATCTCAAACATACACTTGTTTTTTCAAATGATAATAATAACGATAAAAATAATAATAAAATTTTGTTAAATATAGTGATAATGAGGCATATAAGGCTATTTTTATTCAGAGAATTAATTATAATGTTGTTGTTCAGAACTTGAATTTTCATCATGAAGATAGAAAAAGAAATTATAATAGGAAGGGAAGGGCTCAATGTGATAAAATAAAACGTTTAGAGTAGGATGAACTTTTATCATGGGGATCATAGAAACAGAAACAAACTAGTACACTTAATTCTGGCTTTTCTAGATAGATAATAAGTACTTCGGCAATGCTACAAGGACGGAGGACAATTGGGTTTGAAAGCTTTCTATTTACCTTGCAGATAACTTTGAATGTAGAGTTTGTTTTGGTCGAATAACCTGTCCTCTCAATGTGTTCGATTATTGAGTTTCTTATTGAGTTGTTTTTGCCTCTTTTTAATTAAGGCAAATAATATTCTTTAATTCTTTTGGATAAAATTCTCACCAAATGACCTTTATACCTAACTTCGCATGAACAGGTAAACTGATAGACCTATAATTTTTCCTTTAAATTATTGTTGAACATAGATTAGCTTGAAAACTAATCGCGAAGTTTGTTCGCAGTGTTTGAAAGTTTCCTTTTCCCTACATCTCCAGCTATATCGCTCTCGAAATCGATGTTCATATAAGGGGGTTTCTTTCGTATGTAGTATATTTGTGCTTTAGAGATTTAGGTCTGATGTTCTTATCAATAAATCTCGATGGATAGCCATTTACGATGAGTTTTTTCAGTAATTTATCTATATCCACAAGGCTATAAGTTCTTCGTATCCAAGTAGTGAAGGATAAAATAAAGTCTCATTTTCGGTTGCTGGGGACCTGTTCGTAAAATGTTGATAAATGGCCATTCCAAAAGGGCTTCCTGTAGATAGAACTTGGAGTTCCATTGCGTTTTCATGTCAAGAAAGTAAATATTTTGTTTGTTTTCAACTTATGGTATAAAATTTATTGCGCCGTGACAGTTATTAAACGTCTTTAGAAGATGGTTCAAATGATATGTTTATTGTCACAAACGGTAAATATGTCGTCCATCTAACTTCTATACAAGTGGAAGTTATCAATAATTCTTTCAAGTTGATTGTTTTCTGGGTTAGCCATCAGAAAATCTCCTAATAGTGGACAATCAGAGGATCCCATTGCTATGCTATCTTTTTGTCTGTAAATTAAGTCAATGAATGTGGATTGCAAGCTTAAAGTGCATCATAATAGTAATTCCTTTGAACAAGATTTTGATAGTCTTATATAAATTTTATTATCATTTATGCATTCGCGATTAAAAATGATGGTCTCTTTGAGTGTGACATTAGTGAACAGTGATTCAACATCAAGTGAGAAGATAGGTTTCTCATTCATATTAACTTTTATGTGATCAGCAAATGTCTTGCAGAGAATGTATAAAAATTTCCTACGGGTTCTAGGAGATCTGCTAGCTATTTTGCTATCGAGTGGTTGGGGGATCCAGACATATCAAGAATTGGTCTTAGAGGTAGGCCGGACTTTTATAATTTAGGTAGAATATATGGTCGTAGCATGATTGATCCTGTTGATTTCATGCACTATCAGATATCTTAGTTCAATAAGTGATCATTTTTTATTCTCTTATGAGCTTCATTCAGTTGCTTTTGACGATTTCGGTATTGCGAAAAATCATTAACCGACATCACACAAAGGGTAATGAGAGTGTTCGAGCCCATTTACATCAATTTGGGCTGCGTCTCTTGCTATCCTAAGCCATACAATGTGTATATCATAGACTATACTGCTATATAGAGCTAAAGGTTTCCTATGAAACCACTGGTTTGCTACGAACGTTGTGAATGGTTTGGCATTGTTTAGGCAAGTATTGCTAACAGTCCATATAAAAAATTGGCCAGCAGGGTGACATATTTCATTGATACTGGTGGATGTTTTGCAACATTGCCGATGGCCATTTTCATTGGGGTTTCTGTATTACATACCACCAGTGCTCATAATGGGTTTGACGGTCATCTAAGCTGCGATGGGTCAAATTGGCCTGTTGACTGATTGACGCGATCATATGTACTAGTGTATATAAATAGCGTGAATGGTCCACCAGGGTGTGAAGTACCTGTGTGGTTGCACTACGGAAGTGAGCCAAACTGTTCATGTCACGATGCCAACAAGTGGGCAGGCTCCTTGGTTCTCCTGAAAACCAATGTAAAATTGCCCTTGACGAAAGGTGGTTAATTTATAAAATTATGAATATTAATTTTATACAATTTTCATATTGATTTGTTCGGACAATTTGGTATCGTCTGATCGTAAGTTTGTCAGTTTATCGATATAGATCTTACGCTCTACAGTATTGTCCGGATGTGTTATTAATAAGTCTCTGTTGTTACTAAGAAGCTTCAGTTTATTTCTATATACTTCTGTCGGAAGAAGTAAACGTGTTACTTTCGTGCTAATAGATTAGTTGCGGCAATCGAACGGGGTAAATTTAAGACCTTAAGTAAGTATCGTTTGTGTTTGATCAAATTTTTCAGTTGGATATATGCGTTAATTTTGTTAATAGAACTTTTTCCCCATAGATAGAGCTTCAAATTATATTTTTGACTAAGATACTGAAGAAGGATTAAACGCCTATACTTTAGGACAAATCGGAAATTTATGTTCTGTTTAAGTGGTTCTTAAAATTTTAGTGAGATTTGAAATGAATTTTTGCGTACGACTATCAGTAACTGTGGTTTTCATGAAAAAGATGATATTCATTAGATGACAACTCATATAACACGGAAGATCTTTGAAAATGTTAAATCTTAATTCTGAAATGCGTGATCTAATAGAATCGATATTATTTTGTCCGTGTCGTTTAAGAGATTTGGAGTTTGGATACAACTGATTTGTTCGAAGAATTTTCCATTAGCATTTTGGATATTTATGTTGATTAGTTCAATCGTTGAGAAAAGTAATCCTCACATTCAGCCGAGTAGGTGTGACAGAATAACTTATAAACCTATTAAGTCCCTCTACTGTCGAACGATCCTTGCGCTTTTCAAGCAAACAGAATATACCCAGTGAGATAAAATAAAAGAGACTGGTTCAGAAAAGGTTCTCTTCTTGTCGAATTCCGAATCTGTCGTATGATTATATACAGTTGCGTGAGAATTTTTTATTACTAAGTAAACTGATATTCTACTCATTCTAATAATTTTCATCTTACTTTAGATTTTAATCTATCCGTGATTGTAAGTCAATTCTATTTGTAGATGAATAAGTATAATTTTTTAGTAAAAACTGACTATCTACTAATTACATCTCAATTTATTAAAAGTACATATCTTAGTGTTGTTATCACTACATTTAAACTTAGAAGCCTGTTTTTCACTAGTCATATAAGTATATTAATACTAATACCTAGAACAGTTGATATACTCGAATGGTAAATTTATGCTTTATGTTTCTCAGGTTTTAACTAACATGACAAGTGATGTATATATTAAAGGTTTAATTGTATGTGAGTTTTTCTAACACAAAAAGTTTTGCTTATTTTTAACTGGTAATAACCCGCATCTGCGCAAGTACCTTTACTTTTGAATCTTGAGTCCACTAGAACATATAGAAGTGGATTTACACACACACAGCTCAAACATAAATATTTTTTACACTGGCAACATAGATTTTAGGCCGGTTTGACGTTCAAAAAATAGTTGATCAAAAGAAATAATACTCATGTCCATACACATCAAAAAATGAGAACAATTTCTGTTTCCTTTTGCAAACATTCAAAGGAAATATTGTGATTTCACTATACACTGCTTTTAAGTTTGCGTGTTTGTGACAATTTGATATAGTGTAACTTTTTAAATAAGTTGTTACGACTAATCATAAAAACACTAAACCGCTTACAACTTATAATATTTTCTGGCTTTCATAATAAAAGCACTGAATAAAATGAAACATAATACACTGTTGTAAAGAAGCTTTCGGAAAGTAGTTTTCATTACATTTTAATTATTTCCTCATAAAGCACTTTATCCAATAGCTTCTACTTGGTTTTTTTCCTTTGAATGGTTTTCGGAATAAAGAAAATATATTTAGCATATAGGTTTTCAACATGTATTGTTTTTCATTCAAGTCTGCGACTAAGTTTAAAATTTTTAATTTTTTTTAACTGGAGGTGAGTTCTGCATCAAGTTAGATTGAATAAAATTAGCTTCTTAAGGTGTCTGAATTTTATCGGTGTGATACGAGAACATTCATTCCATCATATGGATCTCCGCGTAACTGTGAACACGTATAATATTAAGAAGTCAATTGTTCCTTGAATCTTTATGAGATTTTTAATTATCAGATTTCAACGTACTGTAAAATTTGAAGGAGATGAAAGAAGACATATATTACAAAAAAAACCAGAGGAAGAGTCTAAATTGAGTAATCAGATTAAAAATCATCTGAAGATTTTATTCAAATATTCGGTCTTTTACTCGGCAAATAAGCAGTAATGAATGGGTCAATATGATGGATAGCTAAAGCGGTTGTCTGGTGTGTTACCTTTTATGATATTTTAGTGATTTTTACTTATAAAATTTTCCCCAGACTGGAAAAATTTACTCACTAGTGACTAGCTTCGTAAGGAAAATGGGTCGCTAGATGCTCATGAGATAAGTGACACACACACGAAGTCATACAAAATATAAGAAATGGAAGTAAAACAAATCAGGTGTGACTAGAGTAATAGAAAATCCAGTATTTATGAATCTCAACTTCAAACATGAAGACACCGTAAGCACAATCAGCAACAGGCTTAAAACTGCATAAGCCACCATTTAACCAGTTACCAAACAGTTAATACTGTATAAAATAGCAAGTTTATTAGCTTCATCAAAGGTCAAAAATAACCGTTTCCTGTGGCCACCAACTGTATCTATAGATTTATGTGCACCTGAAAAAACAGCTTCATTGTTCGAACCCATGAAAGGCATAGCTAAGATTATTGAACGTGTTCTAAGTTCCTTCGAACAAGACAGATAACTGCAGTGAGAAGCAGACTCACCAAACATCATCAGGTTGATATCTTGCAATCTGTCAAGGTGATTAATAAATAGTCAAGCTCCAGTTTTGTGAAGCTAGCTGAAGTGGTTGCTATCCAGTACCTGAGACCTGGTTTGTGTGTTCCTAAAAAGTTTATTGTCAATCGTCTTTCGCCTTGGTGTTAAATATTCTTTAATTATAATATTGAGTTTTGCTCAAATCTTTTTTCAACCCATTACTTGATTCCATCTTTTTATTTCGACTGTCTTCTAGCTGAGTAATCTTGTTTTGACTAGCTGAGATTTGTTCTTTCTGTTTGCACTTATTCTCATAGTTTATTCTTCAGGTAACCACGTATGTGTAGTCCTCTAGACTTTTGTTATTATTATTGTTGTAGAATTTTTTTCTGTGTGAGGTATATATTTACTATGTTTGATTCAGCGTACTAGGATTGTCTGCATTCCTGCAATACTTTACCGCGATATGTGGTCATGGTAATTTCCAACTATTATCTTTCATATGAATAATTTAAACTTATTTTGTAATTATGGTTTTAGATATTAGAGGTTGCAGGTAGCTGATGAGAACGAGATGAAATAGAATGAATTCATTTTATCTTGCTGAAATCTTTGTTCTCGCTCTCTTCAGTATATAAGATAACTAGTTATTTAAATCTATATATCTATCTTTTTGATAAACTGTTTAAACTCCCTTTTATTAGGCTTTCTGGTTGAAAGGAAAAAATGATTGCGTAAACTCAGTTTATGATGAAAATCAACGTATCCTGTGAAATATTTAGGATACAAGTCAGCCCATTTTACTAAGGTAATAGTTGCTGAGATATTGATAAATTTCAAAAACTTGTCATTATCCAAGAGATAAACAAACTGAAATGGATTTAGTGATGTTCACTTTGGTGATGAACTATTGGTTCAATGACTTTATAAAAAGAATAATGTCGAGAAAAGATCAGAACTGTAAGAATGAAGATAAACTAAAAGAATGGGTTATCGATTTGTTGATTCTTTATCACAAAAGAACTTCAGTTAGGCTCAAAAGTATCCCAAATACTGACACTGTGGTAGCATTCTTTCGAACTAACAATACTCTAAACTCTAGACTAGTAAGAATCAAAGAATCAATATCAGATGAGAAACAGTGAAATTGCGAACATAACATGAAATGTATTGACTGTAATCTTCTATATGTATGTGAGTTATTATGACAGTTGAACGTGATGGTGAAGGAATGCAAACTTTGCCTTAATCATATTCCTTAATCCTCGAAAGTCAGTAATAGCAATTCACTCAGTAAAAGCTGACCATATATAGTTGATTTTAATGGAACTTTGGTTTATTCGAAAAGTGACAAATAGCTGCAACCCTGCAGATTCGAGGATGTCAAAACAGTATGAATGAGAGCACTGAAACATGATTAACTATCTCATTGTAACTGATGACTAACGTGTAAACGTGAACTTCTGATTACATTTTAGACCTTTTAATTCATCACATATTAGATGTTAAACATGGATTACTTTCACGTGCTTTAATCAAGTCGGTTTATCTGAATATTCGGTGATAAATCAGGTTGACTAACACAATAACGAAAATTTTTATTTCTATATATATTTACATTTTTAAATATGCTGTGACATACTCGTTTCATATCATCTATAAAACTATTTGATTTCATTATTAAATCACTAATCAGACAGCACAGAATCGATGAACATTTTTTCTCTCACAAAGGATTTACCTACGCATTCATACGACTCTTATCTTAGCATAATTTTCACACTACATTTCTCATACTACTAATAATCCTACCTTAAACATTGTTAACAGGAATTTTCGACCCGTTTACTTGACAGTGATCCGTAGAATCATGTATTTATTTTTATTCGATAATTTCGATGCTTGATTATATTTTTATGAAAAAGTTCAAACCAGATTGCCTAACAATAACGTTAGATTTAGTTAAAATTTAATTGCTGGAATTTTTGAAAATATTATTTTCCATAATGTCTTACATTAAATCGGTGCCCAAATACTGTGAATCTTGAATTTTGGTGAAAGTTCTTATAACTGAAGTAAGGGAATTTTTGAAATATCGTTACAATCCATTGTTTGTTGTGCGACTGAAATGTCGAACGCTTTGAAAACTTTTGAATTGCACATTTTTGAGCATGGTGTACATGAAAATTGATGATTGTTTATCATTTCACAATATAATTTAACAACTTTTGCAACTCATAGAAAATACTGACACTTTAGATCCAGCGAATACAGCCTTCTGGAAATTCCATCTCAGCCGCAGACGTTTATTGTTTGACAAAATCGCTACATGAATTTAGTCACCTTAGTTAGTTTTTGGCAATCTATATCACTTTGTGCGTAGGAGTAATATTTATTTACCGACAAAGAACGAGCATACTGAGCAGCCGCTTGCTTTATTCTATTTCATGATGTTGAACTTGCCCAAAAAATGTGAGACATTTGAAAGTCATTTGTATTTGGTCACGGATACCTTTGAAACACTGCTGGCGTATACTTGGGTCATCTAGCGAGCGATACTGAAGTCAGATGCACGGAACTAGACAAACATAGAAGTCATTCATTTAGTCAGTTAAAACGTAGAACTTCGTACGTACATACATGAGTTCAGGTTACCATATCACATTAACACAGAGATGCAATTGTCAATTCAAATCCTATAATAGTAGAAATAGTAGAACTATCAGCAGTAATCGGAGATATGAATGTTCGAAGATTATTATTAAAAAAAGTATAATCTAGTGAAATAAACTCAAAAAGAGAAAGATAGACGTAATGAACAATTCAGAGAATTAGGATTTGAGAGAACACAAAGAACGGCTGCATCCGCGTCACTGTAAATGTTGTTCAGATATGTCATTCAGAGTCTCTAACCATCGGTTAGTATTGTCTCTCAGGCCCTAGCCAGGTTGTCTACACCTACCAACATAACTAAGTCCACCTGTCAGTGACTTTATGGATTTGTTCCATGCTTTGGTCTGGCCTCCATTAGCTTTCCTTCAACCTACTCCTACACCACAAAACATCGCTCGACGAGGCAGTTGGTGGTTGGGCATTCGTAACATATGTCCCGACCTTCTCAACTGACGAAGTTTCAATACTTCATCTATTAATCTGCAATCCTTACCTAGTACCAGTTTCATAACAACAGCATTGCTTACTCGATAGTCCAAGGATAAACGTGCAATGCTTCAGAGACACTTATGATCGAAAACCAGTAACCTACGAATGTCCTCTACACTGACTGGCCATGTTTCGCAGCCAAAAAGTAGGACGGAGCAAACTGTTGCACAGTGAACTCTTCCTTCGGTTAGCAAACGGATATCTCGTCTAAGCCATAAATGACGCAAGTTGGCAAAAGCCATTCGAGCTTTCTGTATCCCTGCTGAGATTTCATCAGCCACCAGGCCATTAGCACTGATGAGACTCTCGAGATAAGTGAAGTGGTTAACACACTCAATCGCTTCACTCCGTATCACTAGTTCAGGTGCCGATGCAACCCAATCCTGAAGCAACATTTTGTGTTTCAAGGGAGAGAACCGCATCCCAAACATGCTTGCATTGTTGCTTAAGGTAGTCAGAAGACTGCATTTTGTCAGCATCTTTACCAAATAGAAATATGTCATCGGCATACTCTAGGTCAGCAAGCGTGTCTCCCTTTAGAAAGTCCATCCATGAAAATACGGACGGAGATAGTATCAACTCTAAAAGCATGTCCACGACAAAGTTACACAAGGATGGAAGGAGTGGACAGCCCTGACGGACACCAATTGAAGTAATCATTTTCGATGACAGTTCGCCATAAGCTCTGACTCGACCAGTAGTGTTCGAGTAAACAGCTTGATTTACTTTTTCGGCACACCTTTCAATGACAGACACTGCCACAGAATCTCATGATCGGCAGAGTCCGGGACTTGACAAAGAGTGAATATTCGGTCGATAAATCCACGTCCAGGTCTGAAACCAGCCTATTTTTCTCGAGCCTGCTCTTCACGAGCTGTAGGTGGGCTCCGAAGTATTATCGAGAATAACAATTTAGATACAATTAGTTAGACTGATTTCTCGGTGATTGACAGAAGAGGACGTTTGTCTTTTCTTATAGACTGGGACAATCAGTGATTGAGAACAGTCAGATGGGATTATGCCCAGTTCTCTGATTCTACCTACGATCTCAGTCAATTTAACTGCCAAAAACTGGACCACCATCTTTAGAAATCTCAGAGTTAAGCCTGTCAGGCGATGCTGCTTTCCCTAGCTTCAGATTTCCCATAGCTTTTTCAACTTCATTAACGGTCGGAGGACTTACATAGATTTCCCATTCAGGTTGGCTGGAGATCGTGGACAACTGAAGTGGGGCTGAAGGCCAGTTGAATCGGTCCCTCAAGTGTTCTACGCATCGATTCTGTCTCCTGGGTTGAGACATTTTCGCTATTAGATGGATTCTTGATACCGGTTTCCTTGATAAGTCGGAATAGTTGTCTACTGTTACGTTTCGCCGCTGCCTTTTCTATCTCTCTCGCCACCCACCATTGTTTGCGGTCATTGCGTAGACTTTTATAAGCTTGCACCCATGCTGACTCCGCTCTTCGTCATGTTCAGAGTCAGATGTGATCAGTTTCCGAGTGCCTGTCGGTTCGTTAGATGCTACAGAAATCCACCATTTCTCCCTAACCTTATGGTTGAACTTGCCAGCTGATATTACTGCTGTTTCCAAAGCTTTTCGGATGCCATTCCAACCCGCCTTAGTGTGGGCATCACTTTCATCGTTGCCTGTTTTTCTAGTTGTTCCAGAAATATATTCTCAGGTGTTCTATCATTAAGTAGAACCCTAAGAGAATTCTTTGTGATCTTTCTTACATCCTGTATGTTGTAAAGAAATACGCACTTGCACTAGAGCATGATCTGAATCCAAACAAGTGCTTCAGAATGGGCGGCAGTCTTCAGCGAAGCGTTGGGACGACTTTAGGGGTCGCCAAGTTAAAAGATGATTTTCCTTGTTCTTTAGTTAGTCAGCAGTTGCCAGAAACAGGTGGTTATCTGAGCACTGCTGCATCAGACGATCGCCAATATCAGCCGCGACACCATAAGATCCTACCAGGTGTCTTTCCTTTCTTATGATTCTACCTACTTGAGCATTGAGGTCACCAGCCACTGTTACTATATCAGAGCGCCTAACGTTTTGAGGAAAGTTAGAAGGGTTTCTTTAAAACTCGTCTTTTTTCTCATCCTAACTGCAGTCATTTGAAGCGTAGGTAGAAATTACGAAGAGGCAACGGCGAGTTTCCCTATCTTTCCGAGTCCTTACTCTCCCGTTTATTCATACTATGCATAAGCGACTGCCTGCCGGGAGGCAGTCTAAGAGACCTAGTTCTGCCCTCTGATGCAAGTTGTTAGTGAGTATATGAATCTTCACTGATTGAAGTAATTTAGATATGTATGCTGTACGCCTATCCACTGACTACTTTCATGAGTATTGATGGTTAGTATAGGCATACGTTTAAGGCAAGCTAGAAGTGGCTACATTGAAATATTGTATCAGTTCGTGGAGTCATTTACCATGAGTCTTGGCCATGTAAATAGGTTCAGACTACGTCAGAGGATTCTATGATTTTTGCCACTGATCTTTAGGACTTTGGATGACATGACTGTAATTTGTTTGCAATACCGGTCATGTATTCATTCTCTTTCTTCCCACAGATCTTAAGTTTCGTTTTTATCCTGTAATATTTTAATTTCACAAACCCACATTTTATTCTAAAATTGGATCTTCTATTCCTGTTGTTTTCTACTGAGAATGATACTGTTGACCTGGTTATTTTGCTGCGCTGATGAACCATCTTGTAAGGTTCAATGTTGCGTATTATCGATCTGTTTAAACGAATATCTTACAGAAATATATCATTGTTCGATCAATACATTATCACTCTTGTCTTTATTAGCAATATTAGAAATAGTAAGTTAAGAATTAAATTTTCAAGTAATTTACTCTTACTTAAAGGTGATAACGAACGTTCATCTTGATCCAAACCATATACAAATAAACGTTATTCGCTCTGGGTGCTTTGGGAATTTGGTGTTACTTGGTTTACCTGATCAGCCGACAAATTGGACATACAATGATTTATTACAGTTCCCAATGTATTATAAATATATCGGATCATGGAGTCAATCAAAACAGCAAAATATAACAACACTTAACAATGCTACACGTAGTCTCTACTGTAAATTACTGTATTCAAGTAATAAAGACAATTTCGTTGCATTACAGTCAGACGAAGTTTATCTGTTTGTCAGTACTACATTCTCTGGCCATATATTACATCAAGAAGTCAAGTTATCCATTTCATTGAATCAGCTTAAATTATGGAATGATATAGATAATAATGAAGAAAGTGATTTCAAATTTACGACAGAAGAATTAACTGTCGAAACCGGAAAGAGTGTTGTCGTGAAACCAGATTATCTTTCAAAAAATAACGATACGCGAATTTTTTCGCAATTACCAATAATTGTAAATCAGGTAGGTGTGTACGTGAATTCATTCACGCCTTTGTAGTAAAATAAAGATTCGTTCTAATTCTGTTGAACGAAATGTGGAGAGTTACATTAAAGTCCGTAAATCTGTATTGCTAATAGTTACAATTCATTTCTTTAGAAAGCTAAACAATCTTGAGTTGTCCTGGGAGCACTTATTCAATTCGTTTCATGTGAGGATATATTCTTGTCAAAAACAATATAGCATACTTTATTCATCCTACACGATAAGATGTTTATATTCATGCATTCAAGCCCTAGAGTTCATGACTGAAAATGATCGTTCGATCACGAAAAATAAGTAATAATACTGTATAGAAATCCACGAAGCCTTTTTCATGAAGCTAGTAATGATAAAAATACCTAGTTCCTTGATGAGATGCTCTCTCTAAAATTACCGAGCATTGAAAACCCTAAACATGGTTCCTCTCCATTCAGTCCCAACAATCTCGTTCACCATGATATGAAAATGGTTGGCTTTCTCTAAGTATTTAAATAATGCATAGTGGTCATTAAAATCAGAATACTAACTTCTGCATTGTAGTCCTATGGTGTCTTATATTAAATACATTTTAAAGAAACGCGATAGAAAATGTTTATCAAATTTTGTTGAGAGGAATAAGATGATACTTTAGCATCAGAATTCACTTCTTGACTCTGTTTTGTAAGTGAAATGCTTCGGTTATCCACTCTTGAAAATCGTCACTAAAAATGTGGTCTTAAGATTTATCAGTATTCTGTGTATTTGTGCGTAATATCATATTTAAAAACCATAGTAATCTACTAAATTCTACACTTTGAATTCACGTCCAAAGATGTTAATATCTAATTCTGATCAATCTAGGGATTTTGGGGACCTTACCCGCTTCTCTTCGGTATTTGCTGCTAGCTAGTAACTAGCTTCATGAGGAATTACTCGGAGTTCTAATGAGAATACGTGACCAGTGGAAATCAACCCTGTCGGATGTAGGCCGTAACTACCAAAGACAGATGAGAGAGGTTGCACGAAATTTCTACATTGATCATAGTTCAACATCAACACCGCTACATGTCACTCAAACGGTCTAGAGATTAGACGTTCATGTACAAGTCCGAAAGTCCTGGTTTTGAGTGCTGCAAGTGTCATAAGTCGTGGATGCTCACTGCTGATGGGTTCTAAAACAGGACTAAACGACCGTCCAGTGTTTCCAGGTTTTTAATGGTGGTCTAACAATGACTGACTGATGATTTCAATGTGTAAAAACACTGATCTCCATAACATAGGTTGAAAAGTATTAAACTTTAAAAACCATATTATTCTACCATACCATTTCTGAAGATTTCAAGTATATTATGAATTGCTTAATGAAATGATTACTAACTAATTACTAACAAAGCACTAAACAGACAAGCATTTTTCAGGCGTTAATATAATTGCAAGTAATTAGGCCAAGAAAAAAGGAAGTCACTTCCTAACTTGTGTAAATTTTTTTACTTCGTATTAGATGATATATTCAATGCATTATTTTTGTTGAGCCATCATTGATGTCGATAAAAGATGGTGATTCATGAATGAATAGAATGGAAAAGTAATTCAGGTTAATCTATGTAAATTACTCATCTGTTCTGTCATTCTTTATTGGTTTACATACAACATATATATTCAAATCGATTAAGTAATGTCTATGAAATAGAAATTGTCTCAGTTTGTAGTTATTTTTGAATGTGAATTAAAATTAAGCAAAATATCTTTGAAGCGCTTACCTTACTATTCTTTTATTTCAGGCTCCTCAATACGGGATACTTCAACTTTTCACTGCAAATTTCAAAATGTCACCTATTAAATATTTTACATTAGCTGATCTATTTTCTGGAAGAATATTGTACAAGTCATTGACAAATCGATTGAATACAATACAAAAACATAATAAACAAATTGTATTAGTTAAAGACTGTATGACAGTTGTTTTATATAATGGTCAATTTCAATATGAAATGAACAATTCCATATTAAATCAGCTGAATAATGAGACAGAAATTCAATCAAAACAAGTGATCTGTATTTCAATTATGCAAAATGGCTTAGATGTAAAAGTAATAACAAAATTATTATTTTAATGGAATCCAGATTAATCTCATGTTACAATTTTATTGTGATAAGCATATTTTTAGTGTAGAAATTAATATTGTTTTTTATTGTTAGTGAAACGTATACGAAATTATTTCGACTTCATTTGTCAGTATTAGTTAGCAGCTTTTGTTAGTTTTATTAATATAACATTACAGGTGATATTTCTTAAGAGAAAATAAACGGAAGTGTATTCAGTAACAAAAATTTATCATTTTCATAGAATAGGTCACATAAACAGACTGATCGATGATAAAGCTTACTGTTTACTGATCCTGTGAACTTCAGGTAAGGAACGAGAGAGTATTGTGTTTTTATGTACCTTCCGTCATCATTCATAAATACTAGTTGTCTTCAATGATTCACTCTTTATTGTTTTTGTTTTGTCTTGATGAGATTATCACAGATGAATTGACCATATATCGTAAAAAAGTCGTATATTTAGATAACAATTACGTCCGACTTAAATGAGAACTTATGATCAATAATTTTATGTCAGGTTTGTTTCACTACTATAAAACTACTTGAAAAGAATGAATTACTAGTGGATCAAATGATAGTTTTCAGAAAAGCAATGACGAAGACTCCGAATAGTTTTAGTTGTCAGATGTTTTGAAATATTTGATAGTGATTTTTACTAGTTGTGAATATCACTTTGATTGACTAAAATCACTTTAGCATAATTCCTAATATCTAAATGTTTTCTTTTATCGTTGTTGGCGTGAGACTCTAAATGTTCATTTTCATGCTCGTCATGGATTGTTTATAAATTTTAGTTTAGTATGACATTTTGAAATTTTTGACCAAAACAAATAAAATTACTCCTGTGATTAACTTTTTCGGCAGAATCATAAGTTAACTTCATATTTCGATAATCTCATCATATCCGTCTCACTAACGATGTAACGCAGGAGACAAGATATTTTGTTCACTGCGTTCCATTTTTACAAAACAAACTCTTAGAAACGTTTATTAAATATTCTTTAGTAAGCTGTAACATTATTAGTGTAGGGATGACACTCGCTACATTTCTAACCATCTACTTCAGTTTAACATACTGAATAAAATAAAGGTAACTTTATTGTACCATTTTTATGTCCGATATCTGAGAAAGTATTATTTATTTTCTGTTGATTTTTTTATTTCAACACTGAAGCATTGGAATTTAGCCCTGGAAGCAAAAAACTATAGGTCATTGACTGATTCAAAATTGGCACCAATCTTAAACAAAGAAAATCCTGTGAGACATGATGAACCATTCATAGAAAAAAATATGCATAGTTTTTCAATGACGAGTAAAGATACCGAATATGATATGATTCAGTTAGCGGGTGGTATTTTAGAATTGGATCCACCATATACACAAGATAAAAAATTCAGTATCAGCAGCAATAATAAATACAACGGGGATTACAATAAAAATATAAAAACATTGTATACAGTGAAAAATGGACCAAGTTATGGTTTAATAATTTCAAAGAAGTAGGTTATCATATGTTTTTAAATTATATGTTTGTTTGCGATCAAAGAATACACAACCATATTTGCTTAAAATTAACTTAGCCTCTATCAACCCGTTGTTTTTGTTGACACTACCAGATTAATACTTGGATGATCGTATCGAACTAATTACGATCTGAATTTTTAATTAAGAAATTCGTATTTACTTTTACCACATCGATTATATATGTGATATCTTAAGTGACAGTGATTTCATGAAAATGATTTTCAATTTTTTGCTGATTACAGTTGTAAAATATGCAAACGTTACAATACAGTATTCATCTAGAAACTTCGTCATTGGTTAAACCTCAGTGCTCTGAATATATGAGAATTTCAACTTATCAATTTATCAAAGATTCTAAAGAAAATTAATCTGAGATAACAGTTTTTCACTTGTTTAGAGATTCTATTCTAACAATCTATGGTTTATTACTTTTTAATTCATCTACAGCAAAACTTGTATTAAACTGGGTATATATCAATGAATTGGCAAACATTATTTAAAATATGAGTGTTTTAAAATATTATTTTGATTAACTCGATTTCCCTAACATTAGTATTCATGTAATTTGGATAAATATCTTTACAATACAGTTAATTTACATGTAGATTGTTTAGCATTATTGATGTTCATAGTTAATAATACATCATGTCAAAAAGAATAAGGTTTACTATTTGATGTAAATATTTTATTTATTTCAGGCTTAATCGAACAGTTCGCTTATTTTCTGATGTAGATCTTGCTACTAATGATATATATTATCAAAATTTTGGAAACAAGTCAATATCTGAAGACTCAGTGGATGTAAGTCTATATTTATAACTTATTAAATATACTCTGAATAAATCACTTGACATACAGAATGCCAGTCTTAGATTTTCATTCTTGAATAATATACTCATTTATTAGTTATCACATCAGGGTTTTTTTTTAAAATTTACTATCTCTATAGGTTTAGTTGATTTACTCAGCAAGAGGTTTATTTAAAATGATGGAAGTCACATTATTGTTAGGTCAAATACAAGGAGTCGATGTTTTTCCAGTCTTTTATTTATTGTTATTGCTTTCAATTAATGTACTGAATAAATGTAACATTTTTTGCGTAAACAAATTTCTGAAGAAATGTAAAGTAATATAGAAGAAGACGAAAAGTGTAAGATTTACTTCTACTGTGGTACGCGCTACTTATAAGTAGTATATGACGTGAGTGTAAACGTAATGTCTGGCAGCAGAAGATGGGGGAAGATCAAGAAAGGAAGAGTGGGAACACAATGGAATTTGTATGAAACGCATGAATAGTGAAATGTCAGACTGATGTCAGATTGATGATTGATTGAAGATTTGCAAATTAACGTTTACAATATGGTTTTCCTATTTTACTGAGTAACTGTAATTTTCGTTAAATACAATTCGGTTGCCCTCACCTGTGTTCTCCTTCACTACACAACACTATACTGTTTGAACTATTGTTCACAACATATTCATCAAGTAATTATTTAATTCAGTATTGTTTATTGACATCGTTTTGTTACTGATATTTTTTTAACTTAAATAAGCACAGGAATGATTATCTAGTTTATTCATGATTTAATGTCTGACGTTTACTTTATTAACTGAGTAGTTACTTTTTAAGGAGATAACAATTGTTCAAGCAAATTAAATAATACGAAAAGCAAACTGGCAATATATAACTATGTGAATTAAATAGTTATTCAATAGTTATGTTGTCTTGTGTTCCTACTAACTGTAATTATTAAATATTTTTTGAAATGTATTCTATATCATCCTTTTCATCTTAGTTAACTGCACTGGAGCTTACAACAGAAACAATGACAGTTAATCCAGTCAAAATTAAGTTTACTGTAAATGAAATGAATCCTCGACCATATTTAAAAGCTTGTGGACCAATGCGCATTTTAACCGGTTCATCAGTTGTTATTCATACGGATTACTTGAATGCAGCATTAACAAGTGGGTTTAATTCTGGTAAGTTCCAGCAGAAATTGGTTTGAAATGTTAGATTATATTTTTAATAAGAGATGACAATTTAGGAGGTACTGTTTTCTTTAAAATCAATATTTATTATTCATTGTTTCTGTATGTTTTGTGTTCATAAAATCCTAAACAGTAGTCCATAGAATAAAAAAAATTCGAGGCTCAGTATTTAATTTCTCATTTTGCGAGACGGAAGGTTTCGCGTTCTATTTCAGTGAATGAGGGTCATGGATATGTACTACTGACGAGTCCCGTAATAGGACGATTCGACCATCCAGTGCTTTCGGGTTTCTAATTGTGGTCAAACTTAGGTCGATTCATGGTTTCAGAAAAAACTCAACAATCTCCACAACCGTTTAATGAAAAACTTATTTAGTAATATAAAAGCAAATTAGCAAGACTTTGAGTTTAAAATCTTTGTTTGTGGTTTTTGACCAACTGATAAAATGTTAGTCATTTTATGTTGCAATAATAACATGTCAAGAATAATAAAAAACTGTTTCCACATTTTACCCTATAAATCTTGCTTCGTTGTATATCATATAAAGTGAACAGGGATAAATTAAACAACCAGTAATACTAAATCAAAAAGTACTTGAAGTCTGGGTAATGACCATCACTACTGCTTGTGACTGGTAGCACTAAAATAAAGACAATCAGTTGATTTTCTATTGTTTCATTATGAAATAAGAGGCAGATAATTTAATGATCACGATTTCGTTCACTTATTTTTTCTTATCACTTTGAATCCGGTGGGGATAACCACTGACAACGTGTATGTACACTTACGTCCTCTTACTATAATCTATGTTAATTTTTTCTAAGTACTTGATAATCCTTTAAAATTCTCAAAACAACTGTTCGTTCAGTTATGAAATAGTCTTTATCAATGAAATTAACTTTATTATTCTAAACAGAAATTATCGAGTGTCGATCTTACTTCAATCTTGTACTTATAACAGCCTGTTTTAAATTGTAGGTATGAATATACTTGTTCAAACATTGTTTGTATTGGACAGTGTACATTGATTTTATCCCAATTATTGTATTGGAAATGTGTGCAGAATTGTACTTATCTTATTGATACATAATTGATATAATTTCTGGTTTGTTTGCAAAAGTATTTATTACTTCACTCTCATCGATACGATTTATACTTTTTATGTTCTTAGGTTTCATTGACACTGAGATATAAAAAAAAAGACTGAATATAAAATATCGTTTTGATTCAGTGTTTCTTCTCCCTTTCATTGACGTGAACAAATTAATTTTTTATCCATTTTGTAGTATATACTACTAACAAGTTGGTAGTTTTACTTATCCGTCTGAAATGTATATGTTTGATTATAAGTGAATATAAAATGAAGTTATGCGAATTTTACAGTTAATTTTTATTCGATTCAGTATTATACTCAGTATTAGTTCTGTTTGGAAAAGAGAGATAAGTAATCTAAGATTCCCTTAATTATTTGTTTGTGAGTATTTCTTCAGACAGTCTCTTTTGCATAATGTTTTAGGACACGTTTCAACTTTTTACTTACTTTAAACTTCCACATGATTAATGTTTTCTTTACGGCTTAACATTCGTAGTCAGAAAACTTTAAAAACACGTCTCGCTATTGCCGTTTTTACACATTGTAACTCAATATCTAAGTAATAGGCAAAAAATAGAGATAATCATAACACCCTATATTTCAACTACCGAATCTGACTAGATGTCCAGAGAGGCGGATGAGGAAGGGGATTTTTGTCTGGCAAAAGTTCAGTGACTGGTATTGAAAGTTGTTTTTAACGAGGGAATATTAGTCATAACAATAAACATATTTTATTTTTCGAAAATCTATTTTCTCATTAATTTTAATATTATCGAGGGGCATAAATTAAAAACAATTTGGAAGTGGGCTTGAGAAATTCGGTTTGATGAGTAATTTATGCATCATAATTTGGATGATTCATTGGAAAATTGTTGCATTTGCTGATTATAAAGTTAAATATCAACCTAAAGTGCTAATACAAGGCAACTTCATAAGATTTTATCTGCTCCGTAGAATAAGAACACATAAAATAAACACTGTACATTTATTCTGATTACAACATTGAACAGATAGGTTCTTTCATGTTTCATACTATCATATCACAGCTAAACATTTCTGTAACCTGAAATTGGTCAATTATTTAGAAATTGTCTATGGTTAACTGTTTAACTATTATAACAAATCACTAAACAGATAACAAGAAGAAACTGATAAGTATAATCGAGAAGGAAAAAGAGCCTTGACTAGTTAATGCATAAATCTATTTATAAACAAAATCCATTCAAATGTTCTAAGAGTAGACAATGAAAGATAGTTTGAGATGTCAAAAAATCACTTTGCGTATATATCTCAGTCACGATCAGAATATCTGGATGTTAAAATTTCAGATTACTAAACTGAGTGGCTTAAGTTCACACACATTAGAAATCATCACTTTTATGAAGATATGCCTTGCTGATGACTATCAACTAACTTGAAATATAGGCTAAATGAGGCTTCCTAAAAATTATCATCAACCACCTAACATCAAAAAATAATGCAGGCGAAGTCCATTCGCTTACAGTTGTGGCCGAATCACAACTTGATCTATGGAACCCCATCATAATTACTTTAGACTACCAGGGTTTCAGTTCCTATATAGAATAAAGCCAAAGGTATACATATCAATAAACTGAAAATCTATGTGCACTCTTTCAATTAATCTTTGTCTTCCACTTAATTATTGATATATTTGTTTAAATTTTCCAAACTTTTCGATTTTGTTAAGTTTTTGTTTTAACTTTAATCTCAAATGATGTATTCGAAAATCTAATTACTCATTTTATGAATTACTTGTAATAATTCTCACAGAAAATACAAAATATTCATTTTCATATAGTTTATGCTTACATCCGATCTCAATTCTTTTTCTTACTCATATGCAACTACTCATATGTAACTGATTATGTGACTTCACCTTAGTTCAAGTTTGTATTTGTTGTGTTATTTACCGATTACTTTACTGTTAAATTGACTCACCAACCTTAGTGCAGAGACCTGAAGCAGACCTAATTGAAATGAAATATTTCATTTCTCGAATAGCATTTTGAATTTCTTAATGGAAATAAACAACAGATAAACAAGAGATTGATTATTTTATTCGCTGATATGCACGGAAATGATTTTTTTTATATTCAAGATCTGATTATAAACAACACTGTTAGCCTATAAACTTTTTCTAATTTGTAGGAAGAGTATTTCATTGTCATTGTTACATATTTGCAGCATAAGTGTTTTGATTAGTACTGCAAAACTTTAAAAGTGAGCATGGAAATTTCTTCTCATCAACTTTTCATGGAAAATTATACAAGGTTTATTTTCGTTAGCCAAGATTATAATCATTAAACAGCATGAACATTACTTTCATATTTTAAATGATGTGTTTGCAAATCTCTAAAATTTCTGATTTCATTGTTGAAACTTCATAGTTTTATTTCTCCTGGTAATCATTCTACACATCCTTTATATCACAGTAAATTCTAACCTGTCGATCTAACAAACTTTTCTTCATAGATTTATTTAACCTTATATTTAATGTACGAAAAGGTATAAGAATTTCAGAAAATTGGTTGATAAAATTGAATGGTAAATCTCACTTTGTGAAGATGTTTGCTATACTATTTAAAGCGAAGCAAGTATTAATACAATAGATTGGTAAACAGCGGGAATTGTTCTGAAAAGAGTGATTGTAGATACTTAGTATGCATGCACTAGTTTGATAAATAAACATATTCTGGTGAATAATAGGATCAAGTGAAACGTCAATATATAATTAAGAAAAATAAATGAAACTAATAAATTTTGAAGGCTAAAACTGATGAGTATGGATGACTCAGGATATTTAGATAACCACAGCATACAGTAGGATGAATGAAAATCGCAACAAAAGATGCTACGTTTCTGGGAACCAGTATGAAACCTCTCATAATTTATGAATTCTTACTTCCAGACACTCCTAGGTTGAAGATAGTGACTGATAGGCAGTTTGATGCTCATCGTAGTCCAGTTTTATATCACTTGGACTTTTGTCTAAAGAGTGATGGCTTATTCAGTTATTCCATTTTATCTATGTAAAACAGTTTAGCACCTGAAGTCACATAGTGAATTTGATATGTTACCATTTATTTTTCCGAATTATCTGTACTGACTGATATTTAAAATATCGTTTTGAATAAAATTTATTGTTGGTGGTTTAATGTTTAGTTCTAAAGGTAAAACACCAATGAATTAGTGTGTTAAAATTATGTGGTTTTTTCAAACAGTCGTATTTTCGTATTGTTCTTTTGAAGGTGTTTGTGTGAATCTAGATTGCTTACTAATCTCTTGGCATGTAAATAATAAACTTATAGTCCTACTAATTGATACGTTTTAGTTTTGTAAAGAGAATATTTAAGGAATAATTCTACCGTAAAAACATGTAAATTTAAAGTTACTGTTTTTTATATTCTGTTAAATAATGTACATAGAAAGCTAAGCGAATTTCATCAAGCTTTGAGTAGATATTCACCATTTATTATCAAGTATTAACTATGTTTACGCATTTTATGTGAGTCTATTGCAAACATTTTTGAGAATCGTTCATTTACTTGTCTGGCAATGTAACTGAACTCAATTTAAGACTAGGTCTAGAATAAAACAAATATAAATTCCGCGAATTTGTACCTAGTTATTTTCGGTTATTTTCCTTTTTGTATAATGATAGAAAAAATAGCTATACAGTCTTCCGTATTTTCCAAGATTCTTAATTAACACGCTTATTTGAGTATCATCCACATTGAATTGCAAATGCACTGGCTATGAAATAAATGTCGCTGCGGATTAAATCAATAAAATCCTAGACATTTTTATTCTACTTCGTATAAAATTATTCCCTGAATAATTGTCCTGTTAACTTTTATCTTGATTTGTTTTAGATCAAATCACTTATGAAATCTTGAATATACATCAAGGTCATTTAGTGTTTTTAAACAGTTTGTCCGTTAGCCTGAATACATTCAAACAAATAGATCTTCAACGAGGACATGTTGCATTTGTTCATAGTGGTATGTTATTATCTGTTCTAAATTTTTTCTCCATAATAATGTTTACTATTTGTCTCATTTAATAGTTTGTACAATGATAGTTTATTCAAAAATGTTTTAAATCTTGTACTTTTTGTAATATAATCTGTTAATAGAAATTAAAGTTAGTTTTCAATATCCCCATTTTTTAAATGTTATTTCACATTCTTTTGTCTAATCCCTGATATTGTTCTTATTCAACATACGATCAAATGGTTGTCTTATGTTATGCATCGATGGCTCAAAGCTGAGTAATAGATGCTTAATCGCGAAAACGATCATACCGCATTAATAAGAGCTGGCATCACTTGTGAAACTTGAATGTGCTCGGATTCGGATCTGCGACCTTTTATCTCGAAGATAAATCCCAAATATCTTACTGACTAGGAAGAACTGACACTCATCTGGACGTAGTCGATAACCATTATCACGGCCGTCATGCATTCTCATAGTATTCTTAACGATGTGAGAACAATTTGAATATCGTCAAGGTGAGCTGTGACCCCGGGATACCCACTAAAATGATATCTATTCACTGCTGGGGAATTGATGCGGTAGTCTTGACTCCAAATGGCAGGCAGTTACATTAAAACAAACCACGATATGCTCTGGTAATCAGTAGTTCTCTTGATTCTTCCGCCAACTCAACTTGCAGGTAAACATCGGCTTAGTCCAACTTTGCGGAGAATTTACCACCATTTAGGATAGTGAATAAGTGTGCGAGCGGCTGCAGTGGATAATGATGTTGTTCATGGGCTGGGTTAAGACCTGTAGAAAAACGTGCAGATAAACAGATGGTGCCATTGTCCTCCCTAATGACTAAGAGTGAAGCTCCCCAAGCTGAATCTGAAACAGAAGTCATAACTCTCTGTTGATTTGTTCATAAATTAATAATATCCGAGATATAACGGTGATGTCAGAAACAGTGTTCATTTACAATATAAACGCATGCCCATTAATATTACGAGTAATGAACTTTCTTTCACACGTGGTTGCAATCTCACGGGATGCCAGCACGCTCAACAAATTAGTACAGCTCTTGGAAGCAGGTTTTCTACAACTTCAGGGTCGATGTGGTGGCTGTTTTGATTTTCACTGTTGACAAAACCCATCTTTGTAACTAAGGGATTTACAACCTCTGCAATGATGTTGCTTGAGTGGGCAGGCTTGTACAAAATGCTATGCCCCACAGTATCAGCAGGGAGCCGGAGGACATATCTTTCTTCTTTGTGCTTAGTTCGAGTAAGCTGAACTAGCTACAGCATGCCAAGGAGTTATATGAATTTGGAGCTATCGGAACCTCAATACTGAGCCATCGCAGTATCACTCTGTAGATTAATTAGACGTTGTTATTCACTTACTTGATCGTTCAAGGTTAGTTTGGGGTGCTGGTCTAGTCGACAGCGCTGTCGTGATGTGATATCAATAAATTTCTGAAATTTTAGACTGGCGATGAGAATGAGGGCTTTGAACTGGTTTTAATTCACTGGCTTCAGTCGAAACAGTGAAATTGCGCTGTTCACTATGCTTACATGCGTTAGTCATCAGCATCTTCATTCATAACCAGTTTTAAACACCGATAATGTCGGCTGAATGATGAAGAATTATACCCTAAATGCTGGCCTAGTGATTGATTAGTATCGATAATGAGTGATCACATCGGCTTTGTGGCAGAATCAAGTCGCAATACTTATCTAGCACACTTAGACGTAATTTCCAAAATGGCAAATTGACCTTCCAAGCATCATCTTGAGTATCGAAATCAAATTTAAATAGATCCTCATATTACCGAAACATACAGTTCAGAATGCATCCTGAGAAGTTACATAGTAGCATCCCAGCCAATGAGGTTCAAAATCTTACCACGCAGAAAACACAAACTGAAAGTAATAAGGGGCGCTTTTGACGTGAAAGTACGGATTTTGAAATTCCATAATTAAATAACAAAATTAAGAGCTTTCCTAATCGATTTCTGGGTACCCAGCAACCCAAACACGTAATAATTAGACATTTTCATTGAGTATTAGATTATTTATTGATGTACATGTATCGAAATGTCTTAGAAACTCAACCGTATCATTTGAATATTTCGTATAAACCTAAATTAAAATAAATTTTTTTAAAGGTAACCTGTTTTTGTATTCTTCCTATTTCTGCATATTTGTCTTAAACAAAGAGTGGACTTTCCAATTGTACGAAATATGATGCAGCTAGTTAGTATACCTTTGCGTTCTGTTTTGTGACACGCAAATAAAAAGACGAAATTACTGAAGATTGGTAAATTGTTAATCTTTATTAGATTGAAATAAGCATTAAGAAAGTAAAAGGTTTTAGACTTATTTGTTGATAAATTAACTAAAATAAATCGTTCATTTTGAAATTATCTAGTAAATGACAACATAAAGCTCCTAAATAATTTCGGTAAATACCCATAAACATTACTGTTATACTTTTATCACTAACTAGCGATATTAAGAATTACAAAGTTCAATCTCATCATTGTGGATTCAAACTGGAGATATTCTTTTGACTTGTGAATCTCATTGAAGAAGAAATTTCATCTCTATAACTTCAGTTTATACTTACGCCTGTTACCACCCAATGAGGCATAGTACGCCGATCTCATTTTGTACGGACATGCTGAATGATCGAGATTATGATGGAATAGCAATAAAAATAGCTTTACGTATCAGTGCGCTATTAGGTTATGAATATTTCTGGTTTACACAGAATGTTCGATATTTGTGAAATTTATTCAAAAGAATACAGCCCAAAGGTTGCGATTTAAAAAGCTGATTTATAACTTTTGAAAATTGCCAATCACACAATTATTCAGAAACACCTTATTCATTTACAAAAAACTCGGATACTTTCTACAGTCATCTGAACACCTAAACATTTGTACAGAACTATTTTTACCTTTCAGACAAAAATTAAAATTATAAGCATCCGAACTTATAGATGTATTTGTTCTTGAACTTCTATCAGCACGTAAATCACAACTTTTGGTTAGTTATAATATGCAAATTTTTCCGGTTAATTTTACTTTTATCCATCTGTAAACTTATCAAAAAAGTTTTTGATCAACAAACTGTATTCATTTCTAAAAGAATCTTAAAGTATAAATGAAAGGTTATGATAAAAATTATTTTTAAATTTAGATCTGGTTATTTCATTATATTAAAAAAAAATTGATATGGAAGAATCATCTTTAATAAATAGGTAATTAACCTTCAATGAAATGGATAAATTCATTTCCTGTACCTATGAGAACAGTTTCAGGCGGTTAAGTTTATGCAAATCTCATTGTAAACATTGAATGAATTGCAGTAAGTTAAACAACTTAAGTGGATAATAAATTTATGATCAACCGAACAGATAATTTTATAAATAGTTTTTAAAATGTTTTAAAATATTTGCCAATAAGTTATCGTTAATTTAATTTGATATCATTTGAGAATACCTGTTTCCTTTCCTTAATTTCTACATTATAAATGAATTTGTATTGTTGAAAAATTTAATATGGTTTTCGTTTAGATATATATCTTGTCTTTGTAGCGATATCTGACACAGATCATTTTTCCCAATTGCATAGTTGTCATATAACACAATGTTTATTCTTATAACAAAGAAAGTTATGTAGATAAAATCGTACAGAGTTTAAAATGCGACTCATCAAAAATTTCTAATTGTTTAATAAATTAAAAATTTTATTATCTCAAATCAGTTTACATTGTGCTATATTTGCTAAACTAATCAGATAACTTTTTCAAGTTTTTAAGTCAAGCGAATAAATCCTTTTAAATATTTGGAATTAAAGGCAACACTTTAGCTTGTCTTGATAAAAACACTCTCCATAAATTTATTTTAAAAAAGATATACTTTGGTTTGTGCATCTCAACTATGTAACTATGCAAATTCAAGTACTTGTTAATAAAAGAAAATGACATCATTTTTTGTAAGTTTTGATTCCTATATGTAATAGAAAAAAATTGTCTTATGCTTTAAATACATTTTCATTGAACAAACTTTATTTTTAATCATCAACCATGTCAATTTTTGAAACAAATTGCTTTCTTTATAATCAATCATAAATTATGTTTTCTGTACACGTTCACAGGTTCACAGAAAAGTACGGCTTGTGGTTTCACGTTTGTTCTGGTGTACAACTTATATCGATCTGAACTGTATCAATTTCAAATAATTCCTGGTACAGTAGAACTGAATGTCATAAGTAATAAAACATTACTAGTTTTTCCTAAGGGGTAAGAAATGAAAGTGTTAAACTTTTCATGTTTGACCATTTTATGAACTCTATTTCAACTGTGAGAATGGAGCTGCATTCGACGATAATATTAGATTTGATTGATTCATCGTGTATTATTATCAAAATAGTTTCTCAAGGAAACGACGGAATGAAATTAATTTGCTTGTCCCTAACGTTATTAAAATAGTTCAGTCAGTTCTTTCCAAAAGCATGTTGTCAATGAAGTTACCGAATTCGTTAACAATCCATTTTGAAATCTTCACTCTCATCAGAAAGCTACTATGTGAATCCTTAAATTTTTTGACTTAATACTGATCATTTGAATATGAGCGTCTTTGAGTGGTTTATCAATGCGTGATTGACTGTTATCAGTGTTTCTCGGACATCGAGGCCTGTGATACAGTTTCTGTCAGTTACAAACATCGTTATTATAAGTTTTCCAGGGTTCATTATTCAATAGCTTATTTTTAAGAAATATTTTGAAGTAACTGAGTAATCTAAATAAACAGACTTGTCAAGAAAAGTTATTTATACTGAGTGCCGTCACAGAGAATGCATCATTCGTGCCACCTCATTATCTAGAGGAAAATGATTGTTAATGAAGTACTTTAGTCAAGACTTTGAGTGATGCAGAAGAAATATTCGCAATGGAAGTGTTTGTGATATCTATTAGTTTATGTAAATTGAATGAATATTCAAAATACTAATACTGACTACTTCTAAATGAACAATGCTAGGTTACTTCGATAAGGTAAATAAAATATGAACCTATCCGCAATGGTTCTCTGATTTTTCTAAATTGATCAATAATGAAAACTGAGTGGAAATAAACTGAAAACAAATAAACGAAATTTATACTGTAGTAATTAGTCTATGCTAGAACGGAAATTGCTAATAGAGATAAATGCTGAGTCGTATAAAATACTTACTAATTTCTGAATGTACCTTAAGAGCTAAGTAATTTTTAAATACATTTGTTTATTGCTGTTAGATTTGAAATATTTACTCCTTACCATCTGAATACTCAAATTAAGTTCACTGCCCTGAAATCCTTGGATTATGAATCTAGTTCAAATGCACTGAAGGACAACAGTCTGTCATCTACTTCATCATCATTTTCGTCTTTACTGAAAAGTCGGTGCGATCTTGAGAGGGAGTTGGATCTTTATGTGGTATACAAGGTCTTATCAAAGCCTACACATGGATCAATAATTAGGTTCAGTGTCGGAGATGGAAAGCAATCACCTATTTGGAATGATAGCATAACTGAATTCACTCAGGTAAAGTTTCACCTCTAATTATTGAATTTTCGCTTATTTTCTATGAAGCCTGGTTGTTGTCATGTACACTATTCATACTGTATCTATCATGATAATTTTATTTCCTAGAATTATGATCATCAATACAATCATTTACATTTACATGTTTAGTAATTTGTTTTATTGTTTTTGAAGAACAAATAATTACTGAAGTTTGATGAGTGATAACCGTATTAAACTACTTAAATTTAACTGAGAGATCGTAAATTTTAATGGGCTGAAATATTGTAACCAAAAAACATTTTTTGGCAGCGTAGTGATTTAGAAAAATATAAATTACCATACAACTTATTCCTTGAGGGCCTCGCTAATTACAATATTTCCATTTCAAATCTGTAGTTTTTAAGAAAATACACTTTAATCAATAAGTAATATTTGCAACATAGCTGAATACTTTTGGTTCTGTTGAATTCTCTCAGTTAAATGAGTAAAGAAACATTATGTCAAATGAAAATTTAGTAAAAATAATGCAAATAGTCAAGAAATGTTTTGAATTAAGCATTTATGATAGGGAATTTAAATACCGATATTCCGGAAATGTAGAAAAGTCTTTGTATGAATGATTGAAAACAGAATTAAAAGATGTGAAATTTTTAAAAAAATATACATGCTTTATTACCAACTTTCGAAAGTTTGTTCCTTTGAAATAATGGGGACGTGTGCCGCACTTTCCGATTATCATTCATGATAAATACATTTGAAAGACGGTATTAGGATACATAAAAATAATTGGATGATATTATTGTTTGATAGTCCACTGCAACTGGTGTTCTTTAATTCTTCGAAAAACTAGCAGTGAATTAACAATTTACTTTGGTTCAGTCTTTAAGGTTCTGTTGGCTGAATATTTCTGATGCATTTACTAAAATGCGTTTCAGTGTATTTTACTTAGCAACCTTTTGATATATGATTTGTAATTTTTTTTATGTTTGTTGAACATAAATTGTTGCATAAAGGGATATTAATGCTCTTCATAGTGTGTTCTACAGATTTCACCCTTCATTATTAACTATATTATGAAAACATATAGTTACTGTAAATAATAATTATTTTTCTGCGGTAATTAATTTTGCTTGGGTCGTAAATACAAAGTGATTTTAAACTACAATATAATATTTTATTTAATTTAACAGGAGGAAATCATCTTAGGAACAATAGCCTATCGATTTCATCCTAATAAATGGCCTATAGACAGTAAAAAATTTACACTATTCCAGTATAATTCTGATATTGAAGATGAATATATTATCAGTGCAAGTATTATAAAACGAATCACCGCATTTAATAAAAACAATGAGGAAAATTACAATTACAACAATGTAAAAAATAATACTATCAATGATAAAATAAATTATTATGATAATACCAAACATTTAACATCTCAAATAATATTTGGTTCAATTTCCATATCAAATGATTACATTTTAAGATATAATCAACATCGTCTATTGAATATCAATCCTTTAATTGTACATAATGGTCAGACAAGCGAAATTACATTCAATCATATTAATGCTAATCCGATTCGAGAATTTTTAATCAATAATAAATCAGAGAGTAAAAGTGTATGTTGATGTTTTAATTTTTTGTTTTTTATCATTTGGATAGTTATAGAATCATTCTACTTTTTAAATCCGATCAACAAAATGAAGTAAACCTTTTTTCTTCACTTGTATTATATTCATAGTGGAATTTATAAAGTATTTTATTGTCTAAGTATTCTCAATAAATATTTAGTCAGCTAGTTTGTTAAATATTTATTATTCAATATTTCAAGACTTAGTTCATTAGTTTAAGAATTCACTTCTAACTTCTATCAAACGAATCAAGTAACCTAAAATAACTCTTCATGAATTATTTTCATCAAATCAAAAAATTAAATTTATCTGTTTCGTTCAACCCTGTCGGGTTTGAAACAGTACCCACTTAAAACAATGGATGAGATTGTACACTATCGTGAATTGATTGAAGTTGGACATTACAACCGCTGGTACTGGCTCAGTAGTTTAGTGGTGAAGCGTTCTTGCGCAGGACTAAAGGCACTGAGTTCCTGGGTTCCCGGGAGCAGGGACCGTGGATGCCCGCTGCTGATCAACCCCACACTAGGACGAAACGGATGTCCAGTGCATTCAGGTCTCTAATGATGGTCCAACTATGATCGGTTCATGATTTCAATGAAACGTAACCATTTCTACAACCCTAAAATGAGAGTATATATGATATAATATGAATAGATCTGTTACGAAAATCACTTACGCGTGTAAACAATTACTGTTCTTTTTTTATCATGTTTCAGTCGTTTAATTAATGTTGGTTATTGATGCAAAATACATTCATTGATATTTATTCTATTATAATTCAATTATAAACATTTTTGTATCTGAATGTCATTTTACATTTATATAAATAGCTCAGAATTGTAAAGACTCCTAAACATGGAACTCTTTGGTTAGGATCACAAAACATGAAAACTGGTAGTATTATTCCTGGTTTATTAAGTGGAATGTTGTCGGAAAAACTAATTTATCAACATGATGGCTCATTAACGAAAGAAGATAGTTTCGAATTATTGGTAGGTCAATTTTTCATTATTGAAACTATGTCTTTCAATTTAATTGTTTTTTTAATTATTGTATAATTTTTATAAATTTAGACAATCTGTTAAGGAATAAAGGTTTGCCGAAATCATTTGATATACACCAACTTTGAGAACGATATTAAAAGTAATTCAAAAAAGATAACTTTCATATTGGTACAAACTACTTTTCTATGTCAGTGATATTTAGATTTTAACCTGTTCAAGGCTTAAATGGTCTAAGTCCTTACTGGTGACCAAATTAATACGAAACAAAATGTCATTAGAATAACACTAAGTTTTTCTTATATATTTTATGCAATCGCCTTCCTGTGCGAATTTAAGTAAAACCAAAATTAAAATTGAGACAAATTACGAACACATTATATTCCGTAGTTCCTCATTAGTTATTTACAATCATGTATTATATTGTAATACTGAGTTGCAAAACATTGATAAGGAAGGGATTAGAGTAACTAGAATTATCAGTAATAACCATATATATATATATGGTTTCGGTGTTAGGAAATGCAAACATATACTGTTTTCTCTGTTCTTTAAATGTATATGCTTTGACACGTACAGGTAAATTGGTAAATGTTGTTGGAGATACTAAGAATAGAGAACTTTTCGATATTTGTTTGTTTTGTGGAACCGTTTATTTCACATAACATGGTCAGTCTTATTGCTGGATAGATAATCTTTATCGTGGCATTTATTCGGTGGTAAATTATTACAGTAATTCAATCTTTATGGAAGCTTAGATATAGGAACTATTTTTTTCGCCTGGATCGCATTTAGCACAAGCTAGTTTTGACATATTTTTCGGTTGTTTTTGGTTGATAAAATTTTCACGGAGACATGATTCAATGATTTTCATTGTGTGGTCAGTTTATTTTATCTTTATAAAAATTATTGAACTACCTTAGCTGAAAATGTAGATTGTATATTTAGATGGTTAAAAAATCGTTAGTTTAATATTTGATCAATTATTATTTCTTTATCTTATAAAACAGCACATACAATTATTTATTCAACAAGTCTTTTAAAAATGAAAGTATATGAAATCGATAAATGTCATCCGGTTTCGGTTGTCATTTTGATAAGTATGTAGGGTTTTTGAATTACTTTTTTAATGATCATAAACTGAATCTACTCTTAGAACTTCTGATGACGGCAATGAGTTGAATAATTAACCTACTGCATAGTGTCCTGCATTATTTTTTTCATATTCCCACTTTCATTATTTTCCTTTTTATGTTCACTGACATTTTATTTGAATTGAAATAAGATAAATCAGCAATTGTTTCACATAACAAAGGAATTTCGGTATGCTGTGTCGGTATAACATGAAGTTACTGCGAAAAGTACAAATTCATTTGTACTACAGAAACGGAAACTAAATTATGATGGATATGTTTCCATTTTATCTTAATTATTTTGATTAATAATAACAGTAAAATAAAGCTAAGAAACCTTTGGAGTGATTTATTATTATTATTATGTGAATTCACCCTCAATAGGTAAGGGTGAGTTTACATCAGTTTTCAGGAGAATCAGACACTACTCACCTCTTAACACTACAACGTGAGCAGTACAGCTCAATCCTGGGGAGCAACCACGCAGGCACTTGACATCCTGGTGGACCACTTTGAAGCGACTGTTTATTCCTAAATATTTAAGTGAGGTATGCAGACCACGAACTCAATATTCAAACTTAAACTGACAAAAATGCTAATTTCTATACTTAGTGAGTGGTTAAAACATCTTGTTATGTAAATTTACATGGATGCAAAGGTTTTATGTGGAAAACAGCCTAACGTCAGTCAGCAGCGTACTGATACTAAGCGATCCAGTGACATGAATTATCAAACAGTGAGTAAACTTTTAACATTGCTTAAAAAACCAATTAATCATCGAATCTCACAAGTAATCAAGAATATTACTTATTACACGATTCAGGACTGACAAAAGAGCTTTTAAGAGGGTAATCAATGAATTGAATTATTTCTGAATGTTGGATAAAATTTACCAACTTTGTTCACAGTCTTAAATCAATGTTTGCAAAATCTTCCATAAATCTCTATCAAAAACTATGGTAAATGAACAGCTGTATGGACGATTTTCAAAAAATCCTTCAAATTTTATTTACAATTTATCGAATATGCAGTTGAATAACATAGAAATAAAAACTTTATCACTAAGACTTAAATTTCACATTCCAAAATCAAGTATTGACAGAAAGCCAATTTGGAAATTTGTTTGACCAGTTAATAAATTAACATCTAATGAATGAAGAAAAGAAGACTTGGTTCAAATCAAAGCTACTTAATATCACCAACCAATTCACTTACATCAAAGTTGAATATTCATTCCATAGAACATCTGAAAGCTTTAAGAAACGATCAGATAAAGGTTCAGATGTCGTTCAGGTGACATGTTTCACTTTTTGACACTGCATTACAAGGGATGGCAAAAAAGAAAATGCTTAGAATTTCAGTAGTCTTTTGTTTATATGATTACAGGAAAGTTTAGGCCAAAACATTGGTTCGTAGAGTGGGAAGGATATGTACCACTGTCAAACAGGAATATGAGTCGGCAGATGATGAAACATGCTGGTTACTGGCACCCACATAAATTCATACAAAAATGAAAATATGGCAGTAAAACAAGTCAGGTGTGACTAGAGTCATCGAAAATCCAATATTTATGAATCTCAACTTCAAACGTGAAGACATCGTAAGCACAATCATCAACAGGCTTAAAACTGCATAAGCCACCATTTAACCAGTTATCAAACAGTTACTACTGTATAAAATAGCAAGTTTATTAACTTCATCAAAGGTCAAAAATAACCGTTTCCTGTGGCCACCAACTGTATCTATAGATTTATGTGCACCTGAAAAAACAGCTTCATTGTTCGAACCTATGAAAGGCATAGCTAAGATTGTTGAAAGTATTCTAAGATCCTTCGAACAAGAGAGATAACTGCTGTAAGGAGCACACTTACCATTCATCATCAGTTTGATAGCTCGCAATCTGTCAAGGTGATTATTAAATAGTCAAGCTCCAGTTTTGTGAAACTAGCTGAAGTGGTTGCTATCCAGTACCTGAGACCTGGTTTGTATGTTCCTAAAAAGTTTATTGTCAATCGTCTTTTCCCTTGACTATAAATATTCTTTAATTATAATATTGAGTTTTGTTCAAATCATTTTTCAACCCATTACTTGATTCCATCTTTTTATTTTGACTGTCTTCTAGTTGAGTAATCTTGTTTTGACTAGCTGAGATTTGTTCTTTTTGTTCGGATTTAATCTCAGAGTTTCTTCTTCAGGTAACCACGTATGTGTAGTCCTCTAGACTTTTGTCATTATTAGTGTTGTAGAATTTTTTTTCTGTGTGAGGTATATATTTACTATGTTTGATTCAGCGTACTAGGATTGTCTGCATTCCTGCAATACTATACCGCGATATGTGATCATCGTACCTTCCGACTATGACTACTTTAAACTTACTTTGTAATTATGGTTTTAGATATTAGAGGTTGCAGGTAGCTGATGAGAACGAGATGAAATAGAATGAATTCCTTTTATCTTGTTGAAATGTTTGTTCTTGATTTTGGCAAGATGATAAATGGGGCTATATGTAATTTCGAAATACTGTCTACGAATAAGTATAACTAAAAACAGGAATCAGAAGCTGTGCCATTTATCGAAACTTACGTTGATAAAGTAGCTCAGATTGCAGACCAACTACAAATTTCGTTATCATGACGAATTGAATAACATGACATTTACTTATCAATACTCCCTGACATTAAGTGTAGCATTTCACATTCATTAATTATATTGACTGCGACGCTTCTTTTATTCAGTCCTACGGAAGACCAGTTTATAATATCCTATTAAATTGTGAGATTAGTTTGAGACAGTATGATTGCAATGAAAGGAATTAGTGCATAGCAGTTGATCAGCTAATAAAACACTGGTAGACTTGCAATTCAAGTTACCATGTTGCCTGATCATAATTTCTTTTAATTGTTTAATAATGTTTCTTGCTAATTTGATTATTTTAATTCAAAGTCTGATACATCATCTGGCCTAAAATATATTCATGAATGTTTGTATTTGAAATCCAGTACATACGAAAACAGAAATGTTACGGGTAAATCCTCATCGTTCTTTTTGTAATTCATTTGAAAACTCACTAATAATTGTTCATTTGTTTGCTTCATTTTGGTTTTATACCAAATCTATGGGCAAAATTTAGAATCTTAAAAAAATAATATGGTTATTTAGACCATGAAAAATATATAATTTTGCTAAATGTCAATCATTAATTTAGAAGAATGAAATTTTTCTCTCCCATTTATTATTCTTGAAGTAATCACGAAAGTTATTGATCCTCTGAGAGTCATTGTAATAAGATTTTCTGCGAAATTCAAATTCTGTGTTTTTTCACTGAATTCAAATTTGACGACAAACGTTACACAGTTGATACTATAATTCATTGGACTTTTTTTCACTCTTCTCGGATTTATAATTACAATTTTTACCCATGATTCATGATTGTTTGTCGTCCAATTTTACTAAAGTAACATTGTACTACAGTAAAAAAAAAATAACATACTTTTAAAGTAGTATTCATATATTGAGTCCCACTATGCCTTCAGATAGCGTGAAAAATTCTAGTAGATTACTGAACAAAATAGTGTCACATTGGTTAAAAAAGAAAATATCCCGTCACATTTATCAAGAAACATAGAACTAGGCCAGTCAATGCTGGTAATATAGTTTTAACTGTTTGGAAGTAGTTATAAAATAATTGGAATAATATATTTGACAGTTTAGAAACAAAACATTCATCTGATGCTTTATAAGTCTGTATGTATTGATTCAGACTATCAGATATCAGATCATCACGTAACAAACGGATAAGATGATATAATACAATAATAAGTGAGCTTATTTTTTATCCATCAAGTTAATGTTTCGAATTAGTTGTATTTCATACATGAAATTGTATACCTTGATACTCAAATTAAAACTGTTTATATGTAAAGTATTTCTAGATATTTTTTGAAAATATAACTCCGATAGAAGTTGTCAGCATTATTGTATCGAATGATCACACTGTGATATTTAACTAAACTGCCAAACGAATTGTATGACTAAAAACAAGATTATGACTTGATTAACAGTCTACTAGTAACACTAGATATTTGTTGAGTAATGAACGTACAAAAACATTTAAACATTGTGTATGAATATTTATAAATCTTTATTTATTACAGTCACAAACACATTAAGATAATCTAATGTCCAAGTATTTTTTGTTGATTCAAAGTTGTAACGGCAAGCTTAATTTATTTCAACCGATAAACATGATCAGACATCGTAGCATTGTCTAAAAAACTTTACTGTGCACCATGCTATGTTGACAAATGTTAACTATTAAAAATTAAATTAATTAATATCTTCTAAATAACCAAATTTTAATATTAGTGTATTTTGCTTACACCTATCACTATACTGATAAAAGTCATGAAACCACTGATTATTTCATGTATTCCAAACGAATCGAATTCGAGGAAAGAGTGATGTGATGTGATACACGTAGATCCACTTTGCAGTCTGAATGTAAATTCAGTAAGCAGAAGTGGTTTGCAGTTATTCGTCTGAAGTTATTTGTTCTGTGTGTTTTATCAGTTAATGGTAAGAGCTAATTGTAAAATGAAGTAGGTGACATTTACGGGTTTGACTGATTGAGTATGCGACATTTTACCCCAGACTTATAAGCTATGTCTTGTTTGATCGAGAACAGTGATGAAGTGAAACATTCATGATTTGGTGTTGATTGCACAAAAGATAATCTCCAAACACCAGTAATGCTATTTAGTCACACACTCAAGTAATGTGTAACATACATGATAAAAGTGAACGTTATTTGAGTTGAAGAGTCAAAAGTGTATTGTTTTGAAGTGAGCTAAACTGTGGATGGTTTGATTGAAGTGAAATACCGCGAACCCGCCAGGAAATTCTAAAATATCATGGATGTTGTGTGAACTTATTGAGATTTTAAAATGCCGTCTTACACTTTGTCAATAAATATCCAAACGCAGTCAGTTTGATTATGGTCGCTGTTTTTATTTCTGAGTATTATACTGCGTAGTTTTGTGAATAAGGAGCGATAGATTGTATAGTTATTGTTAATAGTTTCATAGAAATTTGTTAAAGTGTGTTTTACTTAGCAGATGAAAAATTTTTCATAAATTATGTATGGATTGGATTTGTATAAGTGGACCGTTTTCCTTTACTACAACGTCTTGCTAAATTTTATGGTTTAGATGCTTTTAGGCAAAGATTATCGCTTCCAAAGTATTACCATCAATTGTTCATTGAACAGTTTATTGTTTCGATGTTGATTTCGATGAATCATTATCAGTAAATAAAAAAACTATAAACATCGTTTCTACGGAAAATGTTTTAACGATTACTCTCTCAAGTTTAATGTAATTTTTGTACTTCTGCTATTGACATCATGATGACCCCGTCGTTGGAAAATCAGATCACAGTTTTCACTGTATGTTACACGTCAACCTTTCATCAAAACTACTTTGCCACTAGCTGAATAGGAATTTTTTTATTGGATAATCGGGTAATCATTGTTAAATAAAAGTTGCTTTGGGTTTCGTTACAAACTTGTCATAACATTTACAAGTGTATTTTCCGCTTGGACTGTTTTGTTTTTAAATATTTCTATATTTTTTCTGAGATTATTCAAATTCTTATTCAAATTATGTAAAACCTAATATACTATCGTTCATATGTTTGCGTTAATCCATAAATTAATCAATTCAGTTTTCTTCTTTAATATCCTTCTTGATTACAAACGAAATTTTGTACTGTACTCACTGATAGTTAGGCAACATAAGACTATCTTTTATTAAACAAAATAAAATAAGTTTAAATTTTTATACTGGAAGGGGATACTTTGTTTGATCATTTATTTTTAATTTTCTATTTCAGGTAAATCGACTGAATTTCTCCTGGACTATTTATGAACTACCGATTGTATTTCCAATACAAATTGTACCTAATCTAAATACATCACTTAAACTAATTTATCCAATGATTCAGGGGAATAGAAATAATCTTTTTACCAAGAGTAACTCCTTAATTACAGTTGAAATGAACGATTATGTAACTATTACAAATGAACATTTATATGTCCAGCATGAATTTATTCAGCCACAGTTTATTTACATACAATTTAAAATCTTGCCTAAATATGGTAAACTATACTATTCATATAATTCATTTAAACAAGAACATGATATTTTAATACCTGAATGTGAAACATTATATACAATTACTCAAAATGATATCAATCTTCAAAGACTTAGATATTTTGCAAATAATGTTGATGGAAACAAACAAGATCCAAATAAAGCTGTATACGATTCGGCAACATTCGAGGTGTATCAAAATGAATATCCTAATTTACAAATGAATAAATTAAATGGTATTTTGGAATTTCAAATTATACTAGGTAATTTAATGTCAAACAGGTCAGTACAACTTAGTCTGTTACAAAATGAAACAAAACTGTGGCTTGATGCAGAAATGTTACAAATGCAATCAAGTAAATGGAGAAACTATCAACACAATTATCAGGCAAATCTTTTGACATTCTTTCGTATTCAACAACTGCCTAGTAATGGCAAAGTGTTTGTTGATACAATACCTGTATATAGATTCAGTTACACTCAGTTAAAACAGAAGCGAGTGTATTATGAAAAGACAAATTTCTCAACACCACATGATTTATTTATCATTGAAGTTGAAAAAATCGTCTGTGGAACTTCTTTGAAAACTCGATCAAATATCTTTAAATGGTTAACTGATGATAGGTTGAACTTTAGTTATCAATCATCTAGTGAACGCTCATCGTATATCACTCTTACTGTGAATATAATTGTTAAGTCGTTGATTTCCATTGATACACTTTATGTCACTCCTGGAAAAATTACTAAAATTAATGCAGAAAACTTAAAAATCAATGAACTCTATGAACTTCTGCAAAAACATGACATTCCAAATATAAAGCTAACTAAGAACAATGATAAGACCATGTCAATTACAATGTTCACATTTCCAACAGGGACAATGTTAAAATCAGGGAGATTTTATACTAATAACCGATTAGTTATTTCAAGTGGTTATTTAGATGATAAATTATCTAGTTCAGTTAATATCAGTTTACAAGATTTTCTGTCAAACAATGTTTATTTTGAAGCATATCAAGTGACTAATGGAAGTGTAGAAATTTATGAAGAAACTATTCCATATATATTTACTTTAGGAAATTTTCTTACTCCACAAATGTATTACATCTATTCAGATCCTATTTTTGTACAACCAGGTTATGGAGATTTTAAAGTTTCAATGAAAAACATTTTATTTTCCCCAAGAGCTATTAATAATCTTACTAATAATGGAAATGGAAATGGAAATGTTCCAGCTTCATCATCTTCAGTAGTATCGTCAACAAGCAAGGTAGATATGCTGAATGATATTTCTAGACAATCTGGTCCCGGAAGAATTGCATTCACAGTTGCAGGACTCGCTTTATCTTTAGCATTTATTTCAGTTGTAATAATATGTTCAGTTGGTTGTTGCATATATAAGCGCAAGAATAAAACAAATAAAGACATATCAGATATGTCAAGCCAACCAGAAAAAAAGGCATCTACCTCTTTCTCATTGACGATGAACACACTAACAAGAGGAAATATCAATAGTCCAAATAAGTATATACTTAAATCAAGTCATGATTCAATTGAATTATGTCCACTACATGAAATAAATAAGAATGAGAAACCTAACTCCGACAAACAAGTCAATAGTCTTACATTGTCAAATAAATCATCGAGAGTTACCTTTGATAACAAAGTTAATGTTAGTCCCATCATTCCAGTAGAATCGTCAATATCATCAGCACAGAACTATTCATGCAGTTGTGACTTTAGCGGAGCGGTTGTTTACTGGACTACAGACATGGAGACTGCTACTGCTGTGCCGTCCATTGGTTGTCAGAGTGATAATAACTTTATAAATTGCAGTAACTATAGCAGCAATCCTACATTTCATTTCATTTCCACAAACGATGAAATAATTTCACAACCACCGATATTATCTTCTTCAATGTCACCAAATATTTTACAAACACAACAGCACACAACGCAGTTTTCTGGTCCAGTTCTTCTAGCTCAGCTTCCTACAACTAGTTTGAATTTACCACATTTAACATTCTTATCCCCATCTGATGCCACCAATCAAATTAACATGAACATTGTTCCATTGGAGTCACAGTTTCCAAATGTCAGCCTATTTGAGAATGACAAATATAATTTGAAAATGAAAGTTGATAGTCAACAAATTAACTCCGAACCCACCGAACATGATAGTCTAAAAATAATTGATAAAGTAACTGAATCACATTTAGATAACTCGTTGTGTAATGAAAATCAGAAATGTAGCAGTACAAATACACCGTTAACTTGTGTTCTAAACACTATCTATGGTAAAGGTTTCGATATCAGTTATATAAATGAAGCGGTTTGATAAATTCAGATAAGACTGATAACTGTGATCTTGCACCAGTGAATATAATTATTTATCTTGAATAATTTGTAATTTCTATTTCCTCTTGCCAGACAGATAAATATCCTCTTTACTATTTTATTAATCAAAACCTCTATCAATTGACTTTCAAACATTAAATCTGCACAATCTGATTTTGTAATTTTTAATGAAGATAACTTCTTATTTCCTTTCTTTATGCTTTCATAAAAGTATTTTGTAAATATTTGTAAATACTGAACACTTTTCTAGGAAGATTCAAAAAATTTTTAAAAAATATATCTAGCAAATGAATGATCAACTACTTGACTAACTGTTTTCATTATTTTTGGTGCTGATGGTGGTAGAAATAACTAACTGGATGAATGTTGTCATATGTAGCAGACAAGGACATCGCTTTAATTTCCTCCATATGTTTAGATCAATATAAAAAATAATAAACATTAGAGTGTGCAAAAAAAAACGGAGTACGAAACGATCATAATATTTTTCAATTAGCGTTATGGAGATTGGTGTTTGTTGCACATTGAAATCAATCAATCATTGTTAGACCACCATTAGAAACCTGGAAGCACTGGACTGCCGTTTCGTCCTGGTATGGGACTCATCAGCAGTGCCCCACGACTCCTGAACCTCGAAGGAGTTCCATTCGATTATTAATTATTTCCTAACTTTGAATAGAAATGAATGTAGTTCTAGTTACACATACAATAAAAATACTTAATTAGTCTATTGAATCATCATTATTAATAAATTTACTAAGGATCTTTATTTAAACAAATTGATGCAGTGTACAATGTTTCACGCATTTCGAAAAGTAAAATCATATGTTCATAATGAGCGGATAGAAGACATTTGATAGTTTTAATTTCAAAAATTAAAACTAGTTATTATGATTGCTCCATAAAATCTAGTATCAACTGAAATTTTAAAAAGACGCTGTTGAGTGAATTTTTCACGTCACACATTCCAATATATAAGCTAAGAACTACGAAAATTTTCTGCATCATATTGAAATATGTGTTCTGTCAGAATAATACTTAAAAAACAATTTAGATCGTTAAAATTCACATATTCATCAATGTCAAAATCATTGTCAACAAATAATCAAACTTCAGAAAGCTAAATATCAATATAGATACTACGTAATTTTTAATTAACTAGCTAATTCCTGGATTTCAACACACAGTTAGAAAATCCCGCGAACGATCAAATTTTTTTGAATTTAGTTGAAAGAATAACGTCGCAACAAAAGCATATATATGTATACGTATCTATATATGTACGAGGAAGAAATTATTTTTAACAATATATGAGAAAAGGGAATACGGCATTCTTGATGTATCTTTGTAAATATTGTGTGTGTAAAATGTAACTTTAATTTTATACTGCCTGTATTTATCTGCCTATATGAAAGGAATGTAAATCTTGTATGCAGTAGTATGTTGCTTGTGAAATTTAGTGAATATGTTAAATATAACTTTAATAACAAGTTAAGCATACAATAATTATTAGCAAGGTTGTTTGAAGACAGAAATGAAATAAATTTAAAACAATAAAAGGACACATTTCAGTGGGGTATATTGCCAACGTTTATAGTTTCGAAGCAAAATAGGCAGACACAGACAGGCACAATGTGGATGAAATGATAAATACAGACCGATTATCTGTTAATGAAATTTAGTGAAATTATAATAATCGTAAATACTAAATCTAATCAGTGTATTCAGATTAAGAGAGAGTGAGAGTCGATTGTTACGCTTCAGTTTTTATTTTGAGACTCATGCGAACTGAACATTTTGACCTTTGTTTTTTTTATTTGTGATCATTGTCTTAACTTTAAAACCCCATTACTATTTTAATTCCTAATTTTACTGTTAATAACAACTTATTGGTTATTAATAGACAAGCCATTTGTTTTTTTTTTTACATTGAACATAATTCTAATGAGTAGCGGTGATAACTAGATTGATTAGTTTATATATAACCGAACAATTTGCATAGAAATACAATAACTTAACTATATTCTTGATTCATTGCCTTTCTTTCTTTGTCTAGATTTGTAAAGTAAATCAAAATCCATAAGACCCGGTTTAATTATAATGTCGTATAAATTTTATGTTAGGCAGTATTATCAGTATTTCATTCATTTCAAAATCAATATGATGAACAGTTCGAAATTACTTTCATCAAATCGCTATGAATAAATTTTTCATTGTGATTTCCTGTAGTAACGTAAATTTTACAATTATTTAGGTAAATGCTTAATTACATATTTATGCCTGAAGCAGTTAATTTTAAAGTTTGTCTAAAAATAATACAGCTACCAAGGGAAATTATGAACTAGTTTCCTTCGCTTGCTTTAATGTTTAGCGTGTGACCTTGTAAAATATACATGCGCAAAATGTAGAGCTGAGTTTTTAGTTGTCGGATATCGAATCTCTTACCTCAGAACTCACCTAATTACTTTGCCCTAATATACGAACTACTGACATTAAATCATTGGTCGTGTTATATATATTTAAACAATATTTTTGTTAGTGAATGGAAATCAAATTCAGCATCATTGTTTCATTCTATTTGAATCTTATCATTTAAGTTTATCTGCATTTTGATATGATCAAATTTATTGAAATTAAAGTCGTCAGATGTTTAAGACATTGTTGAGTCAAAGCAGTAATATTAAAAACCATCAACTGTTACCTGTTGCTAGTACTCTGATAAAAATATCGGTGAGAAAATCGTTACTTTATATAATGAATCGATCTAGTTTGTTATGAAAGTGTATTAAGAATGTAAAAAAACAATCACCTCAGATAATAACGTAAAGGTAAAAAATCAAATGAAAACTATGGTGAAAATATAACTGCAATGTTTATGTTAAGATGAAATGAAAAAAAAGAACACTGCTATCATAAGCAGATATAAAAGTTTATAGTCATAATAATAACCTCCTTAATCTCATGCGAGCTTACTCATATTGAAGTGGATTAGCTCTGGTTCTAGCATTAGTTCAACACTGAACCAACTTGAAGTGTAGTAAAATAAAAGGAAATATCGTATGATCTGTTTGTTACATACAAACAACCTCGCATTTTATATTTTAGTAACTCGGAAGATCAAAACATAATAAGTCAGTTTCAATCACCGTTTGATGGTTTTTAATCTAACCTATATGCCGAGAGTCTTTTGTCTAATGAGTGCTTGAAAACGTTACTGTATGCGTATAAATACATCCAATTATAGACTACTGACATCGAAAATACATCTAAACGACTGCAATATTTTGCTGTAATTCAAAAACCTATCAGAGGCATCGCACTCATACAACTTAAATGAGTATTGCTGTCGTTTCGGTTCAGTGTAACTGTAGATTCATGGATACGTCAGTTCCATGCGATATTCTGAGTTGCAGTTCTGTGTTTTGACGACATCGCTGTATAGCATTTTTCTCCCACACTAATCTCTTCGATGAAGAGGAAAGAGTAACCTTGTGATTTTTAGAGAACTTTTGTTGTTACTAAACAACTTTATTTGTAGTAGTCGGTGAGAAGGACAGATGTTTATTGACTTTAGGGGACAAACTACTAAAAGTATTTATTACGTATTATTTGTGATGGACGGTAAGAAAACGTTGTTTGCAGTTATCCGTCTGAAGTCATTTGTTCTGTGTGTTTTATCAGTTAATGGTAGGAGCTAATTGTAAAATGAAATAGATGACATTTTCGGTTTGATTGATGGAGAATGCGAGACCGTACAATTCACAACATATTACTACAAACTTTTCAGGCTGTTTTGTTTGATCGAGACAATATTTGAGTGAAACATTCATGATTAAATGTTGATTTGACACAAGATAATCTCCAAACACCAGTAATGCTATTTAGTCACACACTCAAGTAATGTGTAATGTGCATGATAAAAGTGAACGTTATTTGAGTTGAAGAATTAAAAGTCAATAGTTTTGAAGTGAGCTAAACTGTGGATGGTTTGATTGAAATGAAATATCAAGTTTCCACCAGGAAATTCTAAAATATCATGGATGTTGTGTGTACTTTGTTGGGAGTAAAATGCACTTGTTCAAATCATTTCATTGAAATCTTAAAATGCCGTCCTACACTTTGTCAAGAAATATCCAAACACTCTGGTATCTGGATTGAAATTTGTATTTCATTCTAATGTTATTTGCTCTTTTCATAACATTAGTATAGATGTGCTTTTTATATATAACTAGTAACCATTTGTGGACACATTGTAAATTATCATATCTAAGTAAGTTTGTATTTTGCTTGCATCTACCAGAGAATAGAAAAATGACGTGAAACCATGATGACTACATGATTTTTCAGTGATTCCGATTTGCAGTGATAAAACGATGGAAACAGTGGGAAGTGGTGCAGTCGGCATTGCGTAATTCGATTTTGCGTTTAATGGAGACCTGTTTTAGTCTCTAAAATGTGATAAATATATATTAGGGATGATAGAAATGTCACTAATCGATTACAGAACAGGTCAGTTTGTGTGTGTAATGAATAGTTTAGCAGAAAATTGTCTATCGTGAGTTGTAGTGATTTGTTGTGGAGATAGAATTATAATCAGTGATACAAGATTGTGCTGGAACCAGTTTGTGATGTATGGCGACAAATTTATCATAAAACATTTAGAACCCGATTATTGCTAATAATTATTGTTACGTTTCGACCTTCTTGAACTGGGATCATTCTTCCAATTTATCTGGTGTTTATTTCTCTCAATATAATATTGTTTTTAGAAAACGGAATTTCTGCACTATGTTTATTGATCAATCACTGTGTTAGTTTCCAGTAAATATAACTAGAACTATAATTGTTTTCTATCTTCGCACTCAAATTTGACTCTTGTTCAATTCATGCTTCATTTTGCCATTCATTCTTCGTTACTCAATTATATTGATTTCCATAGTTTTTTTCATGGAATATTGGCTGATGAAATTGTTTACGTTAGATTTGTTCCACAATTTCTACGCCGATATTCATTTTTACACAATCATTGGTTTATTTTTAATGACTCAATAAAAATGAAATCACTCGGTTCATAACAATGATTATGATTAGTTCCGTTAAATTATTATTTGAAATTTAAACAGTATGACAAAAGTTTAAAGGTTGTTTAATCTCTTCTTTGCTGTTTTCGAAGAACGTTCCACTAAAAAAATCAACTATTGTTGATCATTTAACCGGTAATTTTTTTTTACATTAAACAACCTCCATTCACTTTCATTGAGTTATGTTTTTACACTGTCAACTGAGTACACATAGTTCTTTATCATGTAGACATTACATTTCTTAAGTTTACACAATTGTATTCAATGATTTGTACAGTATATTACAAATACTCAAACATCAAATGATATATTCACCCTAAAAAGTATTCACTATAACTTACATTTTACAATTTCTTATACATAAGTTTTTTTAATAAAACTGTCAAATCATAATCTATGGAACAAAGATGATAGTTATCTAACATTCCATGTTCATTATCCTATGATTAATGATCTGTCAATAGTTTTGTTAACAAACTTAGTGATTTATCAGACAATAACATTCACTCAGCCATATCATGAAAATTCAAGATTTTTTCCAATATTTTTGTACACAGAAGAGACATTAAATCAGATAATGTGTGGCAATGGAAAATTTATTGATCAGTTGAAGTGTTTGGATAAATACTACAGTCATAGTAGTGTTCATTCATGGATACCATGTGTGCACCATAATTACATTTTGTATACATAGCATGATTAAAATAATAAACATAAGATATGAATTTTCATTAAAAATATTTGACATCAGATTGTTAACATCTTTTAATTTTCCAGTAACTAGTTAGACAGGGTTAAAAAACGACTAAGGCATATATACATATATATGATGGGAATAAAAAATATACAACTTTAATCTGTATAATCTACTGAGTTTTATGAAATATATGATGCATAGGCATTTATTTAATAAGTAACAGGGACTGTATTTTATCAAAATACTAGATGATCAGAGTTGAATGATCTTTTATTGCTTTTTACACAAGGCAGAGCTAGTTTCTGTTTCGAAAACCGTTAGTACCGTTAGTATTAATCGAATATGAAAGGTGTTTGAGACTAAGTTGACAATGTACTAATTAGTTGTAAACAAAATGACTATCGTGATACTCGTGATTCTAATTCTGTTAGAAGCTGATCTCATGTGAGTATATCTTAATTGGCCATAAGAGGCTGTGGAAGTTGTTCTAGATGGTCGCAAAATGTCGTGTATCGTGTGAGGCTAGCAATTAACACCATCTAATTCTGGCTTAGTGGTCTGAACATGAATCGATCTCGCGCTAGACTGAAGGTCCTGAGTTTGATTCCTGCTTAAGGGGTCACGGATGTGCACGGGTGAGAATACCCAACCTTGAACAAAATCTCTGGCTAGTGCTCCGATGTTTTCAACCGGAATCTATCTTAGATTCAATGTCACACAAATATTTTTCTTTACACCTAGTCACATTGATAGTTATTGGAAAGAAAGTTCTATAGCATTTCAGTCAAATCTAGTATATTTTTTCAAGTTATAAAAAAGTAAAACATTCTGTTTGTTTCACAGAAAATTTTGAGACATCTAGAGTATTGATTTTTATTATATGTGGATATTGTCAAACTCTGAGACACGAACAAATAGTTCATCGGCTATATGAAACTTTTCACGCTCGCAAAATGAAAACAAAGTGAGGACGATGTGAACTGACAATTTCGCATCTATGTTATAAAAAAAGTTTATATTCTTGAATGTGTACTAACAGTTTTCAAAATAATTTTTTTAACTTGAATAGTTGCGTATTTTCAGTGTAAAAAACGTTTGCATAATATTTCATTTATTCAAAAGTCGATCCTGTTTAAAGAAAAATTGTTTTTATTTATAGAGATATCAGTATATGTGTTCATTGCAAATGAGTAGTTTTTAAAAAAAAAAATCAAATTATATGTCATTTACGATGATATATTGGAAAAACAGCCAGATCAGGATGGTTTCTTGATGAAACGTATGCAACTTAATCGTGAACTTGATCAAGATACTGTTAACAACTTGTGAATAAGTACAAAGCACTGGACGGTTAAAATAATGGCATGCAAATATTTCATTTGCACAGAGAGTACAGGGATGAAGTAATTAATAAATTGATGAAGTTTTCTTGAATCAACAAAATAGCTTTTACTAGTTTATAGATCTGTATATTGACTATTGGTGCAATAAAGCACATTTTCATGGATCATTGAAAGGGCTTGAATTTATTGTACATGTGTATAACAACTAGAATCATAATAATTGGATGAAATGGTAGTTGGGTGATAAAAATACCAGTTTCATCATTACCAATTACTTTTCATCGTAAGATGATGTTTTGATAATAAAAATATAAAATATCTGTGGTGGCCAATGTATCACTAGTTTCATGACGTTCGGTATTCAACGTGCTCTTAGTCTTTGTCATTTGATCGTCTAGGCAATCGTCACCAAACGCTCCTGACGATTATAAATCAGGAGGCAAACACGAGGGATTGAATACGTTTATTTTTGACACATCACAAAATGGACCAGCAGACCACAAACACGCAGAGTAGGGCAAGCACACCAGCGAGCGAGTCAGCGAATCGGTAAATTGGTGAATGTAATAATAAGATTTAAATGTTCGTATATATACATAGGGAAATGTCGAGTCATCGAGATGTTTAACAGATTAACATTAATAGGATGAATATACACGTAGGCGTAAGCAGTGTTTAGTCGTACAAGCTCATATAAAACCAGACATATAAGTTTTGGATATACAAGTGGCTTGGTTAAATAATTTAATCGAAAGGCTTGACCAAATCAAATCTAAGCAAACTCAAATGTATGTGGAGGCACTACATATCAATGAATAAGTAATCTCTTATTTTCTATGTAAATTATTTTTCTTTTTTAGATGTACTGTACATTTCATGAGAATTTTGTATTGTATAACATTGATTTATGATGGCATAACTAAATATTATCAGAATCACACTGTTTATTACATCGAATGTTGATAATGCTAAAACAAAAACATTACAGCCTTTTTTTAACATCTTTTGACATTTTTTTTCCGCTACATTAATAATATAAACAAGATTAACCTATAATGCAAATGCATAGTTATGTTTGGCATACATTTGATAGGTATCACTTTCATTAGACATGCTTTCACGAAATAACAGATCTGTTTTAATAATTTTGATAATTTACTGATTCTCAGTTAATTTTTATTTATATTACTGTCAGTTGCTCTCATTGCCCTGATTTATTCAGCCTGGAATGTAAATGTTTGCTAGTAGACAAGTTGTTACATACAATGTACTGTTTACTCATAAATAAATGTGACCATATTGACATGTTTACGTTTAAACTCTCATGAATTTCAGTTTGATGAAACAACTACCTGTCTGACAGTTATGTATAAATTATTTATTATTTAACTTTTATGTAGTCAGTGTAGCTTTTCTATTTTGATAGAAAACGGAGTATTGATGGCTATACATAATTCATTATTGACTAGCCGATAATTTATTTTATAGCAAGGCTTATAAAAAAAGACCTGAATAAATTCATTTATCAGATAATATTCTGTTTTATTTAAAACAAGAGTATTAATAGCACGTCATAGAATTATTTCAGTGTTGATAAATATGGAATCATTTCCAACGTGATATACATGTAATTAATTATCTCTAAATAATTACTTAGGATTAGGAAGCGCAAACAAATGCATGAATACTTATTGTGAAAATTCAAACAAAACATAAAAGCGAATAATATTGTCCTCAGTTCGATCGCCATCAGGCTTTAATACAAATGAATATTTGTATGAAATTGTCAAACCAGTCAAGGCAATTTGAGTCAATCATCATAATGAAATAGATTACGTAACTGCACATAATCGGTAAAAGTACACGTCGATAGAAGGAAGACAGATGTACTGATAGTAGCAAGAATAGTAAAATACAGTAACAGAAGTTTTTGTTAATAGTTCAACACTGGAAGTTGTAGGTCAAACGTGGATAAATAGACTTGGAATAAACATCCCAAAACATCATAACAATTACGTAACAGCAAGTGTGTAAATAATTAGATGGTGAAGAATATCAGTGGAAAGAGGCGGACAATTACAAACAAATCATTCACCTGAGCTGCGGATTTTCTCCACTATTGTAGTGTGTCGAAGTAATGCGTGTTCTTAAGCTCGGTTTATAAATCAGAATATGAACTTGTATTGATGAATACGTTTATTCGGGACATATCACAAAGTGAAGCGGAGAAGCAGTGAATAAAACGAAGGAAGCGAATGGATAGGCGAAGCGCGTTGGAGAAGGCAAAGAGCCAACTCAAAGAAATAGAGCTTGACTAACAATATATAGTCAGACAAAAATAAGGCAGACATATGACAAGCGAAATTGGCGTGCACACACATGAATAAAAGCGACGAATGATTGACAAGGTCAAATGACAAGTGGACATGTCATGTGAGCTCATACAAACCAGACAATAATAAGAACGAATGGTGCATATAAATTGTTGCTATACGAATGGCTTGGTTAAATAAATTAATCGAAAGGGCTTAACCAAGTTAGATGTAAGCGAACTGGAATATATGTGGAGGCACTACACTATCTCAAAATACAAGATGTGAAAATAATGCTGATGATAACAAAAAATAAAAATTTTAAAATCGTTTGTAAGGTTTTATATGGACAAAGAAGGAACAGGAGTGTCACCGGTTTCTTTCGAACACATAAATTTGAGTTGATTGTTCGAATTTCTATAGCTTTTGTTGTATATTGGAGAGAGGATCGAACTGCTTTGGGAAAAGAAGGAAGTATAAAATAGATCATTCAAAAAGATTCAGATTTATCCATATTGGGACCGCTATCAATCAGGCGTGCCAAGATAGAGCTGCGTACTGTTTTTACCTGGCTTTTGCTAAACTATTCCGGGAGACGCTCACTCATTCCTTGATTACGGTAGAGCAGACGATCTCGATGTCTCCACAAAAGCAGCTAAACTTGTATATGCATATCAATAAGGATGACTCAAGTAACTTATCTTTTGTTTGATCAGATATCACTGGTTGACTGGATAAAGTCAAGATTGGCTGCGTCGAATATCCTACTAATTACTTCCCTTATTCCATAATACAGGACATAGCTAGCTGTATCCCCTTTGAACTGTAGATTATTGAATAGAGGTTTCTTTCGAACAATCAAAGTCTCCGACTTCTTTTCTATAGTATGTATGTTCTTATGTAAGAGCGCGCTGGCGTAGACGATTGCGGTGAGTTTTTGATAAATTCCAGCTCCTGACTTAAAGTATCTACTGAACAGATCATTTTTGCTCTGCTTGTGAGACATATAACCAAATTTCTTTTGCAACTGATAGATGCAAAACTGTAAAAGTGAGTATATTGGCAGGCGCAGGGCCTTTTTATGTACATGCCCCTAAATAGCGGGCCGTCACTTCTCCTACTTAGTGTGACGTCAAGGAGACTGAACTTTTTGTCTCGCTCATCTTCACCAGTGCGAGGGATCGCCGGGTGTACATTGTTGAATTGTTCGATAAGCTTTTATTTGCTGGTATTCTGGTCTACGATAACGGATGTGTCATCGATGTGGCGGCAATATCGATCAAGCTTCTTAATAGCCTCATTAAGAGGTCCATTTCCTAACTTTGTTGGAATGAAACCAGTTAAAAAAATGGGCCTCGAGTTGAGCATATAGCTTTTCCGACTATCTGTCGATAATAAGTATTGTTGAAGACAAAATTGACGTTCAGCATACACCTTAAGAGCATTTCTTTCAGACTATCTTCAGGTAATCGAATGTTGATTTAGTTTTCTGATATTTGCTTGCATATAAACTCAGTCTTCTCGATTGATAGTACGTTGTTAAACAAAGACACAACATCTCGTGAGATAATATTTTCTCGGACTAACATTCATTTTTAATGTGTCATATTCAACTTCATAGACGATATAGTTTACTTTGTTTTACATTATTTTTGTCACATAATTCATATTATATTCAACACAAATTATGTTACATTTAAAGCTATCATAAATTACACATCAAATATGCGTTTACATTATTCAGTAAATGTATCATATACACATTTACTAATATTCAGGTACATAAAGTTTAAAGATTTTTAAATTAAAAGTTAGGTTGATAATAAATTGTTTTAAAAAGGTGTGTGACCATAAAAATATGTATCTTTTAAATTTATGAAGAAAAAAGCGGGAAAAAATAAGTTTACTAAAATCGCAAAAACCCATGTCAGTGATGTAGCATCTTTAGAGTAAATAAATATAAAGATAGAAATAATTATTAGTAATTTTATTCTATTGGTAAATTTAGTAAAACTAAAAACAAAATGTCTGTCTAACAAGAATTAAGTTCATTAGAAAATTTATATTTGTGTAAATATTTAATGAACAGTTTATATATTATAAATCACATGTAGATTTGTGCCTTGGTAATCTAGATAAGATCATATTTGGAATATTTTTTATAGACAGTTATTTTGACAAAACTGTCTTAATTACTTTCGAAAGTGTCAGATAAGGAAATATTTATTGAGTTTAGTTTTCATATGAAAAAAAATATATATCTATAAATAAATTCTTTATTGTCGGCTTAGAATAAACCTAATAATACTAGACAATTCAGGATACAACATATACATCACCTTTTATATATGTAATATGAAAATATGTTATTATTTGAAAGGAGTCTGTTAAGGCGAATCAGCTTATCGACTACGATCACACACCAGCTAGTAGATGAAGTGATACATATATACATGTATAAGTCTATGGAGTAGGCAAGTTATCTGTCTGCTAACTTGATATCTGACGAAATCTCGGAACTTAGGTAGAAGGCTCGATTGGCTATAGTCAACTTGTATCACTAATGGAATCGAAAAGATATCCGTGTATTAATCAATGAACGAGCTTACTGCTCAGTAGTTCACTACGTTTAACTATACGGGTGTGAAACGTGGCCACTAACTGTAGAGGATATTCCTAGGCTACTAGTATTCAACCATATATGTCTTCGAGGAATCGCTCTTGTATCCTAGAACCATCGAGTCAACAATGCTGGAGCAACGAAAAGGGTATAAGTTAAAAATTAAATAAATCGACTGATAAAGTAGTGAATCTTCATCAGTTGGGGTGGTTGGGACATGTGTTACCTATGCTTAATCACCGAAAACCTCAACAAGCAATGTTGTCTGATATAGGAGTATAGTGGAAGAATGCTAGGGGCGGCCAAACCAAAATATAACAAAAATCCATGAAGTCGTTCAAAAGTAGATTGAGCCACGTTAGTAGGTGAAGACTTTCAGGTTGGGGTCAGTGAGAGAATCCTAACGAGAGTTCGGAAACTGTGAATGAAGTAGATCAAAATCGTTCGCAATAGCGCAGATGCATCCATTCTTTGTCATCTCACAAATTCTAGTCTTCTGAAATCCTTATGACCTTTTTTCTCTTTTTTTAAAGTTAATTCGCCGAGTCATACTTCTCGAATCATTTCTTCAATACCTAATCTTTTTCATCAACATTTAAGCTGCTATCACATCTACTGATGTGGTGTGGCGACTAGGAATGATGTACGTGTATATCAACTTCTGCGATGTAGCTGACTAAATGATACGTCAGTAGATTTTCATGGATCAGTACAACTTTTATCATTCTAAATACGTTAGTGATTTTTAGCACGAAACTGTATTTTATTTTATAAGTATTACTTCACTTTCATTTAATAGTGAGTAACTAGAGAGAAATTGTTAGAAAATGTTTTATTATTTATAAAAATTTGGAACATATCAGAGCAAAATGGCAACACTTGAAAAATTAAATTTTCTTGTACGATTTAAGATACTGATTTAGTTTTGTGGACATTACAGAAATACAGTTTCCAACGTATAAAACGTGAATCGTTTTTTACGCAATTTAAAGCATCTAAAATTCTATTAATTTCAACTGTCATTAAAAATATACTAATTCCCTATGGACATAATAGTTGATAAGCATTGTTCTCCATGAATTAACTTATTTTTATGCAAAGATTGTAAAACAGATCTCTTCAAATATCATAGCATTTTATGCAATGAATAGTGTTGTCTATGAATGTATGAAAGTACGCGATGTTTTTGTATAAAGCACATCTTATAAGACTATTGTATATTACAGAGGAAGGTATAGAAAATATAGGAATAAATTTGTTCTAATATGATACACTATTTAAAAATATTTATTTTGAACTTTGTAAAATTTTAAACACGATATCGTTTTTTTTCTGAAGAATTCTGTGTACAATAGAAAATAAATAATATAGTGTTTGAATCTAGTACTTTTTATAAATCTCTCTCTCTCTCTCTCTCTCTCTCTCTATATATATATATATATATATATATATATATTAATTTAGCTGTAATAAATAAGTATATATAGTTTTCACGTACTCATGCAAAAAAATCTTGAACAATTCATTAAAATCACTGAAATGTAACTTTGAAGATTAACTTTTCTATAGTAACTGTGACTAAAAGTACTTTGAATAAACTTCAAACACAAAACCAAACGTATACTTAAAAAAATATCTGTTGATTTTCATCAAACAAACTATCATAAAATTAATTCCTTCATTTATGGCATCAGTTTACGTAATTATTTCTGATATATTTATTTTAATTGTGACTAACAGCTGAATTCTATTTGGTAATGAACATCTCGATGTTCATTCATGTCACTATTGGTGTTTGTATAATGCAGAAATTTGTTTTAAAATTTATTTTTCTTGATGTAACTTGTTCTGATCTCTCTCGGTCTTTCTATGTTTCGGTATTATCCAAAAAAAAGTTTTTCATTTCAGTCATTACATAACGAGGCTACATGTTAATTAATATAATTGGTTGACATCATACTGTACGGCCTACTAATTCATATACATAATTTCTCAGGCTTTTCAGAGAAGATTTTATTGTGTTTTATAGAATGCTGAAGGCATTAAAGAGTCAAGTGTTGAGTTTTTTTCCCGACGTTAATGCGAATATAGTTGTGGTTAGACATTTGTAGCCATCCGAATAACTAGAAAGCTCTATTTTTGCTTGTAAATATCATTTACTTGACTCTACTAATTAACCTTGGATGTATCTTGCAAGGAAACGATACAGATAAACTAGAATTCATGCACGCAAACAAAAGTACAAAGATTAAACAATACCGTAACTTGTTTATCTATGTATTTCCGATGAAGAGGTCGTAAATGTTAGCCTAACAAATTACATATACTTCTAAACCTGAAACTGGTTCATTGTTGTAAGGATTCTTACCAACCTTGATAAAAATTTCCACTAACTGTAGGCATTGAGTTGATTTATACGGAATTGAAGCAAGCACTTTATGACGTCCATAAAGATTAACAGGCTCTGACTGACATAATTATGGTGAGAAATTCAAACGATACTAAATATAAATTAATAAGTGAATAAATGATTACCATTACGCTCTCAGTGGTTCTCTAACAGGCCATCTGTGCATTTGTACAGCAAGGAGTTATTCATCAGGCTACAATCTTTCAGTTACTGGTAACTTGTCTAAATTTTTAAAAGGTTTTTGCTAAGATATTTGTTTTCACTTCATTGATATCTAAGACTATATTTATTCGGTTTTTTTTTAAAGTATGAATTGTAAATGAATAACTTCTTGTTGTTTCAAAATGTAAGATTTTTGTTCATTTTTTTATCCATAATTATCATAAGAAATCAAGGATAACAGTAGCAAAGGTACATGATAAAATTATAGCAATATCGGTAATGCTCTTCTCATGAATATTGTAGTGTTTTTATATTGTTAAATGCTATTGTCAATCATACCTTCGTTTAGATTACTCTACGCTGATACGTTTTCCACAATCGTACAAGTATTTTTATACACATAATACTAAATTCAAAATTAAGTAATCCAACTGAAAATTAAATGTCAGTGATAAAATTTAGTGAAATACATATCATATGATGACTCGAAGAATATACTATTTGATAGATGAGGAAAAAGCAATACCACATATTGAATTAGGAATAGATATGAAACAGAAAGAGCCTAAAATTTTGTTTTTTAATTGACGTAATACATTTTAACTGAGATAATAAGATTCGTATTTCATTGATTTAAATTCTGACTATCGGAAATGAGAGATTAAATTATGTATTGGATTTCTAGCTGCTAACTACTTAACATTCTCCTACATAATTTTTTCGTATACACCAATACATAAAGTAGACATTAGGAGTTTCATTTTGGTAATTTCCGTAATATGATGTGAGAAAAAAGGCCGAACTATATGAAAATATTCTCATCACCGTAAGAATGGTTACTTTTCTTGTTTGGTGCTAGCTTTTTATACTGGTATCTTATAAAAATATCTTAATTGAAAATATCGAATAGCAGTTTAGAACATAATGAAAAGTAAGCAGTCCTAATATGATCCAAATTGGAGATGGTACAAAGCGAATACAAATTGTAGAGATATTAACATCTAGTTTTTCAAGGTTTAAACATGAAAGACTATTCAATATCATATAAAAAATATTCATTTATAAACTGTTCATTAATTCATTTCTCTAAATTATGCAATAGTATCCGATAATCACAAAACCTATTCAAACTTGTACGGTGAATTGTATCGTAAAGACAGAGATTTGAATTTTTATTTTATTGTCAGATTTTAATCATAGACTGATATGAAAGAAATTTACTTAACAATAAATGTTCTCCAAAATTTACTGATGTATTTCAGAACATGTAAATTCATATATCAAATTTGATGCTTGAATTACTTTTATATTACATTTTCAGTGTACTTGTGAAATATTTGAATTGTTGTATTAGTTATATCAGTTTGTAGCAAATGAGTGGATTATTCTTCAACATCCTGAAGTATACTTTATAAAAATTAACATTACTAAGAGAAATTTAATAGGCGAAACACATAATTATCAACGAAAACAACTTATTTCCGTAGCATTTTATCATCTCCTAAGGGCATTTGCCTAACTAAAAACTTAGTATTTTTTTTTGGTACAGCTTAAAAGGTGCACATTTTTTGAGAACATTTTATGAAATTAGAAAAATCACTGGTAAACATAATTTCAATAATGAAGAGATAACTTGTTTAGCAATTTAAAAAAAAATCGAACTTTTTTATGTTGTTTAAAGATAAATTTGTTAGTTCATGCATGTTTTAAAATTAGTTAAGTAAAACGTTCTTTGTATAAATGATTGACTTTTGTAATGGTTTCTGTAAATAATATTAGAATAGAATTCTTGAACACTTACAAGACTTAAAAGGCTACATGAATTAGCCACATACAATTTTCAATGGTTGTGATGACCAAAGTTTATTGGGAAAAAATGACTGATTTCGATTTTTAGCAACATAAATTATTTGTACCTCTGTAACTTTATTAATTTACCTTAAGTAAAAATGAATTTTTCAAACATTTATAATTTAGTTCTATGCAAATTATTAATGATTGTGTTTTTCTCATTATGTTATTATTGAAAAAAATGACGTGCTATCATTAAGAATATTAATAAATATATTTGATTCTGAATAACGAATTCCTTCTTTTCTCAAACCCGTTAATTATATGTCTAGCAATGTTATAATTTCTTTTCTAAACCAAGAAAAGAGTTAATTTTGTATTGATAATTTTGATCAGATGAAATGGTAGGTATCATACAATCAAGACTAATGTTGTTCTACATTTATTTAAATTAAGACAGATGAATAGATGTTGCTCACTACACTGTACCAAATTGGTAGATTGTATATACAATGAAAAAAATAATTATCACAATTATAAATATTTTATTTATGAAAAATAGTATTTATCTTTAATTAAATGATAAAATATTGAATTATAAATTAAATATCATGAAAATATTGAAAGTAATGTTTAGTCACTTGTCTAGTCAAAAATTTAATAGTTAACATGAGAATAATGTTATACATTTAAGTATTTCATACTCAAAAAGTCCATTTAATATCACAGTACTAAACTTCAACCTAGATCAATCTTTTATATGGTATCAATGAAAAGTTATATGCCATAATGAACTCATGTCGTAAAATAACTAAGTACAGTAGATTTTTAAAGAAATAGAATTGTACACTATCATAATATTTTGTATTTATTTGTACGTTATTAAGTCTTTTTGTGTTTAGAATCGTTGATAATAACTAGATATGCAATTGTCAAAGATGATATACCTCTTTTGTGAAGTAATTTAGTGTGATCGTATCTTTTCAATCACAACTTATTTATTCTAAGTAACAGAAAAGTCCGAAATAACTTGAAGTGTATTTAGTGATAAGGAATTAGGAATTTATGCGGTTAATAATAATTCTAGACTCTTTATATGTTCGTACAGAATTTTGACATAAATGACATAGATATTCTATAACGATACTTGTTAGAACTCCAATCACTACTTCGTGTATGAATAAAACATTTGAGTACGATATTATGCATTACTGATGTATATATCCTTAGTGTTTAGCATAAACAGGTTTGTATGTTTCTCATGTGATTTCAAACTATTCATATTTTAAGCACGGAATTTTAGCCTACAAAATTATACTTTCGGTATTTGTATGTCAACTAATATTCAATAAAAATTTAATTTAAAAAATATCAAAATATTCGGTAAAATTAATAACAACCAACTTGTTTTAACTAACTGTCTAAACTGATGGGAGAATGAATATACAACCAATGGGAAAAAATTGACAAGAATGACTAATAAATCTAGAAGAGAAATTCATAAAACTTTCAAAAATATTTTAAGAAAAATCAGTTTTACTGTTGTATGACTAAATTTTTTTTCTATTCACTATCAACAAATCAAGTTCCTTAAATCATACAAATAAACTATTTTATGATGCATTCACTTCAATCATCGAACGTTACACGCACAGAGTTTTTGGCAATTATTCATGTGATTGTTTAGTTTCAGCGTGTTTTTTTTCGGTGAAATTTCGTAAAAAGAAAATTTACAATTGGTGATGAATAAAATATTACGTTGACTTTAAAATCAAAAACAATATTGAAAGTGGAAAACAGTTGAGAGAAAAAAAACAATAAGCAAACAGTCATTTCTATTTTTATTTAATTTCGTTGAAAGAAAATTTCAAAAAATCTTTGCTAATTTGCATATTTCGTAAGTTTTCCTTGTTTTGCCTCCATACTTGTTCTTCTGATGTGATATACAATTAAACATACACATAGTTACCCAATAAACATTGAACTCTTCGTGTTTGTAAGTTGGATGTAGAAGTATTTGAAAATGGTCTGGAATTAATGATGTGCTGGTTATAAAAGGACCGAATCTATGGCTGAAAATCATTTCTATGAAATGACATTTTTTTATTTTTATAAAGCATAAATGTGATGCTTATTTTATGGTTTATTGTTAGTTGGTATTAATTGTACATTTTCCTATTCAGTTATTTATTTACTTTAGGCGAAAAGTCTGTTTCCCAATTAATGAATTTTATTTTATTTATTTCATTTAATTAAAAAAATTAATTTCAAAATTAATAATTCTTAAAATAAAATGTCAAATATTCTTATTGATAATGAATTGTAAAGTAAGTAACTATTTTTAACAATTTTTATTTTTAATTTAAAGTTATCAATCTGTAAATCTTATAGTATATTAATTAATTTTAAACTTTCAAAATGACATAAAGTTTGCGTACTACTAAATAAACATACTTTTTGTTTTTAGATAGATTTGAAAAAGTTCTCTTAATCCAAGAGAATTTAAGGAAATTAAACTTTTGATGAGTTAAGAGAGAAAAAAGTTACGTTCATCAGTAATTTATTCTAGTTTATAAAATTTTAATCACTACACCAGAAAAACCGATTCGGGCTATTTTAACTCCACCCTAGGAGTTAGATGGTCTTCTTTCAGAAAACTGATGATGTCTCATAATGAAAGCCGAGTTGTTTCGACAGTTAATAGCCCGATGCCCCGTCTCACAAGCAGAGCAATCACTTTTTTATGTACATGGAATGTTCAAACAATATGAGAGACCGGAAGACTGCTCCGAATAGCTGTAGAAATAAAAAGGTACTACCTCGAGGTCCTTGGAATAGGAGGAACACATTGGACACAGGTTGGAAAATTAAGACTAGCTTCAGATGAGATACTGTTAAATTTTGGCCATGAAGAAGAAAATGCCTTACACACAAACATAAGCAGTTGCATCGATTCTGTTCAAACATGCAGAAAAGGCACTGATAGGATGGGAATCTCATGGACAAAGGATCATCCAAGTATCCCTCAAAACAAAGGATCGCGCATGAACTGACCAAACTATAACAATACGAATCATATTGAAACAATACATTGAATGAAACACACCACTCTGTATCAACCTCATTGACAACGAGAAAGCATTTGGTAATGTAGACAGGACAACACTATGGAGGCTTCTTCGACACTATGGCGTGCCTGAGAAGATGTTCAACATCCTCGGAAACTCTTATGATGGATTAAACTGAAAAATAATCCATGTAGGACAGCTGACGGACTCATTCGAGGTGTAGACCTGAGTCAGGAAAGGTTGTTTACTCTTACCCTTTCTCTTTCTCCTGGTAAACAGTAGGATTATGAAGATGTTCACATCTGGAGGGAAACGATGTATACGGTGTATAGCGAGGATGCAGCTGGATGATCTGGACTTCGCCAATGATCTGGCTATTCTATCGTACACGCAAAAACAAATGCAGGAGAAGACAACCAGCGTAGCGGCAGGTCTCAGCATACGCAAAGGGAAATGCGGGATTTTCCGAAACAACATAACATGCACAAAACAAATCACTCATGATGGAGATGCCTTGGAGCAAGTAAATACCCTTACATATCTAGGCAGATTCATCGACAATGAATCGTTACAGCTAAATTTAAACAGTGTTTACATTATAACCATTAAAAATAGTGATTTTATTACCTTCCTTTGTGATAGACAATTCAAATACATCAGCTGTTATTTATCAGATAAACGGCGACCTGCTGATACGTTTTTCACATACATATGTTTGCACGGCTTAAGCTAATACATTTTAGCTCTTCGAATAAATTTACTAATGTCACAAGAATAACGACATGTATTGTTGCAATTTATGGACAAATAAAACTAGAGCAGCCTGTGTTCAACTTCTGGTGGTTTTACAGACGCACACTGTTGGGTGATTCTGTTCTCGGACAAAATGGCTGTCTATTCTCTCTTTGTTTGCAGTATTTTTTTCAGTAAGTTCAGTTGGCCATACAAACCATGAATTAGTGTAAATATTATCAACACAACAGTTAAGTATAAAACAGTGGATTCTGTTACCTGCAGCTTACGTCAGAATAAATGAGAAAGCGAAGTTAACTTAAAAAAAAGAAGCTGACTTTTGCTTTTTTTGTCTGATATTGAAACTCTGTTTCTAAACGTGTGTGTGATTTAAAAAAGAAACTGGGAGGAGCTTGATGATGGTGGCTTGTACGCTTTACAAGAAGGAACAGATGTCTTTCAAGATCTTAATCTTTGTTCGTTTACTTAAAACGTCTTCACTCGTTGTTCTGAGGTTATTGAATTATGTTGCATTTACTAGAGTTTTGAGAATGTTTTACAATGCTAAGAATGAAATATGTATGATTTCTGTACATAATATCTTACCTGTTTTAGTACCTCACTGGAATTAACATCGAAGTGATAAATATTACAGTAAATATACTGTTTTACAATTCATTTGAACTAAAATATACTATCTGACTGGTAAACGTATTCACGTTATTACTATAAATAAACCCCGTCATGTATATTTTAAAACTGTTCAAGCGGACGTAAACTGCATTTTATTTGTAACGTGACCAATATTTTCAAAATTCTAAATTGAATAAACCTCACTTTGTGTTGCATAGAAAAATAAAGCTGTTATGAAGTTTAGTTTTGATTTTGTCATTAGTATGATTATGGATTAAGGTATAGTTCCTCAATTGATCTATTTTATTCCCAACTTTCATTCTGCATATCCTCTAACAAAGTGGGTTACAAGAACACTATAATTCTTACAGATTGCTTGCAATTAAAAAGCTTCACGGTGACTTATGCAGAGCACATTCTGTCACTAGAATGTTATGAAAGCAAAACTGATCAAAACAAATTTTCACTAAAAGATTTACACAATTGTTAATCATCATCGGAAACACTAAATTAGATAAAACAACTATTTTATTTATAAATTTGCCAATCTTCCGATCACATTTCAATTTTAATTACCCTGAAATCTGTTGAATTGTTAAACTTCCACCATTTTATTTCGTTGAAACAAATAAATTACAATATACGATATTTGATTGATTAACTGGAGGCAGTTACCTTTTTTAGGACTAAATATTCAGTGACATAATTTACACAGAAACAAAAATCTATCATAATACTTACTGATTGCAAAATGTGATAATATCTCAGAAATGACATTTTTTTATTTTGTTTATTTCTTTAGTCACAGAAGAATTTTAATGAACAAAATAACGAATGTTGTATTTTGTTGAAAGTATGAACTAATCTAATTTTTAACCTTCGAATACACATAAACTACAATGGTTTTGGAGTGAAAAAAAATAAGAAAAATAATATTTATTGATTAGTTAGTCGGTTGACATGTTGACGGCTAGGTCATTCACGTGATATTCATGTACGTCTTGAAATTTTTGTCAATTTTTCCTACTTTATCATTTGCCTCAAGGTAACAATGACGTTTTCTGTGTTCATTTTATGTTGCATTGTGTCACTGCTTCAGTGTAGAAAAGAGAACTGGTACTTTATGCTTTTTTATTTAAAATTCAGCTTGAAAGGAAAATCATACAACTTCACTAAGTAATGTTTAGCATGTTCAGTTTTCTTCAAGAGAGCCGTTCTATTTTACACACTTTTCCATACAATGCTGTATTTTTACGGAAATCCTATTTTATGAGATAAATAGATACTTAAACTTACAAAAACAATTTTTTAATGACCATTACATATGATCACCTTGACTTTGATATGAATGAACTAGACCAGGTATGATGTTTCACTGAAAAATATCTTAAATACATGTTGTCAGGGACTACAATGATTATTTATGATGTATTTTTTTATGGTCACTAATTTAAATTTCATCAAAATACCTTATTCAGTTAAGACTTTGTGGACCGTAGAGTTTTTTGAACAAATATTGATATAAAAATAACAGAAATAAGGAAATTTGTGTAGTCTTTCACTTGAAATATACAGTCAGATGTACAGTAACACAATACTGTTAAACAAAAATCGAAAAATCAAATTATTACTCCTGGTATAATTTTACTAATGCCATGTTAAACTTCAGAACTGATGTATTTCTAGGTAATGAAACTAACATATCTATTCCTACTACATATTTAAATATGCCTTGAGGAGCCAACACATTCTTTTCACAATCACTTCTCATTATAGATGATAATTTGATAATGTTATTCGATTGTATTTTTGAACAAAATAAAGTTTTGAAAATTCATCTGACAAATAAATAGAAAGATAGGAATAATTCTAGCAAGTATATCATTCTATGCCAAGGTGTTATTCTTCTTTTGAGCACCTGAAGTGACTTCAAAGTCTACATTCTCAACTGATATCAAAAACTAAAATGATAAATGAGAAATTTCACTTCTTTCCTATTTTTCCCATAAGTCGCAAAATATCATCTGATTTGCCAACTTTATTTTATTTTTTTTTAATACTTCACTTTTTTTCCTATGAGAATTGAAACCAGCGACAATAAAAGTACAAGAATACAACCTCTTTTTAGTATGACAACAATGTAAACATCGTTTTTTTTTCATATCTTTCTCGCTCTCTCGCCCTCTCTCTCTCCCCCTATGTTTCATTGTAAAAATGTCTGCTAATAGTTTGTAATAAATTTTAATTCTTGCTTATAAAAAAAAAAAGAATAATCAGTTTTTAAGTTTCATTTTGAAATAAATTTAATTATGATAAGTGGAAGTGAATAAAGAAATGTAAAGAAGGGAAATAAGAAGACAGAAGAAAACAAAACTAAAATGACAACAAATTCTTTTTACAGAATACATAGATAACTATTCCATGAACAACTTTAGATAGAATAAAAAAAAATGCCCATAACCTATAACTTAATAAAAATTTAATCGTAGCTTATTGAAGAAAAGAATGCTTTTTGTATATTCCCTTTAAATAGGTAATTTTCTCAGCTTTCAGACATTAGCTTGTGTTCGTTTAAGTGGCATTTATTGATTTATTGAAGATAAACTTCTTTCAATTTTCAATGAAATTATACAATTTTTTTGGAAGTGCGTTCTAACTGTTGTTTTTAACTTGTATTCAAATGTAATTATGCATGAATGTGCATTTTTACATTGTTTTTAATTCGCTACAAATTCAAATGTCATTACTTACACGAATATAATCAATACATGATGTCAAACTAGATAAAAGTTGATAAGTTTTGAAAGAAATGTTACAATTAACATGGAAATCGGTTATAATAATTATGATGGTATAAAAGGAAACAACCAAAAAAATGTCCTTATGAACGACTTGAAATCCCGTCCATTATTTATTGAATTAATTGAGTGTAACATTGAAGATATTATGATGCTGTCGCATATAAACGGTTTCTACACACTACTTAGGTTAGCAAGAGGTGAAATAAATTAAAATTTATTGAAATGAACTTATTCAAAGAGATAAAACGATAAATTGTTATTATTATTATTATTATTTTTATCATTATTGTCTTCGATTCAATAATGTTTTCTGATGTTGGATAAAATGTCGTTTTTGGTTTATGCATATTAATATTTTTCTCTATTCTTTCTTAAAATACCACAACACTGATATCGTGACGTTACCTAGATAATATCTTGAATACAGTATGTTCAATATAATCAATATTTTCAAGATAATCTTTACAACAGCGAGTTGAAGAAAAATGTAGAAATGCTTCGAAGATATATATATATATATATATATATATATATATATATATATATATATATATATATATATATGATCAAATACTATTGAAACTATAGAAGATAGCAGCGAAACTCAGAATGAACATTGTGCATGTTTTAGCACTCGTCAGTTGATTGCATCTGCACATTGGAGTTGATATTGACAGTATCAAATCGATCTGTTCGGAATATCAGTCTACAAAGTTAACCGACCGGCTGTCGGAAATTACTAGCATAATGATTCAATGATGAGGATATTTCAAATATAAAGAACGTAGCAAAATGATCAGCAAGTTAATTAATTCGCACTGTTGACAAATAATTTGTTTTGTAACTAAATTTCTTGAATTAGTTCGAGGAGAATATACACATCGATTTTCAATTACAAATAATTTATGACAGTTAATAAACCGAGTTTGCTGAAAATAATAATTAAAGAGCAAATTTCTGAAATTTTTTCATGATCAAATGTAAACATTTAAATGAAATTAATGTTATTCTTGCTCTTTTAAGCAAAGTGTTAGTAATCTATTATTTTGTCCATTTATGGATTAGGATTAATTTTTATTAGATGTATTTGGAATAATAAGTGTTTCCGAATGTAATCACAACTTCATTTCTTAAACTCATTGATTTTTCTAGAATTTTCGGAGCCCGCATTTTGGTGTAGGGGAAAGCTAAAACACATTTCTTTTCTTATTGATCGTAATCCAACAGTTATAGTATTAGCAGCTTTAAGGTGTATACAAATGAATAGCAACGAACCTAATCGTACTGTACACCTTTATAGACTGTATACTTGCTTACATAAAATAATTCGGATATAATTAGGATATCATTCTATTTATCAGATTTTTCTGTTCTATGACTAACATTTTTCAATTAGAAAAATAGTTCATTTTATATTACAATAAACTATCAACAATAATTAAACTAATTCATAATTCTAAAGCAGTTATAAGAATAAAAAGGCCTCCTCTATGTGCATTTAAAAATTCAGCTGCTCCTGTGGAGATAGCTATATCGGGCGTACTTCCAGGCAACTTACCCAACGAATGAGTGAACATCTCCCAGCATGGTTTACGTAGGGTCAGTCAAAAACAATACGCAGTTCTATCTTAGCACACCTGGTAGATAGTGGTCACATTGTAGATAAATCTAGATCTTTTCGGGTGATCTATTGTATATCTCAATCATTTCCCAACGGAGTTCGATCCCGTCTCCTACACATTGCAGAAGCCATAGTAATACGCACATTCAACCCCAATTTATGTGTTCAGAAGAAATTCGTGACACCCCTATCTCTTCCCTGGCCGGATATGACGTAACTAACGATTGACATTATTTTTTATTTTTATTATTTATTTTTGCACATTTGTTTATTACGTAACGGTTTTGATGTTTTTTAATCATTATTTGAAGTCTATTCAACCACGTTTGACCTACTATTGATAAAACTTTAGTTATCATATTTTGTAATTTTCTTACTACTATCAGTACACCTGTCTTCCTACTATCCACTTGTGCTTTTGCCTATCATATGTAGTGACGTAATCTTTTTCATTTCATTGTGATTATGACTCAATTTGCCTTGATTGGTTTAACATTTTCATATAAATATTCATGTATATTAGAGTAAAGCCTGATGACGATCTAATCGAAAACAATATTGTTCGCTTATCCGTGTTGTTCTAATTTTCAAAATGGTAATCTATAATATTATTACAAAATGATAAATTATCACTGTCATATATTATCTTATTCAATCTAATCTGATATCGCATCTATTCAAATAGACCAAATGAGAATTATCTGAATATCGTTATTCGGTCTACAATGTTCCGACATAATGTGTTCAACAAACTTCTTAACCTAACTGGTTTGTAAGTCTACGAAATATTTTGAACTACTCAGTCAAATGCTTTATAGTTAGATGTTTATAGTAAAATTAAGAAAAAAATAAGCTATGATAAACGTTGTTTTGGTACAATTTAGTACGTATGTTCTTATAAAGTATGCTTGTCGGAAACCTCAGATATGATTTATGGATTCATCTATCTTTTAACTACAAACATACCAGTTAAGTCATCATACTAAGTTGAAAGAAACATATTCTCTTGCTCCATTTTCAACATAAAGTAATAGATTAAGGGATATCTGTTTGATTGTTTGTGATTACCGTGTAGTTCACGACCTTTATTCGAAACACGTTGCAAACATACTCTGGATTTTAGTACTCCATATACCAATCGACTGTCAAATATTGTTCGGTTATTCCAATAAAAATACAATAGCAAACTGTTTGCAACTAGTTTTAGAAGTAATGTAAATTAATTACTGCACATTTTTCTCAATTGGTTTATAGAGAATTGGTGAAACTAGTAAAAATGAATTTATTTGAAATTTTTACAGCATGAATTTCTAAAGTATCAGTGCAGAAGCTTCTAGTTTAATGATTGTTGCTTTTAATGAATAACATAAACTGTTTGAAACACAACGGGTTTGCTTTTGATCATAGTCACTATTATAAGCAATACAAATTAGTCATAGAAATAAAACTATAAACTATCACAAGACAAAATATTTCAGTGGAAAGATTGTTAACCCCCCGCTATACATTAAGCAAACAACTAGCTGAAATATAGAAAGTTCTATATAATACGATTTATTCCTATTACGTAAATACTTATTTTTCAAGAATTTACTTTCCATTATTTACAACATAATCAGAAATGAATATAATAGAACATAAGTGAATTCAGCAAAATCAACGAATTTGAAAGAAAAAAAACAAAAAGTGTGAATTCCAGTTACAAGAAATTACACATCGTTAATATATAGTTAAAATGAACAGTAAATTTTGTTGATGATATAATATAATATTAAGATTAATATTTCAGACATTAAGGTAAATTAGCAAAAAACAAGGGTTGAATGTTATTTATGATTAGTTTCATCATCAATCAGATTAAAAAAAACTGACCAAAATGGCAAACTACAACATCACATACAAATGAGACTGTTTTTCTTTTTTTTAAATCTAAATGACTATTATATATATATATAGCTTATAAGATAAATGTCTATCTAATGTTAATCAAATATAAATAAAGAATGACGTTTCATTAACGTACTTTCAATTAGTAATCGAGTTGTGAATGCATATCAAGTAGATGTAATTTTAATAATTATTACCTAAACAAAAGCAACTGGTTTTATCTAGTTTACAATAAAATATGCAATTAATTAGAAAGCATTGTCAACATTGTAACTCATATATATATATATATATATATATATATATATATATATATATATCAACTGTCTATGAAAAACAGTTATTAGTTTATCACATAACACTTGACTGTAATTTATCAATTATAAGGTTTGTGTAAATTTTTACGTTACTTTTCATTTGATAACAATCAAATTTACTAAGGGCAATAAAGCTAGTCAACAGAAAACAATTAATTTATCTAATTTAATCATGTGTTTTTTTCAGATGATTTCTTAATGAAATCAAGCAGAGCTTTCAGTTCAAATAAATTGTAATAATCAAAACGATGTTGCTTAATAAAAAAATAACGTTATAAATTCGTTCTCACCAAACTTTGATGAATAATAGATTTAGAATGTTTAAGGAAGTTTCATCACTGTTTCGATGATTGATTTAAACTGTATACGGTTTAACTTATAGTGTAAATGATACTGATTACATGATTTACTGATTCAATCAGTTCACACTTCTTGATTCTGAAGACTGACCACAACTTGCAACCGGTTTAAGTAATGGACTAAATTTATGACCCGTATTCCTTCAAAATGTTGATAATTTACAATGAAGTGAATTAAGCCAGTAATACGGTTGGAAACGTTAGGTATGATTCACCGAGCAGCCGGTTGTGAGTGCTCGTTTTCACGTGCATTTTGCTGAAACTCAAATCTGTGCATTAAGGTAATGATTTTGTGCTGCACACAACTTGACAAAAAATTTCATTTAATATTTAGAATTAGTCAATATTTCCAGAGAAGTTGGATTATCTGCTATCTAGTATAGTATTATTCAATTATGTTAACATAAAAACCGAAAATTTTGATATTAATTAAAGGGCCTTTAATAACTGATTTAAATTCAACGCTACTGAAGAAATGTAAACTTGTCATTCACGGTGGTTAGAATTTATTTAGTAAACTTTCATTTAAAATCATTTTTATCTATGAGAAAATTTTTAACATGTTTCCACTTATTTATAAGTTTGAGGTCAGGTCATTTAAGGAATCTTGTAAATATAATTGTTACATGGCATTTTCAAAGTCATTTACACATAATGAAACGAATTACACACAATATATTGCGTCTATGTGAAGCATGCTAAGTGTGTCATTATGGAACAGCTACAGTCGTCGACAGAATGGTTGTTTGTACCAAATTTCATGGAAGCAGTCAGTGGTTGGTATACACATTTACATACAGAGGTGATACAATAATTATATTCTGTAACCTAATTTTTGTGACAGAAACAGGACAGGTTTATTTATTTATAAAAGACCACAAAAACGATTATTTGGATTTCATTTTGAAATAAAAATTATTCTCTTGAAAATTTTTTCCATCAGTCACAATGCAAGACTACTTATAAAGCATAATACTCAGAAACACAGCAAAGCAACATGAAAACATTTGTTCAGTAAGTGGGAATGATGGTCTGAAATCGTAATTAAAAGCTATTTAACGACAAATGTCATAAGGCTCGTCATGGATTCTACTTACTACCTAAATAATGTCACATATGATAAGACTATAATAGTTAGATAATCACAATTTTAATATCCGCTTGGAATTATTGACAAACGGTTTTGTTAGTTCAGGATTATTTTAAAATCTGAAATCTCTTTGCCAACAACGTCGAATTTATGTCTTCCATATATGAAGATTCCCCACCTGTATGATCAAAGATTTTACTTTTCAAATCAATACGTAGTGGAATATTTTACAAAATCAAATAAATTAGATTATGCAGAATAATGTACAAAGAAAAACACATTCTCAAACAAATAAAATACTCAATTGGTTAATTTGTCTGCATATTCTATTGACCTAGTTTAATATATTTATTGAGCCTACGTTCAAAAAAGACATAATTTTAAGATGAAATATGATTCAGACTTAAAACCAGTCTACATTTTTTAACGGTTAAAAAATATGAAACATTTTATAATCAAATAAAACGTACAAAACGTGTAACAATCATGAAACAAAATAGGTTTGTACTAATATATATGTACTAGTAACATGCTGGTAGATTAATTAGTTTTTACTTATATAAGTATTCATTCATCAGCAACATTCTTCCGTTATGGTAAATCTACCTGTCCACTAGATTAATTCCCAATTTTTATAATATAAATTTTTTTTTAAAGATGCATTGTTCATTTATGGTTCTAAATGAATTTTATTTCGATAAAAACGTTTCCAGCTAGCTTAGTGTCATGGTTAATCAATATTGGATTGAATGCTAGGCGGTTTAAATAATGTTTTAGCCACTTAGACTTTGTCTGTATATTAAGTGTTTAGAACTGATCAACAATTAATAAGTATTTTTTGTATATTTTGTTGAGAATATATACTGGGTATTGTTATGAAATTTTGCTTTTGTTAACATGACCTACAAATTGTTCATTTTGAAATGATTAACATATGTCACTCATTATTTATCATCAGGCCAAATTTGACATAATATCATGAGACGCACCATACTGTTTAATATAAGTCTTTGTTTTCCAAAAGACATCTCTCAGGTAACAATGAATGTCAAAATAATTCGATTCTGACCTGTTCAGTTTCAGTACTCAGGTCCTTCACAAATTCAAACTTGTCTTTCTTTTTTAGGAAGATGAAAGTAAGTAAGAAAATATACTTTCATTGATTTTATAAAAGATCTAAGTTAAACAACGACTGAAAACTTGGAAGAACTGGACGCCTATTTGATCCTAGTTTAGAACTCAGTAGTGCTTATCGACGACCTTAAAAGTGTGAATCGAACTCGAGTTCATATGAATGATATCTAAACCATTGAGCCAGAATGGTATATTTGCTTCACTTAAGTCCGTCAGTTTATGATTTCACAATAATTATTTCAATCTGTGCAACTCTATAAAGACTAATAATGGTATCCCGAAAATTAAATACAATAAGAAACAAATCTAATGTCATTTTTTTGATTTACTATATAATGGAAAGCAATAAAAATTGGAGTAGATTTTATGTCAAGGAGATATATCACCAAAGGGATCCATCTGAAACTTCGTAACGAAGCATTAACATACTGTTTCTTGCTTCTAATGACAAAGCGCCATTAGCATATATATATATATATATATATATATATATATATATATATATATATATATATATATATATTTGATCAATAGGTGCGATTTCAATTTTTCAGCGAAAGGTTTTGTAATTATTATCGTTTCGAAATCTATAAGTCAATTAGTAAGCTCCTTATAATTTCCCAGCATAATAAAAATATAACCTAGTGTTAACAGCACTGAAAGGTTGGCTACCTTTTGATCATTGGTCGATTGTTAAATCCAGAATCTGAACCTACAGTTAGCAGTAAAGGATGAAATCACTGATGAGTTGATGTTTCACCATTAATTTACTTAAAAACATTGATTGAATTTCCTGACAAGAACTCCGGAATAATCATTCAGTTGTCAGCTAATTTTCAAGCACATAGTTACTGTTTGTCGCCTGGTGTCATTTGATGACTTCACTATCTTTAGTTTCTACATGTCTTTGTGAAAACTATCTTAGTAATATCAGGATATTTTGTATAATTAAGCGGTATTAATTCTCTATTTATTTTGGAATACTGGAAGACTTTACGCATAAAATGTGCAACACTGCCAAAAGTAATCATATATTTGAAAATAATTAATTAAGAAGCGTATAATTCTGTACGCAGACTCAATTCACTTGAGCACATATAGAACTATGACAGATTCTGTATGCTAAATAAGTGTAACAGTATTGGGACACAGCTTTTACTTAAGTGAGAGGAAAAAAAACTTGAATAAAACTTGAATAAACATTCAAATAAACTTGTTTCTCAAAATTTTACACAGAAATTCTTATCTGTAATTGAAGGTGAAATTGAGTTTATCAGGATACAGTTTGGAATTTGAAAAATAGTTGATTCTATTTAGCTTTGAATAGTTTTGCGTGTACTAACTGATTAATGACCTGAAATGAAAATGAATATTTCCGTATAATTTATGATTTTTTTTAGCAAGGTTTATCATTTATTTCTTACTACTAGTTAAGTATTATCTGACAATATATTACACAGCTTATAAAGGTGAGAGTATTGTTTATTGAATTTCTTTTCTAGAACTTTCTTGTTTAAATATTGTATTTTATCAAATGAACACTTTTACAATGTTTAGAATAGTAGAATAATGAAAGAATTAAAGAAAAATAGGGCAAATTGAGTGATTGATCAAAAGTTTTGTTTGAGAAAACCTAGCTTAATGTTATCATAAACAAAACAAAAGTACCTAAATAAACTTAGCACAACATTTGTTGTAAAACTCAACACCATTTAGGAATGTATGATCCAGTATTCGCATGAAATGTGATGCTCGTCACTTGATATGCTTGAAACTATTATGAGTTCACTTTAGTCGATAAACGAGAACGAGACAATGAACCAGTGACACGATAGGCTACTCTGATCCGTTACCGTAACTAACTGGAGAAAAAGTCTTCATGTAGCGTAGAAGATATATTCTACAAACACCCAGCAAGCACAATGAATTCCAGCATACAAATCTCGTTTATTTTTACATCATAGAAACATCCTTGGGATAGTCACAAAAATAGCGCACTTAAAGAATGCATCAACCAATCACAGCCAAGGATTTTGCTGGTGGGAAATGTGATCTCAAGGTAAACTGATCAGCCCATGAAAAAAATATCCAGAAATAAGACATTTATCAAGTGAGTTTTTCGGATCTAACATCCTCAACAGATTTTGATGTAAATATTACCAATACAGATAAACTATGTGAAAAGAAATAGCTATAATAAATGTGTCTTTTGATATAGGTCTTTGATTTTCCCTCAGTAATCTAAATAATACGTGGTCCTATTTAACTTACTGTTAGTTTGTTCGACATTATTTGCTTGTTATTCTCCAACAAACATTAAGCAACAGAATATCTATATCAAAAAATGCAAGTTTATTTCCAAAATCTATGTTGGAATAACCTAAAATATTCAGCACTTATGTTTCATTGAAAAACAACACACATAACTTGTTTTCAAGAGAATATCTTTATGGAAAGCACTAAATGTCAAAAATTATGATTAGGTAAATTATCGTTTGACATTTTAATTGTTCCGAAATGTTTAAATTTAAATGTAATTTGGAATTTCATCAAATTTGAGTTATACTAAATGTGTATACCAGTCAGACTTATTTACCAATGATTACTTCATCACTGCCACTTGATCAGAATTAATTGTAGTACGCGACAAATGACATTGACAGATGATAGGATTTAGTAACTTCAAAAAGAAAGAAGTGTGAGAATTCACTAAGTAAAATTTTCTCTTTTTTTCTCACATATTTAAACAAAGTGGGGATAACACATTGAAGTATGTTTAAAATACACACCCCGAAATTCATATTCTGTTTGGATTTCCAAAATACTTTTTGTGATTTTAAATAATCTATCATAATTCTTGTTTATTTATATATTTCAATGTTTAGTAAAAAAATAAGGATTATTAAGAAAAGACTACAAACTCCAATCAATTTATATTACACCCATAACCACCAACGCAATTAGCATTTTAGGGAAACTTTTAATCCATAGGTTTGTTTCAAATGATAAATTAACTCAATTATGCATGAAATATTCTACGTTAATATAGTTTGCAGTTATACAATAACTTTTTGTAAAAGACCTCCCCAAAATAAGTTTATGGAATTTCAATGTTTAAATTTTGATAGGTGTGTGTGAAGTATAATAAAGTAATATTCACCATAGACTACTTAGTAGTATATTGAATTGCTTTTAAGGTAGGCAAGAAAAAAAGCTCTATTTTAACTTGGTCTACAAAAATAATATAAGCTATTAACTATAAGTAAGTTAATACGGCTGACATTGAATGTCAAGCGGAAAACGCTTAGAATTTCTCATGGTTATCTGTGAATCTATGACACTCTATAAAGATGTAAATGTGTTTATACACTTTATGATTTCATAGAGATGATTTAATACTTAATGAAATTTTACAATCTTTTACTTTCATCACATATCTTTCATACAGTCAGGTTTACCTTCTGAAAAGTGTGATAATGGTGTACTATTATGGTCATACATTTCTAATTATCTGAATAACCAAATCCAGTTTACCTAAAGAAAATCTGTGAACTTTGTTGCTTACCTGAATTTAAACTGCGAATTTATTAAAAACAGCTCTTGAAAACTGCGGTAGACTGGATAGCTGTTTTATTGAATTTTAAAACTACTCAAAATTGACGAACCAACCAGGTTACATAGAGCACAGCAAGTTTAGCATACAAAACATTTTCACTGTATAGTAAACTTAACATTATCTATTAAGCAAACTTTTATCTAAAATAATGTTTTATATCATATATTGCTACGTGTTGCTTCTCGTAACTTGCTCTCCGTTTTAAATACGAGACGTTATTGTTCTGAACAAATTTTTTTGATAGGTCGACCTTCATGTTGAATGTTATGCATTTATGTATGTTATAATCAATAGTAATATATGATAATGAGTATATTACAATTGTATATATGTATGTATTTACTCCCTTATCATACAAATTACCTCCTAAATGACCTTAAGTATAAATAATCATCCTCATAACAATATAATGAATAATAACCATCTAAGATGAGTAGATCTGAGATCTGTTCTTGACATTTTCAATTAACCTGACAGTTTCGGATTGAAAACAGCCACTTGTTAATGTATATTAGAAAAAGAACAAATTTAAAATACTTTTAAAATTTGATACCCTCCAAACAAATTTTCAGTTGATAATACTGTTTATAGTGATTACAAGGCAAGTTATTTGATAATGTCTACCTTCGTTTCTCTGATAATATCATGCGGCAGGATTATGATTAAATGTTTTATGGGATTGTTTTTAAATATAATGCATGTAAAGTTTTACAGTTGACCGAGCGTAAACATGCGTTCACAAATAAACGAAATATTTTTCCAATGAATACAAATCGATTGCAATCATCAGTGCGTTTGCACCTAGAAGAAGGACAAACACCAAGTATAGAATGATTTTCACTCAATACGTGTTCTGTGTATGGGATTTTATAATCTGGTAAAATAGAAACTTCTTGCAGTAAACTCGTCTGTAAGTCGTACAAAACATCGCTATTAACTTCCTTATACAACAGCCAATAACTTCTTAATGATGAGTAAAAGAATGCAACAAGTTATATGGTTCGAAAAATTTGTCAAATTTCAAATGATACTGACACTTAGTAAATACAGACTTATTGCAATCACCTACTTTATCTTGAACTCAGCCTGAAGCCCGTCTGAGGCTGTTACCATTCCCAAGCTGCCGTAAGGGAGGAGGGTTGGTCAGGGGGTTGACGACCCCATCATGTACAAAACTCGCTAAAAATATGCTAACCAGAAAAAGCAATGCAAACAATTTAAACTCTACCCTGGGAGTTAGATGGTCTTCTTTAAGAAGAGTTATGGCATCTCACAATGAAAGCCGAGTTCTTTTAGAATTCACGAGCACGATGTCTCTTCTGACAACCAGAGCAACCATTCTTTTAGGTACGATGTGGGAGACCGGAAGACTGCTCCAAATTGCTGCAGAAATGAATAGATACTACCACGAGGTGCTTGGAATATGAGAAACACATTGTGCACAGGTTGGACAACTAAGACTAGCTTCAGGTGAGTTGCTGTTAAACTCCGGACATGAAGAAGAAAATGCCTCACACATAAACACAAGCACTTGCATTCATTCTGTCCAAACATGCACGAAAGGCACTGATAGGTTGGGAATCTCATGGACCCAGGATCAATAAAGCATCCTTCAAAACAAACAAAGAGGACATTACAATGAACCTCATCTGATGCCATGCACCTACCAACGACTACAACGATGACGGTAAAGACCAATTTTACCAGAAGCCGCAGTTAATCTTCGAGAGACGCTCATCAAAGGATTAGACTGTTCTAAAGGGAGACCTAGATGCCGACGTTGGCATGGACAACACTGAATACGAAGTCATCGTGGGACGACATGGACTGGGAGAAAGGAACGAAAATGGTGAGAGATTCGCAAACCTATGTGCCTTCAGAAAAATGGTCACTGGCGGAACAATATTCCCATATAAACACATACACAAAGCAACATGGATCTCACCTAATCATACTACTCAGAACCAAATCGACCATATCTGCATCAATAAAAAGTTCAGAAGGACCATAGAGGACATGAGAGAGAAGAGAGGAGCTGAGATAGCTTCAGATCACCGCTTGCTGATCTCCGAAATGAAACTGAAACTCAAAAAACACTGGCCAACTGGGCGAAAAACATCACAAAACATTAATAGGGCCTTTCTTCGCGATACTGGTAAACTCGAATAATTCAGGATAACTCTCAGCACTAGGTTGCAGGCTTTTCGTGATCTACTAATTTGAGAGGAAAACACCATGGCGAACAATTGGAAAGGGATCAAATAGACGATCACCTCAACATGTCATGAGGTACTGAGCCACAGGAACTACCATCGGAAGGAATGGATCTCTTATGATTCTCTTGAAAAAACTGAAGAAAGGAGGAACAAGAAGGCAGCAATCAACACCAGTTGAACAAGAGCAGAGAAAGTTAAGACACAAGCTGAATACACAGAAGCAAACAAACAAAGTAAAAAGAGCACCAGGGCCGACAAACGTAAATATGTGGAATATTTAGCAGTGACGGCGGAAAAGGCTGTAAGAGAAGGAAACATGAGGCAAATATACGATACAACAAAGAAGCTCGCCGGAAAGCATCGTAAACTAGAACGACTAGTGAAAAACAAGGAAGGCAAAGTAATCAGCAAAACTGAAGAACAGTGAAATAGGTGGATAGAGTTCTTTGAAGAGCTTGTAGTGGAACTATTTCGTCGAAAAAACACGATTACTGACGTACAAATACTTATTATTGAACATATGTAACAATAACTGTTTTATTGTTTATTTGTACTGAAAGTCATTATTCGAGCGCCACCCACGCCTTCCCTGCGGATCTATCGATCGCTTCGTGTTATCACCGATTGTACGAGCTGAACACGTGATATTATTCTAATATCACTCGACTTTCTATCAATAAAAATCGATATCCTATATACAATCATCTGTTCTGGAATAAGTGTGGGCGTGTAAACTTCACGACTCAACAAGCTCTTGAATTGACCAGCTTATCCGAACCCTACTGTCGATCCACCAACAACTGAAGTGATCAATATGGCCATCAGAAAAACTTAGAGAGGCAAAGCAGCAGGACTTTACAAAATTCTTGCTGATGCAGCGAATACAGACGTGGAAGCAACTGCAAAAATACTCCACATTCCCTTCAACAAGATTTGGGACGAAGGACATGTGACAACAGACCAGACAGGAGGATACTTCATCAAAATACCAAAGAAAGGCGATCTCAACAAGTTTAAGAACTATGTAGGCATCATTCTTCTCTCAATACCAGGCAAAGTATTCAACAGGGTATTGTTCAATAGAATGAAGGACTTCGTAGAGGCCCAACTTCGAGATCAACAAACTGAATTTCGTAAGGATCGATCGTGTACTGATCAAATCGCAACATTATGGATCAGTGTGGAACAATCAATTGAATGAAATTCACCATTCTACATCAACTTCATTGACTACCAGAAAGCATTTGGTAATGTAGACAGGACAACACTATGGAGACTTCTTCGACACTATGGCGTGCCTGAGAAGATGTTCAACATCATACGGAATTCTTATGATGGAATCGACTGAAAAAATCTTCCATGGGAGACAGCTCAAACACTCGTTCGAGGTGAAGACCGGTGAAAGGCAAGGTTGCTTACTCTCACCCTTTCTCTTTCTCCTGGTTATCAAAAGCATTATGAAGATGTCTACATCTGGAGGAAAGCATTGTATACAGTGCATAGCGAGGATGCAGCTGGATGATCTGGACTTCGCCAAGGATCTGGCTATTCTATCGTACACGCAACAACAAATGCAGGAGAAGACAACCAGTGTAGCGGCAGGTCTCAGCATACGCAAAGGGAAATGCGGGATTTTCCGACACAACATAACATGCACCAAACAAATCACTCATGATGGAGATGCCTTGGAGCAAGTAAATACCCTTACATATCTAGGCAGATTCATCGACAATCAAGGTGGGTCTGATGAAGATGAGGAGCCGCGGATCGGTAAAGCAAGGGCTGCATTTCTACATTTGAACAACATCTGCAACTCTAAACAACCAGCAACCAACACCTAAATCAGAATTTTCAGTACAAATGTCAAGACATTTCTAGTGTATGGGGCAGTGACTTGGAGAACTACGAAAGCCATCATCCAGAATATAAAAGTATTCATTAACAGTTGTCTACGCAATATACTTCGGATTCGTTGGCCAGACACTATCAGCAACAACGTACTGTAGGAGGGAACAAATCAGTTTCCAGTGGAGGAGGAAATCAGGAAGAAGCGGTGGAAGTGGATAGGACACACAATGTGGAAAGTACCCAACTGCGTCACACGACAAGCCCTCACTTGGAACCCTTGAGGTAAAAGAAAAAGAGGAAGGCCAAGGAACACATTATGCCGAGTAGTGGAGACATGAATGAGAAGAATGAAGAAAAACTGAACAGAACTGAAAATAGAGGCCCAGAACAAAGTAGACTGGCGAATACCCGTCGGCGGCCTATGCTCCATTGGCGTAACAGGAGTAAGTAATTAAGTAACTGTAACCTAGATTTCACTTGTCTTAGGAATATTTTAAGCTGTGAAGTATCAGGCATTAACTCACAGTTGTTAAATGAATAATAGTAAAAATTAGCATCTTAAAGCTATAAAGTCGTCAAAGTTAATATTTTTAAAGAGAAAATTCTTTTGAAATGCAACTTCAAAAAAGATTGTTTTTATTTCATTGGTTTTTTAAAAATATATTATTTAAAATATGACAATATTCACGTTTTTTTCAATAATTAAAATAATCAATCTTCCTTAACAGTTTTTTCTTTCTAAACGCACTCACAAAAACTCTATTTGAACGCCATTTGTTTTTATTTTATTTTCGTGTCTTTTTATGTTCTTTTATAATCAGCTTGTTATTTAACTGTTGTGGTGGTTTTCTGTAATTTTTACCTATCACAATCTCATAGAGAATGATACTTTTATTTGAAAAACACGATTTAACATTTTCAATATTAATTTAGTTGCTTAACATGACCCAGTGTATGAGGTATGAAAGTGTTGTTTTATCAATAAATCGAGGTGCATTTTACCTCAGCGTTATTTCAATGATATAACTATCTCAGTCAGGAAATTAATTTTTTTCCCAAATCGATACATTAATAATTCATCATTCACTGACAATTTACTTGAAATTTTATTAAAATTTACTACTATGTGAATCTTCAATGTTTCTTCAAAACTACTTGTTTTTCAAGTCTATAAATTATAAAATTCAACAAAACGTGAGATAATTTAATTTCCAGTATATATAAAATTCGGGTGTACTTTCTCAAGAGATTTATAGTTCACTGGCTGTTTCATCTAGCGAATTGAAGCTACTGGCTTGTAAGCTATTCAAATTATAGCAAACGAAAATTATTAAACTGCTTGCAAAAGTGATTTGTCGCTCAGAACTATCCAAATATTTACCATATATTACACTAAGATACATAGTTAATGATTTTAAGACAATTCAGGAGAAATTATACAGAATAATAAAAGATCATGCCTTCTGTGAAAATAAAGTGATAACTTGATAATTGTGTAACAGATTGTAATGAGTACTTTATAACAAACACTATTAACACTTATGAATAAATGAGAGAAAAATTTAATAAAAGAGATTTATCTTTACTTCAGTAATTTTATATTTCAATTTTAAACACTTGAAACTACTTTATTTCCTCTCGTTTCATCTCAACCATGCTAGGTTTTCATCTATATTTATTCAATAAATCTTAATAAATGGGTGAAAATGAGCAGTGATTTAACAATCAAAAATCTAGAATATTCAATAAGTGTTGACAACAAAGAAATTTCCATGTCAGTTAATAGTGTGAGTAGATTTCATCCAGGTGAATGCTCGATATTGATCTTGATTATATGAATGAAAATGTAATGAGATATAACTAAGTGTTTACAAACTAGTAACATGATAGATAATTACAAACTGTGAAAAAAGCAATTCTGCCTGTTGAACATGATATTCTGTAGACACTATAAATAATATTAATCGTTACTAAAAAAACCTTTCAGATAAACAATATTTTCTTTAGTCTTTAAGTGAAGAGATTTTTTTAATTTCTTCTCATTTTGTTACGACTAAATTTAATTGATCAAAAAGTGAAATATACTTTAAAATAATGAATCAGTTTTTCCGAAGTTAACCGCTTAAAAGCACATGAAATAGTTTTAAAATATCTGTTAGTCTTGTATATACCAAGTAAATGTGATGGAAATAAGAAAATGTTTACTGAATTGTTTCTTATATTTTAAAAGGCATCATTGATGGACAGCATGATTTGTTAACATACATGATGCGATTCGTTCTTATTTTAAAGTATACAATGGTCAAAAATATTGTTAAAAAATGTATTTTTTTAAAATACTGAATAAAGTAAATATTTTTAACACATTCACATCACATCCTGTTCATAAAAGAAGGAAACTGTTAGCGTAGATTAAATTAAAAGATTTTTTTTTCCCGCAAACTTTGCTTTTTAAATCAAAAATCAAATGTTAATTAATGTGTAATTCAATTCAGCAGGTGATATCAGTAAAATGTACAGTGGGTTAATTAAATCCTATATCATTATAAATATTCTGTAATATCGTTTAACTCAACAAAAGTTTCAATCTTGTCTGTTGGTTAATTTTTTTTCCTTATTAAAAACCAAATAAAATGATGTACTTTTCATAACACTACGTGTATGACTATATACGAAATATGTGCAGTTAAATTTTTAATATCATTTGTCGAGTGCTAATTTAATCGATAAGCATGGTGAATTTCAAGCATATGAGTGATTTACAACGAAACAGAGAGGACCAAAAATGTTTACTTTATATGAACCCCGGTTTAAAAAACATCTTTTTCTTGGTTGTTTCACCTTCATTCACATTGATGCTAGCCTACACCACTTTCTCTTGACTGAATCAAAGTGAAATATCCGTTTATATATTTCATTTCATAATAATTTACACTTCAGTTATTTACAGTGTATTTAAATTAGAAACATTTGTAATGATAAACAAATACGAAACTATTCTACAACAAACTGTTTTCCTATATCTTAAATCAAGTCAGTGTTGATTTTTATTATATCAGTAAATACTCTTTTGAAGATAACACTACCCAGAAAATTGATTCAAATGCATGTGTAGATAATCTTTCAGAGGATTATCAAATTAACATTCTTGTAAAATACAAACTGCGGACAATGAAAACACTCTATCATCGTTTTAAGTTTTTCCAGCATCATAGGTTATCATAAAATAAAATGTTGGATGTTTAAAGGAATTGTTTCTATCCACAAAGTTATAAACTATAGCACTATAAATTGAAGGTTAACTTTCCACTGCTAGTTTCCCATTTAGTTCTTTTCTAAACGCTGACTATATTATTCTAGAGCCTGATATAACTGACTGATTAATTATATGGTTCGTGAAAAACACCTCATCAGCAAACTCATCTGCAAGACCATGTCAACATCATATTTTCCATCAACTGAGTTCTCTGTGTTTCGACATGCGTACCTGATTAATATACTTAAAAAACAGTACAGTAACAAACAAGTGATAAATCATTTTATTCAAGTTGAACTATGATGATTCAATGGCTAGTTTATAACAGACTGGAAGTTTACTCATGTGAAATATTACTGGTATATTAAAGAGATCAGACTCCCTAAAGAACATGTGTTCATAATGCCAGTAAGATAAATAACAAGATAGTCTTTCCCAGAACAACAACGAAAACTGTGAATTTAGAGGAGTTGAAACTCAGCATATATAGCATCATCTAAATCTGTGTCATATGTTTTGAGCTACTTAAATCTATTTGACGACGATCCATTGCTGCAAAGAGTTTATCGTGCAGATTACATCACCAAATATTTAAGCGGAGCATATCAGGATAAACTGAATCTACAACTTTACCATGATATATGTATGGCTTGTGCAAATGATCTTCAAATGAGAAATTGAAATCTGACTGCACCTAAAGTGCTATACTACAATCAGATAATTTACCATTTTATTAAGTGCTGATTAAAGAATAACTTTGTCAAAACACAAATGATTTTCTCTCGAAATATACATATTTACACTATAATATGTCAGTCTGATATAGCGAAATTTAATGTGGTTTTCAAATCACTACAAAATCAGTAATATGAAAAATAGTTTTCCTTGAATATGTATCAAAGACAAAATATCAACCTGTTCAATGAATATCGTTGAACTGTAGAATTTTAAATTTATTTTATTAATTTTCACTGGTAATAAACACTAGAATGTAAGTGTTCTAACAAACGCACTGGGGAAAAAACATTTATGTCATTCAATTTTAAACAAACGGTATAAAATGAATTATTTTGAATTTTGATTCTTCAATATGACTGCCAATTATCATCACTTGGTTAGGATTTGTTAAAATGTACAAAATCTAAGGTTTAGAAAAATGCATTAATTTAATGCAGAAATGTGTTTAGATTTTTCATTCGATGGAACGATTACATATTCAATCGAACTATTGAAAGACATTCTCTGAAAAATAGGCAGGGCAATATATATATACATCAGTACCAACATGCCTCACACGTCTAAGATATATTTTTTTGATCAGCTTATGATGTTAGAAATCAAAATCGCAAGAAAAATTTGGATGACAGATTGTTTATGCATAACATATATAAATATACATAATTAAAATACATATTTTTTCAACTGCTTTTAAGCTAATTCATGTGTCTAATCGTATGCCAATAAGTTTATTCTAATACCTGATAATTTTAGAAAAACTAATACAAGGTAAATTAAATAAAATTTGCATTTAAGTTAATGGAGATCTGTACGTACATGTCTATAATATTAATTAGAAAAATTGCTGAATGATCTTTTACTAATCAACCTTGGAAAAGTTAACACTATTAAATTTCCTAAATGAAGAATACTAGAAATTCCATAACTTTATCGTTGTTATTGCTACTATTGTGATGTAAGACGACGGCATCCCAGATGGTGTCATAAAACCATTTAACAACAAAATGTGTGTATACATTATTATCATAAAACAGTCATTTGCAAAACACGCATATTCTTGGCTGTCTTCTTCCACATGTCTTCTATTTTTCGAAACACCTAGATTACTCCATAAATCCTGATCTGACACACTTTGCCTCGGCCTTAACTTCAGAGTGACACTCTACTGTATATCCACTACATACCATTTATAAGGTCCACCGTAAGTAGTACTCTCCACAATATTAGTACACTTATTTTTATACTATTACTGTACACATTTTATCTTTTATTTATAGGAATGAAATATGTTACAATGTGATAGTTGACTCATAAATTACCTTACGTGGTTTATTATGAACATACAAATTTTCATATATATTAGAGTAAGGCCTAATGTCGACCTAAATGAAAACAGTATTATTTGCTTGTATACGTTGTTCATATGTACTTTATCTGTATTTAAATATTTTTATGGGTGGCAAAAATTTTAACATTTTTATAACATGAACAATTATTTTCAATATTATCGAATATAAATAATTTTTTATCCCGACTGATGTGCAAGGTCTTTACAAGACGTATTCTTTCTTATTCGAAGAAACATTTTTAAAGCACGAATTTGGAAGCGGATATCTTTTTTCAGACTACGTTTATCAAGTTAAACCTAATTAATTTTAATAGCAACAATATCGACAGTTAACGAGTATTAGGCGTTTCGTAATTCAGTTAAATAAAATTAGGATTGTCTTTCGTTCTTTTCAATGTTCAACTACACTACTTCAACAATCAATTCAACCAGTAATTTTTTTTATCTCTACATGATTATATTTGTTTCATTATTGTTTCCGCTAAATCCATGAGTGCTTTCCTTATGAACCTGAATAAAGATTAATGAAATACAGAATAAATAAATGTGCTGATAACATAATCATGATTTAAGTTTGACATGGATAGACAAGTGAAGTAATCATTTCATTAATAAAAGAACACAAATCAACCATCGTTGTCTTATTAAGGGCATTGCCAACTATTTCCTAGAATAATTCGAAACATGAAATATTTACTTTCTACTTTTTATTGAATTTTCAGGCTGTAATTAATTACTACTTAATCATAAACTGTTTTGTAATGTCTAATTACTAAACCCATATTTGTTGTAAGCGAATAGCAAACAGTAAACGCAGAGCCGCTGAACTCATTAGTAGAAGTTGGGGGTTTTGCCGATTGACGTTAAGCTAATTAAAAAATGTACACGCGAATGGATTTAAGAAACATACAGATAGCAAAATCTGAGTAAGCACTCTATTAAAAACAAGCCTGTTGGAAGGAAACCTATATAACGCTTGTAGATTATCTGGAAAGCTCATATAACTTAGCAGCTAATGGTCTTGTATAACTGTTGGGGATGTTAGATCCCCAGAACTCGCTTGATAAATGCCTTATTTTGGATTTCACGTTTGCGAGCATGGGCTGATCAGTTGACCTTGAGATTTCATTTCCCACCAGGAAAATCCATGGTTGTGATTGGCTACTGTGTATTTTAGTGTGCTATTTTCGTAACCGTCTCAAGGACGTTTCTGTGATGTATAAATAAACGAGAGTTGTGTGCTTGATTGTATTGCGATTGCTGGGTGTTGTAGAATATACTTTCTACGCTTATCAAGACTTCTGTTTTGCAGTTTGGGGTTCCAAGTTAACCTACCTGGACGCTGGTAACTGTCTTGTTCGCATTTATCGACTAAGGTTAACTCGTAATAGCTTCACGCGTATCAAGTGACGAACATAACAATAACGAGGTGGTAGAAGCTCTGCAATCAGATCACACAACTCCAAGAATACTACTTCACCAAAAGCTTGTTCATTGACAACAAACGTTTTTTTGTCATACACAAGTGTCACTGCAAACAATTTTAAGTGTGTAGATAGAAATAAATAATGCTTTCGATAAGCAGTAATAAATAAATTAAGAAAATGAAATTAAAATCAGAAGATTAGGAGTATAACTGATTTATCAACTGTTCGCCGAACAGAACATTCTCAAGTTAACAAATCAGTTTTTGGGAATGACGGAGAAACGTTTAGCTCAGGTGGAGGAATATGATGGAACTTTGTTTTCAGGATGTGTTTATTTAGGAGCATTCATTGTTCATCTGAAAAACATCATCACCACAAAATTCAGGTAGATGTGAAATATTCGAAATGCAAACAAACATAGGGTTAAAATCCAAATCAAAGGGGGATAGAATCAAAATAAAGAGACAGATAAAGACAGCGAAAAGGTCATTAATGACTCATCCGGATCGAGGTCAACAAGACATGTTACTAATCAAACGTGAAGAAATTCGAATACTTTACTTCTATCTGTAGTTTGTACTGAGGATGTTGTTCAGAAGAACAGTAAATCTCCACAACCAATACATCAAGTTCAGAGAACGAAACTACACCATAAACTCCTGTAAATTAGGAAAATTTACAGTCAGCCAACATAAATGACTTTTAAAAAGAAAACCATTAGAAGTCAGGATTCAAGAATAAGCATCAAAAAGAATCCATAAATTTTATAGTTGAATGTGTATGTGTTGAAACCAAGATGATGTTAAATGATTTGAAAAAATTTGGGCACTGGATAAATAATATTCATCATTATTAAAAATTCGAATTTTCCAATAAATAGAAATCTCAACCGTTTCCACTGGCGTTCTTAGCTTTATAAGGGAAATGATAAAACAGAATTAGCGAAAATCACTGCTTATAATTAATATTAATGGAATGGAAGTAATTCGGTGCTATCAAATTAATAAACTGATCAAGATAACAGATAGGTTTAATTTAATATTTGTGTCAATACTTAAATAGCCAATGTTAATCTGGTGAAAATCCTTTTATTTCTTCTTCTCTTATTTATATTCATCAATGTTAAGTTTAGATTAGAGGATGTTAACGCTGCGTCAAACATAGCCTTAACTTTTTATTTTTATTCAGACAAATTGAATCCTTTATAACATGAAGCGTTTCTGCAATAAGTAGTCCTTTGTGATTTTTAATATTCTTACTTTACAGTCAGATTTTAAGCAACCAAATAATCTTTCGCTGACCACTTTAAAGATTCGGAGATCACAAAAATTAATTTTTAAATTTTTAGCTAAACTATGTTAAAATGATGATTTCTATTTCATTTTGGCACATAGATTGACCATTTGAGAATGTTCTAATCAGGAATTCGTGAAATATATACTTAAAGTTAACAAAACTGTCATTTATTGAAATAATTCAAATTTGTAATTTCAAATTCGTTCTATTAAGTGATCATCACCACACCAACCGTGTAAAATTACGAAAAATTATATGTGCATATGTAAATTCAGTTTACATTAATATTTTTATTCAGTTACCTTGAGATGGTCTTTTAGAATATGGCTTGAAAGTTTTTTTCTCCTTAGTTATTCAGCTCAATTCAGTAGAATATTAGAAGATAAATGGCGATAGAAAACTGCTATTTAGGTCAACAGATTAACATAATTATACTATTATTTCAGGTCAAGTAAATGCTGTTAGTGATGTGGTTATTAGAGTAAAATAATCTATTAAAGTTATTGAAACGTCGCATTAACCTTTTAAATTGATCATGTTTCATTATGTGTTGATGCTAACATAACATAACCGTATGGATTTACGGAATGATCTATCAGCTTTGAAAACTAAACTTCTAGTCTTAAAATAAGATCATTTTTTCACATACAGATAACTTTAAGATTATTTATTGACTGGTCAAAACCGAATCAAGCATCATGACGAGATATAATACTTCATCGGTGATGTAGATATGAAAATTTCATTAACTCTGATATTCGGTGAATACATTTAGTGAAATATTTTATTTGCTGTCTTATTGTTGTTTATCTATACGGTTTGAAAAAGCATCAACCATTAAAAGTTATTTACTTGTGAATTACAGGATAATCAAAATATCATTCGGAAAATTTCAGTACACACGACATATTTTGAAGATCAAAGCTTTCTAACAGCAAATTTGACTGAAAAGAGAAGTGTGACGAAAACAACAAATTGAAATAGATGAATTACGCGTAAACAAAAAATAGAGAAGTCAATAAATCATTCTTTCAATGACAATGAAAGCACTAAACAATAATAGTTTGTTTTTTTATAGACTATAGGTGAACTAGGCTAATACAAGAAACTTCCAAGTCGGAAAATGAAAATCATACTGATACATTCAAATCGAAACATTACTTCACGTTGTCTAGCTTACAGCAAATATTTTTTATCTGATTTTTCAGCAGATTATTGCTTTCAGGTTGATCATAATCTCAACTGAAGCTATCTTTTAGAGTATTTAGTCGATTTAAAGATTATAGGGTTGTGGAGATTATTAAGTTACATTTTAAAAAAATCATGAATCAATCAATTTTAGACTACTACTAAAAACCTGGAAATAGTGGACGGCCGTTTCGTCCTAGTATAAGACTCATCAGTGCTCTCGCGCAAGACCGAAGGTCCTTGTTTCGAATCCTGAAAGTTGCGAGAGTCATGATTGTGCACTGCTGATGAGTCCCACTCCAGGACGAAATGGCCGTTCGGTGGTTTCGGGTTTTTAATGGTGGCCTAACGTTGATTGATTCATAATTTTAAAAAAATTATTTAAAGATATCCGCGATTTCTTTGTTTATGCAACTTCGAAAAGATTGGTCACATTTTCAAAACCAAAGTTTCAATTCAAAATGCACAGACGAAAGATAATATTGTTGAATTTAGTATAATCTATAAGTTAAGGGCATGATCAGGTTTACTGAAACAATTATATTGTATACGACGTCTTTAATATATGAGTAAACAAAACAAAGTTAAAATTTTCTTTGATGATGAAAATCAATCCACATTTGAGTAAGATTATCCTGTTTTTCAATTTTTCTTCAACAGCCAAGACCATAAACTCCATCCTTTATATCAAGTGTTTTAAGAATGTAACCAGTGAAGATCATAGTGGTAGACATGTTAAAGAAGTAACCAGTGTTAAATTGAATAAAGCTTGAAATCAAAAGCTTAAAGCAGTTATATTTTATTTTGTGTTTTTCAAATTAGCAGATAAACACCATCAAATACAGAGTCCACAGTCATTATAATTCTCATTAACTTTTAATTAATTAATTATTTATTTCCGATTTACTATTCACCTATGAAAGATTCAAATGCAAAACACAATCATAATATGAGTATTTAATCATTTCTTTTGTTTTGTTGGTGGAAAGTTTTGCAGAAGCAAGATTAACTTAGGAATTTTCATTGAAAATTCTCGCCAATAAATGCTGGTATGAGCATATTAGGTTTCTTTGACATAGTGCTGGTTAAAATGATAAAATACCTTGGTACGATTTATAGCAACATATCTTAACTGATCAAGTATTTTCTGTCAGTATATATGGTTGATCAATAGATCTTTATACAAAACATTCATTTAAAATATATTCCCAAAACACTGAAACGTCAAGTCATTAACATATACCTGCATTAATTTAAAGTACAACTAGGGAGCAAAACATATATCCTAGTATATAAACAGAAATACAGGCATGAATATACACTAAATCAGGGCATAAAACGGAATTTTTTCTATAATATCAATAATGTAAGCTGTTTCATCTTTATATCCATATTTTTAAAATAATCATTTTTTTCAAATGATAATTAGAATTAGTTAAAATTAAATGTTCACATAATAACTGTGTGAGCTATGACAATCCCAACTATTGTTTTGAAATAAAACATTGATGCATGTTTAATAGAAAATGTCTATCAATGTAATGTTCTGTTGATTATTTTACTGTCATTAATCATTTTCAAAATAACTGTATAAAAGCCTAGATGAAATCGGTTGTGCTTATGTCAGCATATTGACATTTGTAACTTTCATACTAAATTCCCATCGTTACCCAACTAGTATGCATATAATCATTCTTATGTTGGATTGTATTAGCATATTTTTTTCAATGTTAGGTGGTATGGACTAATCGACAGAAAATCCTAAACATAGGTTTTTTGCTTTTCGGTACTTGTCAAAATGAAGTGTTGGTAGCGTTTACGGAATTGATACTCTTTGGTGCAGCTGAATATCCTTCGCCTAACTTAACAGTCAGAAACATTTCTTTGAAGTTATTCAGATTTCGAGTGACTTTAGACTAAACCTATTGTATCTCGACTACTACTTCCAATCGGTTGACGGGAATTTAGATATCGGGATGATCGATGGAATGCAATCAGTAGCGATATGGACTAGGTAAATACCTCATTAATTACATTTCTGTGTGATCAATCAATTGCAAACTTTCCATCTTTTGTTATCCACTAGTTTTATCTATTTTTCGAAATATTGGATTACTGTTATTATATAACATATTTATTAACATCTGACATTCAGAACCTCATGAAAAACAACTGTCGTATTATGTAACCGCATAAAAATACGCATGAAAAGATTGAAGTCATACTGATGATAATCTGACACAAATATGTTGTGATTTCTCTTCAAAAATTTATAAAATAGACTTTGAAACATTTTACGACATATAACAATTTTCCTTTAACAAGCTCTCATTAATCAAAATAATTGGTTAAACTTTTTTAAGAACACAATTTATTTATAAAATTCAATAAAGTGAAGAAACATCAAGATTTAATTGAGAAAAATTTTGAATGACGAAAAAAAATTGGGCATATAAAATGCATGTCAATTATTTACACAACCTAATTTTTACGAGATCGATATTTTTGATAAATTTCTGTTCTCTTTAGATCAACAATAACTACCACTACTTAAAATTAGGTCATGTTTTCAATTTAAAAAAGTCGTGACCGTCGGCATCTGAAGATTTACCTTTGATTCAGCCTGTTTAAGGCAGTACTTTGAATGAACAATTGAATGTAGTAAAGATAATCTTTTATTACATCAAGAACCTAACGCTTCTAGTTTATCGAACGATGAAATGCATGCTCTATAATAACTGCGTAGAAACAGAAAAATCATGGCAGGAGCGGAAACAAGGATAATAGTTCTGTCTCATTAATTATCTCTGATTGTCAAAAGAAAAGGTGGCGAAAATCTCTGCGTTGGACATTATGAAAAAGTAAATGATGGGCCCTTAAAATTTAAAAGTTGAAAACGGGAAAATGAAAGTCTTTTTGGACTTGGACCTTCTATGTGGTTTACTTTTAAGCAAAAGCTACAGATTCTGAAGTTTTTATGGACTATTAAAATTCAATATGTACAAATGATTGGTTAAATAAATTCATCACTGTAAAATCTTTCGCGATACCTAGTCGACATGAATTAGTAGCTAATTTTGACACTTCTTCTTTATTCACTAATGATTCCATAAAGCAAGTTTTGGGTATTATATATAATCACATAGATTCTAGGAAAAAATAATAACAGTGATGCTCATTGGCTATCTCAGATATTATTAAACTTACTCATCTATGCTTATAGTCCACCGGATTCAGCTTTTTCAATTTAAGCAGATAAAAAGGTGTGACTATGTGATCACCGGTATCGCCGGATGTCACAAACCTACTTATACATTCATGAGAAACAGATGTGATCTCAAAGAGTCCTCATCCATCAAAAATCTGGTTGAGGTACGCAGATAAATTCTTGTTCATTATAAAAAGAAATGGATTAGACGAACTTTTTAAAATCGTCAACACCATGTCTGACAAATTCAAATTCAAAACGGCTGGAATTCACTGAAAACAAACTTAATTTATTGGACCATTTGGTTGAAAGGGAACATAATGAATTTTTAAAGTTAATATATGCTGAAAGCCAACAAATACCGTAAAATATCTAGATTACAAGTCAGCCCATCTTAGCAATGTAATAGCTGCTGAGATTTTGATAAATTTCAAAAGCTTGTCATTATCCTAGAGATAAACAAACTGAAATGGATTTAGTGATGTTCACTTTAGTGATGAACAAATTGTTTCAGTGACTTTATAAAAAGAATAATGTCGAGAAAAGACCAGAACTGTAAAAATAAAGATAAATTAAAAGAATGGGTTATCGATTTCTTGATTCTTTATTGCAAAAGAACTTCAGTTAGGCTCAAAATTATCCCACATTCTGACACTGTGGTAGCATTCTTTCGAATTAACAATACTCTAAACTCTAGACTAGTAAGAATCAAAGAATCAATATCAGATAAGAAATCGTGAAATTGCGAACATAACATGAAATGTATTGACTGTAATCCTAAATATGTATGTGAGATATTAAGACAGTTGAATGTGATGGTGAAGGAATGCAAACTTTGCCTTAATCATATTCCTTAATCCTCGGAAATCAGTAATAGCAATTCACTCAGTAAAAGCTGACCATATATAGTTGATTTTAATGGAACTTTGGTTTATTCGAAAAGTGACAAATAGCTGCAACCCTGCAGATTCGAGGATGTCAAAACAGTATGAATGAGAGCAATGAAACATAATTAACTATCTCTTTGTAACTGATGACTAACGTGTAAACGTGAACTTCTGATTACATTTTAGACCTTTTAATTCATCACATATTAGATGCTAAACATGGATTACTTTCACGTGCTTTAATCAAGTCGGTTTATCTGAATATTTGGTGATAAATCAGGTTGACTAATACAATAACGAAAATTTTTATTTCTATATATATTTACATTTTTAAATATGCTGTGACATACTCGTTTCATACCATCTATAAAATTATTTGATTTCATTATTAAATCACTAATCAGACAGCACAGAATCAATGAACATTTTTTCTCTCTCATCAGATACCCTTACACATACAGCTGTTAATTTATCACACTTTTCTTCACTTTTCACACCAAATTTCTCATACACACTAATATTAATCCTACCTTTTACCTTGTTAACATGATTGGATGATTTTTTCAGTATACAGTCGATTAGCGAACCATATAGTAAATTATGTTCGATAATTTTGACGTTTGATTACATTTCCTTGAAAAGACCGGAACAGGCTGTAAAGCCAAATGAATTTTACAAAGCTATATTTGTATTTTCCAGGAGGTCAAGGCTTAATTTCTAACTTTTTATCCGGTAAATACCATTTATTAGTTTATTGACTGTATGTAGTATGTCTAAACGATAGAACGGACTCATTGTACTTTTGGTTGGTTTATTTTTATCTTAGATACCAATCGATTTTTATCAACAATCTCAAGTAGAGCACCATAATTTTAAGAAAGTACGCTTGTTAACTCAAAAAACATACTTTTTAATAGAAGCAAACTGAATCAATAACTTTGACATATATCAAAACTAAGTTATTTTAAATAGTAACTTATTTTTAATACATCATGAAACTTTTTTCCACATGACAATCGTAATCAAACGGCTATTTTTTTAGGCCTTTTTATTCAGTCTTTTACTTATTAATGTCAAGATTGTACGTTCATATTGTAATGAAACAACATCTCAGGATATATTACTCAGTAAAATATCAACAACGTGACAATATAATAGAACATCTTCCAATAAAAACATTAGCAGTTGAAAATCAGGTCACAAATATTTCATCATATGTATCTACATATCAGCGTCTGTAGCAGACGAAGTTTTGTTTCCAGAATAACAACAAAAATCATATCAATTTGCAAGTTAAAATCACAAATCCCCTTCATTAATAACAATCATGTGATCTCTACTGACTAGCTTTTCGATGTATTTATGAAGTTGTAGTGAGAAGCGGTGATAAGAGTAGTACACTCCGTATCAGGTGTAAGACGGTTATCCATTTCAGGCAATATGTAAAAAACCATAGTTAAAAATATTAAAACATATACCAAAACTTGGTAACTTCTGGACATTACCTAGTCGAACAATCTTCAACTGTGATTCATATAGTCTGACTTTTTAGTTTACAGAAAATACTAGATTATTCTGTTCTTAAAATGGATCTATCGAGTGATCAATTGTCAATTTTTTGTGAATGTTCAGTCCAACAATTCATCCACACAATCAATATAAACGCATCAATACAGTGCTAAAAATTATTCCATTATTCATGAAATAAATCACGTGATTCGCTTCATTTACTCAACGATTGCTACCTAAATGAGTAGCACATCGATTTAAATGCGAGATTCATTAGTTCATACAAGTACAATAAATATTTTATTTTTTCTATTTAAGGATGAAATTCCGAAAACACGCTGTTATCGAAACAACAAAACATTAAATCAAAAAATAAAATGAAAAAGTCAAAAGTCATATAGTACAATAAACGTCAGAACATTTGTCAGTTAAATGATAAATTACCAGTTGTATGTAAAACCAAATTTCTTACAATCATATTTACATTTTTTTTCTAAAATAGGGATAGTTTCTTCTATTAATTAACGCACGTAGCAGTTAGAAATTAGTGAAGTGTTCATCATGTATAATCATGATTTTAAGATTGAATCTTTTACAACACAAAGATGGTATCTACAGGAAAAAAAAATATTCTTTTTACAATTTCGCCTTTTTTTCGTTTTCCCTTAACAATATTTATCAACATTTAAAGTTTACCTTTCTCGTTTTTAGATCATTTCCATTGTGTGGTAACATGAATTAATTACAAAGTAAAAATTAACATTAATTAACAACTGTCAAATTTCAGAAAAAATTTTTTTCTTAAAACGATAAGATTCTTTTGTTTTGTGTAGTTAAAAATAGATCAAAAATTTTACAAGATAAAATTCGTAAATCTTCGATAATTCTCATTGATTTAAATAAGAATTTTGTTCATCTAAAATTGTGTCAGTTATAATGTTATTTGTGATTATTTTGAAAAGCTTTAATTCTGGAATGTCGCAGACTGACATCAATACTTTTTATGTTTATATCTGTTGGATAAATAGACATTGTACTAGAAGAAACTGAAAATCAACATTCGCATGCATACACACATTGAACAAAAATGGTGTAGTTTTCCCTGTTGTTCTGCTTTCTGGAAGGATAATCGGTTTCATGAAATGAAATCTATGGAGAAAGAAGATGTGGATGAGTCATTATGCTCATTTCCACAGCTTTACATTTTTCCGGTAGAAAAAAACTTTTCTTAAATATTTCAGCCACAAAATCAAATCAGTGTAATTGGTGAATTAGGTAAATTGAAGAAAAGATTTTGAAGCAGTGGCTGTTCATACAGTTTTATCAGGAGATTTCTAAGGGAACAGTAAATTAGAACACTATCTTACGCATTCATCAAGAAGAGCTTGTAGCTAAAAGTTACTTTTAAAGGGACGTTGTAGGTAAATTTTAACAAGTCGACTTAAAAGATTTATTGGAAGCACATTTCCCGCCAACAACTTAAATGGAGTCTTCTCAGCTGAACTGTTACTCAAACAGCGAATCCAGGATAAATTACCAATGATGGATTCCTCCATTTGTGCATAGCAGTCCAACTGCTTCTGTGGAGTTAGTTATATGGGCTGTAGTCACAATTCCTTCTATATTTGTATGTTTGTGAACATACACCAGCACGATTGGGGACAGGAGTCTCGAAATCGATTAAGAACTCCATCCTCTGTCACTTGGTAGATGGTGAACATCATATTATGACAAGCAAAGTATTCCCTGTTTTATATCAATTTACAAACGATCTCCCAAAATTAGGTGGATTATGACTCCTCTAGATAGCTGGAACCATTTGGATCAACTCCTCAAAACTAATCTATGTGTTTGACAAAGTTAAATTCGGTCTCTTTGTTTACCTTAGTTCACGGAAGGATCATCAGATACGTAAACTGAATTATATATCCTTCCTACTTCCTTTTGTGTTTATATTTTTCTTAAACTGCACATTCATCTTTGCCTGTTCACATGAATTTTTACCATAATAACCTTGACCACATCGCTCATAGTTCCCATTATTACTATTATTATTATCTCCAATGTCAAGACGAAATTCTTCCATTACACATACTATTTACACGATTTATAACTGATTACTGTTTAACATCTTAACTTAAATTATTCTGACCTTTATGATGAAATAACCTATCCAATTTACATATAACACAATCTTAAAGTACTTATAATGTGATAGTTGCGAATGCTCACCATTTTTTTAACATATAACGGTGACTAATTCATGAATACATTCTTTGTTTTGACCTTTGTAGAAGAACACAATTATTATGGACTTATAACTGTAGACACTAATGATGGAACTATTACAAACAATTGTTGCTAAAATATTCTTTGTTTTTGAATGTTCTTTGAAGATTTTTACACTACTGAACAATGTGTAAAAACGCAAACCTCCAAAACTCTGCCCCGAAATACTGAACAATCGTTGTGAATTCACCTTGAACGTTATTAAAAATATATTCCGTTTTCTTAAACCTAATTCTTCTGTTCGAATTATAACACAGATGTGATAAATACATTGAAGTATACAGTAAACAGTCAATTTATTTCTCCTTTTATCTTAAATGTTATTATTTCAAAAGAAAGTTATTTACACAAGAATATTAGTATGATAGATTTATTGATCTAATCTATTGCTTTAATGTATTTTTTCTTAAAGAAAATAATTCATTATTGTAAGTTAATTAGCATAACACTAGGAAATTAACTTACACTAGTGGACAAGTAAATTAATGATAATAATAATAATGACGTGTTTCTCTTGTTCACTAAAGTAAAATATAAAACAATACTGTTAGAAAATAAATTAATCAAACTTTACATGAAAACAGAACACCGTTGTAAAACTGTTAGTAAACATTTTTATTGAGTCCAGTTAATAATATTTTCATCAACAATGACATAAACGTTTTAAATGCATTTTTGTGCCTAAGGTCTAAATTATTGTTTTTTTCTTAATCAGTCTCTTAAAGCAGAAAAGCATGCTGAAATTGAATTATCCCTAACTAAATGCTCCACAACTAACGGCATTTAATTCTATAGCCATTTCTGCACAACAAAAAGACTCCAAATCCATCAGTTGAAAGAAAGATATCGTTTCGGTGCGAATTCAATAACATTAACATCAATAGCATTAACAGAAAGACACCGGAGCGTATGTAGTTTACACAACTAATTCGACTACTTTTGTTTACGTGAATAAAAACAAATGGTTTTCAAAGTCATTATTCATGTCACAGACCTTATCTCACTCAGTTTATGATGTTCAACTGTGCAAAGTCCAGATCGTCCAGCTGCATCCCGATTGTAAAATGTATACCGTGATTCCCTCCAGATCTTGACGTCTACATAGTCCACTCTATCATCAGGAGAAAGAGAAGGGGTGAGAGTTAGCAACCATGGCTGACACAGGTCTACACCTCAAATGAGTCTGTCAGCTGTCGTCCGTGGATGATTTTACGATTCAGTCCATCATAAGAATTCCGTATGATGTCAACTTTCTTCTCAGGTTCGCCTTAGTGTTGAAGAAGCCTCCATATTGTTGTCCTTTTTACACTATCAAATACTTTCACATAGTCAATGAAGTTGATATAGAGTGGTGAATTGAAACCCCGTCAATATTAGAACACCATTATAAACTAGGAAGCACTAAATGATCGTTTGGTCATAGTATGGGATTCATCAGCAGTTCACATTCACGATAACGTGGACTGATTGGAGATAGAAATTCACACAGTTAGATGCCCGATCGAATATCAAGAGATTAAGCATTCGCATGAGAGACCAAGTGTACCTGTTTTCATTCCCCTTTCCGAGGTCATTGATGTACACTGCTAGTAAGTCTTATACTAGGACGAGACGGCCGTCACTTGTTTCAAGCAATTGAGTGTTGGCTGAACTTTGATCAGTTCATGATCTCAATATAGCTCACATCTTCTTCATAAATAACTATATATTTTAAAAAATCTACAACTCGTATTTTTACGGCATATTTTCGTATAATTTGAGTATTTTTACTCATAATTTCATGGTTCACAAATCAAAAATAAATTTCAATCTGTTGACAAACTATAAATACGGTCTACTATAGTTTCACGTTTAGTATATAACGAAGGAGAAAAATATACTAAAATAAATACTACACATGATTAAAAAAAATCGTCAACCGATTTCATAAGTTTGAAAAAAATTAGATTCTAATTTACCACCATGTAAAGTGATTAGATTATTGATTGGTTGAATACCACACCGTAGATTCAATAGTTGGAAAAAATAACCAAAAAATATTCAAAGATGAAAGAACTAGAAAACACCAGTAAAAAATTTATTTCATAAGTAGTATTGAAGTAAACTGCATTTCACTGCTATTTTTCATTGTGTATATGCAAACCGTGGATAGATAGTCTTATGTATAACAATTTTTAAGAAAATCAAGTAGATATTTAAGAAAATACATTATATTTTAATTAACCAATAGTCATTTTATCATACCAATAAATATTAACAATACACACATTGATAAACCTACTGTGAAATTACTCAAGAATTAATAAATGACTATTCTGATCACTAAAGAATTAAAAAAATTGAGGAAACGTACTAAACAGTTTGTAGATAATTCATCTTTCTTTTAATTATGATTGAATTTATTCCCCTGGTATAATAGTTATTTAAATAATAAACTTCAATTAGAGTTTTCTGAGTTTAACAACTTTTTCAAGCAAATGATAGATGGGTAGAATAGGAAACGTTAAAATTTTATTTAAATCAAGTACTCAAAAAGCAAACATTATCTGATCATTAATTCATTTGTATGGTTGTTTGAATCATTTCACTGATGTTTAGGACTGTAATTGGCCATAAGCAGATGTACATCCTGAGCAGATTGCCTTGATATTGCCTTCAGCTTATAAGCATTATTAACAGATGTGGATAGTAGCTAGTGATGTGATTCATTTCTGCGCTTCTGATCTCAAATGGGACTCATCAGCTTGATGAACTTGCATCCCTAGTTAATGTTCAGTCCAGGACTCGAACCCAGTACCTTACACTCCAAACGCTATTGCATTATCCACTTATCTATTAAGTCCAAAAGGCCTTTTCTTCGTGCAATGGGGTAAAACCTAGTCCATTTGTATTGGTTGTTTGAATCATTCCACTGGTGTCTAGGAGTGCAATTAATCAGTCTCTTTACTGAACATGTATTTCCCTCGATATAGATCTAAACAAATATGTAGCTGTTTTTAAGGAATTATTAGGTAAATTAACATGCCAGATAAATGTGTTAATATTGATAACGAAATTTTAAAATCAATTAATTGCGTATTATTATCAATTTTAGATGTTTGTATTAGTGAGCACATGGATTAAAAAGAACTCATTGATCATGTCTTGTATTACAATGTACTTATTTTGCAAGACTCTACAGTACATTTACAAGTAACGAATTCTATAAAATTTTTAGATAAAAATGTTAAGGAGCTTATACATACCAATTACACATTTGGGATTTCAAAAGGCTGAAACTGCAAACAAAGATGATATTTTAGAAAAACCATTGTATACTGAATTCGTTATCTAAGGATTAAATGCTCACTATTGAAACGAAAGATTCCGAGTTTGTTTTCTGCTATGGTTATAGGAGTATTATGATAAGGATGAGACAGATGAACAGTGATTCATAGTTCTTTGACAGTTGTCTAATCACAGTCATCCAGTGATGGTTTATTTATGTTTTATAAACAAACAAGTCTTATAATAGTTGTTTCTAAAATTATATAAATAAATCCTAATTTGCTTTTCTTTGTCATCAAAGATTATTTTAGTCTTACAGACGAATAAGCAACAACCAATATTGTTTGATCTGTTGTATATGTAATAAATACAGATGCGAATTAAGGTTGACCATTCTGAGAATGATTCAATTTTATCATAAATCAATAAGGAAATATTCAGAGGGATAAGCCCCTCTGATAATCTTTGTTTTCTCTGAACACTATCCCATTAAAATATTTAAATAATCTATGGTAGCATCTAGATATATTTTTAATTCGTTAGAACAAATAATTCACGTGTTTTGGTTTATGATAAAAAGCATCATTATGTTGTCATTATTAGTTAGAAATGTATATATAAATATGACTGACTCGTAATTTATCTTAGAAGTTTGATACGCTTGAATAAATTAATTTACAAACAATTTCCACTCTACCTTGTCACTCTATATTATATTATTAGTCACTAATAATTTATTCAGCTTTCTATACTTACAATAACGTGTTAATTGAATTTGTTATTAATAACTACAAAAATCGAATGAAAGGATATCTAATTTCTTGTTATAACATAACTAAAATCTTAGAAATGTTGTGTAAAGCATGATAATTATTTGGACTATTTTAACAGAAATCATTTCTCTCTTTTACAAGTCGTTCGTATATTTATGAACGTTGGAAGTATTTATGAAATTGGACTTTAGATAATAATGATTTAATTTTGAAACAAATAAGCATATATGTTTACTTGGTTATTGTTTGAATTATAAACATAACAGAATACTTTGTTAAACATTGATTACAAAAAGCAATGACAATATAAATTATTGAGTTACAGTAATATTTAACTACTTTTCATACTATGGAAATATTTCGTCTGCTTTTATGTAATTTTGTTCAGTGACAGTCGTTTAAATTTATCCTTTCATTAGAAGATAACGAATCGTTACGAAAACGAAACTAGTTTTTAAAAAATGTTCATATATTTTTTATTAATACGAAATTGGAATAACTGAATGAATTAGACATTTCTTTAGAGTAAACTTAAAATCTCTAAAATAAACAAAAATTATGTAGCATTCAGTAATGAATTCATTAGATAATCATTCACCTGTTATGAAACTATGTTAACATTAAGTTAAATGTTTATTCAAATTTTAGACAAAAGAGTTTCAGTAAAAATCTTTCAGAACAAACGTTAATTTATCCATAAACTAAAATTCACAAAAGTTCAAGTGAATAAGATAATCTAATTGTCGTCAGCACAAACTAAGTTCGTACTTAATGATTTCGATAATAAAACGTATTCATCGAACAGCTAAAAATAAACAGATAAATAAATATGTTTATAATACTTATACATATTTACATTAAACTTGTAACAGTTTGATAAGATATACAAATCCAAAGTATTTTAATTCAATTCATTTTGATAGGCGATTAGTGCCTATGTTATTGATAAAATTTTGTGTTTTCCATTGTCTTAACTGAGTGGAACTGATGGAAAATACTTGTAACTTAGAACATTATGTAAATGACCTTCACCTCCAATAGCTGAGACAAAAATAAACGAAAAACTATTCAGTATGCAACTTTTACTAGGCGATAAGTAAGAACAACGGATAGAATAACGGTTGTCTTATAAATATATTTTAAGTCTAAGTAATAATAATAATCACAATAATAATCAAAAACTATTTCTGTACCATTTTGCTCAGAGCTCTCTTCCTATCCGACGATAACTCACCTATGAGCACTGTTCAACTGAACTCTGATACAAACATACATGGGCCTGTAGATTTAAAATCAACTTTGTTCATGGCCGTGTTATTAATTCAAACATCTTTACTCAATTTATATATGTATATTTGATTTCAACATTGAGTAAATAAGAACTTACTTTCATTCATGGAAAGATTCATTATTAAGGTTATTATCTTCTAGCGACATGTGGCTTCCATATACACATGTTTGAAGAAATGTGAAATTCTATTTGTAATAAATGTTTTTGTACCTACAATCACTTTCATATAGTTAATAAGCCAAAAAATGTATACAAAGCTTATTATCATATTCTGAAGATGCTATCAATCAAACAGGAAATACTTCATGATGTCATTTAATCACTTGCTTATTAACAGCCATGATAGAACAAGTTTTATTGCATTGAAGATGATATTCGTAAAAAGGAACGTATGATAAAACAAGTTACTTCGATATCAAACATGAATAATGAAGTCGGCTTTACAAATTGTTCATTTAATAAATTAATTAATGAAAATTAATACGAAACTCAATGTCATAATGATAATTTAGAACTTAATCTGTACTCTAAAATAATTTGTTTAATATCTATTATCAAGTTAAATTTTGTATACAACCAATGTTCTTGACAACTTGATCCACTAACATATTTCTCTCAATCATTCATCGTTATGTGAACCCATTTATCAAGTGTATCGGAATAATTCACAGCAAATGACGAGTGAATTATCAGGCAGATGATACGACCCAACAACAAATAAACTTAAAAAGAAAGGTTAAGTATGTGACATATTTATGATAAAAAAATTAATATGATCATATAAATTTCAATAAGTTTAATTCTACCTTTAAGTACATTTCTGTCTATTGTAATACTTGTGTTAAAACTTTGTGATAATGTTTTGAATAATGGAGACTAAAACTTTCAATTTTTAGTTTCGTTTATTTCATAAATTCGATAACTTTTCAAACATAATTCCTGTTATCAGAAATCATCATCGAAGAAACGTGAAACAATAGTTTACTGTCATAGAATTAAGGGAATCTAGGCAGTCATTTAACTTAGTATTTATCACGACTTATCTTATCAGCACGTCTTAAAAATATAGGTTTTAGAGAATAATGACGTGCTTGAATCTAACTAACTTAACACATTTTTTATCTACATTCAAGCTGTTAAGTGAGAACTATTATAGTCAAGATTTATGGTAAATTTTTGGGTTAATTGCAAACACTTATAATATTTGAATTTTAAACTGATTGTCAGAATATCCATTGTTTAGACATGTCCTTCAGATAAACAAAGAACTTACCGTTAAGACGGAATGTTTGGTTCGTTGAAACTTAAAACTTTATATATAATCGAATATTACTTTAGTGTTTCATATTGTCTGTTTGAATTGTTTGACAACTTCAAGAAAGTCATCTTTACTCTGTAACTAACCAATCAACAATCATCCAGATTATAGTAGCTTACTTCATAGACTGACTACTATAGAATATCATGAAGGGATAAAGAGAGATTCCCTTAGAATTCGGGACCTCTCGCAATTGTACTTTATGCTGAGTGCATTATATTTAAGCCGATAAGTTTGAAACTGAGTGTTGAAACCTCTAACTTGAATTAATTCACAATATTACATAAACATCATCTTATCATAAAACGTAAAGTTTCTGAAATAACTTTCATTATCAAACAAAAAGATATTTTTTTTAAAATATGGGTTATTTTTAGTGCGAAATTACAGTTTTCATGTATTAATTTTAGGAAGACTTGATTTATTAGCCACAGACAGGACACATTTTGTTATAAAGAAATCACAAAGGTCGGTTCCATTTTCTGTTGACTTATTTTATTTAGCACCTGATTGTGCGAAACACCATATATATATATATATATATATATATATATATATATATATATATCAATCTTCCATGTTGATTTTCACTATACATTACTACAGCCATATTGTGAAACATTATTTAAAACCGATGAAAGTCAATGATACATAGGGAAGTATTTCTTTGATAACTAAGAAAATACTTGTAATCAAGTCGATAAGGTGTTATCTAGAAAACAGAAATTCAAATTTAAAATAATGTATTTCATTAATACAGGAAGACACTTGACGATAAACAGTTTCAAATGGCCTTTTTACTAAAATTTAATTTTCATCTATTTTAAGAATTTGAAAATATTCATTTTATGTCATCTTGACAATGTGACCAAAATTTTGATTTTTTTTTAAAAAATATTGCATATTCATGTTTGAAATAATTCAACTGTAAATGAAACTTAAAATTACATTTGAAAAAAAATCGTTATTTCAAGATTGATAACATGTTGTGGTTTTTTTCAAATATGTATAACCAATCTGTAGATGACTGACATTCTTCATCCTTTGCATCATCAGAATTCATCATTAATAACGTTAGCACTTGTCACATGATTTTTATATGTTCAATCGGGCATCAAAAAGATATTGGAGGAAATGTTCAATGTCACAGCGCTGTCTGTAATTTTAAATTGACAATAGAATGTGCAACTAATTGAAGTTTGTTTTTTCTGAACATTTTAACATCAAACAATAGAATAGACAATAGTAATCACACAGATAATGAACAATCCCGAAATATTTCAATAGTTTGTTTTTCAATCAATGATAATTTGTAACCAAATTAATGATTCTCAGTTATTTACTATGCAACTTAAGGTTAAGAAAAACCTCGGAATAGTTACTGATCATAAATTATAGGTGTATTTTTGTTTAATTATACGACAATAAAGTTTACAGTAATATGAATGATTTACACATGAAAATAATACTAACAATCAGATTGTTTAAACTTACAACATATTTGATAACAAACTGTTCAGAAAATTTTAGGAGCACAATCATGTAGTGGATAAATAGTTTATGGAGTAGAGGATGAATATGGTTTGAATAATTAGTCCATAAAGCAGTACATCATAACTTACAGACATAGTCTATAATCTATGGGTCTCATCGTTTTGAGTTTGATAGAATATTGTTATCATTCACGTGTATCTGATGTCGTTAACAATGGAGTCAGAAGAAGATATGATAATTTATAAAACATTGGATGTTTATGATAGCGAAATAAAGGTACCCATAAACTGTAATGTTGCTTCAACATCATTATAATAGCTCATTTTCATTATATCAGCAATAATAAATATTTGAATCACAAAACAGTTATTGACAGTCTCTTCTGTACATAGAGATACTGTTTGAAATTATGAAATGTTATAGATTTAGCTGTGTACAACCTCGCCGTCCAAATATTTTGTGAGCCAGTTCTTTTAACTTCATAGGGAATCTTGTAAGACGATTCACGTGGTAGGTTGCGACCCTAAGTCTACCATACGCTCAAGGATTAAACTGCTGATCATTGCACATTTTCCTTTGTGATGGTTGTGGAGCTTTCATTGTAACTCCATCACCATCCAGCTCCACCATCTGTACTCTCCTTTAGACAAACAAGCAGGATAATGCTCGGATATTCGTTTACTAAGTGCACACTTTGTATGGTTATTGTAACTTGCTCCAGAAGAGTAAATAAACTGATAAATGCACACTGATGGGATTCAAAGCAGTGGTCTATTTCCGACACTCTTCTGAATCAATATCTCGCTAGAAAAGACAGTTTATAACTCTGCTTCAGTTCTTTTCTCATTCACTGATGCTGAAAAACATTGGTTTATTTCATGAAATATATATTTAAATGATTGTTTAGAATGAATCATTAAATTTTGATCAAATTAATAATGTACTTTATTTATTAATAGGTTTCACTAGCATTTTGTTATCAGTAGCTTATGAAATCAAAACAGCAGACTAACTACTACTTGCAAGGACTGAATCAAGCACAGAAAGTCAGCACTTTAGTGCAGAGTAAATATTTAATGACTAGGGATTATGATAAAATTGAATATTGCCTGGGTTGTTTGACAAGTCTTGTAGATGTATTAGTAAAATGTTCCTGAAAATCTAAAACACGAAAATTTAAAAACATTATCGTCTATGACTACAAAGTGAAAAACAAAAATGCGATATTTATTTTAGCGAATGCGATAAGTCAAATTTTCAAAAGCCAATCTATATTTCTGAGATCTTGGCAATGAACACTGTTCAAGTATAAAATATAAAATATGTATGAATCCAGAAGCTGTATCCTGAACATTTGTTATGATAGATAAAACAGTTTAGATTTGGTTGGCTGAAAAAATTGGTTTACACATATATGTATACACTACCCTCAAGAAGAGCTATGCTCATGTATATGCATCATGTATAATGCATCTGCAAACAGTTTTCGTTGTAATACAATTCAAACATTCTTGTTAATTCGTATTACGTTATACCGAGTCAATTTATTTTATAATCTTAGTTCAAGAAGTTTGAAATTTATGATTTACATGTTTTCTAAAGGATGATTGTTTATTTTCCCAGCATTTTTTCCATTATAAGGTTGTGGAGATAGTTGAGCGTCATTCAGATCATGTATTGACCAATGTTAGACCATTATCAGAAACCTTGAAGCATTAAATGTATGTATTGTTTTAGAATGGAGCTCATCAGTAATACACATCCATAACGTCCACAAGCGGAAATAAGGACCTTCGATATCGTGCGCAAACACATAACCTCTTGACTGCTGTGGTGGTATCCAACACAAATAATGTCTACCTTCAAACGATCCACGATATTCTACAACCTCATCCATTGCTGGTGAGTCTCATACTCCGACAAAACGGTAGTCCAATGCTTCCAGGTTTCTAATACTAGTCTAACATTGATTGATTCAGTTCATTTTCTTTTGCACTAATGATAATTGGACACAGTGTTTAAGTATGTGCTATAAAGCAAAAGTATCGTGTAGAATCCAAATGATAAGTCTTCCTTATAGTGACATGTCCTTTTTTCTTATAAATAGCATACAATCCGAGTTTAATTTTTAATCAGATAATTCTTTAGAGATGGCGCAATTATATAAGAAATACAACAAGAACATAGTAGTACATATATAAATTCAAGTTCAAACAGATTATTAATAACTGAAGTATACTCATTCAGTATGTATTCGTGAGTTGATTGTTTTATAGTGTTTAGTTATCTCAGGCAGTCAGTTTCAACGTAGAGCGTTATACGTACGTACATAAGTTCAGGTTGCCATACCACATTAGCACAGAGACGCGATTGTCAGTTCAAATCCCATAGTGGCAGAGATAGTAGTGTATTGAAAGAGAATACAGGTGGGGCAACCGAATTGTATTTAGCGAAAATTACAGAGTTAATCAGTAAAATCGGAAAACCATATCGTAAATTGTTCATTTGCAAAATATCAGTTCATCATATCGAACTGAACTGTTCCTGTTGCCAAACATCAATCCATTGTCACTATTCATGCATTTCATACAAATTCCATTGTTTTCTAACTCTTCCTTTCTTGATCTTCCCCCATCTCCCGCTGCCAGACATTACGTTGACGCTCACGCCATATACTACTTATATCTAGATCACACCATAGTAGGAGTACTAGCGGTAATGCAGAAGATTAGGTTTCTAAGAAATTACTCAAGAGGTGTGATTCAGTGAAATAAATTTAAAAAGAGAAAGACAGAGGTACTTATCTAATTTTATATTAACTATCACCACTGACTTCTTCATTAATCAGATATAAATGGGATCATAATGGAAATAATTGTTAGCTAACTAAATAATAACTGACCGTTATTTTGTAAAAATAGAAATTAGCCTATCTCGTGTAAAAAGAGACTTAAAATATAAAATTCACTCACAGTTGATTAGCATATTAATTAAAGTAACTAATTTTATCATAGTACAAAGAATATAAAAGAATTAAGCAGGGGAAATTTTCTTTAAAACAATATCATTTGGTAAGGCTACATCATCATATTTATAGTGACTTGTTAAGTGTATCAGTTTACACTATAATGGAAAAGGGATTCTGAATCGTATGTTGTTGGGAGATTTCATGTACAACTAGAAGATTGTGTAATAATCATAATCCAGAGGACAAAGAAGAATAGGAAACTAGTTTACTTGTCGAAAATGAGAGAGATAATTGTTTACTCACCTTCTGTAAATAACATGATAGGAAAGAAGATTTCCTTGACAGAATTTCTCTAGTTTTTAGTTACCGAAAATTATTCAAAAGATTTATTATAAAACCAGTCAAAATAAAAGAATAATAATGAAATGCTTTTAAATAATCAAAAAAAATTAAGAATAGGTTAATAATGTTAAAAAATGAAAATGAAAATTTGTCGTTATTATTTGTCCAATTATATGAATTCTTGGACATGAAAATTACTGTTGTTCGGCTATCAAGTTAGTTTGTATTATAATATGGCTTACTTTAAAAAAAAAGGTGAAAGTTATTTTTGATCATAAACAAAACGTTTATCTATGCCATATTACATACATAAGAAAACGACACTCCATATTTGTTAGATAGGTGACTAGTTCTATATTTGTATAGACCATATTTGTGTTATTACTTTATATGGTAAACTAATAACAAAGTGATTGTAATTCAATGTCTTATCTATGAAACTAATTAAAAATTTAGGGAACAGAAAATCATAAAAATATTTTTTGCACATTGAAATTTATCAATCAATCATTGTTGGACCACCATTAGAAACCTGAAAGCACTGGACGGCCGCTTCGTACTAGTTTAGAACTCATCAATAGTGAGCATGCACGACTTCTGCACCTCCGGGATTCGAACACAGGACATTCGGTCTTGAGCGCAAACGCCTAAACTCCTGACCACTGGTCCGGCGTCTAACGGTGCTAATGTCTAACTCTGATCAGTCTACCAAGACGAAACGGCCGTCCAGTGCTTCCAGGTTTTTAATGGTGGTCTAAGCATGACTGATTGATGATTTCAATGTGCGAAAAACAGTAATCTCCATAACTCTAATAGAAAAATATAAATATTTATCGAACTTAGAATACTTAAATACATTCTGATAGATTAATTGGATTGTGAGTAGCATCGGAAACCAGAAACTTCAATTTGAGCAGTTTGAGGCTCATTGGCCGGATCCACCTCTATGCCAGTGTTCATGTTCAAAATACAGTATCTTTTGCTTCTAACACTCAACTCATTATACAACCAGTTACCGAATATAGATAGTCGATAGGTGTATTTTTGATCAGTGACTAATAACCTCATAGTTTTACATAGATTTCTATTTGTTTTTACGTTATCATGAACGCCTGTTTAAAAAACAGCACATTTTGTATGCACTGTTTACATTCTACAGAAACTTTGACATTTTAAAACCAATACATTTGTTGTTTACTTAAGTGAGACGTTTTTACTTCATAAAAACTGCATATATATAAACATAAAATATCAGCTTTTATTCAATTAGTATAAATTTATGCTGTTTGTTAGCATTTTCCAAAAGGTTCAGAATTTGATCGAACATTTTGTTTTTTAACATAACCTATCCAGTTCTTTTTGTCCACATATACATTTCCTTGGCTTGATTAAATTTCATGGCAACATTATAAGACAAATCATAGAACTAAGTATAATGCATTAAATAAAGAAAAATGATCAGTCAAGCCAATACTTAAATAAATATAATAAGAAACATTTAAATATTGGTCTTGTGACGTTTATATGGCTGAAACAACAACAAATTTATCTCATTTAATTATTCGGAACAAAAAAGGAATACATAATATATCATTATATGTGTTCTATTATCTAATGTTAAATTTATTGAATACATTGTTTTACCATTAAATTGTTGATTCACGTTAGAAAGGGTTTGTGAATAAATCTCCCTAATGTTTTCTCAAAGCTTTAACTCAGTGCAGGTTGATTTTCTTTTGGCGACGTTAGATCCCCAGAAATCTATTGATAAAGGTCCTAATTTTGGATTTTTTATGTTTTCACGCATAAGCTGTTCAGTCAGCCTTGGGATTACACTTCCCACTCGGAAGATCCTTGACTGTCATTGGTTGATGTATTATTTTAGTATGCTATTTTTGTGGCTCTACCAAAGATGTTTCTATCCTGTATAAATAAGCTTGATTTGTGTGCTTGTCAACCTTGTATTTTCTGGGTGCTTGTAGAATATCCCTTCTATGCCATAGCAAGACTTCTTCTTATGCTTAGTGGGGCCTTGGGACGCTCAGATTAGAGTAGCTTATCGTGTCACTGTATCATTGTCTTCGCTCTCGTTTACCGAGTAAGGTGAACTTGTAACCGTTTCAAGCATACCATTTGACGAGCATAACATTTTGTTAATTAATTTGAATCAAAACGATGTATAATATCTGAGTTAAAATTTTACCGCCTGGATCTAAAAACATCCATATTTTTGTCACTAGCGTAGAAAATTTCAAACGAAATTATTTCATAACTGAATTAGTAGTATAACAAATTATTAACTAAATTGGTTTGTTCTATAACATATTCACTTTTTTAGAACACTGTGAAACTTACAACTGTTTGGTCACTAATGACTAGTCATTGTCATGTTTACCCAACTTATTAAATACTAGTTGAATTCTGTTCATGAAACTACAATATGGGGCTAGACATGTAGATCCGAATCTCACAGAGAATATCATTTTCTTCAGGATTACACATAAGCTTCCTGAACGAAAGTCAACTATTACGAAATCTAGATTCTAGTTTTCATATCGAGTAATTTTTACCATAACGAAGTCCAGTCTATTTTGATCTCATACACGAAGATCACAATTTTACCTGTAAAAGTACGGAGATCAAATTGTGTAGTCTGAACTGACACAACTTTTTTGTATGACTTTCATAAATACTATGTAATATCTATTACATACTGGATGTATACGAAAGATAACATGCCTTATATATGTATATTGCTAATCATGTTAATGACGAGAAAAGAAATGGTTTCTCTTCAGTTACTAACATTTAAAAGTTCAATACTTTTGCGTTCATCTGACTATTGTACTTTCTACTAAAACCTTATGAAAAAAATAAAATGTTGCCGTATTTTTGAAGACGTCATTGTTGTAGACAAGTGAAACTTTTATTCCTGTCATGAAAAAAATATTAAATAAAACTCTACTTTATGTTCGGAATTGTTAAACTTACATTCTCATATTCCAGGCTAGTTTATTTCCCTCTTGGAAATTTTATAGTCATTGCATTTTACATACATTTTTTTATAACTAGTAAGAACGAAGAAATAGATTTTTAATACTAATTCAAAAAATAGCAAACTATTTAGTGTGGAATCAACTTCGGTACATATTTAGTGAACTAATGAAAATCAGAATATCATCAGCTAAATGTCATTAGATTTGTATTTATTTATTGGATAGAAAGACTTGTTATCAAGTTAAAGCTTATCAAGTTTTTTCGAATTACTTGAAATGTTAGAGTTTCATTCTTGGTGTTGAATGGTTTGGTCGTGTAGTTTTCGCCGTTCTTCTGAACAACATCGTTAGTACAAACTTCATTTAGAAGTGAAGTATTCGAATTTCCTCACATATGAATACGATCTTGACTGAATATTGTTGACCTTTAACTTGTCATTATCTGCTTCTTTACTTTGATTTTATCATAATTGATCAGAGTTTCTTACATTTTTTTTAATCTTTAAATCACGTGTTATCTTATCCTTAAAGTTTACATCCAAATATATCCCTTTAACAATTACCCAGTTCATTCGGTCTGTTACTGTTATTTATCTACCTATGAACCATTCCCATTCGTGTTTATAATAACATTCATTTATCAACCTAAAATAGCATGTTAAAATCTTGTAATTATGTCTTTTATTTTTTAGTTTCGTTTGTCCCTTAATTTCTGGTCACGCTAAATGATTCATTCACTAATTAACTGATTATACTCATTATAATCAAGTACACTGACATACAAAACATTGTCACATAATTTATTTCATATAAATGTTAGTAAATAGATTTTGAAAAGAAAACTGTCAACATTAAAAATTATTTTCTTTGATATGCTTGTTGTTCTATTTTCCAATGAAAATGCTTGTTTAAATCAAAGATAATAAATTTATTTTAAAATATGACGTATTGACAAATAGTTCTTTCGTTCGTTATCCTCATTAAAATTAATCATTCTATTTGTTTTTGATACAGTCGTGAGATTCCTTGTTATCTTTAAAACAAATCGATGTAAATGTAGATAGATAACTGAACAATACACTTGTCAATAAAGTTGCCTTTCATTCCAGTCAAAAACTTTAAATAATTGTTCTCTAGAGTTAGTCAAACTGCTTCTCCGAAATCTGTGAAATGTCTCTGTTAAAATGATTTGTGTCTGAGTTTATGTATTTGCTGATGCATGCGCGAAAACGATTATCAAGAAGCCTAAAGTTTCAATAATGGTTATATTCGATCATGTTTATAATCAGTAGTTCTTAATTCAATAAACTTGTTATGATGGCCTTAAGTACAATTGTCCGTTACATAGTTTTTTCCATGACATCTATCATAATTTCCTACTAATCTGACTTATGCTTAGTTTTATCTTATTTTTTGAGTATTTCGTAACCATTTCATTAATCTTTCGTTTCATTCCTAATCTTTCTTTTTCCATGCTCTTCTACAATATTAATGTATTCAAGCCAAATATAGACAACTGGCTTTTGTTTACATCTACACGTCAAAGCTAAATTCATTCTTGACTTTTTTACATAAATTATATACATTGTATTATTTTCAACAAAATTGATTGATTTCAGGTTGCAAACAAGTGAAAAAAATGAGAAATAAAAGAATTCGAGTTATTCTGCTACTTGTGTTGTTCTCACTTTAAGTGAATTCAACAGTTTGTTCATAAATGATTACAATGAAGATTTGTCATCCGATGTATTTTTCCAAATGTTCCAAATAAATCATACTTGATGGAGAAACTCTGGAAGATGTAGAAACCTTTACATATCTGGCCAGAATCAGTGATAAACAAATTAGATCTGATGTGGATGTGAAGATACGGATTAGCAAAGCAAGAACAGCATTTATACAAGTGAAGCACATTTGGAACTTAAAACAACTGTTGGGCAATACCAAAGTCGGAATTTTAAAAAGTCATCAGAATAATTCTACTATATGGATCAGAAACTTAGAGAACCACAAAAGACATCATCGATAAGATACAAGTGTTTATTAAAAGTTATTTAAGCAAGATACTGAGGATCTGTTGGCCAAATACCATCAGTAAAAACTTAATATGGGTAAGATATAGCCATATTCCAACTGAGAAGGAAATTAGGAAAAAGCGATTAAGGTAGAATGGACACATTGTGGAAATCTCTCGATTGCATCACGAGGTACGCCCCTTATTTGGTACCCTCAAGGCCAAAGGAGAAGAAGTGGATCAAGGGACACATTACGCTGAGAACTGAAAACAGATATGAGAATAATCAATAGCGATTGAGAAGAACTGGAGGATTAAGTCCAGGAGAGATCGCTAATTAGCAACTTATGCTCCATAGGGGAAAACCGGCGTAAGTAAGTGGATAGGTAAGTGAGCAATATTTAAATAAAAGTTTTCTGGGTATATTACTGAGTTACGATTGAAAGCTTAATTGCATATGTCAAATAGCATACTGCTGAATAAAACTGAAAATATAAAAATTATGGACAACATATCTTTTTAGTCAGTCACAATCTTTGACAACTGAATAACGTTGTAGTGCAAGCTTTAAAGATAAGTTTCTGCGCGAAGCAATCAAACTATAATATTCCATGTTGTTTATCGTTCAAATCCCTTTTCCTTACTACATTTCGGAATTTACAGTAAACATATTGAAAACCTAAATCATTTACAATTGAAAACAAATTCTATGAATCATAAAAATGCATTGAAATAATATGTACATTACGTACTTCAGTAACCATATCACTAAATGAACATAGTTACACCTACAGCTTGAAAGATATGAAAGAATAGTTTTGAATTTTGTGATTAAATAGAAACAGTGTTTGAATTCTAAGAAAACTAAAGTAATTTCATCTGATGCCAACATCTGACATATGTAGCCTGTGTAGTTCGTAATAATAATAAACCCCATTCACAATAATATGAATAAATGAGCAGCTACATAATCCAAATTTTATCCTGTACCTTCTGTCTGGTATTTTCATTTAGAAATAAATTCCAGATGAGTTTGGTTCTGATGTGTTTTCTTTGGATAGTCGAAAATGATGTCTGTACTGAGGTAAAATTTAAAATAATACAATGCATTTCAAGCTGGAATTTCTTTCATAAAACTATGCTCATAGTACTTATTAAAGACTTATTGAATCCGTGGTACTATAATGCAGATTTTTCAAAATGATAATATTATATAAGCGTTTATAATTTGCCGAAACTTTTAACACACATCTATTTTCACTAAAATCACTAAACGATCCAAGTTAGAGAGCTACTGAGAACCTGAGAGAAAGTGAACAGTCGTTTCCACCTAGTACGAAACTCTTCAGTAGTATTCATCCACAACCCTACAACTTTGAATCCAACGTCGGACCTTCGGTATAGCTTGTGAACGCTTAGCTGTATAGAACCTAATACTATACATGTCTAGCTTTATTCAGCGCATAATGTTGCGTGACCATTTTACATCGTTTTAGAAAACTATCATCTTTATACCTGATTGTGTCCAGCTTCTAAGTAGGATTCTAGTAATTTCTTTTTCAAGCTAGTTAAGTCATGACAATTGTTACCATGATGTTAAGAAAACGGTTGAATTTCATTGAAATGGCCGTCTAGTACATTCACGTATTCAGTGGTTTTCTACGTTGGGTTGGTTCGTGATTTTATTTATATTCAGTAATTTTGACAACCCCTATTGATAAATAAGACAAATCATTACTTAAAAACTCGTTTAAAAAATATCAACAGATGCAATTCTCATTCAAAAAGCGGTACATTATATCTTTTCACAACAAACTCTATTGACTGGTGTTGTTCAAATGAACTTTATCACAATATAAAAACGAGATCATAGGTGGATACTAAAACTCTTATAGAAAGTTTGCTAATTTAATCAGTCTTACATAATTGATTCTCGAATATGTTTAATTACAAAAGTAACAAATAACTAATTACATAAATCATTTGTGTTTTTGGGAGAAATAATTATTGAAAACTATTATTCAACAACTCTTACATCATATATTCTATGGTTGAAAAGCAACAAAGAATGGTATAATATAATAATAATAATAATAATAATAATAATAATAATAATAGTTCGACAATTAGCTAATTATTCAGCCCATTAAATTAATAACTGAATATAAATCAACTTTTCAATGGCTTAAAAATATTTATAGCTTTCTCTATTTTAAATGCGAAATCTATTTAGACGAGATTACGTAATGACGGTAATTAAATTTGTAATTATTCTATTGTAGGCTTAGATTGTGAAATAAGTAAGAAAATAATGCAGGAAGAATTTTATGCACCTATTTTCAAAGAACATAAAGTTCAATACAAAACTGATGATTATGCGAAAACATTTGTATTACGTAATGCAATAAGTCATTTTAACGAAATGAATAACAGACCACAGAATTCACAGATCATTACATGCATATATAAGCTGGACTGAAATTTTATGATTTCGTGAGATTCTTTCTTCTGTGGAGTCAATAATTTACAAGTATTTATGCATCTTAATTAGGCCGAAAATTGGTCATTTTGTATTAGTTTTTGGTGTACATAGAATACTTCAGTAAAAAATGTTTTTGATAGAACAGTGAGAAGACGTAATTGATCTGAAAAATGTGATGAATTTGCGCTTTATATTTCGAACAATCTTGTCGCACATATTTACTTGTCAAGGCACTTTATATGAAGATTATTAATTAGGTTAGAAAATTAGAATTAAGAGTTAACTCCAATCTAATGAAGCTACTCAACAATGTTATCAACAAGGATGAATTTAACACGTTAAAACCCACCGGTTCTGAACTACCGAATTTATATGGATTACCCAAAATTCATAAACCTAACAATCCAATAAGACCAATATTATTTATGTGCGGCTCACCTATACATAAGCGTGCCAAATGGTTAGCTAAATTACTTAGCCCAATTCGCGATAAATTATGTACGTTTTCCCTGAAAGATACATTTGAACTAATTGATGTTCTTGATGACATTAATATTAAAATAAAGGCTATGCATTCTTTTGATGTTAACGCCCTTTTTACCAATGTACCCATAATGAAAACTGTTAACATTCTTTGTGACTATTTATTAAATAAGTTCCCTCTTTTATCCATTTATTCAACTCTACTGAGAAAGCTAATTTCATGTTTGGTGATATACATCTCCAGCAAGTTGATGGGGTTTCTATGGATAGTCCTTTGGGACCTCTCCTAGCCGATGTTTATATGGCATATACTGAAAATTTGTGGAATGCGCCTATCAATGAGCTTACTCGGTATAGGAGATATATAGATGATATTTTAGTTATATGCGATAACGAACTCAATGTCTCTCAGTAATTGAATAACTTCAATAGTCTTCAGGAGGACATTGTCCTAACCCACGAAACAGGAAATAATAATCTATTGCCCTTTTTAGACATACTGTTGAGTCGAGGGGAGAATGGGACTAAAGTTTATAGAAAACCAACCTAGACTGGATAGCATTCAAATTTCAGCAGTTTTTGTTCACTGCAACACAAGCGAGGTTTGGTAAATTGTCTCTTCAATAAGGCTCAAAGGATTTGCACCGCGGATACATTTAAAGACGATGCAAAATTCTTAACTGAAACATTGATTTCAAACGGCTATCCGCTTAAGTTCATTAACAGATGTAGAAATCAGTTGAGACAAAAACTTGTTTTTTATTCTGCTGACGAGAAAAGATTTATATCACTTTACCATTAGAGGTGAAACAAATGGTATAATCTTAAGACAGGGACTAAAAACAGCCATAGAGAAAACATATAATGCTGCTAAACTGATTATGATTGAAAAGACTAAGCCCATTACTACACATAGACCTAAACGTTGCTCCAATGATTACATCACATCTCACTGCATTTATCAATTTACATGTTTGTGTGGACACATACATAACGAGGAGTAATTGGACTTTGCAATCAAAGGTTATGGAACATCTACCTAAGTGGCTTCAAAATCGGTTAACGTCAGATGAGCCGATAAACTTGGGAAACAGAGAACCATGTTCATCGATCACAAAACACATAATTGAGACAGCACGATTGACGTCAATACAGCCTTCTAAACATTGTATAGAAATATTGAAGGACAAATTTTGAGGTTTATCGAAGCCTTGGATATTCGTAAATTAAAAGCCCCATTATGTGCACAGAAACCGTTTGTTATAATCTTGTCTTTACCATAGTAATCTTTAACCCTAGGGTAATGCAGCAATTTCCCACCCTCTCTTATTCTTCTCATAATACGTTAATTTTCTCTCCTTTTTTTTCAATTATCACCTTATGTCTATTAGGACTTCTACACATTTTTGAAACCATGAACCGATCAATGTTGAACCACCATTAGAAACCTGGAAGCACTGGACGGCCGTTTCGTCCTGGTATGGGACTCCTCAGCAGTGCTCATCCACGACTCCTGCACCCCACAGGATTCGAACCCAGGACCTTCGGTATTGTGCGCGAACGCCCTAACCGATAGACTACTGAGCCGGTATCTAACGGTGTTAATGCCTAACTTGGTTCATGGTTTCAAAAATGTGTAACTTAACAATCTTCACAACCCCGTGATGCAAATTACCTGTGCTCACTAGTGACTAGCTTCGTGAGGAATCTTCTCCGAGTTCTAGTGGGAAGACGTGACCAGTGAAGTTCAACCTGTTCGGGTGTAGACAGTAACTACCGAAGACTGTGTATGAGGTTGCGCAACTCCGTGAATTTGATCAAGTTAGACATTAACACCGTTAGATACCGGCTCAGTAGTCTATCGGTTAGGGCGTTCGCGCACGATACCAAAGGTCCTGGGTTTGAATCCTGTGGGGTGCAGGAGTCGTGGATGAGCACTGCTGAGGAGTCCCACACCAGGACGAGACGGCCGTCCAGTGCTTCCAGGTTTCTAATGGTGGTCCAACATTGATCGGTTCATGGTTTCAAAAATGTGTAACTTAACAATCTTCACAACCCCGTAATGCATATTAGGGCTTTTATTCAATTAACCTTTTATTAATCTTCATATAAAATGCCTTGAAAAGTATGTTTGACCAGATTGTTCGAAATTTATAGCACAAATACATGACATTTTTCATATCGATTGTGTCTTCTCAAAATTTATAAAAGGGACTAATTGTTTTAAAAATGTTTTTCTATGGCTTTATAGAGTTTACTTCTTTTATTTAAACAATGTCTAAAATAAACCTCGTTTTATGATTTGATGCGTCATTGTTCGTTGTAACTGTTTACCCTTATCACATTTACATTTCAAACATTAGACAAAATGTTTTCTAACCGATATTATTACAATGAACATAAGATATCTAATTCGTGTTTACGTTTGACAAGAAAGCTATTTACTTAGATTATAGTTTATTTTGAAAATAAAGTATGAATAAACATGAGCCGAGAATACATTTTATGAAGCTTTTACGAAAAATCAACAGTACTTATGTTACGCTGGTCTCTAGGTATGCTTAAACCATTACGAGTTCACCTTTGTCGAATAACGAGAACAAAACAATGAACCAGCTTCCAGGTAGGCTGCTGGGATCTCTTGACCAAAATGTATCAGCAAGAAGTCCTAATATAGTGTAGAAAGTGTATTCTACAAACACCCAGCCAGCACACAATGAACCCAAGTACTCAAATTGAGTTTATATATACTCTACAGAGATGTCCTTGCGACAGTCACAAAACTAGCACACTAAAATGACACAGTAACCAATCACAGCCAAGGATTTTACTGGTGGGAAATGTGATCTCAATGTCAACTGATCGGTTCATGAAATAAATCCAAAATGAAGATATTTATTAAGTGAGTTCTGGAGATCTAACATCCCCAAAAACTTAGACTGCAATCAAAATACTCATAGTTTTAAATTCATTTTGAACTTCATGAATTGATGGAATAGTATAAATAGGTGGATTTTCTAGACGATTTAATGGCCCAAAATCTTACTTCATTTTGGACGAATGACTGAATGTTCTATGAAATAAATCTTATATCTAATTTCCTTGTTTGTACGACAACCGTAACTATGAGCACAACATGGTTTTCTGAAAGGATTTATTTCAAATACTTGTGTAAGCAGACAGACAATAGAATCCAAACGTTAATGCAAAGCAGAGAAGGCAAGTAAGCCAACGCAATGAAATTAGGCATGACTGAATATTCACAGTCAAACAAAAATAATCTACACATGTGATAAACGAAGCAAATAATGCACTCAAATTAAAACAACCACAGTTATCAGCGAATAATTACCAAGGTCAAATGACGTGGAAATAGTAAGTCATCCAAAAGCTAGGACAAGCCATTTTGGCCCAACGAATTAGTATGCACTCTAAAAATGGCTTACATCTCAGTAAATTGCTACCTGTTTTGTTTTACAATTTCGCCTTACTACCTTAATGGGATATTTCCTCAAAATGTAATAATCTGAGCCTTGACGCAGTTTCAATATAAAAAAAATCGATTGTCAGATCATGAATTAACTGATACATCAGGTGTTAAACTGTTTGTCGACATTATCGTGCCGGGATGTTAAATGTGAAGTTTTTAACTGAATTTCGTAAATTAAAATTTATTCAGATTTGTCGCCAAACACTCTCAGCAACTAAGTAACTCACAGAAATGATACCGGAAGTAGTCTTTATTTAAATAAAACGTTATGCCACTACAGGCATTTCGAGTATACATGTATGTGATGTTAGGATCTATTTTATATCTAAAATTTAACATTATAAGCTTTTCAATAATGCAATAAACGAAGTTGTATCAGATTTCGATATCCACCCTGTTTAGAAAAATATTTCTACCTCATTAATTAAAAGACTTTTAGGCTAGTTCAATTACTTTGACTCCATATTGAATTGAAATTCATGAAAAATAGTGAATATAATTATTCTAGTCACCTCCATATTACAATTAAAATTTTTTTGAATTTACTCATTACTCACTCAAAATAAATTCTCTGCGCTAGTTATCATTCTGATGAGAACAGACTACTTAAAATTGTTAGCTGTTAGTTGTTTTCTAATCATGGATTCTACTCAAAGCAACTGATCTCACAGACTACATTGTATGGATTATCCTTCTACTTATTGTGTATTTTACAGAAATAAAGTTGATCTTAATATTTTTACTGAAAAGTAAATCACTGTGATTCATTTGTTTCTGAAAAAGTATTTAGAATCTTCAAATATTTTATTTCAAAATGCGCATTAAAAACCTGAGATTTATTCAAAAATAATTTCAGATCCTAATATAGACACTGTTACATAACTTTCTTGATCGTTTAAAACGGATAATTAAATACACTGATTATTTTATTAAAATCCTGCAATCAAGGGAACACTATCAAATACACGTACATGGAATACTTTGACTGTGAACAAACTAAGGCCTATGTACTACTTCAGCTAAATTACATTGAAATCTTGAAGACTTATTATAAAACCTTAATCTTACGTCGTTTATGAACAACAGAAATATTGATTATTTCCCGTCAAAATAATCAAAACGAATTCCGAGTCAAAAACATTCAAAACAAAAAATCCAAGTCACGAATAAAAGTCAAATATTTATTTTTATAGTTCTATAGTTCATTATATATTATATTGAAGTGCTTTTTAAAGATAATTAAACTGTTCAATTCTTACTTGTTTGTTAAAGATCAAAATGATAGTCAACTAAACACATTTTATTATTTATTGTCACGTACTTGAGAAATTCCACAATAAAGGCATTTGTTTTATATTTATCTGCATATAAAACACAAATTAATCACAATATGACATTCCATTTTTCATTCCACTCATTTATGAATTATGTTAAGCAAACATGATAAACAAGGGTAAACGTTTCGTGAATAAATTGTTATTTATAGGAAATGACATTGACCAAAACATAACGTTCGGATAGAATGTATATCAAGTATGAAAACATTTGTTAAGAGAATGACAAATTGACTCTTACTATATTCTATGTAATGTAATAAAGCAGGAAAAATAAATTATGAATCCAAATGCAATAATTTTTGTCAGTTTATTACATTTCATCAAGTAGGCTACAAAATACGGCGTTAGTTGATCTACAATCTACCTTCCGATAGGTTAGACATGTGCCATGCAGGTTTTTTCTCTTTCAATAAGTATGATGCTTATGTGTGAAATATTATAAACTGCTGAAGAAATATATTTTCTTGGTACGTAGAAATTGCCAATAATTGAAGGGTATCAAGTGGTCTTTTGGTAACAACATCATTATTTCGTCATACATCGACACGCAAGTCTTTAATAACGTTTTAAGATTGGTAAACTTAAATGGAACTGTTCATTACTTTTATCTCCCTTTTAGGACAGAAATCAAGATGATTCAGTTCGATGCATCATGAATATATATTCAAATTGTTCAAAAAGCTCTGAAATTTCTTAATATCTTGTACAACTAGATCAACCTTGCTGAAAATATCCGAGTCAAGCATCGAATCTCCTTACGGAAAGCTACTTATTGTAAAGCTAAATGAATAATGGAAACATGTGAATTTAATAATTAAACAAGAATTTAAAAAGCATATCAGAAATAGCTAGTAATAATCGTTGATCTCAGTGACAAGCACCGTCAGTATTGGCTAGTTCTTTCTCGAATGTACCATTGAGAATTTGATGCTAAACTGAGGTTTATAAAAACCTAGTTGTTACCTCTTTAGAGGAAACTTTTTTAATCAAACGTAGAAACCAGGAATATGATGTAGTCATGTATTAGAATAGATGAAAATAAACCACTGAAAAGATATAATTTAAAACTTATTCTACGAACGTATACACTATTCATTTGGAAGCATAAATACGACTTGGAAACATATGATAAAACGATAACAATGTACTTTATCCATTTTTCGTACTTACTTTTTATCAGAATATATTCCTATTTATATTGGGACATTCTAATCAGTGATTCAGGATAAATTTTTATTCTTTGTCATTTCTAAACAAAATACATTTTATATTTAAAATAGTAAAGCTGATTTCAAATGGCTTGTTAGTGAAAAGTTCGAAAATCAATCAAACTAGGAGAATATAAATGCACGGTTTCAAATAGCAATATTCAATTTAAAGCTTACAGTAAATCTGTAGAGTAATATGTTTATTAGAATGGAGAGAAGACAGATTCACTGATCATTACATGTTTTTTTAACATCCTCGAGATTCATATACCTTACGGAACTGACTTCAGAGATTATTTATTCTAATAGTAATATGCAGTCAATTTAAGAAGTATGTGACTATCACTACTGTAGATTTAAATTAGTACTGATTAACTATAAATCAATTTTTCAAAAAAATCTCTAGAACATTTCCAAGAGTTGTAAAGTAGTATTAACATGACGTTAGGATGAAAGTAAAATAAATTGGATTTGCTTGAAAAAGGAAATGATTACCACTGACTGTTGTAAATAATTACCAAGTTATCATTATTTATTAGCATATAACAACGATAAGAACTAACTTTCCCTCTATTAAAAGTAGTATAATCTGTTTTAATTTTTGGAAATGTTTAGAATTTTTCTTTGCACCTATTGTAATTATTAGATTGACTTTTAAAGATTCGACTTACTTTGTAGATTAGTTTCAAGGTATTCAATTGTACGTAATAAAATTGGAACAAGAATTTTTTTTAAAAATTCTTTAAAATATCCCACTGAATTCCGTAGTTTGATCGAATCTGACTGTTAACAGCAAGATTTGTTTAAAAATTTAGTTTATTTAATTGTGTTAACAAGTACCATTGAAAGTTCATAAAGGCAAAGATAGAGTAAACAACAATGAGTGACAAGTTAAAAGCAAAACTTTAAATTATTCCATTTGAAAAGTTAGATTTTTTTCAGTAGATAGTGGCAACAACTACAGAAATGCTATTACAAATGCTATTACAAAATAGAGTGGACAACTGTTTCATCGGTTCAATAAACTTCCCAGCAGTGTATGTCTACATTTATTTAATATAAATCAATGTACTTCTTAAAACAAGGATGAAAAATTTATTTGCAAATTTTTTTTAAATAAATAAAATACCAGAATTTAAGTCATGACAATCTGGTCGAAGTAAAAAAATAATGAAATGATTAAGATGAGTGATGTAACGAATTGCTCACTAAATTGACCACCTAAAGGGAGTCCTATGAGAGTCAATTTCGGACAAAGAAACCACTGGTTAACTTGAGATGTCACTACACATATTTATAGTATCTTTTTAGATATACAAACCTCGACCGTAATTACATTATTAATAAGAACAGACCGATAACTCAGCAAGACTATGATGTAATCAGAGATCTCTCGCTTCTGATCATATTCACAATATGCTTATTTATATGCGATTATATACAGTAGTTTTTCTGATGAATCTTCAGTACCGTAGAATAATCTTGTACATTACCATCTTTGCTTAAGTTCGTAAATTAAACAAATGTGCTTTGTATGATTTTATTTAATTTTGAAGACGTGTTGATGAAGTTGAATAACTGTTGAAAACAATAGGGCAGTGAAATATTGAATCTTACAAATGCGAAACTTTGTAAAGACAACATGATAATTTCAGATCATGCAAGTAAAATAACTCTCGTTTACAGGTGAATCAGTGTCCTTTACAGCTTTATAGTGAATAGTTACAAATAACATCTGAAATATGTAAAACACAAATTTATTGGTATCATACAAGCTTTTGTGAAAATATTCTGATTTCTTTTAAATTTAACATAAAAAAACAAACTAAAATTGGCAGCAGTCTCTACAGTAGATTGAATGAATGAAAAATGATAACGTCAGATTCATTATAAAACCAAAAGATACTCATTCAAAGATTTTTCTGTTTAATGACGAATTAGTTCTTATTCATTCACATATTAAATGAAATTCTTTCTTTCACCATAAACAATCCGAAACTATTAAGATTAAAACAAAAATCAGTCCAAAATAAAAATGTACTTCAATGAAGTAATTAAAATCCACATACTCTAAAATCAAAATACCATGTGCAGTGCAAAAAAAAGGGAATTCGTGTATTTCGTTCCATCACATTTAACATTCATATAAAGTTAATAATAAAATGTATTTTCAAATGATATTTTTAAAACTAAATATGAATGATGAATAAGTATTTACAACTGTTACGTCATAAACTAAATACAAATAATTAATCGATATCATATACTGAAAAGAGGGATAAATTTATCAAGTAGATGAAATGATTTCACTAGTTTTAATGTCGAAATGTGGAATAATTAATATATTATAGGTATCTAAAGTTTCTTCTCACTTATTATACCATGATTCACAATGGTTGATTAAACGATGAGTTCGAACTATCATAAATTATCATATATATACTATAACAAATATTTATCATAAAATATTCCTTAGAAATAAATCATTAGAAGCGCTAGAACTATTAGCTTCTTATAATAATGTTAATAATAAAAATAGATTTTACTTCTGATAAACAAATTAAACTAATGAAGAAAAAGTTAAGTTTTTATTCATAATAATTATTTATGAATGTAATCAATAGCGGTGAATCTTGGAAACTAACACTTTTTTAAAGTTAGCCAATAATAAAATTTGAACAGTACGATTAAAGCTTCCTTGACTTTTTATGATTGTCCTATTGATAATTAGATAAAATTAACTGGCCAACATGATTTAATTATCAATGAAATACAAATGAAAGCTTGATTGATGTGATAGGAAACTAGAAAACTATTGTTCTATATATCCTAAGTATTAGAGTGTAGTTGATTTTATAACAAATCATAGTGATCGGTCACAATTGAGAATAAATTATCTACGTGTATTTAAAATTGTAAATTTCGTTTTGTATTCATGAACTTAAAAGTAGCTTTTCCGACTTCAATTTGTAAATTTCTTTATGAATATTATTAGCAAAGAATTTTTGTCAATTAGCCAAGAAAAATCTATTCATTAAACTCAATGTAAATAGTATGTCAAGTGCTGATATCAGTCAATTTTTACTAACGGAAGGGCATTTCAATTAGTAGAAAAACAGGTCGAAATCAGTCTTCCTCATAAATAAACCACCATTTTGGATATAAAATGTTTGCTTTAAAAGAAACATAGTTAAAATACACAACTTTATTATCTGATTCATTTTTAGTGAGGTTTCATATCTCCTTACTGAGGGGACTCATGAATATTGATTATTGGTTACTGTTGGTATATTGATATGCTTGAATTTATTACGAGTTCACCTTACTAGGTAAACGGAACGAAGATCAGCGATGCAGTGACACGATAGGCTATTCTGATCCGATAGTCCTCGGTCCCGCTAACTAAAGGTAGAAGTCTTGATATGACGTAGAGAGAATGTATTCACAGACACCAGGAAAATACGAGGTCCACAAGCACACAAAGCAAGCTAATTTATACAATGATGAAATGCCCTAGGTGAGAGCCCCGAAATAGCGTACCACAATAATCCATCAACTTATGTCAGCCCAGGATTTTCCGAGTGGGAAATGTAAGCTGAAGATTTGACTGAGCGTCTTTGTCACAAAAACAAATAACAAAATTAGGACCTTTTCCAGATGAGTTCTAGGGATCTAACAACCCCAACATATTTGTTCATCCCAAGAGGAATGCATCAATATGACCATTGCTCTAAAGTTTTAGAGAAGGTGGACTGTGATTAGTAGTTCAATTCAGAACCTGTGCCTCTACTGGGGATGTTAGATCCCCAGAACTCACTTAATAAATGTCTTTATTTTGGATTTATTTCATGGATCGATCAGTTGACATTGAGATCACATTTCCCACCAGGACAATCCTTGACTGTGTTTGGTTACTGTGTCATTTTAGTGTGCTATTTTTGTGACTGTCCCAAGAATGTCTCTACGAAGTATAAATAAACGCGATTTGAGTGCTTGGGTTCCTTGTGTGCTGGCTGGGTGTTTGTAGAATACACTTTCTACACTATATTAGGACTTCTTGCTGATACATTTTGGTCAAGGGATCCCAGTAGCCTACCTGGAAGCTGTTTCATTGTTTTGTTCTCGTTATTCGACAAAGGTGAACTCGTAATAGTTTAAGCATACCTAGAGACGAGTGTAACAGCATCGTCCCATACTGAACACATGAGCTGGATATACATACATCTCAACGCTGGTTATCATAGTGTTACTCCAACCTAGTGCCTTTCACTTCAAACACTGACATGTTATCCACTAAACTACTGAGTTTAAGTTTCTAGGTTCAACTGTTAGCCATATTTGAACGTATTAACATGTTTAATTCCAGAAATTTCCTACAGAACTCCTACTTCCTGAAATTATGGTAGCGATCTAGCTTGTCTATCTTCTGATATTCTTTAAACGAAATTTGCTTCCAGTTATTAGTCGAACATGTCAACCAAAAATCAATGGTCAACTTTCTTTTTTTGTTACAAGTAAGAATATGATTGCATAAATTTGGAAAAGAAAGAGTCGATTCATTTGCGCTACAGTATACTTAGACAGCAATACACAGCATTTATTTTGGATGCCTTGTTTTTAAGTCAGTATTACAAGTTTGACATATTCGACAGAAGTAATACACACTCACTTTCACAAGTCTATGGAATATAATTTAAAATAAATTTCATAATATCAGTTGTCAAGCATTGAGAAATACTATTAATCATGAAAACAGTTTATATTTTATTGATTTAATATTTGAAGACAGGTTGATTAACAAGATGATTTTTTTTAGTTATTATTCACATCTATAAATAAACAGTTAGCTTTCAAAAGTATATGTACGATAATTAAAATAACATTCTTTTTCTTCCAAAAATGACAATTATTCTGACCCACTTTAACACAATGCAATAACTGGAGTACTAACATACTCTAGATAATTTTAAGGACAAAGTAAACAGTATATTGAGAATAGTAGTATTTCAGTTATCTAAGTATGAGATATAAATTAAATTAACTCAGTCAACAATTTTGTTGATTAATCAATAAGAAGTTAGATTACAAGTTATTGTAAACATACGTAACAAGATAATTGAATGGGTTATGGAGTGGTGATCCGAAAAAAAACTAAAAATTATCTTTGATAAAAAGTTTATTGTTATCACTATATAAAATTGATAAAATAAGTGTAAATGTACTTTAAACAACAAAATTCCACTTGAAAATCACTTTTATAAAATAAATTAGTGATGAAGTCATCGGTATTCCATGAACTACGAATCAATTGAAGTTGAACAGAGGCTGAAGTCCTGAAGCACTGTCTGCCTATTTCTTACATGTATGGGAATCTTTAACAGTGCACGCTCACCACCATATCACTGGACATCAAATCCAGAAGCCTAGATCTCACGCAAATGTCACTGATCACTAAACTGGAGTCAAAAGGCAATTCACAATAATATATGACCATCTCATGTTGTTTCAATGTGCATCATCATAACACCCGGCAGGTCTGAACTTCGCAAGTCATAATTCCTCACTTTTATTCTGGAAATTCCAAAGCTAACTACTTACTAATGAGCACATAAATTATGATCTATGGAAAACGGACATTCTGACCAAAGTCAACCACAGATTTCTGTCTAAAGAAATATTCATTTCTTTGGAAAAAAACACAGTAACTCAATTTTAGATATCACATTGTAATCTCATTTCATGTTTTAGTAATGTTACATATTTATATATACTTTTTCACTACGGTTTTCTATCATATGAGTCATTTTCAAACATTCTGTACATTCAGAAAAAAGAATATGAAATAGTTAAACATTTATTAACACAAGGTTAATTTTTTACTTTGAGGTTAAACACATGTAAGGATGTAGGCATGTGTTACGGATCTACAAAACACCAGTTGTACAAGACTAAATGCATGTAATAAAAATGTGAATAGTTTTTCGAAATATCAATGACAAATGAATACAAGACTAAAATCATAACACTAGAAGAAAACCAACATAGTATGCATGCGCATATTCTCATCTGAATGATGCACATTTAGAATTCGATTTCTGACTTAATTCTGTTTAAAAAAAATGCTGTTGTACTCAGTTACCTTTTATTAAAAAGAACATGTGTTTTTCCTAGGAATAAATATGTATCAATTAATTTGAACAGAATTAATTTAGAAAGGTATTACAGATCACTACTAATCTACTATAGGGATGATAAGACTAGATCCTCACTGAATTCACTCAAAAAATTTAAACTCAAATGTCAATCTTAAAATAATATTGATGAATTGTAGGAATCATTCCTCTGAGTTTTAATCAACAAATTTCGATATAATTCTATTTCGCATCCTTATGAAATATTTTGTTTTAAATATGAATAATTAATAAGTAAAACATCAATACTTTTATAAATTACTTTCTATCATTCAATACAATTAACACAATGATTAACTTTTCATTTATATTCCGGAAAAAAAAATTCAAAATAAAATACAACTTGTAAGTTTTTTCTCTATTTGTTCAGTCAGTAATTTGTTTTTATTGTTGATCCAAATGGAGTAGTATTATTTTACTTGATGAATTAAGATAAGTGTATTTTTATTGTTTTTTTCCCAAAAAAATATTATTTGTATATACATATGTGTGTGTGTGTGTAGTGAAGAAGATGAGATTATGTTTCACTTTTTGTGAATTTAATATTTAAAACAAAAAAAACTTTACCATTTGTTTATCTGCTTATTTATTTATGAGTCGGTATTTGACAGTAACAACAACAAAATTATCCACATAAACAAAACAGTATTACTGTCGATGGCACATCTGATCTAATTCATTCTCTTGAGGATAATATCAATGTAACCTTATGATATTTTTAATTTTTATATTGGAGATTAGTAAACAAAATGCCTGTTTACCATGTTGTTGATTGCATTTAACTAAAACTAATTTCCTTACTTTGTATACACATTAGATTATATTCATTTGAATGGTCAATTTTTTTTTTATAATAGATCATTGTTTAATTCTGTATATCATCTTTTAAAAGATAATTTTCTAGTTAGAAATGATTTATATTTAACAGATATGTTGTTGTGAAATATTCTGTTTATTGGTATAGTGTGCGCAGTTAATTTTAAATTTGTATTTTTCATGAAATGATAAATAACTGAGGTGTCAGTTTCTATTATTAAAGCTATTCACAAAAGTAATATATTTTTTGATAATTTTGTCTATATTATTTACTTAGCTGTTCAATTCATACTATTATTATCAAATATTTAGTTATATCAGTTAGTGAGACAGTACAACTGGACGATTCAGATATTGTTACAGTCATTTGAATTTCGATCATCAAACTATCAATGTTAATGGTATAAGTATTCCTAAAATTATAATATTCTGTTTCGTGAATTATTGTCTTATTCGATATATATATATATATTGACAGGTCTGACGTTGAACAAGATATGTGGCGCCTAAACTATTGACTATGATCAATACAAATTTATCAGATTTTTCTAAAATTTATTTACCTTATTTCCATGTTTTTGTGGGTAAAGTTCAATGTCAAATTATATATTGTTGAATTAAATGAAAATTTTTCCCGTGTATTTAGTTCATAACATGAACTGACCTTAGACGACTATTCAAAAAAAAACCAGGAAGCAATGGTTGCTAATAGAAATTCGACAATCTGCACAAATCTTAAAATCAAAAATTTTCCTAGTTGTATATTTAATTCTGTTTTAGACTTTTTATTTGTGGTATACGGTTTTAACTTGTTGATAAATATATTCAAGATCAATAGAAAGACTGAACCAATCGGGTTATTGTTATAACTCAATATTTGTTTATTCTTAAATAAACAAAATAGCTTTCAATCTTATTAATACATTGATTTATTTAAATGTGGAGTAGTTGAAAACTATTTTCACTGGTTAGTCACATTGTGCTCCCATTATTTAGCATTTAAAGAGGTAATGATTTTAGGAGAGTATACATATTATTTAAAACAAAAAATATATCCTTTTTAAAAATAAGGATAACTCATATATTACTGAACAATATTGTTTTCAGTCAGACCGTAATCAAGTCTCACTGTCATGTACATAGTTAGTAATATTGATATTTAAGAATATTCAACCAATCAAGGTAATTTCTGAGCAAAAAATCGTAATGGAACTGGTTACTTACTTACTTACTTGCTTAACTACACTTAGTAGATTTAAAAAATAAATTGATAGTAAGAAGACAGGTGTACTAGTAGTAGCAGTAGTAGTAGTTGTTGTAACGATTACTTATTTACTTACTTACGCCTGTTACCCCCCATAGAGCATAGGCCGCCGACCAGTTTTCGCCAAGTAACTCTGTCCTGGGCTTCCCTCTCTAGTTCTGTCCAATGTTTGTTCATTTCTCGCATATCTTTCTCTATTTCTCGGCGTAATGTGTTCCTTGGCCTTCCTCTTTTCCTTTTGCCTTCAGGATTCCATGTGAGGTCTTGTCTCGTGACGCAGTTAGGTGCTTTTCGTAGTGTATGTCCTATCCACTTCCACCGCTTCTTCCTGATCGCCTCCTCCACTGGAATCTGCTTTGTTTTCTCCCACAGTTCGTTGTTGCCGTGTCTGGCCAACGAATACGAAGTATTTTGCGTAGACAACTGTTAATAAACACTTGTATCTTCTGGATGATGCCTTTCGTAGTTCTCCAAGTTTCCGCTCCATACAGTAGAACTGTCTTGGCATTTGTATTGAAAATCCTGATTTTGGTTTTGTTTGAAAGTTGTTTGGAGTCCCAGATATTTTTCAATTGTAGAAACGCAGCCCTTGCCTTGCCAATCCGCGCCCTCACATCTGCATCGGATCCACCTTTCTCGTCGATGATGCTGCCAAGATATGGAAAGGTGTTAACGTCCTCCAACGCACCTCCATGTGGAGTGATTTGTTTGGTGCATGTTGTGTTGCATCGGAGAACCTTGCTTTTTCCTTTATGTATGTTGAGACCTACTGCTGCTGAGGCTGCTGTTACACTGGTCGTCTTCTCTTGCATTTGTTGTTGCGTGTGAGATAGAAGAGCCAGGTCATCTGCGAAGTCAAGATCGTCCAGCTGCATCCTAACTGTCCATTGGATACCGTGCTTCTCTCCAGATGTCGACGTCTTCATAATCCAGTCGATGACCAGGAGAAAGAGAAAGGGTGAGAGTAAGCAACCTTGCCTGACATCGGTCTTCACCTCGAAAGAGTCTGTTAGCTGTCCATCGTGTACGATTTTGCAGTTGAATCCATCATAAGAGTTCCGTATGATGTTGACTATTTTCTCAGGCACACCGTAGTGTCGAGGAAGCCTCCACAGTGTTTTCCTATCCACGCTATCAAATGCTTTCTCGTAGTCGATGAAGTTGATGTAGACTGGTGAGTTCCATTCAATTGATTGTTCCACAATGATCCGTAATGTAGCAATTTGGTCAGTACACGATCGATCCTTACGAAATCCGGCCTGTTGATCCCGAAGTTGGGCGTCTACGAAGTCCTTCATTCTGTTTAACAATACCCTGTTGAAGACTTTGCCTGGTATTGAAAGAAGAGTGATGCCTCTGTAGTTCTCACACTTGCTCAGGTCGCCTTTCTTTGGCATTTTGATCAGTTATCCTTCTTTCCAATCTTATGGTACTTGTTCCTCATCCCAAATCTTGTTGAGGAGAATGTGAAATATTTTCACAGTTGCTTCTACATCTGCTTTCATTGACTCTGCTGGAATGTTGTCTGGTCCTGCTGCTTTGCCGTTCTTGATTTGTCTGATGGCCATACTGATCTCCTCAATCGTAGGTGCGCCAATATTAATTGGGAGGTCCGTGGATGCTGCTTCGATGTTGGGTGTGTTCATTGGAGCTGGTCGATTCAATAGTTCCTGAAAGTGCTCTACCCACCTATTTCGCTGTTGTTCAGTGTTGCTGATTACTTTGCCTTCCTTGCTTTTCACTGGTCGTTCCGGTTTACGATAGTTTCCGGCGAGCTTCTTTGTTGTATCGTACGATTGTCTCAAGTTTCCGTCTCTTGTAGCCTTATCCGCCGTCATTGCTAGATCTTCCACATATTTTCGTTTGTCAGCTCTGATGCTCTTCTTCACTTCCCTGTTTGCTTCCGTGTATTCAGCTTGTGCGGTAACTTTCTCTGCTCTTGTTCGTCTGACATTGATTACTGCCTTCTTGTTCCTCCTTTCTTCAATTTTCGCATGAGTATCAACAGAGATCCATTCTTTGTGGTGGTACTTCTTGTGACCCAAAACTTGGCAACATGTTGAAGTGATTGCCTCCTGAATCCCTTTCCAATTGTTCTCCAATGTTGTGTCCTCTCCATTGAGTAGATCCTGAAAGGCCTGGAACCTATTGGTGAGGTCTATCCTGAATTCGTTGAGCTTTACAGTATCCCGAAGAAAGGCCGTATTAAACCTGTTCGATGTTGTCTGCCCCGTTGTCCAGTGCTTCTTTAGCTTCAATCTCATTTTGACGATCAGCAAGTGGTGATCTGAAGCTATATCAGCTCCTCTCTTGGTTCTCACATCCTCCATGGTCCTTCTGAACGTTTTGTTGATACAGATATGGTCAATTTGGTTTTGAGTAGTGTGATCCGGTGAAATCCATGTGGCTTTGTGTATGCGCTTGCGTGGGGATATTGTGCCACCGATGACCAGTTTGTTGAAGGCACATAGGTTTGCAAATCTCTCACCGTTTTCGTTCCTTTCTCCCAGTCCATGTCGTCCCATGATGTCTTCATATCCAGTGTTGTCCATGCCAACCTTGGCATTCAGGTCTCCCATAAGAATCGTCAAATCGTTTGGTGAACATTTCTCGACGATCGACTGCAGCCTTTCGTAGAATTGATCTTTAACGTCGTCATTGTAGTCGTTGGTAGGTGTATGGCATCAGATGACGTTCATTGTAATGTCCTCTTTCTTTGTTTTGAAGGATGCTTTAATAATCCTGGGTGCATGAGATTCTCACCCTATCAGTACTTTTTGTGCATGTTTGGACAGCATCAGTGCAACTCCTTGTGTATGTGAAGCGTTTTCCTCTTCATGACCAGAGTATAACAGCAGTTCCCCTGAAGCTAGTCTCAGTTGTCCTACCTGTGTCCAATGCGTTTCACTGATGCCGAGCCCCTCGAGGTTGTACCTATTCATTTCTGCGCAACTTGAAATAGTCTTCCAGTCTCCCACAATGTACGAACGTTCCATGTACCTAAAAGAATGGTTGCTCTGGTTGTCTGAAGAGGCACTGGCCCCGCGACTTTCGAGGGAACTCGGCTTTCATCACACGACGTCATAATTCTTCTTTCAACTTCCAGGGAAGAGTTAAAATGGTTTGGATTATTTTTTCTGGTTAGCGTTTTTTGGCAAGTTAGATTTCGACCGAATGGGGTCGCCAACCCCATGTCCAACCCTCCTCCTTTACCCGGGCTTGTGACTGGCAGTAGCCCCGAAGGTCCTACTGGCGGAGTTAGTTGTAACGATAACAAAGTAATATCTGTTCTAATCATTAGCGTGAGATAGAAACGAAGCCAAACTTTAATCACCAGAAACCAATAAAATTGTTTTAGAAGTAGACAAATAATTAGATATATTGAAAATATGAATGGAAGAAAGTGAAGGACGACAACCAAATTACAGGATGTCCAAAGGTTAGTAAAATGGCTTGTTAAATCATATTCAGCCAAAGAAGATATAGCAGTGTCATGAATTTCTCCGAGGCATGCAAACTCGGGTCATAAGTTTGGATACCTAAATAGTTCCGCTAATTTGTATCAGAGGGACGAACGACAAAGGTTGACGATAGCTCACTTGAAATGATTTAGTTTTATCTCTTACATGATCACTATCAATCAGGTGTGGATCATTGAAACCACTTATTGTATCCTGATGAATTTTATCCAACTGAAGTATGATTGGTTTTATATTTTTAAATATCTATATAAATATTCCTGTAGATGAAAATAAAGTCTGATCACTATTTAACTGAAAATCACGATTATAAGCTTACATGTGTTACTCTTATTTTTATGAAGTCAAATAAGCTTAGTTTTATCTCAAAGAAAACAATATTATGATACTATAATTCACTTTACACCTATTTGTACAAAAGAATTTCAGATTCATAATTCTTTTAATTAAAGAGAATTCATGCGTTTCTTGTGAAATTTTCTTTTTAAAATACCAAAAGTTTCAACATTTTTTTTTATCATTATGCTAATCTATACACGAATATTGTTACTTGATTATTCATGATACAATGGCTTCTCGATCGATACCTGATGCTGACATTTTAATCTGCATAAAATTAACAATATGAAATTATTCCCTTGTGTATAAAAATTGAAGTTTATTATATTGTTCGAAAGAAGTGAAATTTTAAAGTATCATTTTTTTTAAAAAAAAATATTCTTTTTGAAGTTAAACAACAACAACAGTAATTTTTCCGATGTTTCATAGTTTTTTTTTATTGATATTCTTATTGAACTGTTTCAATCAGTTATGTGTATTGGATTGTTAATTCTGATCACTTGTTCGGTAGAATGTATACTTAAAATAGACAGACAAATAAATAATGAACTGAATACATTGCTTTAATAGAAAAACAGTTGTGAATAATATAATAATAATAATAATCGTTTATTGTTACATTTTGTTGTTTTTAGAGAACAAGTACAGTTTTTAGAGTTATTGTGTAATGATCGAAGTAAAAATCAAATGATTAACTTGGCTAAATAAGGAGTAACTTATTATATATGCATCTAAATTGTCATTTAAGTATTCATAACTGAGAAAACTCAATAATAAAATTGAATGACTCAACTCTGGTTATTCACCTTCCACTTATTATAAGCCCAGTATACTTCATTTCTTTTGACAACATAGTTGACAAAGCTTCACTTAGAGTCTCCCTAGAGTTACTACCGGTCCAAAGCTCGGATAAATGAGAAGGGTTGAGCATGGGGTTAGTGGCCCCTTCATATAGAAAAACAACTTGCTAAAAGGACACTAACTAGTACAACTATTCTGAAAACTGTCTTTTTGCTAACTATTACGTAAGTAAATATATGTCTAATTCAACTGATGGCAAGTTTCTAGATTTACACAAGCTGTTTTTAAGCCACAATCAAGAAACATTTCTAATATATAGTTGGCATGGTACCATTACATGGATAATAACATCTAGTTATAACTAAACCAGCAATATTAGAGTTGTGAATGAAATAATTGGCAGGTAGAAATATAGGTAAATCACTTTTCATCCATCACAGTATAATTTGTAATACATCACTTGAATTTTACGATTTATTGCTTACGTGAATTCTACATTTTAAGCATGTTCATCATAATTTTGTGACATTGAATTTTATTGAAACTAGACATAGAGCTACAACGTGTTTCGCCTAAATCTTAATATCTGAGATCTATTTTAAGGTAAGTGAACTGCATATCACCACTAAAAACAACTGCTTATTCAATAAACAACAGTTTCTAGATATTTTTTAAATTAAAATAATTTTACTCAGCCAATTAACATTTCTTATAAGGAAAAATCATGTAGTTTCACAGAAACATCTTAGTTGCTTCAAATTATTATATGTCCAGTTTGTGCTACATTTTCACTTTAACACAAACAAATCATAGTCACAACGCCCCCATCCAATCACATCTCGATAGAATATCTAGTGTGCGTTTGGCATAAGGTGATTGTATCATGACGCAGCATCGCTCATTGAAGATTGGATGATTTTGTATGCTGTTTTCACATTGTAAAGAAATCTATAAATGCACACTGATTGTCTGTACATTTCTGACACTTACTAGAATAAGATTTTGATATACTCGTCAAGTGATATGCTTGAAAGTATTACGAGTTCATCTTACTCGTTAAAGAAGCGAGGACAAATGATGCAGAGACACGATAGGCCATTCTAATCGTTTGTCCCTTGCCCGGCTAATTATATCAAGAAGTCTTGATATGGCGTAGAAAGTGTACTCTACAAACACCCAGAAAATACGAGGTTGACAAGCACATAAATTAAGCTTATCAATACACGAAAGAAACGTCCTTGGGAGAGCCACAGAAATAGCCTACTAAAATAATCCATCAACCAATGATAGTCAAGGGTCTTCCGAGTGGGAAATATAATCTCATGATCAACTAAGCCACTTATGCGCGAAAACATAAAAAATCCAATCCAATCTAAATCTAACGTCGCCAATAGATTTCTTCTGTACTTCCCAGCTTTTGTGTTGCGATCTGAGGGCTGTTCTGCTTATCCTAGTTCCTATGGTTGAACTGTCTATTGGTCGTTCTACTAGCAGAAACGACATAGAAAAAGCCACATGCATAATAATACTAATTCGTTGAAATATTCGCAAATAATTACACTATCATATAACTTATAATCGAAACACTTTCAAAAAGAATATTAAAAAATTAAATCCATAAGCATTAATAAAAGTAAACAACTGATGGATAGCTTCACTTATTCGTTAGGGATATAAAATACCAGATAGTTTTATATTTATTAGCTGGTGAATGTAAATAGATAAAGACCAAACAACAATGAGTTAAAATAAAAATGGAATTAAATCAACCGTCGAAATCTCGAAGATTTCGATTCAGTAAGCTTGTGGAATTGTTTTAAAAGTAAACAATCCTGCAAAAAATTATCCACAAGGATGGTTTTAATTAATATTTTAACAAGTAAGCCAGTGAGGATGAATTACTTGACTGAAAAACTATTGTTTGGATTCTACATAGAATATATATATATATATATATATATATATATATATATATATGACTAGTCCATACAAATACATAACGAAAGATTTAGTTTGCTTTGTAGTCGGGTGGATTAAGGGAAAACGAAGTTTCAGTTTTTTTATGACTGACATATAAAAGAAATGAATTTTATGTAAAGAAAATATTTTGATTTTACATTCGTATAAGCTTATTTCACTAAGTCTAACCAATGGATGTACATACATCACGTAAACGTAATTCAGCATACCAACAAAGCAGTTTTGAAATGACAAAATACTTTTTTTTTATATTCAAAACAATTCTTGGATAGAAATTTGACCAATAAGTAATTTAATGTTTAAAACTGAATGAAATAATAAAGTAACATATATTTTCTTCCTTTTCCGATGAAAATATTTCGTATGATAATTCCGGATTAGTTAAATGTATGTATATATTCATTGTGTTGCGCTATACAAGACAGCCTCCAAAAGATCACTAAAACAATGAAAGATTTGATGTGTAGATTAGTGATATGTATCAGTTGAGAAACATTTTACATTATTTACATAATAAATAAAACAAAAATTTTACAAATCAAAAAAGAACACATAGCTCACTGTGAAATGAAAATTTTTAAAGAAGAGAAACTTTACATAAATCTCCATTTTTCTAAAATACTGGTTAAATGTAAACAGATTGATTTGACAATACATTGATCTTCCTATAAAACAGAACAACCAATGTTGTCGTGCCAAGTGAAGGAATCTAGTTTGTGATAGAACTTCGTGGTAGACATTGCTAGATATGTAGTGTTTGATTGTTAACTATGAATGATTATTTGTTATTTATTAGAAGGTCGGAGGGTAATTATTATTAACTTCGTAATAACTATATTACTGCTACGTAAACCTATGGTGAACTGTATTATTGGTACGCTTTATTAATAATCTAGTTAGAAAATGAGCTGTTATTTGAAACTTGGATCAGGGACTTTAAATTAGTTACAATGTCATTATTCATAATTTATATAATCAGACCTATGTAAAAAGGCATTTGAAGATATTTTATGCAATGGTTTGATTTTAGTCAGATAACCATCGGAAGTTAAGAAACACTAAAGAGCTGTTTGCTATGGTATGGGACTCATCACTAATGATTGTTCACGATAATACTAGAAAATAAACATAGGAATGTTAGGCTTTGTAGCGAGTGCTTCACTGTTAAATCTTTCAATTTCCATTCAGTAGTCCACTGTGTTCAAACTAACACAACTCCATTAACCTTCCGTTATAATGAGAACAAACTAGTCTCAAATTAAAAAAACCTGAATCTTGTTATACAGTCACTGTTAAGCCTATCAGTGCACACACTTAATCAAAGTTTATAAAATAGGGAACATAAAGTGAAGTTTTCAGCTCGAGATTCGCTAATATATACATATAAACTTTCACACTGAAATCATCAAAAAATCATTGTTAGACCACCATTAGAAACCTAGAAGCACTGGACAGCCGTTTCATTCTGGTATGTGACTCATCAACATTTTGAATCCATGACTTCTGCTCCTCACAGGACTCGAACCAAGGACCTTTGGTCTTGCGCGCGAACGCCTAACCTCTGGATATATAAACAAAAATTTTGTTTCATTTATTTATAAATGGTGATAAACATTTTAACAACTTCTTTTGTAAGTTAAATTACGCAGTAAAAATGAACATGATAGTGAAAAATCCATTTATTACATTTCTTGAAGACTGCCATTGGATTATTAGATTGAATTCAGTAAAATTAGCTAAAATGATAATACTTTAAACGAATCAGCTAGTAGGAATAAAATTATCATTCAAACTCTTCAAATAGTTTGATGTTAGTTAGAATTTTTCTTAAAGGTTTTTTCATTAGCTTTTTTACTGATGAAGAAATTCAGTTAAGAATATCATGTTTCCATATTTTTTACCGATTCATTTCAACTGGTTTGCATGTCAGCAAATATTTGACTAATTAGTAAAAACGAAAACAATCAACAATTATTACTTAGGAATTTTAATTAAACTGTTAAAGTACTAATGACATGAAATTCGTTTCTAGACATAAACAATCAGTTCTGGTTAGTTTTTTTTTTACAAAATGTTTTCTCATTTATGAAGAAGTGGTAAGAATGTATTCAATGAATTAGAACATTCAGAAATTTTCGGTTGAATGTCATAAAACAAATCGCTTTGTTTGAATTTTATTCTATATAATAACACGCTCTGTGTAGTGAAGAATAGATGATTTAAACTTATCAGAAATAGTAACTGTTTCATGCAGAGCAAGGATAAACGATGTTTACAGAATAAAAATGAATTCATCATATTTTACCACGATGCATTAAGTTTAAACGGTCTAAGACAACATGGTGTGATATATGCATAAATATGTGTTTAATTTATTCCAGTTAGAAATAGAATCGAAAATTATAAGAAGCGGACATACAATATTGGATTAACGTATACTTAAGACGGATGTCTATACACATGTTGAAAACGGAATAATACAAAAGAGATGAGTAGTGTTTTAGTTACTAATAGTCAAAAATGCAGTTTATAGAAGGTCTATAGAAACAGAATGACGACATTTTATTCTGATAATCTTGTTGTTATTATTCGAATGAGCCATCTATGATTTTGAAAGTTAGAATAGTTATTATTTATCTTTCCTACCAAAACAGTATTTCACTAACCAGCTTTAAACAAAAAGGTGTGTGACTGTATGATGAAGAATTAAATTTATCACTAATCACTTTTAAGACATTGCAACAAAATATTACAATAGACAATTTTTAAAAATAAATAATTATACTCTATTATCGTTCCGTCATTCAACTGAAATTGTCAATTGCAGAGTTCACATTTATCAATGCATTTTTTAAGTCTTTTAAATAACTCCATGATATAGAACACCATATTGAAGAAATTTTACCAACTAAATGAAATTGGCAGACCATGTGACTTCAGAATGTAGTGCACAATGCTCGGTTTAAAGTACCTGAAGATAAATGATTAAATGTCTAGTTATATGAAATATGAAATCGAAAGTGCTTATCGATCAGTTAAAACAGTTATTTAGATTAAAGCTAACAAACTTGGATGTACGATGGATAAAAATATATTCTTTGATTAAAATATGTTACTCCAAAAACTAGATGAAATACTAACAGAAGTGTTTATCCAATTCATAAATGATGAAGTGGATTGATATTTTCACATGACTTGAATTCATTCGTTACAAATATATGAATACAGTATAAGTGAGTCCATAAAAATTTCTCATCATTTATTCTTGAAATTTTGAACACTGATAAATGGGAAACGGGGAATTCACTTACTACAACCATTAAAAATGAAAACACGCACCTGTCAAATGCATTTTTTACAGTTTCCGCAGAAGATTCCCCAGCTTGCTAGCGTACTTGTCAAACATGAAGTAAAACATCAGTAATAAAATTTTCTATCTGGCGTTTCATTTCCAGAAACAATCAATAGAATGTAAAATAAATAGTTTTTACAAAATCTATAGACTTATTTTCCATATGTTTGAGCAACAGACATTCATGTGAAATTTTCCAGTTCAGTGTATCAGTTTATCAATGGGTGACAATTAAAATTGTTACAAAAATTTTTAAAAATGTAGATGAATACTTGTAATTGCATTACTAATAATGAATTCCGATATAATTTTAGAATTTACTGAAGCAAATATTTTCAATGCTTCATAGCGTCAGTCTTTTACTTAGATGATTTTAATGAATGATAGGAAGTGTATTAATGATTGAACCTCTTTTTACTAAACAAAGTTGTACAATGTTAAAAATAATTCCATATTGTCATTGCAATAAAACAATTATGAAAGATACTACTGTTCGATAAGTAATATTAGTCTTTCAGTATCTAAAATCAGTTGATTGTTTGTAAATTTGTATCATAGTCAAATATACCATCACCAATATTATGTCCAGCATCATCAAACAATATTCCGCATAATCTAGGCTAAATGACAATGATAACAACACTATTACAAATTAGTCAATGAGTTTCGAATGAGTAATATTCTAGATGATCATGATTGATCATTTTGTAATAGTCCTTCTTTATAGTGACTGAACTCTATCTAAAGATTTGCTATGTGTTCATTAATCCAAATGATGTGGTAATGCATCCGGTATATTGTCAGTTACTGCTGGAATATCTTTGTTGTAAAGTCTGTAACTATGACGCTAACTGACACGGAATCAAATCCGTTAGGAGCCTAGTTTCCCTCAAGATTACAGGTACACCATATTAACGACTGTCAAACAGCACTAAACGTGGGTTTAACATTTCTTGTTGACTACCACAAACCCAAGTCTACATAAAAGAGGAAGGTTGAGTAAAGGATTTAGCAATCCCATCCGTTAGAACAATACTTGCTAAAAACAGTTAACCTGAACAAATGATTCAAACCATTTAAACTCTGCCCTAGCAGCTGGAAGGTCTTCATTTAGCAAAGCTATGATGTCTCACGATGAAAGTTGAGTTTCTTCGGCGGAAGAGGCCAAAGAAAAAGAAGTGGATCAAGAAACGCATTGCGCCGAGAATTGACAAGAGAAGAATAAGTGGCGATTGGGAAGAACTGGAGGGAAGTCTCAAGGCCGAGTTTTCAGGAGATCGCCGGCCAGCAACCTATGCTCAACAACAGGTAACAGACATACGTAAGTAAGCTTGGTGTGGCCACCCCGAGATCAGACAAAGCTTTTTCATATCATAATTCGTTGACCTAAGTTCAGGTACTACTAAAAGCCAGGCGCCATTAACAACTTTCTCGCTATTTATGTGTCTGAAATCAACTGGTCACAAAAAATTACATTTTTGAGCGAAAATTCCATGTCAAGAGGTAAACTTTCAATCTGACTTACGACCTCAGGATTTATTACCCAATTCATTTTCTGATTCTGAGGTGGCTGTTAGTTACAGATTTGTTTCATTAATTACTCAAATTAGGCTCAATCATCAAAATGCTATTTTTGATTTCGATCTTGTTGTTTTGAAACGGTATTATCATATTTAGCTTTTATAAATGACCCACGAGGTAAAAGAAACGATAAACATTTGTTTCAAATATATAGACTGAATTTATCATATTATAAAATATTGGAAACTTCTAAACTATAATTATATTCAATGTTTAGGAAATTTTTTTCAATTGAAAACATTGACAAGATGTAGAAACAGGACATTTCCCACGCTGTTTACAAAAGTCTGCTTATAAATCCTGTTTATTTAAACATAATGTTTATTTCATTATTAGAAACACTAATGTTAATTTATTTCCTGGACTTGAATTTGCTTACAATATTCGATTGCTATTTCTTTTCAAGTAACAAAGCTAAAAATTTATGAATTATAAGTATGTTTATATTTTAGTAAATGACTATGCATGTGTAAAAAGTGTTGAAGCCTAGCACATAAATAAAAAATTAGTTAAGGTATTGAATGAAATCTTTTTAGAAGATTTATATATATTAGTTAGTTATGTTTTACAAGTTATTTATTGCAAAGGCAAATGTAATACTAAATACTGTTTAAAAATTAAAAATATTTGACTTACTTTAGATTTAGTCCTTTTTTCTCAGCTTTATACAAGTTTGTGAGTTGTACGTTAACATGGGATGACTTGCTTCACTGTGCACCGTAGAAGAATGTTTGGAGCGAGACTGATTGTACCGAAAGCACAGAAGTAGTGTCATATTGGTTATCCTGGAGTAAAAGAAATGAATTACATTGCTCGGAGGTTTTGCACATTTGCCACTCATTGAACCAGCATTTTACAGAATTGGTGAACAGGTTCATGTAGTATCGACAAGCGTAAAATGCAACGCTAAATTAAAGCTGACTGAATGGCCAAGACTTGAATACCCATGGTCTAGGATAACATACCGACTCCGTTAGTATTTAGTTATACTAGATGCATTCTCAAAATGACAGGAAATCTTCCCATAATGTCACCAATGACAACCAAGACGCTACAGCTGTTGAAAGAGACCATGCGGAACAGATTTCTTGGTGTGATTGTATCAGATACTAGTTCGCAGTCCAATTCCAGGCAATTTCAAGAATTCTGTCAACGGCTAGGCATCACATACCTTAGCTCTCCCCTCTACCATCCGCAGTCAAATGATCAAGCACAAAGGTTCGCCAATACGTTTAAACGGGACCTGCTTAAGCCGAAAGGGGAAGGAATGCTAGCCGGAGTCACTCTAGATTTTGTTATTTGTTTACCGAGCGACAGTGAACGATACACTACCAAAACAAAAGTCTCCAGCACAGATATTCATGAGAAAACTGAGGACTATCAAAAACCGATTGCTACTGAGAAACACGCAAATAGAGTCCCAAGAGCTGTCCGATGTTTGTTCCCGGCTACAGACAGAACCACGACCCACGAACGGAAGCACGTGTCATCATAAGGCTAGGACGTCCAAAGCATGAAGTAAAGGTGCAAAGAGACAAGTGAACTTGGCACTGGAAACAAAAATACGAAACGGTTAGTTCCAGATCGCACATCGACGAGCAAAAATCTCCCACTCAAAACTCTAACGGAAATTTATGACTTGCCCTCGTTCACAACTAATAAAGCTCAGAAACAACTCTACCTACATCTCAGGAGATCATGTCGTCAGCATTGACAAATGATCAAGATTCTATTAAAAAGGGGAGGTGTTAGGTATGCTGGATCCCTAGAAATCACATGGTAAAACTCTTAATTTTGTAATTTATTTTTCGTATTTTTGCGTCAAAAGAGTCTTTTATAGCATTCAGTTTGTGTTTCCCAGCTGAAAGGACCCTAAACCTAATTGGTTAGTTCTCGCTTTTTGTACTCTGTATATTACACTTGGTTTGAAAGCTTGTTAATTCGTTCGCTCAAGGCTTCTTGTGGATTATGTAATCTTCCTGCTGACTTTGGACTCCTTGCTCTAGTTAGTAGGGCTGGGTTGCATAGAATAGCTTACCTGTCCTGTGTATCACTGGATTACGTTCCGTTCGCTAGTATAAAACCATATATTAGTTATCGCAAGCATAACAATCTGTTATCTATTTTCTGTACTAATAAAAAATAAAGATTAGTATTTAAGTTATTACTACCATTAACATCCATTTTTATAAAAGTAACACAATCAAAGGAAATATTAGGAGCAACTTCAATCTGATGATTATTTTGAACAAGAAATAGTTAATAAACTTATTATCGTAGTCTATTAACGGACACTGTTTGACAATTCACTGTCTGACAACCTATGAGTAAGTGATTATTTGCCTTTTAAATTTCACTCTGTTAACATCTTTTAGACAAAGACAGTAAAACTTTGTGATCATTTTGTCACTTTCCAAAAAAAACGTGAATGTGATAATATCTATAAGTTAAACAAAAGTGAAAAATTTTAATTCTTTTATGTTGTATCTTGTAGAATTGTTTAAATTGTCTATATATAATTTTTTTTTAAACTAGTTTACTATGATCATTTAAAAAAAACACTCATCTATCACATTATAATGAAAACATTTACTATTCAAAAACATACTAACTAACAATTATTCTTTCTTAGTTAATTGTTGTTTAAGATGTTAAGAAATGCTTACCATTGAATGATAGTTCATTTTGTTTAAGATATATATATATATATATATATATATATATATATATATATATATATATAGAGAGAGAGAGAGAGAGAGAGAGAGAAAGAGAGAGATTTCGATACAGACCGCTTCAGAAATTTCAAATCACATAAAATAATATACACCATCTGTGAATAATGAAAAAATTACTTTTTAAATGAGACTGATAGTTACTATCTTCATATATTAAATCGTTTCTGAATGTTTTTCATAGCTTCACATATGGATATAGTTAATCAATGTTCATAGATTAGTTTCAACCAAAATACTGAACTAATTCTTCAATAAATATAAACCTATGATATAGTATCTGTCGAATCCAAACTGAGGTTTGGGCTGGGGAATAACAGTATGGTAGTCTAGATAAGTGTATTGACCAGTTAAAATTAAAACAAGTGATTTGGGTAAATAACGGTTCTAATATTCATTATAAATATAATTATTATACATCATTACCTAAACAAATATTACCAATCATTTATTCCACCAATAATTGTTTAATTAATCAAATCTACAGCAGCAAATAAACGATATTCTATCCCTCCTGGATAGATCAGATTCGTTCGAAAGATAATATTTGGTTGTTTTATAACTCAGAATGTTTCCTATTCTGGAAGAGTGCTTCAATTCACAATCCGAATTGCACACTTCCAGACAAAGCACGCAACCAAATGAAAAGAGGACCAAATCAATATGGCTGTCGCCACGACTAAGTATCAGCTTAAACAACATAAATGCAATCAGAAGGAAACATGGAAACTCAGTGAAGACAAAAGAAATAGAAAATATAATAAAATACAAATTTTACCATCTCAAACGGAATCGGACAGATCAACAAAATGTACAACTGAAGGAATCAATAAGGACAAATTACAAATGTATACGTGAAGGGATTTTCACAAACAAAGCCTTCAAAAAGGGATCTTACAATTTCGTCAGTATTTACAAACAGATGAAACTTGTGCAACATTTCAGTGTAGCTTGAACTTATTTTCAACTCCGATTACGATCACTAGTTGTGTAGAATACTGAACTGAACGATTATATCACAGCTTGTCAGTAGTTCATATTCTGTCATTCTGAAAACATTAAAACTTGCGCTGTTAATAGTCTATTACGGATTATTTTGACACTGTAGTATGAATGCATTTGAAAAATTTGACCTCAAAACTGTATTTGGTTATTTATTTAAGCAAAAACATTTTGTTGATCACGATCTAACCAAACCAGAAAGACTAGTAAGCATTTATTTACAAAAAATAATTACTACGAAAAGACGGTATCTTAGTTTTATCAACTACATTTTACTAACCTCTCATGTACATCAGAAAAGTTAATGAGATATTGATGCACAACGGAAGACAATCATTTTCTAAATAGTATATGATAAGCATATCCATGTATTTGTAGTTGGGTATTTTTAATAATGTGCCTTATAAAGTGGATGGAAGTCTTATTTCGGACTCATCGGATGGTGTATCTCAATTCCGGAGTTCATATACAGTCCGGGATTCAAACTCAATATCATTAGCTCACGAAAGTCAACTCTGAAATGCTAGTTCATCCAGTTAAGGAGTTCCAAGCAGGATGAAACTCGTGTCTGGGATTTTACTGCTAGTCACAATCTGTTTGAACTTGTGTCTTAATGGCTACACCGAGGTAATCTACATAGGACACATATATGCCAGCCAATACTAATGAAATTTCATTAAGAATACCAGCATCAGGATAATTCAAACTATTTTAAATTGAAGCAGATTGTAATATTTACAAATCCTAAAAGACAGAACAATTGCAACGAACAAAGGGTGAGGAGCTATACAGTTCCATTTTGTCATTTCTAAACATGAAACTATCTTGGATTAATAAGTTGTGAGTGTTCACTGCTACCTGGTTTTCATTGGTTAGTTAAACAACAAAGTTAATTTGTGATGTGAAACTTCAGATTCAACGATTCCTGTATCGAAAAATACAATAATGTCTAAAGAATAATTAGATGATCATGAAATTTAAATTTTTGCTTTAGTTGTTTTATTCCGATACATAAAATATGAAATATTAATATTAAAATATCTATTTTGAATTACCTGAACTAAAATTTGTTTGACTATTATTAGTAAAAAGGAAAAAAGATCTTTGTGGTATTTTATTAAACCTTTTTTGACTGAACCAACTAACCGAATGTGTGCTTTGTTCATCGTCTATCTAAAGTTTTGATTGATGTACATAGAGCATTATGTCTAAAACTAAACACGCCTCTCTACCGGATGTCACAGAAATTTTGTATTCTTACTTTCAAAAAAAATTAACTATAACTTTTAAAATTCAATAGGAATTATAGTCAATTGTTGTACAGTAATTTCTAAAGGTTATTGTTTACACTAAATATAGTACATTGTTTGTATTTGAAAATTATTCTTTCGAATGAAATTGTCATTTATCAAGTTTAAACAATTCATTTTCATTTAAAATTAAATAGTAAACTTTCAACCGAATAACTAAGAAACTCTTTTTCCTATCAACATAATATTAAGTGAAAAAAAAGAAAGTAAACTGTCATAAAACTAGGTAAATTTTAAATCCGCTGCCTTTGAATAGGCGCGATAATTATTTTTAAATGGGTTACATATTTAGGTTTTTCTATTGTAGAATAAATAATTTCGTTTGGGAATTTATGTCAACTATCCAAATTTTCTCATGACATACTTACACAGAAGACAACAGTTCTCAAATGATTGTCGGTTTTAATTTATTAAAATGAGCGGAAAATATACATTTGCATCCGAAATATGATCAACAATGTAATTAACTTCCGATTTGTTTTGTTTGTCAAACTTTGTATGGCATTCTGTTTTTTTTTTAACATAACTCAGTATGCACCAACGTGTTCTCTTAATTTGAAATGATAGAATAATCATCCTTACTCAACTGTCTATTGTGTAAAGTATCTGGATTTTGGTAGACCAAAGTAAAGCAAATAGCTAATGAATAACAAAAATCAATAAACTTATTTTGATGCTGATGATGATCACTCACATGATATTCACTTTTCAATCATGAAACTCTATTCTGTCTTTAACAGAATGATTGTTTATAAATAGTTCGTTTGAGTTGAATAACTGTAATTACAAAGCTTTTAAATGTTATTGCTATGGTTATCAAATTTGACTCAGACTGAATGTAGACTTGGAATTTTTCCACGAATATCAGCATAGTTTGCTGTAATAATCCTGACTTCGGTTGTTTATTTTCAAGACATTTGTTGGTAATATGACTGGTTTAGGTTCTCCATATCATTTAATAAGATAAGTTTTTCTCAACAAGTTTATTGATTCATTGTTTCACTTTCAAAAATTCTCTGAAATTTAAAAGATTTCGTCGATTCAAAAATCAAAACAATTTTCAAGAAATTTTATGGTTTTCTCTAGGTACTATTTAAAAGATGACAGACATACTGTATAATTCAATTTATTTCCATGAATCCGCTGGTAAAGAAAGCCGTAAGTTAGTTAAATGCACTTATCCTTACAGCCGATGAAATTGCAATTATCTTCTTTATTCATATTTTTCATTTCGGTTCTCATTTTGTCTGTACTTAAGTAGTTTAAAAGCAAACCTTCTATGTAATGAAGATTCACTGTACCATCTCAAAATTAGATATACATTGATAAGTGAAAGTGAAACTGTTTTAACTATTTGCTTAGTATTAACATATATCATCTTTTTAGTTTAAACACAAAAATGTACCCATTCTACTATTTTCTAAATTTAAAACCACAATACTTTAGTTTATATTAGAATAAAAGTGTTGGTGATCTAAAGAATATTTCACTCATTAACTGTTTTGTTTACACTATTCTAATTTTGAAATTGATACATTGAAAATGGTGTTAATAATTTAATTGTGAATATCTAGAATGCGTTACATTTATGTGATTATAGTAGGTACATTTTAATTTCACCTGTGGAATTTACTAAAAACAAAATATATCTAAGAAAATGATAAATACCTAATGCATCTTTCATAATCAAATAAATAATTGTATTTAATCAAGTTAATATAATTTTTTTTAATTTACTAATCTTATTATTAGTGTTACATTATTACATTCAGTCAACAAGGTATACTGATATTATATACTTAGCATTATTAGTTAAATAGTTCCCACTATATAATAAACATACACGATTAATGTTCAGGATAAAATAGTATAAAGAATTTCAGAAACATTCCGTCGAATCAGGAATATTTGCTTGAATATTTAAGAATTGAGTTTATTTAGTTGATAATAATTATGTTACAACCTAGCTGCTCGTACCACATGGCTAGACTATGTGAACCTTCACCAGTTGAGGTGGTTGGGACATGTGTTACGTATGATTAACCACCGACTGCCACGACGAGCTATGTTTTGTGGTTTAGGAGTAGGATGGAAGAAAGCTAGGGGCGGCCACAACAAAACATGGCGAAAATCCATGAAGTCACTGTCAAATGGCACGAGTCATGTTGGTAGATGTAGGCTACCTGGTTGGGGTCCGCGAGACGAAAGTCCTCAATGGTTAGAGACCTTGAACGACATGGCTCAGAATCGTTTGCAATGGCGCAGGTGCATCCACTCTTTGTGTTCTCTCAAATTCTAACCTTCTGAATTCCTCATCATCTGCATCTTTCTCTTTCTAAATTTATCTCAGTGAATTAAACTTCTTGGATAATATCTTCGAACCCTAATCTTCTCCATTACTGCTAATACTTATACTATAGCTATCACTCTTGGATTTGAACTGACATTTGCGTCTGTGCTGACGTGGTATGGCAACCTGAACTGATGTACTTACGTACTAAGTTCTGCGTTGTATCTGTCTGTCTATATATGTAATCACATTCCGGACTTTAAGTCTCTTGTAAACTGTAGAACCAGTAGAGCCATAACTATCGTAGTGTATAATTTCTTGTCTGCATATATACAATCATTAATAATCATTTAAATTAATAAAAAAATTAAATGCTTCTGTATTGTGAATACTAAGCATATTCCAACCATCTTAAATTGTTTAGATTTGGTTTGTTAATTTCTTGAAATCAATTATATTGTGTGATCTTTTATAGCAAAAAAAATGTGAATTTATTTCATCCCCAAAGTATTTATATAGATTTAAAAGAATTTTGTTTGCACTAATGCTTATATAAATATATATTGACTAGGTATCTACAAGAAGAGATGTATCTTTTCCAAAACGTAATCATTTAGTCATGCGTATACATAAATTCTTGTAAGATTGAAATCATGTGTCTACCACCTGTTTGTTGTCGGTCTGACTGTAAACTAGCCATGTTATACACATACAACAAAAGTTGATCATATTCAATTAGCCAAATTAAATGACTGTTTACAATTCCTTCAAACGAACAAATTCAATAGTGCTAGAAGCACAAACAGAAATATCAGTGTCAGATTCTTTTCAATGATTGACTGTAAATTAGAGTGAAAAAAGAAACATTTTTAATTGCTACGTAATGCGCATAAATTATAAAATATTGCATATACATATATAGATAGATCTAAGTTGTAGTAAGTTTAAGACTAACTTTATTTGAAAGAAACTTGTCAGAGAAAATATTTTAAAATTTAACAGAAAGCCTTTTCTTAATTAGATTATATTGAACTGCTTTTTATTCTAGTTTCGGAAATAAATAAACGTAGATAATTTTAAGAAACAATTTATGAATCAACAGAGTGAATAGTAATGCTACTGGACTCCAAAATCACTGTTCTGAACAATGAGTTCCAGGGAATGATGAATTTTTCGAGATTATTTCAACAACAGTTAAAACTTCAGTTTAAATTTCCTTTTAATTTAAACATTATTTTCATTATAGAGATGTGAAGATTCGTAAGTTTGATGTTTCCATCATTAATAAATCACCAGCACTGATTAGCCATTTCTAAAAATGATCGGTTCATCATTTCAATGAAACTTAACAATCTCCATAGCTGTTTAATGAAAAATCATAAACTGTGCTCACTAGTGACTAGCTTCGTGAGGAAGTTCCTGGAGTTCTAGTGAGAAGCCGTGGCCAGTGGAGTTCAACCCTGTCGATTGTAGACAGCTACCTACCGAAGACAATGGGTGATGTTGTGCAATACCATGGATTGATTGAAGTTAGACATTAACACCGCTGGATGCTGGCTCAGTGGTCTGGGAGTTAAACGTCCTCACGAAATACCGAAGGACCTGTGTTCGATTCCTGTGAGCAGAAATCGTGGATGAGGACTGATGAAGAGTTCTATACAAGGACGAAATCGCTATCCAGAGCCTCCAGGTTTCTAATGGTGATCATACAATGTTCGATTTATGATTCCAACTAAATATTATTCTTTATTAGGGCTTCGATTTAAATAGCTGACAGGTGGATATTTTCTAAACTTTACCACGGATTTCGACATGCTTGATTGCCATGGTAGGCTACTACTTTTAATGCTGATCACTATATATCACTTAAGCCATCATCCAGAAGATACAAGTATTCATTACCAGTTGTCTTCGCAAAATACTTCAGATTCGTTGGCCGGACACCATCAACAACAACGTACTGTGGGAGAGAACAAAACAGATTCCAGTGGAGGAGGAAATCAGGAAAAAGCGGTGGAAGTGGATAGGACACACATTGCGGAAAGCATCCAACTGCGTCACAAGACAAGACCTCACATGAAACCCTGAAGGCAGAAGGAAAAGAGGAAGGCCAAGGAACATATTACGCCGAGAAATAGAGAAAGATATGAGAAGAATGAATAAAAATTGGACAGAACTGGAAAGGGAAGCCCAGGACAGAGTTGGTTGGAGAAAACTGGTCGGCGGCCTATGCTCTATGGGGGGTAACAGGCGTAAGTAACTGAGTAAGTAATATCAGTCACAAAATGTATAACGGGTCAGACTGATTCCATAACAAAGCTAAAGAATAATGGGGAGAATTTTCTGAATTACAACAAGATTTCATGTTTACTAGTGATAAAAATGAACACAACAGAAGTATTTATTTAGAAAATCATTATGAGTTAATATCTTATAACCGCATATCTAAAATAAATTTACATTTTTGTGATTGATACCATAACTTTCTTACATCAAATATCATCAATTCTTTAAAATGAATGAAATATGACAGAATTCAACAAATGCAAATTTATCCAGTTTAAAATGTTTACGCATCGTTTCACATAACATAAAAGATTGACAGCTAACAATTGGCCACCCATCTATGATTTGATTTTATTTTTGTAAACTGTCTACATCATCTAGTTGTTCAACATTCTATCAGTTCTTTAATTAGATTTGCTTCTTTAAAATCATACAGCTGAATTAGTTACATAGTGCTTTTTATTTTCTTCAAAATATTTCATTTAAGCATAAAAGTCGAAATGATCTGTAAAGTGTAATAAACAAATCAAACATCAAACATTCATGTTTTGACATATCACTTAAATTATCGAAAATTTCATACGATTCGACAATAGTGTGTTGATGAAATCAGTGACTGAATTGGCAAACACTTTCAAATAAAAACAATAAAATGTAGGCAAATAAGCAAATTTACGGTAATATAATTTAACAAATAAATAAGTCTTTTGAAATACACTTTATAAGTAAAGGCTCTAAAATTCGCGCTAGCCGCTTGGCAATTTTGTGGTACGAAAAATTGTACATATCTATAATCGGGCGTAGAGGAAGACCCGATTTATGAACTTCGGAAAAACCGTATAGTCGTAGTCTATAAGATCCAGTCGGTTTAATTGAATCATGAATTTCAGACGTATTTATTCCCTTTTTGTTTAGTATAATCGAGGCTAACAATTAGTTAGACTTATTCCCCTGTGATTGTCACAAGAAGACTTTTGTCCTTTCTTATAAATTGGGACAATCAGTGATTGAGACCAGTCCGATGGGATTACGTCCAGTTCCCAGATTCTACCTAAGATCTCAGTCAACCTAGCTGCTAAAACTGGACCACCATCCTTAAATATCTCAGGGGTCAGTCTATCAGGACCTACTGCTCGTCCTCGCCTCAGATTTCCTAACGCTTTTTCAACTTCATTAAGACTAGGGGGACTTATGTCGATTTGCCATTCAGGATGACTGGAGATCGTGGGTAACCGAAGAGTGGCTCGAGGCCAGTTGAACTGATCCGTAAAGTGTTCGGCCCATCGATCCAATCTCTTCGATTGAGAATGAATGACATATCCATCCTTTTCCGAGATAGTCTCACTCACATTCGGGTTCCTAATACCAGATTCCTTGATGAGTCTGAATAGTTGCCTGCTGTTGCCTATCGCCGCTGCCTTTTCCATCTCTCTCGCTTTCGCCACCCACTACTGTTCTTGATCATTGCGAAGGCTTTTTATCAGTCTGCACCTGAGCTGACTCCGCTCCTCATCGCACCCAAAGCCAGGTGGGATGAGTTTTCAAGCATCAATCAGTTCAGTAGATGCTACTGAGATCCACGGCTTCTTCCTAGACTTATTGTTTTCCTTGCTAGCAGATATCACTGCTGTTTCCACGGCATTTTTGATATCATTCCAACCTGCATCCGGATGGAGATCACTTACATGGTCGCCTAACAGTTTTTCTAGTTGTTCCTGAAATATATTCATATCTCTGCTATCATTAAGTTTGAGCCATAAGAGGTTTCCTTGTGTCCAGTAAGGCGCAAACAAATTCGCGCTCGAACTAGAGCATGGTCTGAGTCTAAGGAAGTGCTCCAGAATGAGCAGCAGTCTCCAATAGAGCCTTTCCAACGATGGCTTATAACGATGTGATCTAATTGGGTCGGCTTCGGGGGTCGCCAGGTCAAAAAGAGTTTTCCCTTATGCTTAAAGTTAGTGTTTGCTAGGAATAGGCGGTTATCACCTGATTTATAAGCCGTCAGACGCAATTTAGTAACGATTATCTGGGCGAGCTAATTACGAAGCCTAAGAACACGTTTGACACCAACCGTCACGGAACTAGTAGTAATTTGCACACCACAGGGTGAGGTGTGACATTTTTAAGGTCGACTTTTTCTAACCCCTTCCTTCCTTGTGAGAAGGTAGCATCATTACAGATGCTGGTTTTCCGAGGGAAACACTTTACTGCTGTCACACCCCTCTGCATACAGCAGTACGAGTCAAGCCCTAGAAGTGTAGGATTAAGAAACGACTGAAATCAAGTATGCATTTCAGTCACTTGTTTTTTTAACGAAGCTATAATTTGCATGAGATGCAATAATCAATGATCAGAAGTTTAGATCAAATCGCACAATATGAATTGATGCGAATCAAAATATGTATTTGATAACATTGAAGTGGTCATAATGTAATTACTGTTGACAGTCTACAGGTAAATAATCTGTAGGTCGACTGAAACCTAACACTTGATTTATCCCTGAATTTCCTAAAAATTGAAATTAGTTTTGTTTAAGTGTACGGTATTATTATGAAAAGGAAAACAAATGCTGGTTACATTATCAAAGAGTCGATGAATAAGTGAAGCAAAGAGATCCGGTAACAAACAAATCACCGATCCCAACTAGAACATTAAAAATGATCGAAAATGAATAAGGGTCTAACGTCGAAAAATAGGTAACAGTTAAGACACCAAGTAGCAAAAAATTGATTGATTATAACTCAAACTACTATTTAATGGAAAAAGTAGCATAACGCGACAAACTAAGAAGAACGGGACTAGTATGGAGGCTTAAATCAAGTTAAGAAACGATCACCTTAACGACATGTGAAATAAAACTCCTCTTATTTTTATCATAGAGTATTTGTGGGGATTGTGGAGTATTGCATTTTACACCACTCACTGAATTAGTCAGACAATGATTGAAAGCCAGGAAGTACTGGTCAGTAGTTACCCACTGATAGAACTGGACGATGGTTTAACAATATCGAAGACTGATTTCAGTTAGTGATGTAAGTTATCAGTGATCTGAATGTTCAGTACACACCTCTGTGACTGGAAGCCATGTGCTTATTCAGTAGTGGGATCCTCAATGTGAACTCATAACAAGGACAATAAATGTCTGTCACGGAAAGTAAATGTCCTTATAAAATCAATGCTCCTAAAATTTCATAAGTGAAGATATACCAACAGTATTATTTTATGCAAGTTGACGATAATAAATACTCATTCTCGCAAATTCAGACTCCTAGTTTTACCACAAAATTTTTAAGAAGCTAAATGAACTGCATCTATTTGAGATAACTGACGTCAAGTTTCTAATAATAATCAGTCCCATAAAATTAAAACAGCTGTTTATTTCACATCGATGAAACTGGAAATGGAAAAATACGTTAACTGTCACTAGTTAAATGTTTAAACGCATTACACTCGGGTGAACTATCAAATAAACGTTTAGCATTTGGTAATACTATACAAAGAAATGAATAAGATTTGTGTGCTTATATCGATAAAAAAGAACAGCACTATAAAACATTCAACTTGACTATGAACAAGGATAATTCTGGGATAAATTAAGTTCCTCAAAATTACTTTCATTTATCTCTACTGGCATAGAATACAGGAAAATTAGTGGGTAATTAATTAGAACAAGGATAAAACAAGTTGTCGTTTAATACCAAACTTGATTTGAAATATTCATTTATTCAATAGTAATTATAACTGAAGATAGAATCGAAGAATCGATCAATCCAAACATGTGTAGAAGTCCATCCACTGAGTATCAGGAAGCAGTGGATAGCTTTTTAGTCCAGAAATAGGACTTCTCATAAGTGAACACCTACAAACTTACTGTAGTTTGGAATCAAGATGTTCAGGACCTACAGTGAGTGATTGATTTTTAGTCCACTGAGCTGAAAACCAAAAGTTAACTTACATAATTTCAGTCAATTTGCTCTGTTAGACATTATACATTATACAATGATACTTGTATTGAAAAATTCAAAGCGAGAAATCGAATGAAGATAACTAACGAAGATCGCAAGTAGAAATGGTTATTCACCTTCTCTCTCTCTCTCTCGCTTACTTTTAACAATTATAAACAAATAGAAAACAGGAAAATAATACAAATGTAAAGTTCAAAATAACATAATTGAAATGTACGGAGGAAAGTTGAAAATACATTGTATATTTTCTTTTGGGAAGAAAACAAAATAGAAATACGAAAAAAGAACGAAGTGGTAAAAAATAGATTTACACGCATACTAATAATAGTAAGTAAGTAAGTAAACAAAAAAAAGCAGTACAAAAGTGTACAAAACACAATATTACATTAGTTATTATCAAATCAATCATCATCATCATCATCACATATATGTGTTTATGTATAGTTATTGTCTATATATCACAGTCAATGGATAGGTGCATTTGTATTTTTGATTACAATTTTTTTTTAAAAAAATGGAATGAATAGAAACAAGTTATGAAGTTAAGCGAATCAACAAAATCATTTAATTATCATTATCATCAGCATGAAATTTAAATGTCATGATTGTTTGTTTTAAATTTTATTCTCTATGATAAAAGAAAATCTATTTCTTTTCTTAACGAATCAGCCATTGTTCCAGCTAAATTACCATAATATGTAGCAGCTTCATGATGACCAAGTTTTAATAGGAATGAACCAAATTCCAAAAATATCGACTCATAAAATGATTCTATCAGAAAATAAATTCATAGAAATATATAATAGTCAATAACGAAACTGTTCTTACTAATGATTCCTAAACACTAATGTGATGATTTATAAACTGTTAAGAACATGTAGTTAATATAAAGCTCAAATCAAAATCTATTTTGTACTGGTTTTCATCATTGAAATGCTGTCATATTACTGAATACTATGAAATAAAATTATGGTAAAAAAAATATCGGTATGAAGTATTGAAAACTATAACTTATTTTAGATTTTGTTAAGCATTATTGAAAAATTAAGATTGAAACTGTTACTGTCAGTTCAATTTAAGAAATATGAATACAAAAATCGTTTTTGTTAAGACCGTGATTTGATTAAAGTTATAATAAGACAATTATACACAAAATAATAATGTCAAATAATCATCTATTGTAATATGCTGATATAAATCAGATCGCAGAGTTTAATGGGATAGAACAATGTAAAATGTTTTAAAACACATAAATGACTTTAAATTCCTCTTGTCACTGACTTAAAAATACTGCAAAAACTAGCCGTAAACAGACAGATACAATGGTACAACAATGCATTAGATTAGAGAACTGTGGTGGGGATGGGATCACCAATACTGTGGCGTTGGATATTCTATATAACTCCTAAATTTCGTATACTGATCCTTCTGACAACCGCCACTAGATAAAACTCAACGGTGATACGCAGAGCAAACGAAAGAAGTGTACATACGTGCACATTGAAAAATGAGTGAGTCATTGAATGGTTTAAGCGACTAACATTAAACCGAGTAGAATGAATATTTGCGTAGGTGGTAAGCAACACTCAAGCATACATGCTCATACAAGCTTCCAGGTTTCTAATGGTGGTCTAACAATGATTGATTGATGATTTCACATGTGTAAAAACACTAATCTCAATAAATCTAATTGAAAATATCGTAAAATGTTCACACTGGTGACTAGCTTCGTGAGGAAATTCTCGGAGATCTGGTGAGAAGACATGACCAGCGGAGTTTAACCCTGTCGAGTGTAGGCAGTAACTACCAAAGACAAGTGGGTGAGGTCACGCAAAATCCCTTGATCAATCAGAGTTAGACATTAACACCGTTGGATGCCGGTCCAGTGGTTAGGCGTTCGCGCACAATATCGAAGGTCACGGGTTCGAATCCTGCGAGGTGCGGAAGTCGTGGATGCGCACTGCTGACTAATCCCATACCAGGACGAAACGGCCATCCAGTGCTTCCAGGTTTCTAATGGTGGTCTAACAATCATTGACTGATGATTTCAAATTTGTAGTAATAAAAGTACAATGGCACACATAAGTTGTTGCTGTACGAATAACTCTATGTTAAATAAATTAAAAAAGGGCTTAACATTAAATTAAACGTAAGCAAACTTAAATGTAGATGAGCTGCTATAAGTATATATACTTCTTCAAAGCACCCACTCTAGAAGTATGAACTAATGCAAATGACTGGATAGATTAAAAAGTTTATTACTTAAGTTAGTTATGCATACATATACAAGAATATATTCACACCATTTACCATTTGAATCGAATAGTACAAGTGAATAGATAATCACAGGCATTTTTGTAAATTATATTAGCAACTAAACACAGTAAACAATTTTATATGGGATAGATAGAATGGGGTTACTAGTGGAATTTAAAATGCCCGTTTCGTCCCCTTTAGGACTCGTCAGCTGGATATGCATGCATCCGAGTTGATGTTCAATCCGGAGCTCGAACCCAGGACCTTACGCTCGAAACGCCACTATCCACTTAGCTACTAGGTCCAGGTAGCCACTTACTTTTGCAACGGGTTCGAGTCCCAAAGTGAAAATGAACACCCAGCTGATGAGTCCCAAATAGGAAGAGACGCGCATCCTGGATTCTACTGCTTGCCAAATTCTACCTACTCAATATAAGTTTGTGTCATAATGGCTTTATCGAAGCAATCTGCATAGGATACCCATACACCAAACAAAACTGATCCAATTTCAGTCAAAATATCAACAACTTAGTAATTCAAGCCATGTCAAAATTGAATTACACTAAACAATTGTTATAATATATGAAAATTTGATTTAATATCTTGATTATACGCATTAAACTAATGAGAAAAAATTTTTTTGATGAAGAAAAATATATCCTTTTAAAAATAATTCCAGTCATTAAAACAATGAAACAAAGTAATTTACCTGTTTCTTTAGTTGAATTTAATAAGCCTAATTCACGGCATGCTTCCAAGTATCTGGCTGCTAACTGATATTGATTAAGACTGAAGAGCAACTTCAAAACTTGATTATGATCTTCTAAATAAACATATATGAGGATAGCTAAATCCTATAAGGATTTAAAAGACAATAATAATAATAATAATAATAGTAAATGTTATGATAAGAAAACAAAAATACGAAATTATTGATTCGACAACTACCAATCGATAACTAACAGACACTGAGTGACACAAAATCAGTCATTTCTATAACAGTGTTTTAAGTTCGAAAGATAAGTTAACAGAGAGAAAATAACTTATGTTTGTAATTGCCATTAATATTGCGTAGGAGACCGTGTTTGAACTCATGCATGTTACACAAGTGAAAATGTAATAATTTTGGAATGACGAGGTTTAAGTGTTAATCATCACTTGAAACGTTGTAGCTATAGATTTTTATGAGAAAAAACACTAGTATTAATGAACATGTATGGTACATGATTCTGTTATTTTCAGTAATAGATTTAGGAGACTCTACTCACAACAAAAGAACTTGGTAGATAGATAAAAGCGACAACTGTTTTTTTCGCCATTCAGTCCTCAGTTAGTAAGTGGATGAGCACAGTAAACTATTTCATGAAAAATGAATTAAGGTTTAAGAATCATGGAGGTGAGATGAAGGACTGAATTAGTCAAGAAATAATTAATGAATAATAACTACAATTCAAGCTTTATTTACGATTCACTCATATTGAAATATGATCAGACACTAATTTATGACTCTTGAAATAACAACAGAAACAAGTATTCGAAGTGGTAGTAATCATTTCTTTTCTTAACAAAATCAACATTGAAATAGCTACACAAATGAGGTATATGTAGTCCTGGACAGGAATGTTTGATATTGATATATATGAACATATTTATTCAGAGACTGTATTGAATCTAACGTATTCATGCATACATAATACTAATAATAAATAAACGACATTTCGGTTATCTATCATCAACACTCATAATATTTATAAGTCTAATGAAATAGATAATCGAAGAATTAGATGGTATCTATAGGCTAGGATCATTGTATATCTGTCATCCATATTAAATGATGGGATATTAGTAACAAGCAAACAGTTAAAAAGATGTTTTCGTGAAAAAATAGCCAATCTTCGAAACTCAAATATATATGAGTAGATAATTGAAACAATCTTATATGAACATGATATATTAAAATATATATTATTGTCAAGAAAAGATTTCATTGAAAATGAAATCAATTGAAAATAAATCTAAACATACTTTACGATTAACCTGAGATGAAGCTAAATATGACGCCCAACGTCTCATCACTTTATCATGTTCTTCAGTTGACAATGTACACTAAGAATAAAAACAGTAAATGAGGAAAGAAACTGGTAAAGGAAAAAGATATTAGAGAAACGATAATAAAGGTGATAAACAAGTACTAACTGCATCATTTTATCTCAATCAATACATATAAATTACTGTACAAATCAGATACGAAGAACAAACAGGTGATATGCCGATAAGATAATATTGTAAATGAAAAGAGCTGGGAAGAGGAGTACAATCTAGTGAATGAGAATAATATATAATGCGAATTATACTATTCTAAAATAGTTCCTTTCACTTTTATGGTGACAGTAAAAAGAACTACAGTAGCATTGGTACTGAATAGTCCCAATAAGATCCTGAAACTTGAATCAACAGATGCAAAAACGATAAAGAACTATGTCATGAACCGACCACATCTCTGCTTTTTCCATACATTGCCAATGTCAGCAATGAATTCGCGAATTAAAAGCTGCTAGGATCACCATTATAATACATATGTAAGCTACAGACGATAATGACGCTAAATGAATCATAACTGCTGAACTAAAGCAAAATATACCAACTACCCATTTAAAGATTGACAAACACCTTCATTGACTTAATTTAAAAACTTCTTACAATAAAACATACAAATTAGTGTATGACCTAGCTGAAATAAGCGCCAGCGAAATAAAATGTAATCAAGGACAAAAGTTTAAACTTAACTATCATTATTAAGTAGTATCAACGGAAACAGAAGAAAGAATCAATGAATTCATATGCAGGCATTTTGTTAAGAATGGATGAATTAGTAAAAAGAAAAGTGTTACACTTTATGGAAATTAGGTTTCATAGAAATCATTTAGTATAGTATATAGCAACTCACATACATTTTAGTTTTTATACATTCAATTTGGTTAAGCCCTTTAGACTAACTTATTTGACAGATAGTCATTTGTAAAGCAACAACTTATGTGTATCAGCCTCTTAAATAATTCATTGACTCATTCATTTTCCTATGTATCTATATATATGTATATTTCAACCCTCACTCACTTGCTCTTCGGCACTCTCATGTCATCTTCACTTTCGAATTGTATGTCTGTGGTTTTATGATCTGTGTGGTGCAATAATTAAACGTCCTCAACGCTTCGTATTCGTTATCTGATTGATACACCGTTGGGCGTTATCTAGTGACGGTTATCAAACTGAGCAGTAGGAGTTATATCAAATACTGATAGCCACAGAACTGCTGAGCACACATCCACCAAAAGTATTAATGCACATTTTTATTTAAACGATCAATTTATGGTATTTTCATTTAACTGAATTTACTAACTGTTAGAACAAATCTATCTATCTGAACGTTGAGAAACTAGATTTACTTAACTATGAACTTGTTACATAACTTTTATATTTATAGATAACTGCATGTCTACTTATAAAGACGTAAGTACACCAGTTCAGGTTGCCATATGCATTAGCACAGAGACGCAACTGTCAGTTCAAATCCAATAATGGTAGCGATAGTAGAAGTATTAGCATTAATGGAGAAGAATAGGGCGCGAAGATATGATTTGAGAAGTATAATTCAGTGAATCATCAATATCAATAAATTTTGATATGAAATAAAATTAATGACTATTATTATACGACAAAAAAGTGGTTGAATTGTATAATAATGAATTACCTTAGCTAACCAAACAGAACGATCCCATCGATCGAACGATTCCAAGTAACGGCATGCATCAACTTGTAGACCAATAAGACACAATAAACCAATACCATCATTAACTTTTCCATTAGAAAGTAAATTTGTAGCAACTAATTTTACTACACTTAAATAATTATCCTCTTCTGTTTTCTGCTTTACATTGGATCCAGATAGAAGTGATTTTCCAGGAAAATTTGCAGCAAACAAACAAGCACGATACATATTCATGGAATAATTACTTGAATCCGCAGGTGTTTCCAGTAGCAAAGAAACTGCACGATCCTGTTGACCTAAATTAGAAACAATTAATGAATGAGTGTTACTAAAATTATACTACCCTTAAAATCATTAATAGTTTGGTTTCAAAATCCGAGAGCGAGAAAGCTAAACTATGTAATTGAATTAGTCAGGATCGAGTGAGCAAGTTTATAGTTAACGGTATATTTATCAATCTAAAATGTATTGTATCAAACCAGGATGTTAATTGTGGTTGAAAGAAACATCAGAAGTTTGCAGCAGCCGCAGATGCGTGTTTCTGTAGATCCCTAAGAGGAAACGCCCATTCAGTACTTGTACGTTTTAAACGGTGGTGTCAGATCGCTTCAAAATATCAATAAAATTTGACACTTTTCATAATCCTATACTGATACTTACAATAAATTGGATTGTTGAGGACAACACTCACTAATCAATAAAAGAATGAAATGAATGTAAATAAATTCAGGAGAAATATGAGATAGCGATATTTCGTTGTTATGTTTGATAGGATTAGGATTCTCAGTCACGATTAGATTTAGCTGTGCTTAGTATTAGAAATGGGATATGTGGTGAGGAGATATCGTTATGGTTGAGTCAAGAATAGGGTAAAACTTACGAGCACGATTTAGATTATAAGTTAGGATAGGGAATCAGAAGAAAGTTCGAGAAACAGGATTAGAGGCTAGTGTTACAACAACATATAAATTCAATGTAAAGTCTAACCGTTAACCCTAATCCTAACCCAAAACTTTAGCTTTCAAAATAAACTACACCAAACTTAGAGAAGTTTGTTAATGACGTAAAATCACCATATTCTTATTTAAACTTTGCATTTTCTTTTACTACTAGTAAATCATTCAAATTTATTTTCGACAGATTGAAGAAAAACCAGTCAATATTTCAAGTTCATTTAGTTTTATAGTTCAGTTTTACCAATATGCAATGAACAAGTTTCACATTTTATTTATGTAAAAACAAGATAAAAAGGACACAGGTAATGTGATCCAATTAAATTAAGTATGAATAAATATAGTTTTATTACATAATAATAGTTGTTTATGTTTTTTTCCTGTAACGATAATCCTGAGTATATTTTTGTAAATTTATATTTCAGCATGACCGTTATGTTATGATAAATTATTATCACATTTAGTCTGCTAATTTTTCTATGTCCTAAGGTTATTTTTAGTTACAAATATACAGTTGTTCCGCCTTACATTTATTCTACACTAAATATAAATTCCTTTTCTGCATTGCTACCTTCTTCTTAGATTTCATCCTTGAGAATTATTGTTGAATACTTGTATGTCAGTTTGGCGCACTAATAATTTCTCAACAGATTTCATCCGTACTGGAAAACTGGTAGTCGACACTTACTGTGGACACAACCAAAAACTACATAGAAATAATGAGTATTTTTCCTTATTTATTATTACCATTGATTTTTTGTCATTGACTTCATTACCACGGATGTAAGTCTGTAAATTAAATCATGTTTTGTGCAGTGAAAAATCACTAAATATACACATGTGTAAACAGTTGTTTATTTACAACAGTTGAGAATATTTATATAGGTTTTGAAAAGTTGTTATAAATGTAGCAGAGAGTTCGCGCAATTTTATCACGAGCATGTATGCTTCTATCAAAATGTCGTCTTATCTTGAACTGTGGCCAACCTACTGCGAGAGCTCAAGATTGAATTAGGCCATAATTCGTTTAACAAAGTCGTATGGTAGAGAAAAGTTATTGTTGTCAATGTATCAGTTCAAGCCTGTTGTTAATATATACTAATGTGTTTAATAAATATTGGAAACACAATTCTTAAATGTTTTCAATCTGCTTCTGACATGCAGAGGTGGATTTCTGAAGGCTGTGCGGTGACAACAGTCGTAAATTTAAAAGTATCAAATAGAATACAAACTAAATTATGGCTATGTGAAATAAAGACAGGATAACTAAAACCTCATTTTGACTGGATATTCAGTAAAAAATATCAGAAGCAATTAATCCAAACGATACTCATAAAAACGTGTAGAACTTTTACTGAATATTAAGGTAATCAGTGTGGAAATTAAAAATTAACGAATCGCTACAATGGAATAGATATGTATTTTTCCAGAAGCTATTATCCATGTGAAACTGATAGCTAAAGAACATGAGCTAAACCTCTAATTATTTCACTAAACACATACATATATGTTTACCGAAATCGAGACTTTAATCAAATAAATACTTACCAACCATAATCATTGTATCAACACAATCCATTAATTGAGTAGGTGAATTATGTGATTTTTCCATAAATGATATAAACTTTTCAACATTCTGACGATATAGACTGCAGTCAGCTAGAAAATCCCATGATAAATCTAAAAAATACCGAGACCACAATTGGTTATTTGATTGTTGTGAATTGTTATGATAAGGTTTGTTGTATAATAAACGATTTGCAACTAATCGCCAAAATTTCACTTCATATACATCACCAAATAATTGAGCAGTCCATAAACAACGTTCAATAATGGTAGTATTTGATGAATTCATAAAACTAGTAGATAATTTATGTCTAAAATGTAAGGGAATAAAGTGATTGGTGTGAAATATATTCTTTTTTTTACAAAGCAAGTATTTGTAGAATGTTTAATTTAATGATTTATCATCACTAAAGAGTAATTACAATGTTGAAATCAATAGTTATGCTAGTTTACAAGCATAAAAGAATTTGTATTATTTGGACAAGTTGAAACATTCACTAAAAAACAAACCATCTAAATAAGGTGAGTAATAAGTAAGATAATGTGATATTAATCATATGAAAATTCATCATTATATCGACAACATATGAATCTTGAACAATAATTCTACTACAATTAATTATTTGGGTAATTTGCTTGTTTTGCTTCTTTTTTCCCGACTATTTGGTCATCACTTCAATTAGTTTTTATTATGATTGTTCAGTGAATATTTTTTCAAATTTTTTATGTGACATATTAACTTGAACTGTAAAACAACTTTCCGTATTTTTGTGTTTCATTGCGCGCACACAGATTGAGGAAAGTACCCAACTGCATCATAAGATAAGCCCTCACTTGCTACCCTCAAGTTAAAAGCAAAAGGGGAAGGCTAGGGAACACATTACGCCGAGAAATGGAGACAGACATGAGAAGAATGAACAAAAGTTGGATGGGGCTGGAAAGGGAAGCCCAGGACAGAGTAGGCTGGAGAAAACTGGTCGGCGGCCTATGTTCCATTGAGGGGTAACAGGCGTATGTAAAAGTAAGTAAGTACAATTCTTTTATATATTGAGATTAACGTTTATTTTAATTGGTAGAAATTGATAGATATGGTGGATGGTAAACAAAATCACAGTAAGCAAGAAACTTATTTTCATTCAAATTGGATGTAAAGGTAAAAACGTTGCAGCAACAATAAAAAGACGATCAAAAATCCACACTGACCAGAACACATACTGCAAAAAAACTGGTTATCTTATGAAAAACAATGTAATGTTTACTCTAAATAGAAATCGATAGGCTACTTACAACTGCGTATACAGATTTACATGAAATCCGTAAAATCTCATTTTTCTCACTTTATTTACATTATGATAACAGCAAAGAATAATAAATACACGACTATTCACATAAACGAAAAGGGAGCCACATTATGTAAGTGAACACCATTCATTGGCACAAAATGATGTATAAGAGAGCATTAAGCTAATTCCGAGTAATTTTTACGCGAAAGTTGTAGTTAAAATGCAGTGAATATAAGTGAAGTATTAAATTAGAGAAACTTTTTGAAGATCGGTGAAAAAATAATGAACAAAATACAAACAAGTATAAGAACAATATTGTAGTATAAAGTAGATTAGCCGTGCTAATCAACCAACTGACAATAAGGATTTCTCCAACTTCAAAGAAAAATAACTTAACGCACCACCAAATAAATATGAGATTTTTATGAAAGAGAATTTTATTATTTGATATGCCTAAGTAATAGCTACTCACAAAACTTGACTAACTGACAGAAACACCTGAACCAACTTACTTCAAAGATAAGACCAGTAGACAGAAAATAGGTTTATTATCTAATCGAATAACATATTTACACACAGATTAACAGGAAAATTACATGAATACATGTCATAAACAACGGAAGGATATCAACTTTGCAGATTCTTTAATCGGAAATGAATCAGGAACTGACTGTCAGGCATAATTCTCATTCATCACATCAAAAATACTTCTAAACTTCTATTCAAACAACTTACAAATCGCTAAATATTAAAAACCTTTTCCATAATACAGGAGGAGAAGACTAGTATCACACTAAACGTATATAATATTAAAGTTTATGATAAATAAAAGTGCAAAAAAAGTTTATCACAAGTATACCTTGTTTTGAGACCATATAAGAATATATTTACAGAATTTTGAATCTTTGCAAAACCAGGAGCAAGCAGAGAACAGTCACTGCTAGAATAATTACTTTGGTCTAATTTAGCATTAGTTAGAGTAGTCTGATTGTTTGTTTCTGACTGATTGGTTAAATCGATATTTGAAGATTTTGATGTTGAAGTTTGACAACTAGAAGTCATATCAATTAATAAATCATCATCATTCTTAATCGAAGAGATATTTTGCGACGTTTTACACCATGGTTGATGCTGTAAAATATGTCGAATATTTAAAGCAGTGATAGGAGGAAGTAACGAAGGGACTAAAACAGGATCTAAAATGAAAAAGTAAACAAACTGAGATTAAACAAAAAGTTAGAGTGACCTTTTTGATGAGAGATAAATGGAGTGAAGTCAAGGGCGCGTTTCTTACTATTTGGGACTCGCCAGATGGATGCAGCGGCATCCCAGAGTTTATTTTTAGCCCAGGACTCGAACCCAGAACCTCCGGCTTCAAACATCAACACGTTATTCACTTAGCTATCGAGTCGAGTTAGCCACCAGATTATGTGATGGGGTGAATTTTATTAATTCATTTGTATTGATTGTTTGTATCATCCCATTGATATTATGGAGTGCAAATGATCAATCTGTTTTGGCATGTGTGTATCATGTGCAGATCACCATGAAGTCAGAAGTATTTGTGATACAAAAATATTTCAGAAATGAACAATAATATAGAAAACTTAATAATAATAAACTAACTCAACTACGAAACTAATCAGTACGTAAAGAATGTCAAAAATGATATTTATTCTTCAAACAGTTAAATGAATATTCATTATCATCAAAAGGGTTTAGTAACTTCATGGAATCTTATAAAAAAATCTATGTATATCACAAAATAAGTGGACAATTAAATAAACTTTCCAAAAATTCAAAAGTAAATACATTTCCATAGCAATAGTTGAGATAAATATCTGAAAAACAATACGATAGAAATTGATGGAACACGATCAGTTATTAATTTAACTAGCCGTTAACATAAACTATAATTTTTACTTCAAGTCTAACTGTAATAATAAAGACTTGTTTAGTTTTCAATAAGAGTTAAGATTTCAGTTGGAGCTACCTTTCAGTCAGTCAGTCAATTACAACATAGAACTTCGTACGTAGGTACATCAGTTCAGGTTGCCATACCGCATTAGCACAGAGATAGTAGAAGAATTACTGGTAATGGAGAATATTAGAGATCGAAGATATTATTCAAGAAGTGTAGTTCAGTGATGTAACTTTAGGAAGAGAAAGATAGAGATGATGAGGAGCTACCTTTAGAAGGCATAGAACTCACTTGTAACTCCAAATCATAAAGATGGAGGTAAAATACTAATATTGAAGGTCAAGAAAATATAACGCAACTGGGATAAGTTTACCTAGATTCTTTCTTTCTTAGGGCGCCACACCCCGAGCCTTTGACTTACAGGCAGTAACGTGAAGAGATCCAGTCCCATCGTAGCCGGTCAACAACAATATGTTTACAAGCCATTTGTTCCATCAGGATTCCGGAGCTCATATGCACCATCAGTATTAGTTTGGAACCTGGATTATCGAACTCTCTTTGGTGGATCTCTCGTTTCCACCGATGTGGTTGGTAACAGACACTCTCTTATTGTCATTTAAATTTCATGAGCAACACCCTAGCCACGAGAAGGCAGTGATTAAGACTTCCCTGACAGTAACTATATACGAAAGACCATATAAAAGTAAGTTGAAGGGAGAGAAAACACTCCTCCCTCTCAGCCGTACTACGGCCGAGATCGTGAGGATGATTAATTAAGGAACGGCATCACAACAAGTACACAACTAAAGCATGTTTGATATGAAGCTGAATAATACACATAGTAAGTTAATTAATTGTAATTTATGAACAGTGAGAGATACAGTATCAATTAATAGGTCAAAAAAATAAGACTATAAAAATATTATTAACCAAGTATTTGGCACATACTAATTAGTTTAATTAAAAATAGCTTTTCAAGATTCATAATTTCTTTTCATCACTTTCTACCAATATACTAGTTACTTATAAATGACCAACATACTGATCTAATAACCTCAAGATTTTATCTATATTCTGTGTGACAAACTCCAAGATTTCTAATCACTAAGTTACAAGAGATCAAATAATTCTGTTTCAGAATTAAACATTTTAATGTAATAGAAAAAATACTTGATATGACAGCTCTGAAAACATTATTTTATGAAGAAAAACAAAGTCATGAATACATAAATATATTGGCTGATACCTTGAATGTCAGGTCTGTCTGGCAATGGACTTTGAATATAAAATTTTGAAATTGGATCTTGTAAAGTAGTTCCACGCGTGATTGTACTTCCAAGATTTACTGATTGATTAAAATAGTTAACAATTGTCATTTCATAATTAGCTTGACCAGCTTGTACAAGTCGTAGAGCGCCATCACCACCTAAAAGAATACACAAAGCTCTATCCGATGATTTGGTGACAACAGAAACCCAATCAGCGCAAATTAAAGAATGATGAATTGATCCAGTGAAGTCAATTATACATAAAAGAAGCATCTAAAAGAAATAAAAAATTATATATAAAATATTCAATTACAAGATAATGTTTGATTACTAACTGATAATTATTAACACTGAAAAAGTACTGTTTACCTGGTTAGTAAAATTAAAACATGATACATATAAAATAATGGTTACAGTCAATTTTACTCAATTTTACTTTAGAACAATGCAGTCACAGTTTGTAGCTTTCACACATGATATTGAGTCACAAAATTAGAATGAGAAACTAAGACAATTTCAATCGAAAGAAAGGAATTAGGATTTTAATTGGATACACACGCATGATAGGATGATAGAAAAAGAAACATTCACTGACAAATGTTCTACAGAAACAACACTTTTTAAAAGGTGAAAAAATACCTGAAAATTTACACAACATAAAGATGAATGAATTATGTGAAAATATGTTATACTTTGTGAAAATTTACTGGGTCATTTGTTCTTTCATGATGAATAGGAAATGATTGGTTTGACATAGAGAATATTAGTATAAAAGCTACAATAACGATTTATACTCGCTCATTACTTGGATTAGCTCATTTTTCTCTAGAAAAAATCGCCACCAGTCAATACTATTCCCAATAACTGGGGAGCTTACGGTAATTAACAGTTACTGATCAAGTTTTATGTGTTCGCCAATCTTTGATTTCATTTTTTTTTCAGTTACCTTTTATCAAACACTTTTTAATAAACTAATGAGCAAATTAAGCGATGTAGGCTAATTCTATAATATAATTAGCTGTATTTAAACACATCTGTTAGTAGATTGACAATATATGTCAGAAATTTTGATTTCATTAGTTAAACGGCTATAAATTAGATAAAAGAATGAATATACTGACTGATATTTTATGTTAATCTAAAGTCTATAGTGAATACATACATCATAACATTAAATCATAATCAACAATATCATTCATTCAACTTACCTGTCTTGGTTCCCAAACACAAACTGAATTCAACTGTAAACTAAGAAGACGAGTAAGACTTGACAAACCCGGTATAAAGCATAAACGTCGAATATTCAGTGAAGAATGTACAGTTGGAGTATTTGCTTCGAAGACTAAATCTGGATCAAAATATTGTTCATTAAAAGTACCAAGAGCCTGATCTAAATAATTTGATTGGAACTTTGAGCAAGTTGTTCGAAACAATGTTCTTTTACTATGTAAATCTCGAACAGCTACAAAACCATCATAAGTGCCAAAAGCAACTAAATCAGAGAACCAAGCAACGGAATTAATTCGATTTAAACTAACAGTTGGCAGACCATTTAAACTATAATTTCATAAATAAGAAACATTAGAAGAAAATTTGTTGAAAATTATTTGATAAACTAGAATATAATTAATCAAATTAACTGCAAAACAATTTAAGACCAAAGAAAAAAAACAACTGTTGAGTTTTTTTATTACGCCTTAAACTAGAAATCAACGTCAAGAAATCGAACGAAAAGGAATATGCAATAAACGAAATATATTGTACGATTTAATAAACAAATACTTATGATGTTTTGGATTTCCGGTTTCCTTTGAATAGAATGAATTATTCATACAACACTAAATTGACTAAGGAGGTATTGAAAGAAAACTGTGTCCTATTTTTAACTGCCTAATATCTGGACATAGAGCACGTGATGTTCAATCGCTGAAACCGAATTAGGCAAACTGCAGCTTATCGATTGAATTGGGCCAGAGCTAGTAGATAAACAAACATGACGATTGATTGACAATTAATGATAAATCAATTGATAGTCAAATATTATCAATATGAAGAGATCCAGTGAATATTGTTTTATTCTATATAAATTTATTTTAAGGCAAGGATTTTAATCAATAGAGATAAGAAAAGATGGATGATATCATAAGCCGACACAATTCCACATATAGAACACTATAGACTAGATAATTTTAAAACACTGCTAGTCTACATATATATATGGTTGAATATTTTCGTTGTAATTTTATATACACTGATACTTTTATGAATCTATTTTTTTCTATTGTAATACTATTACTTAATGAAACTATACTATAACAATGGACGATTTCGTTTTGTTTTAACGATAGCGCCTATGTTTACTTTTACACATTTAAGCACCAATATCCTAATAACTGTACGATAACTGATATACTTTTTGGTTGTGATCACATATCTATCACACATAATGAAAAGCCTGAATAATTATTCAACATTGCTAACAATATATATATATACATATGTTAAATAATGTATTTTACATTGTATTTGAAACTGAAGTATTATCCACTGTATCATTGTTCACTGCAATCAAGCGAATATTGCCATCCGAAGTGCACATAACACATGATTCACGTATATAAGCAGATTCTTTTGAATGAACATAGTCGTCTGACCTAATTTAACAGAGAGAAAACGAATAAAAATGTTTTGAAAAAGAGAATGAGTTAAATAGAGTACATCATCAATATTGTGTACAATGAAAATGTATACATATGTTTGAAGATACATTGCTTACTTAATCATGAATAAATAACTAGTGATTAGAAATTACCTAATAAATTTGGTTTACATACTGTTTAGTATTTGAAAAAAAAGATTATTTACATCAATGAAATAGATAATAATACATTAACGATGAAAACTGATCATTAAACTAAATATTATTTCAATGAATTGATGCTAATTTTTATCGAGTTGTACATTGATCAATCAGTGTGTTAGATGTTTACATAGAAATATAAACAAAGTGCTAAATAGATTAAATTTCTATACACACACAGATTGACTACATGAATCAATATTCTAAGTAGAGAATATGTTGACAAAGAAAGTTGTATATCGACCAATAGTCAACTTTATTTCGTTAAGTGTATTTCAATGACCATAAACTTCAGTGTTACACAACAATCACATGCGCAAAAGTTTATCATACTAAGAAATAATCATACTTCGAAAGAACAAGTATGTGTTCTTATCTATTACATATCAATTTGGCATTACATACCATGAAAATTGTAGATTAGATTGTTAAAATGTTTTTGATTAACAGTTTTACAAACGTTATAGCACTTCACTTTATCACTCCTGCTGACAGCCTGAGATTTTGATTGTCAGTAGACTTGGGACAAGAAAAATTTTTAAACTGTACAACTAATTATTTTAATAAAATGTAGAAAAACTAGGCTTAACAACCAAGCCTTAACTAGTTAGTGAGTGGACATACTAATTTTCTCCAATGACCTGTAAACATCTAATTATGTCTATTTTGTGTTAAGATTTTGTATTTAATCATGTCATGTTATTGCATAAAAATTTAATATTATTGAGATCACGAACCGATCTAATTCAGCCAATCAGTGAAAAATTGTGAGCGCTTGACAGCTGTTTCATCTCAAAATGAGATTTATCAACAGTGGCACACCCACGAGCACACCAACTGGGATCGAACCCAGGACCATTAGTTTTGTGCGAATGCTTAACATCTGGACCAATTATCTGTGATCCAATGGTACACAAGTCTAACTCCAATCAGTCCGCAATATTATGAGGACGACACACACTGAATACAATTTAAAGATAGTCGTGAAAAATTGCGGACTGATTGAAACTAGACTGGTACACCAATGAATCCTGGACAAATGGTCTAGAGGCGAAGGTCCTAGCTTTTATCCCAGGCAAGGGGCTCGTATATTAGCCACCGTTGAGGAGTCTCATACTAGAGGAGAAAGAGGTTTAGTGCTAACAATCTCGAAAATTCCGATACCAAAAGAAAAATCAATTCGTGTAGGGTTTTACCCAGTACATCTTCCTAACAATACCTCTCTTTTCGCTATTCAGATCGCTTAGAGGAGGATGGTTGAAGTGTTTCTTATTCAGCTGGTATCACAGTCCGTCAGTGATGTCCACTTTCTCTACTGTTGCTTAAATTTTTCATCGACATGCTTTAAGAGTTAACACTATCTTCGTCTGATTTATCAGGAGTGGACCTTCCACCAGAAGACTGACTTGTTGATTTAGAGTATGCCGAAGACCTAGTTCTATTTGGTGAAGACGCTGACAAAATACAGAGAGTCTTCTGAACACCCTAAGCAACAATGCAAGCATGTTCGGGATGCGGTTCTCACCCTCGAAATGCAAAATGTTGCTTCAAGATTGGGTTGCATCGGCATCTGAACTAGTGATAGAGAGTGAAGTGATTGAGCGTGTTGACCAGGAGTTTCATCAGTGCTGATGAACTGATGACTAACGAAATCTCAGCACGGATACAGGAGGCTCGATTGGATTTTGTGAACGTGCGTCACTTATGGAGTAGGCGAGACATCCATTTGCTAACCTAAGGACGAGTAAACTGTGCAGCAGTTAGCTGTTCTACCATATGGAAGTTTTTAAAGCATTAGCTCCGCTCTTGTTTAAAAGGCCTTACCACCGGAGACGGAAATCCATGAAGTAAGGTGAGGTGTGACATTTTTAGGGTCGACCTTTTCTGTTTGGCATGGTAGAACCTTCAGGAACATGTGTTGCAGCCAATATAGCTCAGTTGGGTGATCACGATAGGCAAGCCCGACCATCACGTCCAGGTAGCAGTTACGGTCGGGAAAAGTTGTATTCTTCAATATATAAATATATATATATATATATACATAATTTCCCTTGAGTTTTAGTGAGAAAACGTTGGCAATTAAAAAATGCTCATAGATGAAATATGATGGCAAGTGAATGAAACTGTACATTGACTGAAGTTCGGGAAGATAAATTATCAGATCTCAAATCAATGACTAGGTAATATAACACTCATCCCTAGACATAAAAGTTCGACGATTCTTTGCTGTCCGATATAATTAGTGTATTTGTGTGTATGCGATTGGCCCTATATATAGTTATCTGCACTTTAGGTTGTGAAAATATTTGAACCCTGAATATGATTCTAACAGCTGTACTTACCGCTCTTTTGATGTAAATTTGATCATGAATATTAATTTAGACTTGTATATTATATACAGTACTAACAGTTTCTGTTTACTAAAATAACAACAGCTAAATCTTTTGGTATACGAAGGAAATCGGTCCTTTTTTAAATCAAATAGTGAACTCACTTAGAACTCTTGTCCGAAATTTTACGACTTCGATGAGATTTAGTTGGCGAATGACACCAATCCTACAAACAGAAAATGAATAAAAAACCCGGAATTTCGGTAAAACAAAATGACAACAAAACTATGCAATTCAAAACTCAAAGAGCTACGTACAAAATCATGTGACTAGGTTGTGAAAGCACAACTGTTGAGTAAGATTTAAAATGTTTGACTATATTAAAATAGGGTGAAATGAATGCAACAACAGATGAATGTCAACAAATGTAAGTTATATGATGTTTATGAAAATACCTGTGAGAATTAAACACATGTTAGGAAAATGCAAACACTCTTGCATTGCTACACATGGAATTTAGAAAACTGAATTTTCTCAATGCCTTCATCAAACACATATGAATCAACTGTATACTCTTTTCTAGGTTGACTATTTTTAAATGAGGATTCAGACTAGTGTTAAAAAATGAAGAAAGTGGTGTCTTAATCAACACCATTTGAAGTATTTTACTGTCAAAAAAAAATTTAGTCTGACTACACACTTACTGTAATAAAAACCAGTAAAATTAATTAAAATGGTTCAAATTCAAATAACGCTTACCAAAGCAACAACTGTTAAATCTGGTAGAAGAGGTAATTTAACCACTAAGGATGAATTGCACAATTTCCATATTTCTAAAGGACTTCTGCGAACTGCTATACCAACGTACTGACTGAAAATATTTTAAAAATATGGAGCAAAAAAATTTTAATATTTGAAGTTAAAAATAATTTTGATAAATCTAAGAGGTTAACCTCACAAGCACATTTATTTCAAATTTTTTGTATTACCGCTACAAAGCACTGAGTTATATGAAACATTTAAAAATTATACATCGTAAATTAACTCATTTATCAGTTATTTGAGTACGGTCCATAATTTAAATGTGAAGGCTAACGACAATATCCGGTTGCCTGACCGAAAATAGGTGGGGAAGGGCTTAAACCCGGGACTAAGGGACTGAACGTTAAACGGCTCAGCCACTAAACCATAGCTCCACTTAACTAAACAAAATTACTGGTGATAAAGCAGTGATGATATGAAAACCAGGGTACTCTGTGTGAAATATAATAATCAACGTGAACAACTGAAGTGTTAGTTGTTATTAGTGATTTGATGAATTGATCGAATACGATCTAAATTATTCACAAGGTGCACAATATTTCAGAACCAACTAAAGTTTCGTTGAAAACCATCTTTCTAGAACATGCTATCATTACTTCACAATATGAGTAGTCACATCGGTTCAACTAGGGAATAAAATTAATGGTATAAGGAATATGATAGCAAGCATTTTTCACCCTGTTGAAAACAATAGCCACGTAAAAGTTTGTGAATTCCACTTTTTGGTAGATTGTTTCGTATAAAAAACCCGAACCAAATTGTATAAGATAATGTTCGAGCTTGTAATCCAGTAATTGAGAATTGAATATTTAAATCACTGAATAAATGCTCCTCTATTAAGTTACTCATAGATGGTCATTTACTAAAAGTATATTTTAGATAAGAAGGATACAATATACTTCAAGCCTTAGTGTTGAATTTGGTCTGAAATGGCAAACGATAGAAATTGAACAATACTCAACATAAGAAATAAATAGACGAAAACAAGAAATGGCCAACTGAAAAATAAAACGTTGATAACTATTCACCAAACTATAAGCTTATTTTAGAAGTTCATAAACAATATGTAACAGTTTAAAAGGAAAATGGACGATTATGGGTCGTTCTCAATGTTAATGTGATTTATATGCACAGTATAAACATTTCAGCGATATTGGCCAACTCGATAGTGTTAAGATTTGTTTTCATGTTCAACCAATCAAGTATATTAAAGAATGAGAAATCCATTTTTTCAAAAAACCCACAACATTAACCCCAAAAGATGCAAGCGATTCAATATTTACTCATAACAATCAAAAACGATAAAATAATGACTCCCATAAACAATTCTTTACTTTAAGTGGCTAACACAAAGAATATCAATTGGTCCCTCCGAAAGACTTTCTTCATCGTTAGATCCAGATAAAAGTGGACTAGCAGAGGGTCCGATTGCTGTATGATGACCTGTCTTCACAGTCCTTTGATTTGAAGTGTCACGAAATATACGCATATATCCTGTTAATAAGTCTACTGTGGTAACGAAATTTCTTCCCATTAGATTCGTTTTATTTAATGAATTTTCAGTAAGAGAACTTTGGTGCCCATCTTTGGATTGCCAACCATGAACAATTAAACCTAACGAATATTCATATGGTGATTTCGAAGTATCCTCATTGATTTGATTACTTTTATAAACTGTTCGGGGTATTGGTATCCACTCAATTCCTTTCACAGGTACCGGTAGTACATGATATTCACGCCATAATATAGCTGATGATACATCCCAAATCTAGATATAACAAATAGGAATAAAAAAATACATACAAAGATGTATTAACATAAAATCTTGTAACTTAGTTAAAAAATGAAAGTGACGAAATTGTAATATGATTATGATAACGTTGATCTTTTACTAATTCACACTGAAAATTAAAATAAAACTCGAATAAGCAACAATAAATATTACATCAGTGATTCTTTTCCCAAAATTTCCCATTTAGAATCACCTGGATTCATAAGCTAAGTAGATAACGCGCTCATATTCGAAGATCAAGCTAATGGGTTTGAGTCCCAGAGCAAACATCTACTCTGCGATGCAGGTACATCCAGCTGACGAGTCCTGAATAGGACGAAACGTGCATAACTGGGTTCCATAGCGAGCCAATATCCACCTCTGCTAACACCAATGTAATCTGCACAGGATGCATATACTCCAAGGAGACCGATCAGTTGCAGTCTTAAACATCAATGGGAAGATACAAACAACCAATGAAAATGAATTTAAGCAAACCGTTTAGTTGACTTCACTTTGTATATGAAACATTAAAACTGAGATTTTTCACAAGTGTAGGCAAATATCACTAGTGACATGATAGTTAAAGACTTAGCTTAGTATTCTCAAACTAATTAGTCGACAAGTAACTTTTCGTGCGTAATAATTGTTATTTAATTATATCCTACATTGTAATCACATCAAAAGTTGAAACTAAGTTAACAATTTGTGACATTGATTCCCTTTTGGTATGAAAACCTTTACATTCTACACTTTTTATATTAATTGAGGAATAGAATAACATAATTACCTTAATGCTACAGAACACAACATGGAGTTTCAGTATCATTTCATTGTGACAATGATGACTATGGGTTCAAATTATATGACTTCGAAATAAGTTAATATGTAAAATACAATGTTGCTTTCCAATTTACCGGTACAGTTGGGACGTGAGGTATTCACACACCCTTTTGAAATTAGTCTCATAAATAATATCTGAATGGATAGAATCCATCTTGATTGTAGTAACGTTATGTGGACAGCATTCTTTAATAGTCCCATTTTAATTATACCAATAAAATTCTTTTTGTTTCACTTCTTCATAATGTTATCATTTTATGCTAAGAATCCCATGTTGTTCTAAACATAAAATATTGAGTACAACCAATATTGTTATTACCTTGTTTTCTGTATCATAATTTTTGCTGGGGTACTGTAAGATTAACGCTTTGTATTGCCAATGAAATAGACAACAAAAGTCACTACAACAACAATACAACCTAGCATTTATGTGAAAAAACGTGAGAATAAATAGGACTTTCTTTAGGAAAAATTGCCTATTTCAGTCACAAGAAACACTTCAAATAAAATGAAGTAGCGACTATCACCAATTCTTAACACGAAAGCTTCATTTACTGCTTCAAATTACAGCAATTAAAAACTTCAACTGAGATTGGGTTTCTTCAATGTGGGATTAACTAGTGAAGAAATTTATTAAGCTGGAACAAGTTAATTAGTCAATAGTAATGTTGCTTTAAATAATAAAATTTTGTGATCAATAAAACGTTTTAAGTCATTCATCAGATGACAATTAGAAATGAAGAATAACTGGCCACTTCGTGATTTTCATTTTTACCAGCGATTAATAGTTTGTTAATTCACAAGTTATAACATCTTAGTTGGATACTTTACATATGAGTTATAGACATTATTTCATAATATTTTCAGCCAGTTGGTCAATGTTATTGTATTCTAAAATTTATTTGGTTGGGATTTGGAATGGTTCCATAAGTGAATTATCATAAGTGAATTCATTTTATTCACTGCAGTAAGCTTACCAGTCAACTATGCTACTATAATTCTATTCTGAACTAATTTCATACAAGTCAGTGGAGTTAACCATGTAAACCGTGTCAAGAGTGACAGAATAACCCGCTGACATTAAATTACACCTGATTATAAGTTGACCAAAGTTAACATTTTGAACTATTTGGTCCGGCTTACTGGCTCCATAATAGCGTTTTTTAGAAGTCCTTGAGTCTCTGAGTTTTGTTTTGTATAGGGTGGGGTGATGCACTGTTGAAGAGTTCTCTCAAATCTTCTGAATGCCTCATCGCCCTTATCTTTCTCTTTCTTTTAATTTATTTCACTGTGATAATACTTTTCAAATCATATCTTCGATCCTAATATCTTTTAGATTAGCGCTAATACTTCTACCACATCTACCACTAAAGGATTTGAATTGACAATTGCATCTCTGTGCTAATATGGTAAGGCAACTTGAACTGATGTACGTACGCACGAAGTTCTACATTGTAGGTGACTGACTGAGAGTTATAAATAAGGATGAAATTGTTTCTTAATGCTTCTTGACTTTTTGGTGGTTGTCCAGTCGACACAAATAATGAGAATTACCTTCAAGTTGCAGATACTATTAACAAAATAACTGTCATAAATGACTAAGTTAATTCGAGAGTAAAAGTATTATGCTTGGAAACGGCAAAAAAGATCACTTAATTGTGAGAAACAAAAGAGGAAAAGTAAGAGGGAATATTCTATTCTCATATCATTAATATCAATAAATAATAATTTCATAACATGTGACTACAGTTTTGAACCATTTTACAGAAATATAGAGAAAATGAGATAAAACCAGAATAATGAGTTATATTTCTAATGATTAGTAACATTAATTTATGATCTTGCGTGATATAAGTAAAAACGAAAATTGTGATCAATATTTGAGGGCGAAAATGCTTAAATTAAACGACAGATATATGATCTGATTATGAAAATAAGTATGCGATTTTAGGGACTTGTGTATATCAAACATTAATGTGTTTCATTATTGTCTAAATATAACTCTTATCTAAAACCTGGCAACCCATTTAAATATTTGGAAGCTGAATCGACCATTACTTGTGTACAATGAAAGCCCGACCGTAGCTGCTACCTTGACGTGGTGTTCGGGCTTGCCTATCGTGATCACCCAACCGAGATGTATTGGCTGGAACACATGTTCCTGAAGGTTCTACCATGCCAGGCAGGTCGATTGGAGAACGATGAGACTAAAAGCAGCTACTCAAGGTCTGAGGGCGAAGTCGTACTGCTGACTGCAGAGGGGTGTGACAGCAGTAAGGTGTTTCTTTCGGACAACCAGCATCTGCAGTGATGCTGCCTTCTCACGAGGAAGGAAGGAGTTAGAAAAGGTCGACCCTAAAAATGTCACACCTCACCTTACCTCACGGATTGCCGTCTCCGGAGGTAAGGGCTGCCCACTAAAGGCTTTTAAGAGTGGAGCTAATACTCTAAATACTTTTCATAAAAAGGCCGTGCGTGACCGGTCTTAAGCAGTCGTCCCTTGGGCTCAGCAGTCACGCTCCCAGGTTGTTTAGACCAACACTAATCTACCTTCCTTTTTGGGTTTCTCAAGAAACACCCTTCCACGGTGTAAGCAGCCGGGAAGTAACAACCGCCCTCATACCCGTAACAGCACGCGAGACCAAATCGGTCACAAACAATGAAAGCAGAACATCAATGCTTATTTAAATGAGAAAAATTTTAAGGAGGAACCCAAAGAAGCTTAAATATCCAGTAACTTTTTCACAGGTAGAAAAAACGGTATAAACACTGATGAATAGAAGAACATTAAGATGTCTAAAAATTGCACAATGACACTGTACCAGCTACTAGTTAAATATTGAAACTAACTAGGTAATCACTGAAGTACATATAATGGAAATTGAAAAAGTTAAGTCACCTGAATATCACCATGATTATTTCCAACAGCCACTAAAGGACCGCAAATTGAATCAATCATTGAAAACCTCATTAAATTCGATGGACATACGCGACATAGTGTTGGTTCTGATCGACTTGGAGAGTATAAACCATTTAATTCAAGATACAACTTTACTGGAGGCCTACAATCAAAATTTAGACAGCAACTAAATGCAATAAGCGTCAAATTATTGTAAATATAAATCAGCGATTCCCATAACAATACTTACTCAAAGTTGACCTAGATTTAATAAAATACATCTGAAATCATGATTTAAAAAATCCCTAAAAAGTAACGGTTAGCATTTCGCCATTAGTCAAAGCTATTAGCTGTTTTTACAATTTCATATAGAATAGCAATTTTATTTTCGTATTTATTAAATAAATTGGAAAAGGTCTACCTGAAAATGTAACAGTGTCAACCATTCATAACTGCCCAATCGGATCACCTAAAGTACACGATTGTGTAGTAAACGTATTCATTTTTTACGGCAGATATTAAAAGACATATATCAAAATCAAAATTTCTCAATGAATAATCATAAATTGACGGCTTCACTCAGATATTCAGTCACCTGCGAAGTAGGACCCGGCACAAATGTGTTTCGGTTCAAGTTGTCAAACCACAGCGTCGATCAGTCAGTTACAGACTGACTGATATTTGTCAAGACAAACGCTAGAGTAGTAAGAGTAGTAGCACTACCAGTAGTAGTAAGAAAGATTAGGTGAAAAAATGGAATGAAAAGACTCCAGGCATTAGAGTATACTGACAAAGGGTGAGTGAACTTCGGCCATTGAGAACAATTCTGAGCCGTATCACCTGATGTCTCTAGGCACTGGTTACAATAATTGTGCAGGCACTAATCAGATGGTTTTCACCCACCTACATGACTTAGTTCGACTTTCAATGACTTCATGAACTGATGCCACCTATTTGATTTGGCTGCCCTCTGGCTTTTATTAGTCTAATCCTATATCGTCCATTTTCGGGCGCTGAAGTAGTCGGTGGATGAGCATAAATAATATATGTCCTAAATAAGTCAGTTGACAAAGATTGACTAGCTCGTCAACTGACCTGACAGTACACCGCGCCTAACCTCAGGATCGCTAACTCAATGGCCCCAAAACATACGAGAGGTTGCTCGAAGAAGCTGATGATTTAATTACCAGCACCCGACAAATATCCTCTATTTTTTAAGGCTTGTAGTATATAGTACCCTGTAAATCCTAGATAGGCTATTCTGGTTTTTTGACAGAACAATTAATTTACCCTTTGTGGGTCATTGTTTACACATATTTTAACCTTGTCAATTATTTGCTTGTAACTGTGACAATTTTTATGAGTGTATTTGTATCACTGATTCTTTCCATTAGAAGTACTTAGTATATTTTTGTTGGGCTCTAAACAGTGAGTCAGACTTTATAAAATGAAGTTGGCAAGCTTGCCTACCCCGCTCAGTTTTAGTGTCCATCTGACTAATAAAATGACTGAGATAAATCCATATAACTTGGCCCATATTTGACCTATTACCGCCATCGCAGAAATGCGGTTAGCCTAAGCGTAATATGGGGAACTAAGAGGTGGGTTTATGCTGCTCCCCAGAGCATAGGGCTGTTCGCTAATCTGACAGTACACATCCTAACATTACATAATAGGTGGCTAAAACAGATTCTCTGGAACTAGTAATCAATGCATAAATAAAATACCTTGTTTAATTACTCACTTATTTAAAACCGGTGCATGTGGTAACAGATCCGAAAGGCTCCAAATTGGCTTTCTTTCTTCATCACAGGAAGACGAATTTCGAATATCTCGTAGTCGCCAAAACTTTAAAAATTAATACAGAGTTAGAAAGACATTAAAATTAAATCACTGACAGCTACACTATCTCACAACTTCATTGTGCATTAGTCGTGGATGTTAAGTAACTGTTTGGCTGTGTACTGCTGAATGTTAAGTACATAATTTCAGCTAGGACCTAGTTCTATTTATACACACAAAGAATCTTTTGTTTTTATAGACTATGAACTAAAAGGTGTGCTTAATCTTACGATAAAAAGTAACATGAATTTAGTTTCACAGCTCCGAAAAAAAGCCCAACAGAACGTGAAAAGTTACAAATTTAAAGAACATCAAAAAGTAATTAAAGTTACGTAAAGGTACTGTATGACTGCTGTAAAAACCCTTCCAGTGAAACAAATAAACATAATTCCATTACGCTTTGGACACACCTAAAGTGATTTCCACATGAAATTGAGTGGTATTCTAGATGCAAATACTTTCAACTCAGTAGGATTTATATGCACGTAACTTACAGCCTAAGTACAAGTTTATGTATCTGGTTTCAAGCCATCGTTTATTTTAATGCTAACGTCAATACACGGCTGTCTAAACTAAAAGATTGGTGGAACAGAGCTCACACCTGAGATCTAAGAGTTGAAAAACGAGTGTTCTAACCACTAAACCACTAGTCTTAATACGAATCGATTATCCAGTTATAACAATAAAGGAAACAGTTTAATTCTTCTTCACTAAAATATCACGACTACAAGACCATGAACCATCTTAAAATTGCTGGTAAAAAACAGACCAGTTAGAACAGCAACCAATTGATAGATCAAATGAAATCAAAACTATCTCGTAAATTTACTGGATTTCAGGATTATAAGACCTGACTAAGGATCGCTGTGTTACGATACATTACATATTTATTGAGTAAAAACTATTAAAAGTTAACTAAAAAAATTTTACCAAAAATTACCTGGAACCGACCATCAATTGAAACTACGGCGATATTCAACTCCGTCATTTGGTCGACAGAAAAACTAACATGATGTACTTGTTTTGGGCGTCTAAAAGATGCAGCAGTTGCAACGAGAACATATATATCATTAGCCTGGAGATCAGAAAATTCTTGACGAGGTATTTGCAATAAATGAGACGTATGAAGAGAAGGATCCGTTGCTAAAGCAAGACCACGACAAGCATATACGCTTAAATTGCCGTTTTCATGTAAACAAATGATGACATCACGTTGAGTGCAAGAATACACCTGTAAATAAGAAGTATGCTTATAGATATAACTAGTCATATTCCTTATTCTGATATTCTTCCGCTATACTTTCCATGTCAAAGCTTTACATTAAACAAAATTTGGTTCATATGCGTTCAGGTTGCTCCACTTGCAGATAAGCAGAAACATATATTTATGAATCCTCATGTACTGAATATCGGCCCATTTAGTGATAAGCATGATGAACATTAAATGAAATATGTTGGACCGTTGTTTTCTTTAGAAAAAGGATTATTCAGATCTATCACAGATTTATTCGATGATCAAACTTATCAGTTTTATGAAGAACAAAATTTAAAGGGCATACCTAATACTTGATAATTTTTTCTAGATAATTATACCAAACATGGGTCCGGTTGATAAACCCTCAAGTATTTAACTCGGCTGGGACATTCAGTAAAATATGGTTTCTATAAATTGAAGGATTATGCTATGATACAGGAGACATCTAAATTTATGGATTCTTAGAGATGAACTGCCTGGAAACTATAGAGCTGAAATATCACTTTCAAGATCGTTAGTACTCATGAATTACACTGACTTACACGTGAGAAAGAAGGCCAAGAATGATCTAAAGAAATGAAATAAAGCGGACGGACCAATACTAGGTTTACAATAATAATCTCCCTCCTAAAAACAAACAAAGCACAGTCCTTGTGATATCGATGGTAAGTGACCTGCAAGCATGTTTTAGTAGATACTAATCTTGCATTATCACTCGCAGAATCAAATGTCCTGTATAAAAATTAAAGAAAAACAGTAAAAGAATTGAAACGAAATAAATAGTAAGATTTCTCGAATACTTGAATGAATGATATTTCTACAATCAGAATGAAAAAAAAGATGAGAGCACTTGGTAGATGTACTCAACTGAAAATATGATATACTTGCTCCTACTAAGTCAGTCAGTTACAACGTAGAACTTCGTACGTGAATACACAAGTTCAGGTTACCATACTGCATCGGCACAAAGCCGCAACTGTCAGTTCAAATCACAGTGTTAGCGATAGTAGAAGCATTAGCAGTAATGGAGAAGATTAGGGTTCGAAGTTATGATTTGAGAAGTATAATTCAGTGAAATAACTTCAGAAAGAGAAAGATAGAGGTGATGAAGAATTTAGAAAGTTAGAATTTGAGAGAACACAATGAATGAATGCAGATGAGCCATTGCAAACGATTTTGAGACATGTCGTTCAAGGTCTCTAACCATCGTTTACTTCCGTCTCCCGGACCCCAACCAAGTAGTCTACATCGACCAACATCAGTCAATCCATTTGTAAGTGACTTCATAGATTTGTGCCACGTTTTGATCTGACCGTCCTAGCTTTCTCCCAACCTACTCCTACACCACAAAACATCGCTCGACGAGGCAGTCGATGGTTGGGCATACGCAACACATGTCCCAACCACCTCAACTGATGAAGTCTTACTACTTCATCCATTGATCCGTCATCCCTACATATTACTCATTCCCTAAAGATAGCATTGCTTACTGGGTTGTCCCACGATACTTGAACAATGCTTCGGAGACACCTATGATCGAAAACCAGTAACCTACGAATATCTTCTACTCTTACCAGCCATATTTCACAGTAGGATGGGGCGAACGGCTGCGCAGTACACTCGTCTTTTGGTTAGCAAACGGATATCTCGCCTTCGTCATAAGTGACGCAAGTTGGCAAAAGCTAATCGAGCCTTCTGTATCCGTGCTGAGATTTCATCACACACTAGGCCATCAGCACTGATGAGACTCCCGAGATAAGTGAAGTGGTCTACACGCTCGACTACTTCATTAGTTCGGATGCCGATACAAGCCAATCCTGAAGCAAAATTAGGCATTTCGAGGGTGGAAACCGCATCCCGCACGCCAAGAGAAGGGAGCGAGTAAGAATTTTCTGGCAGTAGCTATACAAGCGTGGCCATGTGACAGCGTTTTTAGAGAAGGAATAATATTACCACTGTTGGACATTTGAGGGTCAGAAAAGATTAGATCATCTAACTCTTATTTAGTAACAACGTGAGGCATGTGACATGTTCATCAACTGCAGTTGCTACACTACATAACAGCACAGGGATGGTGAATGAACAGGAGTAAGGATAGAAATGAAAATAAAAATACCTACAGTAATACAAAACCAAATCAAAGCAACAATCAAATAAACGAAATTTAGAATTGGAAATGGCGGGATGGTAATATCTTGTCTATAAAACGATAAATCAAAAAATGAACCTACTTGCGCGAACGACAAAGATTTTGAGTGACTATTAAAGTTTTCCAGCCATATGAAATAATTACCTTTTAAACGGCTATATCTATAAATTTCCCGGCAAGCATCCAATGACTTTATGGACCGATATCAGTTTTTCATTTTCTTGATTGGTTTCAGTCAACCTACGAGTTAGCCGCAATGTAAACTGAGGCCAAGTGACAGTTGCATGTCCCCTAGACCATTCAACTACTCCAATGTTTCTAATCGTATCAACCACCTTGCCACTACAACCGGGAGTTTTACAATTAAGGAATGTTGTAATGCTCGACTGATAAAGGGATCATTTAAACCTTGATTTGAATAATAAGGGGTTTGTGAGGATTGGATGGAACTATGTCAAAAGGTAATGGGACACAGGACATTTTAAGGTATTTCTACAAAAGCTTTCCTCAAACTAGTATGAGATGGCTTTCAATACTATTTATTGCATCTCAGTAACCAAGCGCATGCATGCACTCAGATATGACCCATGACGTTTATATGACAAGTGATGACGTTATGAAGTAGTTCGGTCAGTCAGCTACAACGTAGAACTTCGAAAGTACATACATCACTTTAGGTTGCCGTACCACGTTAGCACAGAGAGACAACTGTCAATTAAAATAGAATAGTAGTAGGGGTAGTAGTTCAACCAGATATATTATTTAAAAGCAAAATAAAAATTAAATTTCAACCAAGAAAATAGATCAACTACCTTTCAAAGTTCCCTGGGGTGAGGTTCAGTTCACTGGATGATTTTGCTGGCGTTGATGACGCTGTCCCACGTGAGTTTACTTCATTAGGAAAACGCTTGTTACTATTTTCAACTGCAAGTTTTAATATGTAGTATTAACAAACCAGCCTTAGAAATGTTTAGTTTCCCACTTTTTCCGAAAGCGCACGAAGTAACGCTAAAATTTTCCACAATGAAATGATCCTTTGAATAAACTTAAGTTTTAATAAGTAAGTGGAAAATAAGTTACAAATCATTTTTGAATTAGAGAATATATCCAAGGAAAAAGAAATCACTTCGTCACCAAAAGAGTACTTCCATAATTTTGTTTGGGTTTGTGTGTTCCAAATAATGAATTTTCCATGAGAGTGAAGAACAGCCAACAAATCACGAGAAACCCACTGATTAGGTAACCATAATATTTCTGAACTGGTTAGCAGAATGTAGAAACTAACCCAAAGCGAGTGAATCTGCCTCACGAAACTCTGAAGTGGCAGAGGAGGTAGTAGCATCCCAAATTATTATCACTCCAGAAGAATCGACACTAGCAAGTCTTAGTTGAAAAGGGTTTTTATCATCATGATAATAATTCTCAGGAGCCCACAAAACATTTACCACGTTAGCCCGGTGCCCCTGGAGCGACTGCAAAGACTGGGATAAATTTAGTTAAATTATTAAGCGATGTTACTTTACTACTACAAGGGTCAACAATAAGTATATTGGTGAAACTGCTAAGCGCAATAAGTCCTTTCCAACCGCTAAAAAGTGAGTAAAACTAAAACTCCGAATAACAAGCCTCTTACTAATCAATAGCTAAAGAAGCTTGTGTGCTGATGCCGACCGATAAAACCCTTGGTCTCATGACACCTAAGCATTTACCAAATAACTAAAACACAGTGTTCCGAAGCACCTCATGAGAAGCGCTATCAATGTGACCTTCAGGGCTCAGTCACAAAGCTAACAGGACTAGAATTTTTTCATGTGTTACATAAGCTGCATTAATTAATTTAGCAGGTATCTCTGAGAACATCCATTTTGCTGTTGAAAGTGTTGCTTAGGGTTTCTAGTTACTGACCACTTAGTACCCTCGCCTTGGACACCCTCGAAAATACTTACACCGAGTAGAGCTATACCATATATTATCAGATCAACATAGTGTAGTGCGACTCAGTCTGAAGCCCCTCTGGGGTTACTGCCAGTCACATGCCGGGAAGGTTGTGCATGGAGTTAGCGATCCCATGGAACTCGCGAAAAAACGCTGACCAGAAAAACAATAGTGAAATGCACTTTCCTTCTCAGTTGGGAGTTGGATAATGCACTTCAAAGGTGATAATTTAGCCATTTAACTTGCACTTTTTTCCAGTTTTTATGTCATGTTCAGCTACGTCATGTATCTAAGACTGATTTGTGCTTAGTTGAATTAATTGATGGTAAACTGAAGAAATTCAACATAGTAATTTATGGGTAATTTTCGTTCTTCCTAGAGCGGTTCGAATAGTTTCAGAAACATACTGTTTAGTTAGTTCTACTGTAGTGGAACTATTTCGTCGAAATAATACGATTACTGACGTACAAATACTTATTATTGAACATATGTAACATTAACTGTTTTATTGTATATCATTTGTTTATTTATACTAAAAGTCACCTTTCGCGCTCCACCCACGCCATCCCTGCGGATCTAACGATCATCTCGTGTAATCATCGATTGTACAAGCTGAACACGTGATATTATTCTAATATCACTCGATTTTCTATCAATAAACGTTGATATCCTATATACAATCTTCTGTTCTGGAGTTCGTTTGGACGTGTAACCTTCACGCTTCAACATTGGTGAGCCATTGGTCTGGAACGCGCTATTATTCGGATATCTTCGCCACAAAACGATAAAACTTGGTGAGTCTGTCAGTTTTCTATCCATTTATCATATTATTTATTCTGTTGCTTAATACTTATATATAATAAACTAGCAACAGCGATTTAATTTTAATTAACAATGGATAGCGCTAAATGTACTGATATGACAGACTCCCAGATCCAGGTCCTTAATTTTCGACCTGTCTCCTTTATTCCCCACGATCCAGAGGTCTGGTTCGCGACACTGGAGACTCAGTTCGAGATCCGTCGCATAACGAACCAGCGGCTTATGTTTGCCTATGCCCTGGAATCCTTACCTGGGGACCATATAGCGGCTGTTCGTGAGGTCGTCCTCAACCCCAACGCCCCAGATGCCTACAATCGTCTCAAGGAGGCGATTCTGCAGCATTTCCTCCCATCGAAGGAGGAACGCTTGAGGACTCTTTTAGCACGTCACCCTATGGGTGATGCTAAACCGAGCCACCACCTCACGCGCCTGCAATCACTAGCAGGACCGACAGCGGCTAACTCAGATATAGTCAAGGAGCTGTGGCTCGACTCACTACCAGCCTATGTTCAGCCTACGATCGCCGCCCTGCCCGAAGATATGCCGCTAAGCCAAGTTGCACTAGTGGCAGACAGAGTGATTACACGAACCGGCCATCGAGACAACTATACGGTTGCGTCCACGTCACATACCGGCGTGGGCCTCGAGGCCAAACAGGGTAAAGCGCATAAGGATCAGGGTTGCTGTATACACAGCCGTCTGAGTTTTTCAGACCGTTCCAAAGTACCTGAACCCTACGTCCTGCGAGCACGATCGCGATCACGTAAGGCTGTAAGTACTCACCCCCAGCGGGCATCTTCCAAGCCACGCCAACGAGCGGCTTCGGAAGCGAGTACCGGTTGGTGCTGGTTCCATCGGACTTTCAGGTCCGCCGCCCGCCATTGTCGACCTCCATGCTCATACAAGGCGGGAAACTCCCAAGCCGGCGAGTAAAAGCGGCCCTACTCGCCGGCCACTCACCTCAGGTTGGCCGTTTATTTTACGTGCACGATATCCGCACGAACGCTAGGTACCTAGTCGACACCGGTGCCCAAGTTTCTGTCGTACCATTAGGTAGCAGCAAGTTACAACCTACAATAATTCGATTACGCGCTGCGAATGGCACTGTCATTCCTACCTATGGTACACGACAGTTATCGGTCAACCTGAGCAACCGACGACAGTATCTGTGGACGTTCATCATTGCCGATGTTCCCACAGCTATACTCGGTATCGATTTCCTACAGCACTATGAATTGCTAGTCGATTCACGTAGGCTGCAGCTAATCGATACTTCGTCGAACAGCTAATTTATGGGCTTTCGAGCTCATACAAATGCGTACCGAATAACAGGTTTATTTCATTCGCGTGATGACATTTTCCACGCTTTATTCGAAAAATTCCCCCAATTAACTAAACCACTCGAGGAGACTCCGTCAGTGACCCGACATGTGGAACACCACATCGTCACCCGCGGACCACCAGTCACGGCAAAGCCTCGCCGACTGGCACCGGACAAATTAGCTTTCGCTAAACGTGAGTTCGACAATTTACTAGCTACTGGTATTATTCGTCCTTCTCACAGTCCATGGGCCTCACCACTCCACATGGTTCGAAAAAAGGATGGGATAAGTTGGCGACCATGTGGCGACTACCGAGCACTAAATGTAGTCACGCGTTTCGATAGTTACCCCATCCCCCACATACACGACATCACGGCATCACTCAAGGGCACGACTATCTATTCTAAGATCGATCTGGTACGGGCATACCATCAGATCCCAGTCGCTCCTGAGGATATTGAGAAAACTGCTGTCACGACTCCTTCCGGTCTGTTTGAGTTCCTACGAATGCCATTTGGATTACGGAATGCTGCTCAAACTTTCCAGAGGTTTATCGATGGCATAGTACGAGACTTTGATTTTGTTCACGTCTATATTGATGACTTGTTAATCGCATCATCAAACGTAGATGAACATTATCAACATCTTAAACTCTTATTCCAACGTCTTTCGGATAATGGAATACTAATCAACCCAGATAAGTGCGAACTTGGAAAAGCCGAAATAAAATTTCTGGGTCACGTTATAAAGCATGAGGGTATTTTACCATGTGAAGATAAAGTACGTACGATCATGGAGTACACTGTACCGTCTTCACTCAAAGAACTGAAGGCTTTTCTCGGTTTGGTCAACTTCTATCGACGTTTCATTCCTCACGCCGCGGAACAGTTACGACCACTAACCGATCTACTTCGCGGGAATCCACGTAAGCTAGAATTGAACGATGACGCACGTACTGCATTTTCCGAAATTAAAAAAGCTTTGGCTCAAGCTACGCTCCTCGCCCATCCCGACCCATCAGCCACGCTCAGTATAGCGGTTGATGCATCCGATTTCGCTATAGGAGCCGTCATGCAACAAAACATCTCTGGCAGTTGGCAACCTCTCGAATTTTTCTCACGACGCCTTACTACCACGGAGATAAGATATAGCGCTTTTGGTCGCGAACTGCTAGCAGCCTACTGTGCCATCAAACATTTTCGGCACGCAGTAGAAGGTCGTAACTTTATCCTTTTTACCGACCATAAGCCCCTAACGTATGCTCTTCATACAAAATCTGACCGCTACTCACCACGAGAGTGCAGACATTTGGACTATATCTCTCAGTTCACGACAGACCTTCGTCATATTAAAGGCGAGTCGAACTACGTTGCTGATGCTTTGTCACGTATTCAAATGAATGCAGTTACTTCACCAGTGCTCGATCTTCCTGCTATGGCCGCCGCCCAAGCAAACGATCCTTCTTGTTCAGAAGCACAACAGAATACATCCCTTTAGTGTCAGGAAGTGCCCCTAGCTACTACCTCAGGCACTATCCTATGTGATACCTCTAACGGTCTTCCTCGACCCATCGTACCCTATGCTTATCGTCGTCTCGTCTTCGATGCCCTTCATGGTTTGTCTCATCCAGGTATCGCAGCTACATTACGTCTTATCGCTGCACGATACGTCTGGACTTCCATGAACAAAGATGTCCGTATGTGGGTAAAGCAATGCTTACAATGTCAACGATCAAAAGTGCACAGGCACGTAGCCGCCCCCATCGGCACATTTGCTACGCCTGATGCTCGCTTCGATCACGTTCATATTGACATTGTAGGACCATTACCACCATCGCATGGGTATGATCACATACTCACGTGCATTGATCGCTTTACAAGATGGCCCGGAGCTATTCCCATCACTTCTATTACGGCGGAAACAGTTGCTCACCGCTTCGTAGAACGATGGATAGCTCTGTACGGTTGTCCCTCGACTGTCACAACTGACCGAGGACAACAATTCGAGTCCGAACCATTCTCCTCGCTAACTCGGATGCTTGGTACGGAGCGCATACGCACTACCGCCTACCACCCAGCTTCAAATGGTTTAGTCGAAAGGTTTCATCGCCAACTCAAAAACGCTCTTCGAGCACACGAAAACAATAATTGGTACGAAACCTTACCGCTCGTCCTTCTAGGCATCAGAACGAGCTTAAAGGCAGATATTCAATGTTCCGCCGCTGAATTGGTATACGGCACGACATTGCGTCTGCCTGGGGAATTTTTCACACCACGGAGCAGTGATAACTTCAATAAATCAGACTACGTCCAACGACTGTCTGCATTTATGCGAGCACTGCCTCCGGTGTCAACTCGAGTACAACATCGACAGGTCGCTCTCCCCCGAGAGTTATCTACCTGCTCACATGTTTTCATTCGAGTCGATTCGGTACGCAAACCTTTGCAACAACCTTACGAAGGACCTTTTCACGTGATTTCTCGTCACGAAAAGACCTTCAAGGTTGCTCGACATGGCCGCGTCGAGATAGTTAGCATTGATCGTCTCAAGCCAGCACACGTCGATGACAGTGCCCTACTTGCTAATCCGAGACCCAATGCTACACCTAGCGGGATCCTCAAAACTACCCCGGATCCCACGCTAGCGAAATCAGAAACCTCATTCTCACGTCCCAGTCAGCAGCACGCGCCATCTGCACTATCTACGGATGAGACCCCGGTCTCACGTCCAGATCAGCAGACCACGCCGCACTTGACTGCGGATGAGAATGCAGGCTCACAAGGTACGCACGAGGCTACTGTCTCGCGTTCCGGTCGCCGCGTACGCCTACCTGTACGCTTTCTCGAATAACTACCAATCCTTCACAGGGACGGCATAGGATTTTACCATCATACTACACGCATGCTACACTCTTTCTCCTTTTTCTTTGATTTTTTTTATCCCGAGCCTATACCTCCGACCATTGTCCTGTTGGTACCGTCGACTTCAGTCAACCTTGGCGAAAGCTGGCCTGATCACCCACGCTCTAGTCAATGCTCTCAGTCGATTTTCTGGTGACGAATATATCTGGTATACGAATGGTTTCGCACTGGTCGTTTCTGGCTCTTCCGCTCAATCTGGTTCCGTCCTACGTCTGCAGCTTTATTTGGTCCGGACCCCTACGAACGCAATTATCAGACACTGGATACGAGCCACGCTGGTGTGGTATGCTAACCCGGTGGACGAACTTGGCGCATAATTATTGGCACGGCAGCGGACAAACTCCCGGTGACAACTCGAGCTTCATCAGTCGCTTCCTGTCGTCAACCATTCTGCCCGTTATTCGAATATTGGCCGACGAGTCCCCTGAACGAAGCCGCTACATATCGAAAGTGTAAAACCCTTTCTAGGGGGGGGCTCCTGTAGTGGAACTATTTCGTCGAAATAATACGATTACTGACGTACAAATACTTATTATTGAACATATGTAACATTAACTGTTTTATTGTATATCATTTGTTTATTTATACTAAAAGTCACCTTTCGCGCTCCACCCACGCCATCCCTGCGGATCTAACGATCATCTCGTGTAATCATCGATTGTACAAGCTGAACACGTGATATTATTCTAATATCACTCGATTTTCTATCAATAAACGTTGATATCCTATATACAATCTTCTGTTCTGGAGTTCGTTTGGACGTGTAACCTTCACGCTTCAACAGTACGGCGTGAGCATATTGAACCAAGTCATTCATCACTGCAAGCCGTCTTTAACCAAGTACAGTTTGATTAGATATGGCCTTGGTTGATCGGTAAATAATAATACTATGCATAATGTATTAATAACATCAAGCTACTAAGTTTTTAGGTGACCTAAGATTACTTTACGATCCCTACAGCAAATCATTCTACCTCGTTTTTACATCCTGTACAGAGGGGTTATACTGATTTTCAGTCTAAATTTTAGGGGCTCCTTCAGCTATCTATCTGTGCATAGCTAACGTGCAGTTAACGTTAGAAGCTTGGAGGGTGTAAGAAAACCATTTGTAATTGGTTTCTTATTGCAAAGGCCTTTACACAAGTTTGTCTTTTTTTAGGTTCATCATCCTGTCATGTATCAAAACACTCCTGTAATACAGAAAATTTCTAGCCCCACTTGGTACCATTCTATATAGCTAAACCAAAACGCGTCAACACATATCCGCAGATAAACTTTGATCGAAAAATTCCCGTATCTCGTGACTATAGGCTCAGCAAGAGACCGCGATATTATACGGATCTAGAAAGAACCATCGAGCTACTCTGGTACTAAGGGTTCTCTTGATTTCTTAAGCAGAATTCCGTTCACGACACATTGACATGCGTCGACCGATACAGCAAGATGATTAGCGAGGAAATTGGTATTTGGGGACAGGGAAAGCAACGAAGCTGAATTTCATACGATTTTCATAACGAAAATGCCATAGATGACTTTTAGGCGTACAGAAAATAAGCGAACTAAAAACTAAAACGACAACAACTAATCAGAAAGCGCAAATTATATGAAAATCAAATTACAGAAAAAGAGCGAGCACTAACCGTTTATTCCGAATATCAGTTCTACTGGGGATCATTTCAGCACCAGCGAAACTAAGATTGCGGTTTGGGAGCAAAAAACATTTGCACTGGACTCGGGGTTTAAAAGGCTACTTGTCTGGATGTTAACCGTAGAGAATCTGGATCTGACAATTCTGAAAATGGACATCATGAGTTTGTTGTCAACACTCGGAGACAACATTATACACTTACGCTTCCTGCATCGATGTTGCCTAAATGGGCAGTTTCGTACATTGTGCCATGAACCACAGTCTTTCGGACTGAGCTGGAGTGGGATGGACTGGATGTAGCAAGGCACATTAACTCCAATTAAGTGCCTGCTGTACTAAATGCACTTCAGATTGACTAGACCCACCACTCTGCGCCGTTGTCGTGTGTCGTGTAGATTGATGAGACGTTGCTATTCATTAACCATTTCAGTAAGGGTGAGAAGTGTCTTGATCCAATCGACACGATTAGTCGTGTTCTTCGAACTGAACTTTTGGGACTGGAGGCTGCAAATGAGGATGAAGGCTTTAAATTGGTCTTCAAACAAAGACTTCAACCGGAAACGTTTGCATTCACGGTTGACAATGCCCACATGCATAAGAAAATCATCGTCTTCGTTCATAATAGCTTCAAGCATCGATAACGAGTAATAAACAGTGACGAGTTGTCGCCGAAATGTAGGCTTAATATCTGGACTATATCTGAGAATGAGCGATCTCGTGGGTTCAAAGGCAGGATCAAATGATAGTTCTTGTCCAGCTCACTTGCCTCAAACTTTCGAAGTAGCAGCCGAACCTCCCAAGTATCATCTTGATTGGCGAAATCAAATATAAATAGGTCTCCATTACGCCGGAACAACATTTCAAAAGTAACGCTGGCATCAGGATCGTAATGAAACTCAGCAATGCTATTTGTGATGCCGTCATGTGATGGTGCTGTCGTTGCATTAGATGAGCTAGGCTATATGGAAGGCGAAATCTCGATATCTGTTGATATCTGCACTATTTTCACTAATAATTCAAGTTTGAAAGGATCCATGTTTCCAAAATCACCGTCGCAAATTGATATGCTCGTAGATTGACATGCTTGAAACTATACGAGTTCACCTTACTCGATAAACGAACGGAACGATAGGCTATTCTAGTGCTTTGTCCTAGCCCCGGTCCTTTACAACAAGAAGTCTTGATAAGGAGTAGAGAATGTATTCTACAAGTATCCTGAAGATACGAGGTTGCTAAGCACACAAATCAAGCTTGCTTATGTAATGATAGCAACGCCCTTTTGAGAGCCACAAAATAACGCACTAAAATATTCCTTCGGGGATTTTCCGGGTGGGAAATGCGAGCTAAAAGTCAAACGGAAACATAAAAATTCTGAAGTTGGGAACCATCGCTAGTGAGTTCTGGGGAGTTCTGCGTCCCCAACAAGTGACAAGATAGCTTTAGATATGTAGTGCAACGTAGCCAAACGTACGACAGATATCAAACAAATAATGCATCTTCATTGGCTTGATTGAAAACATTATTAAAAATAATTCTTCGAATGGCCTTATTTAACCACCTAGTGAACAGAAAACTGCATTATGACTCACCATGTTTACATGAAAACATGCAACATACCTTCACTCTAATTCCCACAGTTTGGCTTCTATTTTGTTTAGGTTTAAAAATCTTGATTTGTCGTGTAAATCAGCGTCATTGACGTAAGCTGGTATGAATCGATCAATGCTGTCTGTGTCCATCAACCTTGAAGGTATTTTCGTGACGAGAGGTCACGTGAAAAGATCCTTCGTAAGGCTGTTGCGTACCGGATCTACTTTTAAGAAAAAATATGGACAGGTGCATGACTCTCGAGGAAGAGCGACCTGTCGATGTTATATTCGAGTTCACACCGGAAGCAGTGTTCTCATCCACGCAGATAGTCGTTTGTTGTTATCTGATATATATAAAGTCGCCGCTCCACTGTATAAAAATTTCCCCAGGCAGATGCAATGTGGTGTCTTGAACAAGTTCAGAGACGGAAAATTGGATATCTGCCGCTGCCGCCCTGTAATCGCCGTGTGATCTCCAATTAATGCCATCATTTTTGCGAACCGAATGGAGAGAGGAGGCTCAAGCACTGTGAGAAAGACGAAGCAATACATAGAGCAAATGAACTGAAAAACTCACGCTTAGCGAAAACTAATTTGCCCAGTGCCAGTCCGCGGGGTTTTGCCATGAAAGGGGGCCTACAGGTGACGATGTGGCTTACCAAACAATTAATCACGAGTTGAATCTCCTCGGTTAAGTTACTTTGGGTAATTTATCAAATATAACATAAAATAAATAATAATGCGAAATATATATTGGTGATTCGCTATGGGGGCATCAGCAGGGATGAACGTCCATAGATACTGTCGTCGATTATTCAGGTTGATCGTTAGCTGTCGTGTACCGTAGGTAGGAATGACTTAGACCATTCGCAGCGCGGGGTACAAGTACCTAGCGTTAGTGAGAAACTCGTGCACGTATAGTAAACTGACAACCTAAAGTGACGGAGAGAAGACAGGTGGAAATGCAATGACCTGCACCTCGGAGTCTATTATTATATCCATCCACCATTCCGGAAAGTTGTTGCAAGTATAATATATATTAAAGGACGTTATTAATAGTATTGCAACATTATAAAAATGGTGATAGATGAATAGTAGACTAACCGTAATTGCCTTCTTTGAATGAAAACGTTAGCTTACCAATTTTCGTGCTGACTGAGTCGAGATTGACAATGATCACCACTAAATACAACTTACCATCACGTCACCAAAATTAGAAACAAATCCAGGGCAAAGAATCTATTTGAAGGGAAAGGTGGGCGTTACAGCGAGCAGCAAGTTATGAAGGATGGAAACAACGCGAAAAAATAACGTTGCACGCAAGTGATTGTTTTTAGTACAGTTAAGTAAGACGAGTGCAATAATAAATGTTTATTTTTCACCAGCTGCGTTTCCTTCGTAGAAGCGTTCTGCTACAAACTCATGTGCTTCCAATCACTGTGAGTTTTGATGTATGCTGACGGTATCAAGATATGTAGAACGATAAAACATGATATTTAAGATCCGCAAAATAAATTGTAAAAATTATCCAGATCGTCTGGAATTCGTCAAGAGCCAGTAAATGCTTTCAGGTGCATGATGTTTATTGGTGAATGAGGTACAGATGCATACACAGCTATTTTATGTAATATGTTAAAAATTTTAACGCCAGTTGATGACTTTATAATATTGATCAAAGCCTTATATCCTCGTCAACTAAAAGCGGTAAAAGCATAATGAACCGACGTCCTTCAGTTAGCCAATCACAATTACCTTAGAGCTTGTGTGAAATTTGAAGTGCAGCGATCGGTAACCTGTTCCTTACTATTGACTAACTAACAATTGAAATTATATAGTCTTTAAAATGCTTTTAATCAACAGGGATTTGCATCTTTATCTCGAAAATTTAATTTAGGATGATGCTTAAGGTAAATTACCGATGCATCACCACCACTCCACTCGAGGCAATCCTCGAAAAATTGCGCATCAAAGAACGAATACTCAGGTTCGTGCACACTTTTTCTCATTAAGAGTCGTTGCAATTTGGAATGCTCTCCCAGACGATGTGACCGCAGCCCCCTCAGTGGACAGCTTTGTTAGAGACTTGATAAACACGTACTCACATACGGATTATCGTCTCCCTCGTGGACGAGCTGTGCCTGATGCGTATCATAAGATCTACTAGTTTTTATTATCGCCATCTGCTCAGATCACTAACTAAATCTATCTCGCCTATTATTTTTGTATCCTCTCCCGTGCTTACACTTCTGTCCTTTCGCACAATCTTCACTACCAATTAATAAACTAAATTATCTACTTATTTACTTAGTTCTGAAACCTTTTAAGAATTCGAATTTTCTCCTTATTATTCTCCACTGATCTCCGAGTTGGTAATGTGATTGCTGCTAGGATCTTTAAAACCTACTGCCCTGGGAAGAACGCTCCCACTCAAATTATGAGACATCAATTCATTAATAACTGCCAACTGGCTAGAATTAGTGCAGTAAAATAAAATAACACATAACATAAAGTAGCACGTAAATCCTCCGGATTGTCACTCCCTCTCCCCCCTCAGTGCTAACTAGTGTCATTTTTCACATATATGACCCCGTAGAGCGTAACTATCACTAAATTATCACCTTAACCTCGTTAATCAGCATCGAAAATTGTTTTACTTAAATATACCTCGTACTGTATTCCCCTAAATTCTTAGAAATCGTTATCCATCTAGCAGACCTCAGACCCAGATTTGTATTTTAAGGTTAGAAGGCTGACGGTATGTATCAGTGTTTTACTAGGAAGACCTTTGAGTGCCTAATCTTTTAAGTGAGTCAACTGAAAGTGCGGACATCTCTGCTTTAGATAATAAGTTTGAAGAGTTGATTACTTGGAGGGTAAACGTATATGTCAGGGACATTTTGTTCTTTTCTGGCTCTCTAATTCGCCTTCTGTTATTTGAGTTTTCCTAGTGTGGTAAAAAAGACAGATCAAGTCCAGAATTAAATTTTAGTACTCTATGCAGCAGAATTAGATTATCCCTTCATCTGAAGTTCTAACTTCTCAAGCCTCACTGTATGGTAAGTATAAGAATTACGCCAGTTTCTGAGCTCTGCTCTTTCTAAGAAATTCGAGTCATCTCTCAAACAAGGGCTTGGAACCTGAACTCATTTTCATGTTTGAGTCTGAGTGGATCGTATTTTTATCCAACATAGTGAATGTCCGTCATAATATCCATGAGGTTCTTACCTTTTTAACTCCAACCGTGAGGGAGTAAGCTATAGTCTTAAAGTTGTGACTTACTACTACCCCAAAGTCATCGTGAAACAAGACTAAGAACTTCACTTATTTACCTGTGTCCGATGTGCATGTGGAAATACTTAACCATGATGGCAGGCATTAATCATTAAGTACTGGCTTCCATGAACAAAAAATGAAAAACGGCATGCTTGGAGGAATTGTTATCTATGTGTGGCTAATATATTTAAAAAAGCATTAGTGCTCAGAAATATTGGATTAGCAGTTCGTTATGAATTTAAGATGAAGAGAAATCCTAGTTTGAATTTACTTCGGGTTTTCTAATTTTTAATGATACTTTAATTATAAATACATCAGGCTACTCGATATCCGTTTATTGCCATTATCGTTGAGATTAAAGGTTTCAGTGAAGATGTATATTACTTCCTTTGATTGTTAAGAAACTTTCTAATCTTTGCCGCTTTATCCGTCATATAGCAAAATATTCTCCGAGAGTTCCAAAGCAAGCTTATTAACCGAGAACCGTTTCATTAACTGAACTGTGATATGCACCTTAGGACTACAAAATGGCACAAGAAAGTGTTATTTTCGATAAATTAAAACCACATTACAAAATTGTCTCATCTTTTTTGTTTAAATAAGACTAAATTATCACTCATTTATCAGTCTAGTATTTTTGCCGTCTGACAACATATTTGTAGTTTTGTTTCATCGTCTGCTTCTTGAACTCTTCAGAATGACGACAGTTTCAGTGGATGACGGCGAAAATATCCTGAATGAAAAAGACAGAAGCGCGAAAATTAAAAAACTATCGAGTATAGCGAAATCATGGGGAATTAATGGAACAATGACAATACGTAAATTCAAATTGATCAAACCTTTCTTTCCTCTCTAGATGAAATTGGTTTACTACTCGTCGAAAAGTCCTCAACATATCCCGTGCGCAAAAATGTAAACCTTAGTTTACTTTATTTTTGATTTATTATGTATGTCCTGTCAAAAATACTTTATTTATATCCTTTTCTTATTTTTTTCTTTCATTTTAAAACAATTTTATCAAGCTTTTAGAAGCATTTCATTTGTTGTATCAACTGAAAGCACCCGATGACATTTACCCACTAGTTATTATCGAAAAAATCATCACTTGTTTAACTTTATCACTAACACATGAATATAAACTTGAAGCATTGAAAATACTACTGTTAATAGCGTTAGTGTTAATAAAATTAAACTTCCATATTATCAAGTCAGGAGGAGAAAGGATTGCGCAATATATTAAGATTACAAGGTTGTGATGCTACGCTCAATCTGTTGTTTAGAGCTGAAGAAGTTTTAAAACCTCATTGTCTAAATTTACTAATCAGGTAATTGTTGTAAATATTTATTTACTGACTATTTATTTTGTTTACGCTAGTAATTCTGTCTGGAAAATATTGTAGTACATCCACTGATTTTTGTGAACAGAGTTGTCAGATTCACTCAGTCTTCGCTTATTACCTTTTCTATTAAAAATAAGGTGTATAGAAACTATGTTAAATCTATCTGAAAATATTAAGCTAATAATTTGGTGAATAATTTACTAATACATATAATATCAGATCCATTTAATTAGTTCAAATACTGTCAATAAGTAAACAGGACTAGAAAAAACATTTCAGTGACTGTCTTATCATATTTCGAATATTAATTTAACAACATCAAAACATAAGATTCTGTTTTTAACAGAAGTGACTTTTTCACACGAGAGCTGGTGTAATACATCTGACTACGTAACCTGACTTAAGTTCACAGTTGACCTCTATGTTGCTGTTACATCAATATTTAAAATAACTTAAAGAGAGTTATTGAGCACTGACCGTATTTTGTTTGCTACAATGAGACTGTAATTTGTGGACAACCTTTCAGTCATACCGAAGTGACGTTGGGAAGAATCGACTATTTGCTAGGGTCTAAAGAGGGTAATAAATTAACATGAGAAAATAAAATTGGGATGTAGAGCTAGAAGTTAAGATTTCCATCACAAACTTACATCAGCTATAATACGAAAATGCTGTTCAGTCATATGCATTAATTGATTCCACTCCAAAATCCAAGACGCTCTATCCTAAATCTAATTGATTTGTCCACAAGTTTCAGTCTCGATTTTGTTTTTTTTCCAGGTTTATTAACCTTGAAATTACTTAAAAGATTCGTCCCAACGTCCAATTTTACTAAGCATGAATACCGGGAAACTGAATTTGAATATTTAGTGTTCGTTAAACATTGTTTACGTTAATGGGCTCGTAGATATAACTCCTTCCTTACGTTCCATAAGATTTAATTTGTGTATACTAGAGGGTGATGATGTGACCGATGCATCCACAACCTGAATAAAGTCACCCTGATCTTGAGTCATTCCTTCACAGATTCTGATCAATCTGTGGGTTGTAAAGAAACCCGTTAATTTGGACGCAATCGAAAGTAAATTCCCCTTCCTGTCGATATTTTTTGCATAGATGGTGTAGATCTTTTTTGTAGATTATCAGGATAATTGATCTATTTCAAGATTTAGGGACGCTCTGATTTCTAGACCTTTCCAAACAATTCAACAACAACAGCAACGCAGAACTTCCAAACAATTCAGTCAGTTCTGTAACCAAAAGTTCTTTACAATCCTTATAAAAAGCCTGGAATGGGTTATCTGTACCTGGTAACGTGGGATTTCATATAATCTATGTTTGCGGAAATAATATGGATATATTATCTCATTTATCATTATTTTTGTATCAGTTTTACATTCAATTCAGTCGCTTTCTTATAAATTTTTTACAGTAGATAATAATATTCCATTAAAATCTTTTTATAGGATGTCAGAATCTTTGAGAGGAAGGATTGCTATCCTTGAATATGTGGACTCATCTCAGCAACTTTTGCTGCAACTGCAAAAGTCGAAAAAATTCAGTAATCTAATACTTCAGGTACATTTTAGTTAAAAATGGTTTATTATATTGGATGTGTTTGTATTTTACTTTAATAATTCGTTACGGAACACATTTGTGGTACAGTTCATAGGTGTATAAAGTATACATCCTTTTTATCATCTAACATGTTCAGAATGACTGGTGAATTTTAAAGGACTATAGATAATATTTTGTACTGGATAGAGAAAAGTTTAAAAAAATACTCAATATAGTCAAAATCGAACAATCTATTCTTACCTATTAAATACTAGTAAATAAACGAACACAATTTTTGTTTACATACTTTGAGTAGGATAATATTCACGTTGTATGAAAATCAAATGATTTCCTTTCTTACCACCAAATCCTTAAATTTACTCATAAGTAATGTGATAGTAATCACTAGTAAATAACTTGTTTTCATAGTTTCTACAGGTTTTGTCCTGTTTATGAGATCATTTTTTAGAAAAATTTATAGATAAGTGCTACTTTGAACTATGAGACTAGCGCAAAATAATTGTTCAGCTCTTCATGGTCCCTTAACAATATTTTCGATAATATCACTTCGTAAATCAGTCATTAAAATATCTTTTCTTCTAAATGCTCTTTTGTTCATAGACTTTGTTATTTTTCTCTGTATTTTCTTTGCAGCTTATAACTAATTTACTGGGAGTACCTACGGCTAGAAAAATGTTCAATGTTCCGAAATTTGTAAGTTTCCATTCAACGCTCAGTAATCCAATAGATCAAATTTAGTGTGGGAAAAACTGTTTGTTTTGGATTTTACGCACTTAAAAAACAATTAGTTTGACTATAAAGTAAAGGATCTAAACACATTCGTTATTTCACTCCTACCAGGTCTAATCAAGCCTCAGATTGATGGCTGATGTTATATGCTTACGAACACGTGAATTGATTTTATAGTTTGAATTCCTACTTGTTGTATGTAGTGGTTCAAATCTCCGTCCTTCTTGATACATATGATGTTTTGACTACTGAGTTGCATGCAAAACTAAAGTTGTGTAGCACTGGTGTAGATGTTAAAATATTTCAGTTCCAACCATTAGGTCACTCTTTCTCATTGATCTAATTTCAGTCTACCACTATGAAATGTGAAAAGTTAAGCTGATTGATATACATTATTATCAGTTCCCATTTTATTCCTCTGTAGTTTGCCTTAGAGTATTTAGTACGTAGTAAGATTTAATAGTCCATTAAGTTACCGTGAATATCTTGTGCTATTGATAAATTTCTGTTCAATACTTTAAGCATCATGTTTGTGTATTTTATGTCTTGCAACTCGCATATATATATATATATATATATATATATATATATATATATATATATATATATATATATATATATATTACAGACACACGATCAATAAGCAAGCTATATTTTCTAAAAACGCACCAAACAACCGTGTTTTTTTAGTGAATTTCGGTTAGTAATGGAATCGAGAAAGCCGTTAAAGTGATGATTTTTGTGCCAAGGATTTTAACTGACATATATCATCAAGAAAATCGTTCAAAAATGCATATATACTCATAAGTACTGATCAAATGTTGTCCTTAGTGTCAACAACAAGTAAATTCAAACTTAAACAAATTCTCCACAAACCCCGTGTAGTAACAGTAATCCTATAGTCACTGGTAACTGGTTTCTATAAGTAATTTCTGAATTTCTATTAGGAAGCTATAACCGGTTGCGTTCAACTAAGTTGAGTGTTACCAATGATTTTGGGAGTTCGTTACGCAATACATGAATTAATTGAATTTAAACATCTAAACTAGTGAATCGCAGCTCAGCAGTGTAAAGATGGTAAGAACTCACCACGAAATCTGAAATTTCCGGGTTCAATCCTTAATAAGCTTGTGGATCCGCACTGCTGAGTAACCTCATAAAAGGTTAAGATAATTGATTTTAGCTGGTTATGTAACTTCAATCGTTCTCTAATGTAAACAATAACATTTCATATGATACTTTGTTTTGAAGAAAAAAAAGAATGATTTATCTTCTTTGTTACTATTAATTGTTTATTCAGATCAATTATTTATCCAGTGAATCCGATGATTCAGAATTAAATCTACGCAAACAATTAGTATTATGGTTAGTTAATTTACCAAGTCGAAATTTAGTTGATCATTTGGCTTCACAATATGGTTTACATGATCAAAATTGGAGTATTGATTAAAAACAACTAATTTCATAACAATTTTGATGAACACAACTTACTAGTTAACATTTTATACTCCGATTTATTTATTTTGTTTCTAATGAAAAATCTAATACTTATCAAATAACTTTTGACTTCTTTTTTTAATCGACAATAAAACAATATGTTATTGAAGAAATTGGGTGGAGGTTGGTAGTAAGTAGCCTTTCTCATATGAATTGTCATATGCTACAGTGATAAAGTAATTAATTCACTCTTCGCTATAAAACATCATCTTAAATAATAGGTAATATCTTATTAAAACTTTCAGCTTCTTTTTTTTATAAAAGTTTTACAATATGAGATTGGTGCTTAATAAAATAACACGAAATGTTTGTTATGTTTTTGAAGTGAAAAATTTGTAGACATTTGGTTAGATATCTTAAATTGAAATTTGTAATACTATTCATGTAGCTCATCCTACATGTATATATGAGTTACATGGAACCAGCAAATGAAAAGGTAATAGTCAACTTTTAAGTAATGATATCAACAATAGAATAGTTTAAACCCTTAAGGATAAGCGTTTTTAATTTCGCCATATACTAAATAGTTGTTTTGAATCGAACTGCTACGGTTGAAATATACGTTGACTATCAGCTTTTCATACCATAAAGATAATTATCGAAACGTCCAGAATCTCGACTTTTCTACAGATTTTACTTAGTCCAAAATATATAAAAATAAATCTGGGGAAGAATATTTTCATTCTAAAGTTAAAAGTAACTGTGCAGTGTTCTCTGGGTTAAATGCTTTGATTACGAAGCTTCCATTGCTGGTCTAGATAAAATTGTTAAGGCTTACTTCACATAGAAGTGGTCTGTCTAATAAGGATGAATGGGCTAAATCAATTTGTTCTGATTACCTAATTGTACTTGGAGATTCTATCAGCTCCATTTGTTTCAGTACTACTGTTCATTTGACGTGTTAGGTTTACCATGTGATTGGCTGAACTCCTTGCACATCTGTAACAAGCATCTATGTCACTATACCTACTGATTCCAGAGATTTTCAAATATTGCGAATTCTCTCAGTCCAAAATTTTCATATTTTCACAACATAACTAGTATCCATGGTTGCTTGCCTACACTGATTTGAGCAACTTATGTTTTACTGATAGTCTGTAGATGGAGAAGGCATCTACTTTATCCTCCCCAATCCCCGGTGCATTTTGCAACTAGTATTCAATTTCTCATATATATCGTGGCTTTTGGCCTCAATGGGGTGCAATAAAGTGATTATGTTAATTTTTAAAAAACTTAATTTTGTAAAGTTTCTTTACTTGTTACAAGAACGGAGTATTGTTTACTTATTTCCTACTGTAAACTCGATGTTTATAATCAGCATTTGAGTATCTTCAAGTTAATCTCACTGACTTCTGTTAAATTTCACATACCATTTTCTCGTGAGAGTTGTTTTGTTTCTATCAAGGGGAGTAGATTTGTGTCCTCAAAGTGAACCATGAATGTCATTGTTCAAGAATGATTTTGGAGTGGTGACAATTATCTTATGGTTCCATCAGATGGTCAGATATCCTGTAGAGTTTTCTTAGTGAATTGAAGGTTGAAGTTCCTACTAGTGGTAAAATCGGTCTTTGAGATGCCTTTCATTCATACAATTTCGACCCACTTCAGAACCAAAGGTGAGCAGGTCTATTAGATCTCAGTAGCCCATAATAACTCGTCATTTGATCAGTTTACTTTAAGTTCTTCTAACTTGACTGTTTAAACTTTTTGGTACGATTTATTAATAGTATGACAAAGCTTTTGTTTTTTATAATTTCAAAGTATTTCTTTCTTGACTGGTCAATGTTCAGAGATCAGTTTTTGATATGGTCGTAAACACAATCTTTCACTGTAATTCTTTTTGAGTTGTCTCAATTAATCTCTATTTCTTGAGTAATTATGTGACAGCGGCGAATGATCGAGTCTTCAAAGCCTCTCTGGTATTTTATTGTAATCATTTCTAAAGAATGTAATATCCTATTTATTGATTGGAATCCTGTGTTGTTACGTCCTTGAACTATCTGCCACCAATACACAGGAAATTATATCTCATTCTAGTTTAAATGCCTTGAAGCGATACGCTATCTAGTTAGTCTTGAGAGTGGTAGCACGTGGGTTCAGTTATAGCTAAACGGCTTTGGCAGAAGGCAGAAAAGTATTGTATCACGAGATAGGCTAGCAAGTAAAAGAAAGAGAAGACTAGTCGACCGGAACACTAATCGATTTATTCCTGATTTGATTTACGAAAAAAGACGCATAACTAAATATGATTTTGCGAGACCATAACACACAAGGATCTCAAAAAAAACAATGATACACAAACTAGCCGTTTAGGGTAGAAAAATAGAGTCTGTTACAAAAGTTTTCGAATAAAACAGAGTATGACGATGAATTATACACCAGCCGAAAGTTTGAACTGTACAGAATAAGATAGGAACAAAAATTAATGTTAGTATTCAGCAGGCTTTGAATTAGGTACAATAATGTCTCCAAAATAAGCTTCCATTGTTTATTATTATCTCTTGTTTCCCTCCTGACAACATGTGTTATCATCAAATAATTAACTTCTGATTTATTTTCAAAATTTTAATCAGTTGACTTTATCTGAGGGTTTTGTTGTCTATGTACATCACTCTCCACAGAAATTTTGGTAATGTCAACCTGAAAATAAAATTAATTCTGATTGTTACAACAATGAACTGAACGCAAACGCTTTACTGTAATACCAGAAAATCAAATCTAAATTCTCATTAACCATTCTTGAATGGATTTAACAACATCCGATTTAAATGTGGAATGTAGCATAGGTTAGTCTTTTGAAAATAGTGATATAAGTTATTTTTCTATAATGTATCGACAGAATCCTATGATTGCCAAGGTGTAGACAAAATGGCATTGTATGTGGTTCAATTAAAGATTAGTGTAATCATTTTGTTTAAATAGGAAGCCAGTCACTCCTCGAATAGCTTAGTAATAATCTTTATATTTATCGCTGAATAACATAACCTCTCATCATAAGTAAAATGTCGATTTCCTTAAAAATGCAAATATACTTTGCTTGTAAGTCGAAATCTATTGCTTTCTGTTAATCATCTCCAATTCAATTAGTCAACCTGATAACCACGTTGTAAACATGGCTGACATAATTCAACCGATAATAATCGGCAAAAATTGATGATTAACTAGTCAATGGTTTGTCTTATTATTATTTCCAAATTCAGGAGCGATATGATTGTAACTAAGACGGTTTCGAGCTCTTACGGGTTGATTAAAACATCGGTGATGGACAATTGATGGTGTCTGAAAAGGAGATTGAATTGATAGTGGTACTGGAGACTTTGTAGCTAGATCGTGGAGCCCAGATGCTTAAATTTGGCGGTAACTCTGGCTTGAGTTTAGCAGAAGTTGTAGTTTTTTCTAACAACGAATTTGAACCACTAAGTATAAAGTTTACTGGTTTGAATTATCACTAAGTAATCTTACTTGCAATGTTACGCCAAACATCCTAATAACAGAAAGCTTAAACTGTTATCATTTATCACTACACAAATCACTGATACTATTCAACCACTAATAAAAAATTTGTAGCTCAGTTGGATGATTGTGGTAGAGTTTCATTCTCTGAGCTGAAAGTTTTAGTTATGGAGCTTTCACTGTTCTTTTGAACAACATCTTCATCACAAACTTCGGGTGGAAGTGAAGTCTTCAAATTTCTCCACAAATGACTAGTAGTTATTCCTGTTGAGCTACTAGTCATACGTGGAGAAATTTGAAGACTTCACTTCCACCCGAAGTTTGTGATGAAGATGTTGTTCAAAAGAACAGTGAAAGCTCCATAACTAAAACTTTCAGCTCAGAGAATGAAACTCCACCACTAATTAAAAACTATTTCAAAGTACACTGAGTTAAGTATGATTTACTTATCTAGTTAACAGTCGAATTTGAAATCGTCGAACTGGACAATGCTTCACACTAATTAATCAATGACTAAATATATGTTCATATTATACTAACTCTTACATATTGAATATTAACAGTTTTATTTTATTTTCCTCGAGTCTTGGTAAAATACATTTATAACCAGTATCATTAACCAAATTAAATTTTTAAGTCTTACATTAAACTTCGTACCTAGTGAATTGATTCGTTGATTGGGTAGTCTAATTTCGTAAAAATTATTCCCCTTCTAGTCAATTATTTTATTGGTTAGTTTTATAGGGCGAAATTATATTATTAACCAATAGAATTTCCAAAATATGATTTTCTTAACCAGTTAAAATGTTGACCGCTAATTGATAATGGGAATTATGCTGTTCGCTTGATATTTCTACCTTTAATTTGTGTTTTTAAAACATATAATTAGAAATAAGAACATATTTTGAAAATTATTATTTCTTATTATCATTATGGATAATCGTATTCCGAATAATATGTATGATAGAATTATGGTTCCTCCAGGAATGCATTCAACACGAGAGATTGATGCATCCGATTTACATAGAATAAATCCATTTCAACCAAATAATAATTCATTTTTATATCAAGAGATTCTCAATTCAAATACATCAACATCATCATCATCGTCCTCATTAATAACCGGTTTATCCAGACCAACATTAGAGAATAATATATTAGATTCTATGAATTCGTCTAAAACATTATATGATAATAATTCGTTCAATCATAAACCTACATTAAATCAATATTTAGAACAATCAACAAATTTATTACCATTTATGTATCCTAATACATCTACTGATAATATGATGTATCATTATAATACACATCAAGAATGTCTATCCTCACCAAAATATCATTTTAATCATTCCGATATGATTAATTCATCTTTTACATCATCCACATTATCGCCATCCTCATCTTCGACATCAATATCACCATCATTAGCATCTAAAAGATTTCGAAATAATTTAACACGTTCAACACCAAATTGGACTTGTCTATGCTCACATCAATTAGATGAAATGAATGAATATAGAAAAATACCAATGAAATTGAATGTTATGAAACATTACACTAATGAAAGTAATAATCTTAGACAGAATGAAATCAATTTGAAACGAATTCATCGAACACATGAACATCATATAAGATCAAATGATAATAATTTAATAAATTTATCAGCATCATCATTATCATCATCATCGTCAACATCATCTCCATCATCAACCTCATTTGAGTGTGCTAGAAGTTTTATTCGACTGCGTAATGCACGTGAACGTGAACGTGTTCGTTGTGTGAATGCTGGTTATGAATCATTAAGACGTCATTTACCATTAACAATATTACCTGATAGAAGATTAGCTAAAGTTGAAATATTACGTGGTGCAATTCATTATATTAATACATTGAAAGAATTACTTGAAAAATAATTTATTTATTTTTTTTTTCATAAGAATTTTTAATTGTATTCAAGCTAATAATTAAACAATAAGGTTGATAATAAGGCATATCTTTTGAATATGTTTTTCAGAATTTTTCCCATCCTAAAAACATTCAAAGTGAAACATGAAACATACAAAGTTGTAGAGATGTAAATGATCTGGCAGGAAAAGTTTTTATTATTTCACATATTCTTCAATTTATTCTTTACGTAGTTCAGTTCAACTGTTATAAATCAATAAGTCGATGTACATGTGACAATCTGTTTTTTAAAAAAGTGTTTCTACAGTAAATTCCTTTTTTGTTCGGTTAATAGTGTGTTAGGAATTATTTTCTTAAAGTTTTTATTTTAAATTCTAAACTATTCTTATTCCTATGTTTTATTTTATATTCAACGAATACTGTTTCAATATTTGTAACATTCGAATTTTCAACCAATCAAACACAAATATTTGAATTTTGTTTCACTTAATGTAAAATTCACAAAAACATTATTCTTATTGAAAATTAACTGCATAAACTTATATTTCTTTCAAATATCAATTATGATTCAATTGTCAATCATATTTATGCAATATTTTATTGTTTACATAGTCAATAATTTTTGTTATCTTTTGGTTTGAACATTTTAATTTCACAAAATTGTAAATTTAAATAGAAAAAAAAACATTTTTTAAATCAAATTAAATGAAATTGTAATGCTGGAAGGAAAACAGTCGTATTAACAAAAAGTAATCAGTTGATATTCAACAAATGTAATGAACATATTTCACTTCTTCTTCACTTTCTGTTTGTGATATCAATAATGATTAAATATTGTTATAATTATTCAAGTATCAAACACTTCGTGGAATTTGGAAGAAATTAATGTTCAGAATAAAAGGATAATTTTCAAAATAAAAAAATTAATTACTTCATTTAATATTATTAAATATGATCTTCATAATAATTTGGTTTTGGTACATGATTCTATGGTCCAGAATATAAAGTAACAGTATTGGGTATTTCCTGATATTGTTAAAGTTTTTAAGTAATAGTGAACTAAAAGTGTGGTCTCATATGTTATCTAGGTTGATGATATTTTTAAGGAATTAGGAAACTTTAATTAGAATCTTATGTCATCACAATCATAATGATCATGACCATTAAGTGTTCGTGTCTACTGTCAACTTGACTAGCTTATTTGAATGATAGCATCGTAATCATAATTTTAAATTCAAAAGTATAATCGTTTAATTAAGTCATTCACCACTAGACGAAGAAGTTTGACCATAAACCATTCCATGTACACTTGCGATTAGTTTTGAGTTTCATGTTCTAAGTAGAACGTGAAAGTTTACATTGAGAAATAAGCAACTATTAGGCACTGATTTATTATTATTATTAGTTTAAAGTAAATATTTAGACGACATTATTCCAAGCTTAATTAACTATCTTTAAAGGGATTTTACATTTCAAAGATTCCTACTTATTGAAATATTGAATTTCACCAATTTTAAAACATGAACTGATCTAAGTTAAAACACCACAAGATCTAGGAACATTAGATGGCTACTTTTTCTGAGTACGAAACTCCTCAACAGGGCGTATCGATAACCCTGTGACAGAGAATCCATCCCAAAACCTTTGATATCTCATGTAGACGTTTAAACTCTAGACAACGAAACGGGTATCCAAAGGTAATGATGTATAGCTTCAATCGTGATATTGCACGACTACCTTATATCCCCTGCGGTAGGTGACTAAAAATGTTGAACCATAATTAAATGTTACATAATGTTATTTTGCAATCAATTCGTAATGTAACTTATTACACAGATATAAGCTTGATTATACAGTCTTTGAATTAGTCCTTTTCATATCCTACAGCTAGTATTATTACTCGATTGTTGAATCTGAACTAAGTATAACATGATTTTAATATGTTACTCTAAAATGATTGAAATTTACCAGCTATAAACATCCAATAAAACAACGTTATTTATAAGTTTTATTCCATGTAGTCGAATTTTCACCAACTATTCATAGTCTATAATAGAAACGGAAATTTAGTTTAGAAATAGAATTAGGAATATTTTCCCAACTAACGGCAAAGAAGTTGGACACATTTTTCAACTTGTACAAGTGCACAGAAAGCGAAATGAGAATCATAGAAATACATATAAAATTAATTATTTTTCGAAAATTCACTTTCTCCTATTCAAAAAGAACTTCGTGAAAATCGGAACTAATAGTATGAAAGTTCTTATATGACGTAAGACAAAAGAGGTTGTTACACTAAGTCAGCTGACTTTTGAGTTGATGATATTCGGTAAACTGATGCTGAGAATTTTTGTTTTGTAAAAATGCATCTGGATAAAACAAGAGAAAAAGGATTGTTTTGTTGGAGAAATGCCATAATGAATTAGGAGGAAGAGTAAAAGCGAGATCGTATGATTGCTCACTTTTGAATATGTAAATCGAGTTTTGGTTGTTTGTCAACTATGAACCTAATAAATCTGATAACTTTTCAGCTTATTTAAACCATTTCAAAGGGTTTTAATGCACCTGACTGATTTTTTTAGTATTATTTTATAATGGATTGATCTTATCACTGAAATGGTGTGTCCTTCTGAAAGAGCGACTTTTGAAACATATTCAAACAATCAAAAAGGGACTAATTCTCAAGTTACTTTTCTAATTTAGCTCTTTTTGAAAGTTGCATCTAAATTAGTACGACGGCTTGAAATGATCCTATTACTCTTATTATCTATTGTTATTTCTTATCGATCCCGTTCTTTCACTATTCAGTTTTTCCATTCTTCAACTTGTTACTTTCATTCATCTGAATCATTCTATTCATAAACTAGCATTATAAATAGTATTCATTTAGAATTGATTGAAACTAATGTAAATTCAAGCGAAGACATTTTCAAGAAGCCTTTCGATTTTATTTCCAACGAAGTGCATCATTTGACTAAAGTTCCAAGAAATATTTCAAAATCGGTCCTTATTTTCATACCCCATAGTTAGCTTGGTGAAGTATTAAATAATGAGTGCGATATACGATACATATATTCCTGTACTATTAAACCACTGGCCGACAGATAACACTTTTTCATTATCTCAATTTACTTATAAATGAGTAACCATCATCCTACTAAGTGTCATAGTCAAAACTTTCGTATCTTACTGTGAGTACAACGTCTCTGAGACATTGAAGGCATAGTGGACAAACAACTGACAATATACATTAATCGATAAACATTGTCATCAGTAAGTTGATTAATCGTTTGCAACTTCATTCAATAAATAATCTAGGAGTATTATAATGTTGTTGATTACTAGTTTGAAACTATTCATCAGTAGTATGTACTTATCTTCAAACTACACAAATTTCCCTATAAAAATACTTTAATAAATAGTTCAGAGATAGTTATTGCTGAAAATAAAATACCGAATGATTGTTTACTAATAATCACCTTCAGAATTCTTGTCAAATGTTTCAATCATAATTTAAAAGAATTTTTATGATTGTAAACTCTGTAATCACTATGATACACTTCTAAATAAACTTTTAAATTAATTTTTGTTAATAATTATATTATCAGTCACACAATTTCAAAGCACATAGTTGTTTTTATCAAATAAATTTTATTAACATAGAAATGTCCACAATTTTCGTTCATTATAACTTAAACCTAGTGTCATCTATTTTTAGTATCAAGTTCATGGTTACCTTTACTAGAATAATTCAAAGTATTTTTAAATTGTGAAACATAAATAAATCAAACACAAAATCCCTGTGAATTAATTAATTGAATTCAGATCCTAACGTAAAATTACTTGTTATTAAATATTTTAAAAAGTAATCAGTGTAAAATCGTTAATCATTTCAGATAGAAACTGTTATCCTATAAAATATATGCTCAAACATAAAGTACCTTAACTTCTACTTGAAACACTGTATTTTCTAGACTGATTCCATGATTAAAAAACATTCTATAAGTTAACTGGTAAACTAGTAATAGTTAAATCAGTTGTAAAAAGAGTTAAGTAGTCCATTCGTTTCATGTTCATACAACTAATTATTTATATTTAAATAAAGTATAATCAAGCTACTTATTTGTATTGTTGTAAAGGTTATTTTTCCTAGAACTTTTACTCATTCAGGCTATTGGGTAAGCACTCCTGATTGTAATAAATTTTGATAACAATTTTTTTCTATATGTTAATGTAAACGATGCATAAATTTCTAAGATAAATCATTAAATTTTTACATATTTCCGAAGTATTTTTCTTCAGAAGTTCACTCAATTATTACATTTCTTTGATTTCATTTGAGAAATAAAAGTTTTGACTCATTTATTACATTTGTAATTTCTTTTCTTTTAAATTTTGTTCTTCACTTTTCGTCATAAGAAATAAATACAATTTAAAAATTACTCAAAAAATATACTTTAAACTTGAACAGGTGGCTTGCGTTCTTCTTTCTACTTTTTTTTATTTTTGAAATCCTACGGACTATGTTAGACCTTTGCACGTAAGTCATGTGAAATTCACACTTGATAATATTTATGACATTCTATTGTTTTGTCTCACCTTTTGTGTAAAAATTCTCTTTTACATGACCGATTTACAAAAAAACCCATAAATTTCCAATGTCTAAAGTCAAAAGTTAGTTTAGTAATTCATATATATTCAAATTTTTCATGGATTTTAATAAGTGAACTAATATTTATCAATAAATAATTCAATATGTATATATCTAGAGTAGAAATATAACATATTGTGCATTGAAATGTCCTAATGTTCTATGTGAATTGTTTAGTTATTATATAAAAATGTTTGAATTAAAATAAACAAATTATATTTCAACAAAAATGGATAGTTTATATTCTCATTTATTTAGTACTTTATTTGTTACCTGTCTATAAATTGATCAAAATAATATTTAAATAACTCACTGAAACAATTAGATATTTTGATTAATAAGATAAAAATTTTGGCACTCAATGGAAGATTAGTACTGTTACTGTTTACTTCATAATGAGAGAAGAAGAAAATCTCAAGAAATCCCAAATCTGTTGAATATTCTATTCTATTCTGTTTTAATGACTGTAATGTATAAAAATTAATGTTTTGATTTTCCGATGTTACTTTGATTATCGAAATTACTTCGTACTTGATAGCAGCAGTAGGCCGTAATGTAGGCAAAGGAAAAAGTAAAAGACTCCAATACAACACAGTATGCACCAACCAAATCACACATGATGGAGATGCTTTGGAAGATGTAGGAACCTTTACATGTCTGGGCAGCATCATTGATGAGCACATTGGATCTGATGCAGATGTGAAGGCGCAGAATGGCAAGGCAAGGGCAGCATTTCTATACAATCGAGCAACATCTGGAACTCAAAACAACGACCGACAAGCACTAAGGTTAGAATTTTCAATCCGAACGTCAAAGCAGTTACATCATATGGAGCAGAAACTACAAAAACCACTATCCAAAAGATACAGATGTTTGTAACCAGTTTATTTACACAAGGTACTCCGGATACCATCAGCATGAACCTGCTGTGGGAGATAACATAGCCAGTTCCAGCTGAGAAAGAAATTAGGAGGATTTGATGGAGGTGAGCAGGGCTCATAGTGAGGAATTCACTCAACTGCTTAACAAGGCAAACTCTAATTTGGAACTCTCAGGGCCAAAGGAGAAGAGGCAGACCAAGTAACACATTCACGGAAAATTGAAAACAGACATGAAAAGGATGAATAGCAATTGAGCGGAACTAGAAAGGAAGGTGTAAAACAAAGTTAGTTGGTGAGTGCTGGTCATGATAGAGTTTCGTTCTCTGAGCAGGATGTTTTGGTTGTGGCGCTTTCAATATTCTTCTGAAAAACGTCTTCAACATAAACTTCGGACTTCTGATATTAAATATCAATACTTTGACAATAAAACCTTGTGTAAAGAAAGAGATATCAATAATTATCGATATAAAATATCATAAATTGTACATCTAGACAATTTTTCAGCTTACAACAAATCGTAAAATAGAATGAATTCAGATTCTTCTATGAGTCTTGTCATTCTCACTCTGATTAAATTTGGCAAAATGATCAAGTTATATGAGATTTTTATTCGTTTCTGGCAAAAAAAAATCATTTGCAAAACCACCTGGTTAATTTTAATTTTATTCTAAACAAATTAAAACTGTTAGTAAACTACAAATGATTTAAAAAATGATAGGTTTTGTTTGTTTGGCTTTACAATCTCATATATAAAGCAAATTATTGATTTATTTTGAGCTAAACGGTATTGAATGAATAATATATTGAAAAATGAATAATATTGAAACCAAAAGGATATATATTGAGTTTATTAAAAATCTGATTTGCTGACAATAAAGTGATCTAAGAAAATTTCAGTTTTAATTTTTGGATAATTGCATGATTTATACAACAAACATGAAAGATTAAAGTTCGTTGAAAATTCTAGTTTTAAATAAAAAATTCATTGATTAACCAACTAATCTGAATAAAACCTAGGATCTTTTAATACAAATGTCACAGTTTCTGCATTAAAATTATTTTTCTACCAAATAATTTAGAAACACCACTATTCCAAAGCTTTTCCCAGTGGAGTCTACATTTATCGAATATCAAATAAATAACAGCGGTGATAACGGATGGTATCGCGAATCTGTTGAGGTTAGGAATGTAAACTAACTGATGTCGGTTCACTGCTCCAAAAGTTCAATGCTCGTGTGATAACTGAAGGTATTAGGTTCAATTTTTGATGGAGTCGTAGATACACACTATTGAGGAGTTCTAGTAATCATGTGATTCGTACTTTTAAGTTGTTTAGTAATGTAAACTATGAAACTCAACAATCTTCACAACGTCTGTCATATTTGCTTTTCGATATAAGTAATGAAAAAATGAAAATAATTTATGTATTCTTCGAAGTAATTGAAATATATATTAGTCAGTTTTAAAGTATATCAAATGAATTAAATGCCTAGATGTTTTTCAATAAATTCTTTCTAATAAAATAACCTCAGGTAAAATTTCATTCGAATACATAAAGCTTGTAGTTCATTCTAACATGTATGCTTAGCATAGAAATAACAATTAGGGGTACTTATTTGCACTTAAACTTTCTATTCATTAGTCAAAGACAATCACTAATGTAATACGGGCTTGTTGACCTGTTGGAGTACACACATACATATGAGACATTAGAATTTGTTATTTAAAAATTAACGAAAATATCATATAAATGATGTTGCGTGTGTAATAAGTTAAATTTTATAAATAAGAAAGAAAAAAACAGCTTCATTATTTATTCATCTGTTTTCTTTCTTATTGCCCAAGGCTAGTAAATACTCTGTGTCGGTGTGATTTCAGTAGTAACTTAAACTTATACACAATAAAGTAGTAGTATTATTTTTTTCTTGGAAAATTCGAATATAGGAAAAGTTGATCCTTTGTACTATTGAGAAAATTCTTACAATAAAGTTGAGAAATTGTCTTTATTGATAGAAGTCATATGATAAATTAGGTAAGTCTTGCATATACAATTTCATCAAATTAGTTTTTAAACTAAGATATTGATGATTTATTAATTAAGGAAGCATTCAGTTAGACAGTCATCTGTCTAAATACTGTCAGTTTATCAGTAAGATTAAGGTGACTGTAAATAGTTGCTTATTATTACGTTATGATCAGGAATTATTTAGCTTGTTTTTTTTTAAATAAGTACTACTGACCTCAGATCGGTTAGTTGTGGTATGAACTCTGAATTACAAAAGTTATATACATGAAAAATCTTGTTAATAAATGTACAGTTCTCTTTCTCATTAGGAAACTTATTTCTTATTGGTAAATAATGTAATTCACTCACTCTTTCTTCATATTTGAGGCTTTGATTGTATTCTCATGAACTGATTCTAGCAAGTCTGCTTGTTTGCATGCGTAAGAAAATGAGTGTAGTTAAGTTACGTAGACATTAGTTTGTGTGTGATTTCAAAAGTGAAAAGTTAAGGTTTTATTTTTAATTAGTATAATTTTAAATTATTTCACTTCTGGCTACATTTTAGGATGGATACAAATAATCTTGCAAATCATATTCAACAATCATTCAGTGCTCCTTAGTATTGAATGGCTTCTCAGAGTATATAAATCGATAGAAAAATTTCCCAATTAGGAATATATTTTACATTTAATTTAAACTTCCTAAGAGTAAATTACAAACTGTGTGAAACCTTCAAACAAATTACTTAGTAAAAACTTTTTTACTTTCTATCATTGATTGATAAGTATTTCAATATTCATAGTGCTAACATTCTGTATTATTGCATAGGACCCTTAAGAGGGATACACTGGTAATCCTTAAATTTATAAGTTAAATATATTCAATTACATATGACGAGTTTTTAGTAAAATCATGAATTGATCAATATTAGATTACCATTAGAAACTTGGAAGCACTGAAGAGCTGCTTTGTCTTAGTACAGGATACATAATTAGTATGCATCCATGACCCTTAGACAGGGGAACCAAACCCAGGAACTTTGGTCTCGCGCGCTAACGCCTAACCTTTAGACCACCAAGCCTATACACAGCAGTGTCAATGTCTAACATCAATCAATCCACGATATTGCACGACCTCACCCATTGTCTTTGGTGAATAATTACCTTACACTCGACACGGTTAAACAACAGTGGTCACGGCATCTCACTAAAACTGCGAAAATGTCCACAGGAAACTAGTCACAATGACACTTAAAAATCTGCATAACCCTGTGACGAAAAGAGTTTTCAGTAAATGGAAACGTTGAATTGAAATTATCACGAAGAATTCATTGTTAAAATGATCATGTTGTCTATTGTTCAACTTTGGATTGAATGAACAGTAAAGATAATATTATTAACTATTTTGAATATAGTTTTTTCATCATTATGATAACATTGTTAATCAAATATATAATTTATATTAGTCACTGAAAATTAAATAATCAATAAATAAGGTCAGTAAATTAGTAATCTCCTAATGGTTTGAGTCTAGAATGATTACAGTTCTTCAGAATTGTATCACTGTTTAGTGGTGTTTATTGGCATATTTCAACAAAACACTTTAAACAAACAAAACTCGTTCACTGTTCTTTTATCATTGAAAAGTTTCCATGGTAGTAATTTTAATTATTTTATTTTGGCGTTTTGGAGATTGTTGTGCTTCATTGAAATCATGAATCAATCAGTGTCAGATTACCTTTAGAAACCTGGAAGCACTGGATGGCCGTTCCGTGCTTGCAGGGAACACATCAAGACCTTCAATCTTGCTCATGAACTCTTAACCTCTAAACTACTAAGGCAATTCGACTTTCTCCTGTGAAATGTCGTTGATGCGCACTGCTGATAAACCCCATAATAGGACGGAACGGCCATTTAATGCTTCCAGGTTTCGAATGGTGGTTTAACATTGATTGATTCATGATTCCAATGAAAATCTTTATTTGTTGTAGTGATATCACGTGCAGTAACTTTTTGTCATATACTACAAATTGTTTCTTGATTATTCAATTAAACTTAAAGAATTATGCTAGTTGGCTTTCAACATTTTTTTTATTAATTTAAACTTGAAATTTTCTAAAACTTCTTATATCAATTAACCTTACACTTACCAATTATTAATAAGCATTAATATTTTACTACAAAGTACAAAATTAATGAATTATACAATTGAAATTACTGTTGTAAGAACAACTTATCAATTGTTTTTTGGATAAATAATATTATAGAATTATTCCGAATCAATATTCAATATTATTTCAAACAAAATTACTGATTTTCAACATCAGTAATTTATTTGTCAGCATCTTAAAAAAAATCGTTTGCTCAACGCAACAATGCAATGAATCACTACCTTTCTGATAGAACATTTTAAGATAACAGGTTCAAACTATATATCTAGTTATCTAACTATATATATATATATATATATATATATATATATATATATATATATATATGCATTCGTAAATTTACTGCTATTAAAGTCTATTACGCAATATAACACAAAAATGACAATTCATTCTCTTTTAAATCATCCGACAGCAAATCGTGCTCAAATGAATTATTTGAAAAAAGTAAACAAACAAACTAACTAATTGTGCTTAAGGATAGCAACTATTGATTTGTTAAGTTCACAATTGAGAAAATCAATCACTCATAGATTATAACTGATGCTCAGTATCCACATCATTTGTAGTGCACATACACAGACTGTATACTGATAATAATAATAATCGTAACTAATTTAAAATAAACATTTTCAATCGAAAGTTGATAGATCACACTATTTTTTCTCATATATATATATATATATATATATATGCATTTCTATGTGTACATGTCTTTGTAAAAGCAACTTCTTTTTCCCTATGTGTTATTCAAAAAGAAAAAAAAAGGAGAATACATGCAACAATCTTGTATTCTTTTAGTACTTAGAATACTTGAAACTAATAACATTACCATTAGAATAATATTAAATGCATTAAGGGAATATTCATCATGATAAGTACACTGGAGTGTTACCATGACGTAGAAAAAACAAAACAAATGAATTTGTTGTTATTTTTATAAAATACATATCTGGACAAAGATTAATGAACAAATCATTTGTAATGATTAAAAAACTGGTTAAGTGTTTTAAAATCCATTTTTCTTTTTTTTTCGTTAGTTTATGTATGTATGATCTTATCGTGTAAGAATTTCAATTTATCTTTTGGGATTTTGTTTCTATTGTTTTATTGTTTCTATCTATTTATCTCTGACTATCTATCTATCTGTCTATCTATTCGTGTCAATATTATCTTTATCTGTTTAATGTACGGGCTCATAGAGATGTTAATTTAATCATAATAACAATAATAATAATATTGAGAGAAAGGGAAAGTATGAAAGGTCATACCTAATTGTCGCCTATGATCTTTCATATTTTACTTTTTTTTTCACTGTACACATACTTCATTTTGATAGATAAAACTAAGAAATTGATTTCTGTGTACATACACAACACATTATGTTGACAAATAATTAAATGTAGTCAAATGTCATTTGTGCCCATTTTGTTTCTTCATTTCTTTTCATAAAATGAGCAAGAAAAATTGATGACGTTAATATTTTAGTTTTATTTGAAAGGGTATGCTTCAATTCAATTTGTCAAAATAATAATATTGCTCATAAAAAGAATCACAGTAACCCGTAATGTTAAATGTTTATTTTATAAAGAAAAGAATTCATTGTGTATTTCAGTTCAATCATTGTAAGCATGTTTGATCTAAACTGTGTGAATCAGCTAAAAAATGGTTAATGTTAAAATATTTAAAGCGTTCAATAGTTTTATGAAGTGATTAAAAACACAGCCTATCAGTTTTTTGAATGACATAGCGACAAATTGAAAATTTAGTTAATATTTCAAATTTTTTAGACTTAAGACTAGATATCATATCATCCAAAATAGTATTCTTGAATAATTCTTTATTTCAAAGTAATCAATCGTTTTGAATAATTTAGATGATCTAATAAGAAGAAAAAAACGTTATTATGAAATTAACTTAATAAGTAAAATATTATTTAGATCACTGAAAATGTATTGTTTCAATACATATCGCCTGATAACTTTAGTCTTCTTGTTTATTTCACCGTAGACAACTTTCCGTACATTTAACCAACAGCTGATGAATGATTAAAAACTAGAGGATACTGAAGTATTGGTCAGTTTTCTCTGATTTAGAACTACGTAGTAAAGTAAACTGGCAATTCAGTGTAGGATCCAATCTGATGATATTTGTTTATCCTTGAATTTGTCTTGTATCATTATTACTTTTATACAAGGAAAATTTACTTTTAGTGAAATAAAACATACACTCAGTTTATTTATCAGAATCATATAATATGAAATAGCTTATTGTATAAAATCTAGACTGAATTATTAAAAATAGTTCTAGGTATAATTCTAATTGATAATCAAAGGGAATAAACAGAGAACATCTCTTATATCGGCCCAATCACGATTGATAACCGATAATCCGACTCAAGAGATCTAGAATTTAAGCTTTCGCGTGCGAGACCGAAGTTCCTGGGTTCGAGCCCTGCGAGTGGGTCACGTGGATGAGCACTGTTGATGGGTTCCATTATAGGACGAAACGGTCATCCTGTGATTCTAGGTTTCCAATGGAAAAATATAACGTTGATCGATTCATAATTTCAATGAAGTCCACTAATAATCTATTCTATCATTTCCAAATATAAATCATGAAATATACGGGAATAAATAAAATATTTTTATTAACATTTTCGTTCCTTGTTTCTTTCTCATTTCTTCTCTATCTTTATACTTATATATGTTTTATGGATGAAATTATTTGATGATCTGATATCATTATCATATATATATATATATATATATATATATATATATAAAGTTAATGATTAAACATGACAAATTTAAAATTAATTCACTAGCATATTTGTGATTATAGAATGTTGAGTTGAATTTTACTTTTCCATATGGTCATATATTAAAAAATAACTTACGAATTAGACACTATTAGACATTTTGAATTATTTAAATAATCAACAACAAAAAACTAATTTATTTAATAACTTAAATATTATCAATAGAGAATATTGATTTTCACTGCTTACACTATTGATGACTGATTGCTATGAGAAAGAAGAAAGACAACAATAAACGATAAGATCAAACTTAACATAACGAGAGTGTGCTGCTTTTTATCGATCGTGTCAGATAAGGTGATATATACGTGTACATATGTATATTCAGTTGGTTTCTAGCAGCCAGTATACTAACTATAAATTACTTTGTGTATTATTTTGATTAATGGAATAATAGTTCCCAATACTGAAAATTGATCAGTTTAAAAGTGAATTGTGAAAAACTCTTCATAAAAATAAAAGATGTTTTTTTCACCATCCATAAATAGAAAAATATGATTATAAATAGTTAAAGACAAATAGTAAGTAGATTTGGATATCAAAGTTTTGTAAATGTATCTGATTGTCAAATTATACGGAAGTATATAGTTGACAAATAAGATACTGATTGATCTTGTTCACTGTAACTAAATCAAATGTATTAGATGACCGATCGTTATTAGTTAGTGTTATGTAGTTTAGAGTGAATTCTACTAATAAAATTAACAAATATCTATTAGAGTAAAATTCATACTTTTAGGAACTTTATCGTATGGTGAACATCTGTAGCTTAATTACTCACTTATGCCTGTTGCCCCTAATGAAGCATAGGCCGCCAACCACGATTTTCGAACCAACTCTATACTGGGTCTTTCTTTCCCCGTTCTACCCAATCATACTCATTCTTTTTATGTCTGTCTCCAATTCTTGGTGGAGTATGTTCTTTGGCCTATCTCTTTAAATTTAGCCTTCAGCAAGTTGGGACTTGCCTCATGATGGAGTCAGGTGATTTCCGCAGCGCTTTTGCCTAATTTATATCACAAGAATTATACTCTATAATAAAAAACTATAACTAGTTAAACGATTTCCAAAACTAACTTTTTCCGCTTTCAAATCTGGGGTTGAGGGAGTAGACTAACTGATAAAATTGAAGAATTTACTAACAATTTACTATATTTTGCAATTAAAAGGAACTTCGTGGTTTTTCGGTTCAATTTAAGGTAATTTTTTGATCTCTGATCCATAGCTTGCGTCTTATTGGTATTTAGTAGATAATTTGAATCTAATTAATTTCATTGTTAAAATGAAGGAATTTAGCCTCAAAAAATCCTAATCACATCTCAATTAACCATTTCAATTTTAAATACATTGACGAGTATTTTAAATCTGTTGTTTTTTATTAGTTATCAGGTTAAAATCCGAGTTGTAGATCTTAATAGCTTTTAACATGCATCGGTGTTTTTGCGATTTAAATGATAGAAGTGAAATTATTTTAGGAATATTATACTTGTGAACTGTGTTAGAAATCAATTTACTGAAAAACTGTTTTCATAAAATTACTGTAATATTACGATGCATAAATGGTTTTGACGGTTGATGATTTCTACTGATAGTTAAGAGATAAAACTGTTCAAGTAAATCAGCATTCTTATGTTGAAAGGCAGCAGCACAACACAAACATCACACAAACTCATCCTCGAATGACCTGAATGACCCGTCAAGAGCTTGCAAACTCTTAGGCAGAAAGGAGCATTAGCTGAATGACCTTCAAGAAGACTTTACGATGTAGAATACAATATGAAAACTAAAAACAAACATCGCGACCTTTAGGATTCATTGGACAGATCAGACTTAAACATTAATCCATTTATCATGAGACTAAATAACTAGTAAACTCACATGGAAAATAAACAAACACTTAGGTTGGAAATTGACAAACCCATTGAACACCTCTATTTGATTAATACTAATTCTTCAGCTGACATGAAACCACGAAAAATTCCATTATCAAGTATATTTTCAACTTAATTAAATATTACATGAATAAAGAAGAAATTGTTCATTCTACCTACTGAAACCTTGAATGAATGAAAGTAAACTTCGTTTAGTTTATTCACTAACATTGGAGACAGTATGTAATCTATAAGAATGTTGGAATGTTTTTAATAATTCATTTTTATTTTTAAACCCTAAAAATTAGGCAACTCTGTATTAGTAGTAGTAGTGGTTGTAGTGGTTGTAGTAGTAGTAGTAGTAGTAGTAGTAGTAGTAGTAGTAGTAGTAGTTCACACACATCAGATATTGTTCAAAATTCAAGTTATATGATTTAAACTTGACAAATGAGTTACATTATTATGATAGAATAAACAAAAATTTAAAGATTTTATTGCATATTAGTGAGTTTAAACAAAAAAAAAGAAAAAGAATAGATGATTCATTTGAGTATTTTCAGTCAATTTATTATTTCTTTCAATCGTGTTATTTATTTACTTATTTATTAATACAAATAAAATAGTAAAAAAGAGGAAAGAAAATATCAACATGTTGACATTTTATGAAATTGTTTTAAAACAATCTACTCTTCTAATAAGAAAAAAAATACAATATACAATTATGAATAATATTTGTGTGTATTTTGGACAAATAAGTCAAACAATTTCTCAATAACAACAACAACAACAATAAAGTTCACTTAGTAAAGACAAAAAATCATAGGAATACTAATACTACTACTACTACTAATAATAATAATATCAACAACGAAAACAATAAACAGTTTACTGTGTTTACTGTATTGAATTAAAAGAAAGCCGGGATAAATATGTATTGTAGAGTTTAATTTTCAACGGTTATTAGTGACCTTCTGAAAATTTCTTTTCAATGCTTATTTATCAAATAATATATTATTAATCAGGTGACCAGGTGCAGTGAATATGCACAAAATAAAACTGAATGAAAGGATTATTCTTATCTGAGAAAGAAAAAAAATGTACATTCTACAAAATTCCCTAATACTGAGAACAAAAGCAAATAAGATAATTGTCAGTTAAAATGTATATATCTATCTATATAGACTTGTTTTGTTACGACAGACGGAGGCGAGAGATTACTGATTACCTTGTTAGCTTTGTTTTTGTCCCTGACTAGTAACTTTAAAACATCATTTAAGACTTTATTTAAATTCCTCAACACTTATATACATGAATACTTGATCAATAATTAATTATCTTTGCATATCTACTCATTTAACGATAAGATGACAGATTTCATTGGTTAATCATAACTTCTATCAAATTTTTTAGCCATAAAAGTCATTGTAACGTTTTCAGTGTATTCATAATCATACCAGTTAAGTAATTTATTCAGTAAATCATATACACTTTATAGATGACATAAAAATGTCAGTGAATATACTTAAGCTTGAAATTTCCTTTTAAAATTCTCAAACTACAAGTGTAATATTATAAGGCCTGATGATGCTCAAAAGTATAAGTTACGGTTTTAAAGGAGTACGGCTTAAACGTTGATCTTTAGCCACATCTATCACTGAGGTATTAACCGTAAAATTAAATGTGAAGCAGTTCACTTTGGGAAAACAAAGACTACTACAGTATAAGTTATTAAACCAGAGAAGTTTTTGAATAGTATCATTTTTAACTACACGAGTTTGGTGCAGTGATTAAGTGCTGTGTTTTAGTCCTTGTTTCAATACTGCTTGGCATTCATCCACCAGGTTTATATGAACTCTTAAGGAAACTGATGTCTCACTGTCTCAGCGGGAGATGTTAGCAGTGACAGATTCAGGGAGTGACTGACTATAGTGTTGTTTAAAATCTACTTGATAGTCGAACTTTCTTTTCATATAGTAATTATATAACACAATAAGTTAATTAGTTTAGGAAAGTATTTACATTTGTCTACTAAGAGAAGGAATAAAGTCCTTTTGTGGTGTGTGCTACTTATACGAACGATATAAGTAGTATAAGAAGCGACGTGAAAGAAGAAGTCGCACGGTCAGAAGAGGAAAACGGAAAGCAAGAAGTAAATGGAGTACCAACAGGAAGGAAAGGAAGCAACAACAGGAATGGAAGAAGCATGGAGTGTTGGAAGTCACGACTCAAAGATGGTGTGCAAATAGAGTGTTCAATGTAATGTTTTCGTTTTTAACTGACTTAGAGTACACAATTGCCTAACACAATCTTCCTCGTCTACCTCAGTCTTCTCAATTGGTGTGGCTGCCTCTACACGGGATGAAGCTCTCATGGCCTCGGGAGTTTGAAGACGGAGATGTAAGGAGCTTCTTAAACTCCCGAGGCCATGGGATCTTCATCCTGTGTAGAGGCAGCAACACCAATTGAGAAGACTGAGGCAGGCGAGGAAGATTGTATTATGCAAATTTACACACTTTGATCTTATATTTTATTCACCTACTATTATCTTTAGTTATTCAATTAAAATAAAGATTGATGTACTGCTGATTGTTAAGTCAGTAGTCAACGAATAAAGAACATTATTTTTTAGTTATCGATCATGTATATTCAAACAATGTCCAGGTTAGTCAGTTTTCTTTTCCGGACTAGGACTTTAGTGGGATGTCGTAACCTGTATAAGCAACCAAGTTACGTCCAGAACATTACTAACTAGTGAAGTAAGTAGTGCTAATGAGATATTTTATAAAAATAATGATTCCCTTAAACGAAATTTTTATAAAAACTTTTTCATCACAACACTGTATCATTCTCATAACTAATCGAACCAAGTTATCTTCACGAAAGGCAAGTTTCACAGAGGAAAATTAAGTTAGAAATTTCTAACTACTTACAAGTAAAATAATATAAGCAATGATTATAAAAATATATTGAACTGGTAAAAAATGTCATGGTTTAAAAAAAATAATAAAAAGTGATTTATTTCATGATTATCTATCATTACTATATGCTGCCGAAATGACCGTTCAGAATAATAATATAACTAAGGCTTATTTTTGAATTTCATTTCTATGCCTTTGGTTAAATTGGTTTATCACGAGTGAGTAATTATTGTATATTGAGATCAAGAAAATGTTATTGCAACAGGCCTAATTATGCAATCGATTTTTGCTTAAGTTAACTCATTTTTTCAGAAAATAATATTCAATTGCATCAGAAGTAAGACGATGAAAATAAACGGAATGAGATGAACAACTGACGTATTTGAAGATATATATAATCATTGATTTATTTTTAAGAGGAAAACAAAATCATTAAAAATTCTATGTATCCATAAGAAATTGAATAATAAAAAAATAACAGAAAATAACTCGATAAGAGAATAAAATTTAAGATTTTGTAGTAAACTAAACTATGTAAGGGAATCTTTGTTGTATATATATTTTTTAAATGTGAAAAGTTTATATTGTATATTTATTCAGTACTGTTATATTGATTTGAATAAATTCATGTGTAGACTGAGTTCACATCGGTTTTCCATAAGAAATACACAAATTCTTTTAATGCTTTTTTAGATTCTTACAAGTTCATTTATCTTCTAAGTATATCAATCACTAGAATTAGAACATTTTGAGATAAATTTTCAACTTTATTTTATTTCTTAAAAAAAATTTCTAAGTATACTACTTATTGGTTAACGAATTCTATTGTAAAATTCCAAGGAAATGTAGACAATATCAATGGAATGATTCTTTTGCATAATTTGTAGTTGTGAGAAAGCAACTCTTCTTAATATAGAATAGATGGAATACAGATAGCAGTGTAATTATAAAACGTACATCTTGTTCTGTTTGGGAATCTTCAGCTGAGTGTACGTACCTGTATCTCAGAGTTAATGTTCACACTGGGACTCAAGCCCAGTAACCTTCGTTTCAAATGACATCACGTGATTCGTACAGGATGCTTGTATACCAACCTAAACGGATCGAATTTCAAATTATTTTGAATTGAATTTAATCTGCTTAGATTTAATCACAAGAGAACTTATCAACTCAATCAATGGATATTATTATTATTATTACGATTACTAACCCTCTGTTGCGTAATTCACATAGTTAACAATAGTGATTGACATATATGAAATATCCAAAATTGATTGGTACAAATAGCAATAGAAATCATTAGAATTCAGTGTTATGAACTTGAGCAGATGGTTTTATTTATTAAATTAATATTGAATAACTGTCAGTTAAATTTCTCATCATTTAAAAAAATTACCAATTGTTAATGATATAATTTGAATAGTTTATTATCTATTTAAATTAATATTAATCATTCGGGATAATAATTTCAAAAAGATTCTTTGATATTAATTTCCATTTTTAAATATTCTGATTATTGACTGATGTGTAATGTAACTTTTTTGTTTGCTTAGAAATCTGATAATTTTGCTGTTCAAATTGTTTTAAAGTAGTAGTAGACGAGAGTAATGTTGAAAAGATTCAAAGTGGAATGAAACAATCTATGGATTTCTTTTTTTGGAGTTTTTTTTCAACTGATATCACTTAATGGTAAAAGTCATCTTTGAACAATGTTTAATTTTAATTTTTGCAAAAAAAGTAACTGTGTGATACACATAATCGGAAGCTTACACGATATTAGATGTACTAACTTTGTAAATATTCTATCATTTGTTTGATAATCATCGATATCATTAAATAAACTGCATTTGTTTAGGAATGACAGATTATTTTTAAAGTTCGAACTGATAGTAATCAGTACCGAAGTTGTTTACATCACTGTTATTAGGAACTTGGATTATCCGATTGTTGATATTAAGAACTGGTTGTTGACAAATCTTTTGTAAATAATCTGTAAAAAATTGCTACATAGTCGCATTCGTTGAAAAAGTTCTTGCCTATCTGAACTCAATAGCTCAGCGGATGACGAGTTAAAGCTTAAAGCGAAATTCAAATCCTAATGTGAACATAGACAATGGGATGGAGAGAGATATGCCTGTCTGATGAGTCCCACCTAGAACGAACCAAGTGCATTAAGGATTACATTGTTCGTCACAATTCATTTATTTTAAACAAGGTGATTATTTAAAATCAAGCTATTGTAAACTCATATATCAAGTGTCTTATATCATTTTTAAGAGTCCTCTGACCATCCAAAGCAACGATGCAATCATGTTCGGGATGTGGTTTCCCCCCTCAAAATGCAAAATGTTGCTTCAAGATTGGGTTACATCGACACCGGAACTAATGATAGGGAGTGAAGTAATTGAGGCTGTCGACCGCTTCACCTATCTCGGGAGTCTCATCAGTGCCGATGGCCAGGTGACTGATGAAATCTCAGCACGGTCTCGACTGGCTTTCGCCAACCTGAGCCATTTGTGGTGTTGGTGAGATATGCGTCTACCAACCAAAGGACTAGTCTACGACTCATCAGTTCCCTCAGTCCTACTTGGCTGTGAAACATGACCAGTAAGAGTTGATGATATTCGTAGATTACTGGTTTTCGATCAGAAGCATTGCTCGAGTCAGCAATACTGTTGTTAGGAAACGGGCGCTAGGTAAGGATGGAGAATCAATAGCTGAAGTATTGAAACTTCAGCGGTTGAGACATGTGTTACGTATGCATGACCACCGACTGGACGAAAGCTATAGGTGGCAGAAATCCATGAAGTCGTTGGCAAGTGGACTTAGTTATGTTGGTAGGTGTAGATTACTTGTTTGGAGTCCGCGAAGTGATAGTAATCGATGGTTAGAGACCTTGAATGGCATGGCTGAAAACTATTTACAATGGCTCAGATGAACCCATTTTTGTCTTCTCTTAAATTCTAATTCTCTGAATCCGTCATGACTTTTTTCTTTCTTTAAATTAATTTTACTACGATACTTCTCGAATCATCTCTTCGATACTTAATCTTTCCCATTACCGCTAATACTACTACAAGCTCAACCACTATAGGATTTAAGTTGACAGTTCGATCTCTCTGAGCTAATGTGGTATGGCAACTTGAATTGATGTACATACATACGTAGTTTTACGTTGTATCTGACTTATGAGCACTAAGATTGTACAATTTTATAATTCATTTCTCTTAATAAATATCAAGAGAATAATTCGTTTAGCGAAGAATAACTGTCTCTCTACAATCTTCTATAGTGTCTTTCCTTTGTCTATCCCTAATATTGATCCAACATTTGCACCAAAAATAAGCTCTTAATATATGTAAGATATGACAGAAATAATTCAGCAAGATTTTCTTCATAAAATGATTTATAATTTTACATTTTATACCTGACTAGGTTCATAAAATATATTCTAACGAGTAGAAAGTTTGAATCTTTATTCTGCACCATTCGTACTCATCGCGTTGACTGACATTGAAGCAATCATAAGGCTTGAATATTCAAAGACAGATTAACTAGGTATTAGAAGATGAAAATGTGAATGCCTTTTACCACTATCGCATTTTGGAGTTTAGTTTGACAGTATAGATGAAGACATTTTCGAATTCATCATCTGGTATACTAAATATTATTTAATTTACACAAATTAGTAATAACGGTGAATACAGATAGATATTGTAGAAGAATATATGGTACTTATTGATCATGAGAATGTGATACTTATGACATTTGTATAGAATGTAAGCAATCAATGAACCAGATTTGAAATAAATTTACTCAGATAAACATAAATTGTCCCTAATTGATATGATATTTCTATATGAGTCGATTAAATATTTTAACCGTATTAGAGAACTAGTATGATAATGCTGAAAAATGGCTACAACCATTATAATTTCAGTTAAAATAAATGGTATTGCACTTATTGCAAACTTATATTTCACTATGGATGTATGCTGCTAAAAAGTTTTGAACAAGAGCTGAATAATAATTATATAATTCTGTTTATCTTAAAACACTTCTTCAACCGATATTAGTTTATAATGAAAAATAATTTTAAATGATACAAACCTATTTGCAGAATATCACTCAAAACAAATAGAGTCAGAGTAAAATGAACATGGATATTTAATATTGAAAATATACACGAAAATGATAATTTTATGATTCAGGTGAATAAATAAATAATAAATTTTAAGAAAATATTGCACGCTATGAGAATTTGAAATTAAAATGAAATTCTATTCTTAAGTTTTATAAATATTTATTATTTAGAATTATCAAGTAATATATTTTTCAGTTTAATGAGAAAAACTAAAAGTCTTTCAATAGTTTAGCTGTTATGTAGGCAGTTATTATAGAGTGTAAAAGTAACTGATATGTTGAATTGATTAGTCGTGTCTCAGAAATGAAAAAGGTTTCGGAATGATTAGTTTCAGTTACAATCACCTATCTATGTTTTACTCATTTACTGCAAGGAATATTAGAAATGGTTATAGTGAAAGTCATTGAATTTTGTGGAATATATGAGTCTCACAAGCAAAACGACAGTAGTCAACGAATTAGCATTTAGGCAGGGAAATTTTGAAAAGAGATGATTACAAAAGAATGTCACTTAAGTGAATGAATAGACTGCTGTTGGTTCGAAAAGTCAATGAGTTTATTGTTAGCACTTGCCTAAAGACAGAGATAGATTGTTTACATTACCAATTATTTGCGAATGACCTGTTATACTGTTATATTGTACTTCTAAAGCTGTAATTAGAACTCATAGATCTACAGTGATAAACAAAATCAAATAGGCAATTATCCTATGTATTTGTGACAATATATAATGCTAATATCATTCAGCTTCTGATTATAGGGAATATTAACGAGACTTCTGTGGTTAAAAACATCAGTACGATAAAACAACAGCAACTTCAAACTCTTTTGAACTACTTATATGAAACATACTACGGTTCCTAAAAGTTAACAGGGATATGGCTTACTAAGTAGTACTAATAATAAAAATAAAATACGGCTAAACAAAAACAAAAATCTAGATGTTATCAACCAATTAAAATGTGATAAGTTTTCAGGAAAACTGATCATGGGACTAGAAATGGCTAATGATATTAATGTAGAGATTATTAGGAGAATAAATCAGTGCGAGAATCACTAGAAGCACCTCACTAAATCAAGTTGAGATTACAAACTAGTTAGGATTGCAACAGATGCTAACTTAAGATTCTAGTTGTCCGGTTACACTTAAGGATGAAAGGTAGATTGGACCAATAATTCGACTAACTTTCAAGGTTTTATTTCATGTCTAAGAGCAGTCTTAGTAACCTATTTTCGATGACTAGTTATCCCAGTTCTTCAAAAAATAAATGTAACCTTATTTTACAAATAATGAGGCGAAAAGTCAAGATTACGAAATTTTTTGGTTTCTCAGGAACTTTTACATCAGCGGCCACATGGTATACAAATAAGGGGAGTTCAATTTGACTAGTAGTAATTTAGGAGAAACATTATTTATTAGCATGATCAGTATGCGGTAAATAAAAATTGGAAAACTACTATTCAAGCCATGTAATGTCATTAGTGAAATAAGTAGTCAGTCAGTCAGCGAGAATGTAGAACTTCGCATGTACGTTCATCAGTCTAGGTCACCATACCACATTAGCAAACGGAAGAAATTTCAATCCAATAGTGGTGAAGGTAGTAGAAGTATGAGCAGTAATCGGAAAGATCACTATCCGAAGATATTATTCAAGGAGTACAACTAGTGCAATAAATTTGAGCAACTGGCGAAAGTCATAAAGAATTCAGGTAAGAATTTGGGAGAAAACAAACAATGTTCCTACATGTCTTTCAAAGTCTCTAACCATCGCTTACTTTCGTCTCGCGGACCCCAAACACGTAGTCTACACCTACCAACATCACTCAATCCACTTGTCAGTGACTTCATGGATTTCTGCCATGTTTTCGTGTGGCTGACCCTAGCTTGTGGGCAACCGAAGTGTCGCCGAAGGCCAGTTGAACTGATCCCTAAAGTGTTCTGCCCATTGATCCAATCTCCCTGACTGAGAATGAAAAAATGTCCCACCTTTTCCGACATTTTAGTTAAGAGTTAGATTTCTAGTACCAGTTTCTTTAATAAGTTTGGATGGTTGTCTACTGTTACTTATCATCGCTGCATTTTCCTTCGCTTTGCGTTCACTACCCACTACTATTCGTGATCACTGTGAAGACTTTTCGTCAGACTGCGCTTTAGCTGACTCCGCTGTTCGTCATGTTCAGAGCCAGATGAACCAGTCTCCGAGCATCTATCAGTTCGGTATATGCTACTGAAAACTACTGTTTTTCCATAACCGTATGGTTTACCTTACTAGCACATGTCACTGGTGTTTCCATAGCATTTTCGATATCGTTTCAAGCTGCCTCAGGTTAGGAATTACTTAGATGGCCGCCTGATTTCTAGTTGATACTGAAATATATTCTTAGCTATGCTATCATTAAATAGATCCTTAGTTTCCTTGCTGTAAGTAAGCCTCAAACGAATATGCGCTGGCACTACAGTATGATTTGAATCTAAACATGTGCCCCAGAACGAGCGACAGTCTTCTCACGAGTCTATATTATCATTAAATAGAACCCTAAGAGGTTTCCTAGCGGTGTCTTTCCTACGTCCAGTAAGCCTCAAACAAATACGATTTCGCACTAGAGCATGATCTAAATCTAAACATGTGCCCCAGAACGAGCGACAGTCCTCTACCGAACCCCTCTATCGGTGGCTGATGGCGATATGATCTAGTTGCGTCCAACGTTGAGACGAATTTGGGGGTCGCCAGGTCAAAAGATGTTTTTCCTTATGCTTAAAGTTAGTGTTTTCTAGAAATAGGCAGTTATCTGAACACAGTTGCAATAGACGGTGGCCATTATCTGTTCTCCGAGCCGCAACACCATAAGACCCATCCAGGTGTCTTTTCTTTTCACTAAGTCTACCTACATGAGCATTGAAGTCACCAGCCATTATTAATATATCAGAGTGCTTAACGTTTTGGAGGAGGTCCGAAAGCTTTCTGTAGAACTCATCTTTCACCTCGCCTGAACTGCAGTCAGTGGGAGCGTAGGCAGATACGACGAAGAGGCAACGGCCAGTGTCCCCATCTTTACGAGTCCTTACTGTCTTGTTAGTCGGACAACGCACAGGCGACTATCTACTGGGATCCAGTCTAGGAGAACTAGTTCTGCCCTACGACACAATGCTACACCTACACCCGCTAGACCCCTGGAAGCAGCATCAGGGCTTCCAGATACATGAAGAGTAAATCGGGTTGCTTCTCATTTTGATATGGAGAGGTCAAGTGAATGACGCTACTCAGATCCTGTATGAGTGGCTCCGGGACTCAGCGTACATCGATTGAGTGAAATTCTAAAGTCCTAACTAATGAAGCCTGTTATCCTATTTGGCACAAGGTCCAGGCATTAAAAGCTTCAACATGTAATTTGGAGCGTGGTTTCAGGAAACCAGGAGTTATTAGGTGTAGGGAGGATTTGATCTCATATGTTTCTACGAGTATGAAAGCGTATGTCACTTTCCGGCTGCCCACACCGTGGAAGAGTATTTCTTAAGTATCCTGAAAAAGAAGTCAGATTAGTGTTGGTCTGCGAGACCTGGGAACGTGACCGCAGAGCTCAAGGAACAAATGCATGGTGGCAGTCGCGCGCCGTCTTTTGATGAAAGTTTTTCAACTGTTAGCTCCGCTCTTGTTTAAAAGGCCTTACTGCCGAAAACGGGAATCTGTGAAACAAGGTGAGGTGCGATATTTCAGGGTCAACCTTTTCTAAAACCTTCCTTTCTTCTGATAAAGCAGCATTGCTGCAGATGCTGGTTGTCAGAGGAAAACACTTAAATGTTGTCACAAACAAGTCTTTACAGTCAGCAGAACAATTTAGCCCTCAGAAATTCAGTAGCTGCTTTTAGTCTCATCGTTCTTCAATCGACTTTTTTAGGATGGCAGAACCTACAGTTCCAGTTAATATAGCTCGTTTGGATCATCACGATAGGCAAGCACGACCACCACGTCAGGGTAGCAGCTACGGTCGGGGACATAGGTGGATGTAAATGTGAAATAATCTAGGCTAAAAATTTTCTGACCAGACAGGAAACCATAGATATAGGACGGTAGTTGACTACAGGTACACTATTTACCAGCATCACTTGCAAGATAAAAATGCTTATAAACGTCTTTAAACACCTGTCTGACTAAACAAGTGACGAGTGATTTCGATTAATTTTCAGTTAACCGACATGAAGAAAATTCTATTTACTAAAGTGGCCTCGGATGACTGGAACTGATTGTCACAACACAATTTGGTAACTTCAACATAAGTATTTCTTTGTAGTTTGCTTATATTACTTATTATTATTAAGTAGTACAACAAACAACAACGTCATTTTTCGAACGTTACATCTAAACATCTGAATGACCGGCAGTGACGCAAAAACGTGATTTTCAAGATACCTCCCAAAAATTCTCTTTGAGAAGAAATAACATTATAAATAAAACTTGAGATAGTGTGTATTGAAAGATATCTCATGCGATAAACAAAAAGACAACAATAAAATCACTGATGACATGTTATATCAGATAAGATGAGGATATATATATAAATATATATATATTAAAAATAGAGCGTCAATAGACCACATAAGGGAAGTAAAATAAATCAGTTCAGTTCAACATAAAAACAAATATTTATATTTGATACTGATGGCAAACAAACTTAAAGAGTACGACAAGTAAGTGGATGAAAATTACAAATACACAAAGTGTATCTATCTACGGCCAATGGTGATAGTTGTGAAAACATTAAATGTCAGACGATAGAGGGAATTACACAGACCTATTGTTGAAAAATATAAAGATAAGCATATTTTTTGTATATATATATATATATATATATATATATATATATATATATATATATATATATATTGGAAGTAGAACACATAATTATCTGCTTCATGTTCAGTTCGAATTCAAAAGGCAAAGTAAATATGATTCAAACATGCACAGAATGGTCATAATAATAATAATAATATGATTGGATAGGATATGATTGTCTTGTGAGGAAACGAAGCAATAAAATGATAATAACAATAATAATAATAATTTAATTGTTTTAGGAATAACTTCTCAATTAAATGCCTTGGTATCTGTTTTTTCACTCAATTAAATAACTAATTGATTAATGGAATGCGGATTCACGAAAACAATTATTTACATAAATTTTTACAGATATATGTGTGTTGATACTGGAAATGATTCATAATTGATAATGGGATTTTTATGTATACATATATATGAAGCGTTTAGTGATCAATCTTTTTTCACAATTCCAAATATTAGCAATGGAGATTTAAAAGGAAGAAAATTCTTGGCTAAGATCGATATCACAGAAAATGATTATGTAATCAAGCAAGCGAATAACAAGTGTTATGCTGATTGAAATTTAATTTCTGGTGTTTTGCACATTTTATTATTAGCACACTTGAATAAATACGACCAAGTTAATTGGTAAATTTCCAAAATCGTATATCTCTATCACTAAAATAAAAAAAAAGTAAACACGTTGAAATTAACATCGGTACACGTGAAAAGTGGAAAAGGACATTGATTCATTAAAAGTAAACGAAAAACTTACCTGCCAGCCGTAAATACACGATTTTCATATGTTCTCACGCAATTTATAGCACCATCGTGTGCATTGTTAATCTCTCCTAAGCAAGTACAATCTTCCACTTTCCAAAGCTTAAGCGTACCGCCACGACAACCACTAATAAGGCTTGTCTCATCATGAGTGATAGCCATACCCTGAAGAAAAGGGAAATCAAAACTAACAAATCAGTTGAAAGAAACAAATTCAAACATTATATGTTACCCCATAGAGACCAGTATGATCTAACTAACAATCGGAAAACTACATTGAATGTAGGCTGAACAAGTATTAATACAGGTTGTTTAAATTACTTTACATGTATAAGTAGAGTCAGTTAAGCAAAATCAAGAGTCACGTGGAAATAATGTGAAAAAACACTTACCTGTATCCAATCTTTGTGAGCTTGTGCTAGTAACACTTCCTGGCGACCATTTTTCGCTAAATTCCACTTTTTAATTGCAGCATCTCTTGAACCTGAAAATAAAATATTCCCATGGATGACCAGAGATTCAATTCCATCGTAATGTGGTGGTTCCAAATCAAGGGCAGGTGTGAGTAAACCAGATGTATTTGGAGAAACATCAAAAACTTTTATGTAGTGATCCTAAAATGAAGAAAATCAAACGGTCAGCATTTAATCATAACAGTTATGAATGCCAGGAAGAACGAAGAAACACTTGTTTGCTGACGATTAACTGAACCTCCTAAAATTGTTTTACCAAAATTTAAGAATACTAAGTGAATTGAGGAGTTGGGTTTATGTTTGTACACCAGTTAAGAAGAAAGCTTTGACAAGAATTCAAATAATTTGTTTGGGAATCGTTCATCTATTTCAGTTGTAATATCGACAGAATACATTACACTGTCGGGTAATATAACGATTATAAAATATAGGCTGTTGCATAGGAGAGTGGGTAAAACAAACATAGGTTATAAATCGACCACTAAGTAATCGGGGTTGAGATCAGTAGCAAAGTTCTGGGTAAAAAAGCCAAGTGAATTTCAGTCAATTGAAGTATTTTTATTTATACTCATAGTTGACATTGAAATTCAGAACTAGTCGGGATAGGATTACGCTGTCGAAAATCAAATAACGGACTAGCTGATTTATAATTTGTCCGGAGCTGGTTCAACTAGTCAAGACTGTTTCTTATGAACCAGGGAATAGCGATCTGAGATCTTGGGGAACGACGGGAATGCATGTGATCGAATTGGCTCAGATGTGTTAAATGGATTGCATAATCTTTAAAATTTTATCACCATATAGGTGTTTTTTGTTGGTGTTATGTTTTAACATTTGTATAAATGTTTCATTCATGTGATATTGTGATGTGAAGTTTGGAGTATAATATTCTCTTATAATCTGATAAATAAGTAGCATCAAATAAAAATTCCACATGTAATGATTTCAAAAGACAAAATCATATAACTCACTTTTGAACCAGTAACTACAGTTAGCCTAGATTCTGAGTCAGTGGCTGGAAAAGTACATGGAGTTTGGGAAGCGGCCAATACCATTACTGGTGCTTGGTGACTACCATGTAGTTTGCCTATAGAACAAAATCGTCTTAAATCCCACAATTTCACTGAATTTGCAGTAGCTGAGAACATCATATGACTTAATGCTGGATTAGATCCGCCAAGAGCAATGTCCATGATGTTTGTTTCACCAGGTGGACAAATGTTTTGACGACGCATAATTTTTGTTTCTAAAGAACCTTCTTGACTAAGGCCACTTGATCTTTAATACAAACAAAAAATATAATATTTACCATAGATAAACAGTTGATAATAATTAGTTTTCAACAAAATAAACTATAGTCATGCTTAAATAAAAAGACAAAACTTATTAATTAAAATCTAGTTCACATGTTCAACTCTGAAAGACACAAATGAGTATGAATTGGAGATACTATTGTCTAGGTTGAATAACGTGAAGTGCTGACCCAATATCTGAAAGATAAGTATTTAGACAACTACATATTTCGAAATATTTAATCATACAACATTCTTATACAGAAAGTAAAACTCGCTTTTATCTTTTATCAATAGTCAGCATAATTTTGTTCGCAATCATTATTCAACAGATGTGAATCCAACTGTTGTATAAATAACTGAATATGCAGTTTTTTTAATGATTCATTTATTATTTCAGTGTTCAGTTCATTATGATTTATTTGTTTTAAATTACATAAACAGACAACGAAATATATCAGGTGTTTTTTTTTTCAAAAAAAAACCCATTGTTATATACTTCTTCATAACCAGGAATGATATAACAACTGTGATGTTTAAAGCACATTAATTGATAAATAACTAAATCATTCACGCGGAAAAAAAAATCATGAACAACAACATGAATAGACAGAGAAATAATGGCGGTACTAACACAGAAATAATGTAATTTTGTTCCAAAAGATGAAATAATACGTCCAGATTAAGCACTACTAAAAGGATGGTGGTTAATTTTACATTAATACTAATAGAAAAACAACACAAACGATTAAATATTGAATGTCAGAAAAAATATTCAACAAAAAAAAACCAATACGCTTTCATTTGATAAGCATTACATTACGACTAGCTAAACCAAACACAAAACTTATTCAGTAATTTAAGACATTACTGCATTGTACTAAATTGCACATACTTAACGAACATGGAAGGATGAACAAAAATGAGAATAACTCAAAATAAGTTACTACTATTTTGTTTTGTAAGAGATTGAATTCGAAATGACTTTATCTTTACAGTTTATAGAAACATTTCAGTTTTATTTTATTAAAATAAGCTTTCGTTTTGTCTTTTTTTAAAATAAAAAATTTGGCTAAGTACACATACAAACTAAATTGTGAAATGCACTTACAGAGTAGTCAGTAAGAAATAATGTAATGATATATATATATATATATATATATATATATATATATATATATATAATTTGGAAGATAACACTAATGCAACAAAACTATATCAATTTGTTTGTTTGCTGATAAAGTGACATTTACATCGATGTGAATACGAATTCTATTCTCCATCGAATTATAATATTGAATGAAGTGTAGTGCGAATTATTTGGATGAACTTGAATAAAACCTACCAGTTATTCATAAATATTTAAAATCATAATGCAAGAAAAAAAAACTCTCATTTCACCATAAATTTTGGTTTAGACTACTCTAAAATTACAAGAGTCATGATCAATATCGACTGTAACAGGTTGACAAGGTGAAATTGGGGAAAAATAAGTATAACAAAGAGGTTAAATTTATTCTTACTGTAGTTTGATCACCTGTGTCAGTAAACGAGAGCGAGACAAACGATGCAGTGACACGATAGGCTACTCTAATCCGAGCGTAACAAGACACTGCTAACGGTATCAAAAGTCTTGATATGGAGTAGAAAGCGTATTCTACAAGCACTAAGAAAATATGAGGTCCTCAAGCACACAAATCGAGTTTATTTATTCACCGTAGAAACGGCCTCGGAAGAGCCACAAAAATAACACATCAACCAATGACAGACAAGGACTTTCTGGGTGGGAAGTATAATTTCAGCCCATGAATAAAATACAAAATTAGGACCTTTATCAAGTGAGTTATGGGGATCTAACATCCCCAACACAAAATATTTATATGTTGCATTAAAACAACTATATTATTACCATTTTATTGAATATAATTTTATTAATTTGACGATATTAATTTTTAATATTTCATTGCTAGATAATAAATATTTTAATTCAAGTATATCAATATATAAATTAATAAATAAAATTCTTAAACTATATTCATTAAAACATTATTTTTAAAATGAAAGAAGAGATGTGTTATTGCCAACAACTTACAACAAGGTACGAATACATTTACGTGGATTTCGATGATCCCAAACTTTGATAAAGTAAGAACAAACAGTGAAAATTAAATTTGATGATGGACATATTCTAACTTTGGTCACATTATTCGGATGATCATGTAATGTGTCTACTTCTTCCATAGTATTTAAATCCCAAATTTTTGCAGTACGATCTAACGAAGAAGAAGAAGAAGAGAAAGAAAAAAGAGTTAAATTATAATGAAGTTATATGTTGAATAGTAAAACAGACGAAAACATATTGAAATGAAGTAAATTTTTTATAAGGATAATTTCAAGTCTATGCCCTTATCATGATTAGTAATAGGACTGAAAAATCAAATTGGCTAAACAAAATGAGATAAATAATTTCAGGGTTATTGTTTAAAATCAAGCTATCATAAGCTGATTTCTAAAGTGTCTTATATCATTATTTAGAATCTTCTGACTACCCTAAGAAACAATGCAAGCATCTTCGGGATGCGGTTCTCACCCTCGGAATGCAAAATGTTGCTTCTAGATTAGGTCGCGTCGTCACCTGAACTAGTGATATGAAGTGAAGTAGTCGGGTATGTTGACCACCTCACTTATCTTGGGAGTCTCATCAGTGTCAATGGCCTGCTGACTGACGATATCTCAGCACGGGTACAGAAGGCTCGATTGACTTATGCCAACTTGCGTCACTTATCCGTTTGCCGACTAAAGGACGGGTGTGCTGCGCAGCAGTTCGCTCCGTTCTCTTATATGGATGCGAAATATGGCCAGTCAGAGTAGAAGATATTCGTAGGTTACTAGTATTTGATCATTGATGTCTTGGAAGCATTATTCAAGTATCGTGGGACAACCGAGTAAGCAATGCTGCCATTAAGAAACGAGTATTAGGTAAGAATGGCAGATTAATTGATAAAGTATTGAAACTCCATCAGTTGAGATGGTTGGGACATGCGTTACGTATGGCTAACCACCGACTGCCTCGTCGAGCATTGCTTCGCGGATTAGGAGTAGGTTGGAAGAAAGCTAGGGTCAGCCAGACCAAAACATTGCAGAAATCCATGAAGTCACTGACAAGTGGACTGACTCATGTTGTTAGATGTAGGCTACCTGGTTGGGGTCCGCGAGATGTTAGAAATCGATGGTTAGAGACCCTGAATGACATGTCTCAAAACCGTTTGCAATGACACAGCTGCATTCATTCTTTGTGTTTTTCAAATCCTAATCTTCAGAGTTCCTCATCACCTTCATCTTTTTCTGACGTAGATTTAGCACGGTATGAGAAATGTAAACAATATTCTGATACTCAAAAATAACATTATGAAGGAAAGTCCCTACTGTGAAGGACTGAATCAAGGCATGGGATCACTCCATAATGTCACTAACTGTTGGACTAAGCCATGTACTTGGTGGAGAAAATTTCTTTGGGGTTCGTGCGATAAATACAACCAGTGTTCGGGAACACTAAGTGATATGGCTCAGGATCAGATGCAATGACCAATATGCATTAACACTTGAACTTTGAACAATTTCTAACACAATCTTTATTTTCAAAGTCAAGTCCTTACTGTTATTACTTAGGCTCCAACTCTATCCAATTTGTCGATTTCGTCTTCGTGTGATGATGTACTGCGACAACATAGGCTCCAGGTCCCAAAATGATATATATATATATATATACATTAGTAAATCTGAATAATTAATGAATAGATAGTTTTTTATGGAAGAAATATGAAAGAATGGGAAGTATAATACCTTTACTTCCAGTTATCATAGCTCCATGAACTATGTCAATATCAAGAACAGCGTTTGAATGACCTTTAGCTATATGAGTACATTCAATTGGTGGAGCGAAACTAACAGACTGATGAACTATAGATGAACCTGTAGTATTCATATTCGAAGAAATATGACAAGGGCCATTCGATGTATGCATTGTTTGAGCAGTAGAACATGAGGTGAAAAATGCAGCCAAAGGTTGATTTGATGACTGTGTAGATAAATTATTGATTGGAATATTTGAAGTACTCGAACAGTGACCAGCTGAAGATGCTGAATGAAAAGATTGATTAGTTGCAGCCGAACCCAATATTGAATTCATGTTCGTACCGTTGGACATCAAACTTGAAAGATTCATCTTAGACAAGGGTTGTATAGAACCTCTGAAAAGTCAAAAAAAGTTTTTATTACCAGTAGAAGAAATAATTATGATGTCAGTTCAAAGGCACACAAACAAAGCCATTTCTATTGTTTGAGCAATAGAGTTAATTTTATGTAGAGATTCATATAATTGAATAGGGTTTACGCAAACGTACATTTTTTCTCATGAAGTGTTATTAAGCAAATGGGGTTTAGAGCAAAACATTTTGATGAGAGAGATATAAATCGAAAATGAAACAAACAGCTCTAATAACCATAAGCAAAAAAGATAAATGGTATCAGTTGATTAAAGTCATATTCACACTTGGATACTAATAAGCATTCGAAAAATCTTTCAAAATACTTGTTTACTTATTTGTCATATAGTAGTTTTGACAGAAAAATACGCCACATAAGTAAAATGGTAATATCATGAAGAAACAGAAGAGAGAAAGGTTGTAAAACAAGATAAACAAATGAACGAGAACAACAATTGATAAAATCGAAGATACAATAAAACCACAAAAGATTATGATCTGTTAAGGGAGCTAGATCCGTTCTTCTTTATGACTACTTATTACAGATTGATTATGTAAGCTTCGGTAAATATCGCATAGTTGCATAGAAATTTCTGTATAATATTGGAAAACATATAATGTTTGCTTGAAACTAATAGTTACTATACTCCTCTATATTGTATTCAGATTTACACATACTTATTATTGTAAATATTAAAAAAATAATTAGGATCTAATAGTTGAATAGTGTTAGAAACGTTAGTTAAACAGTACAGAATCTGGTGCATTTAGTCGAAGTAACACACATGAATTGTTATAATTAGCTTGTTTACCTTTTTTATTGACAATTTTGTAATCTATCTGCAATATTTTGTGATAATGACATAAAAAGTTTGAGGCAAATTGAAATTATTCATGTTATAATTAAAAGAAAAATTATGGATAAACATGCACACAGTGAGACATAAACTTTTGTTACCTATGAATAAACCAATTCGACTTCGTTTAACAGTTACACAAAAAAATACAATATTAGATTTTAACAGCAGTCTATACACAGAATGTGGGGACTGTGATCATTAAAACAAAAATAATTTTACAAAATTTAAGATACATTTTCATTTTATCATTCATCAAAATGTTCTCAATTTTTTTTATCAACAAATTTGTTCTCATTCTGTTTTGATTACTTAAAATATGTTTAGAAGTCCGTGAATGTGACGCTCATTGACTAACTAACTAACTAACTAACTTGTTACTAAACTCTAAATGTTTTGATAGAGACATTTATGTAAATAATTGTTCAGAATTCCGTATCTTATAAATTATCCAGAAAAAGAATTAATGATTGGGAAACACAATTATTCAGGACAAGTTCGAAAATATCATTAACATGTGACAATCGACAGTCAGTGATTTATTATTTATGAGTCAATGAGACTGGACGAATTGAATATAGTTATTGAAATCACAACTGAATGAAATCACTATCACACATACTATTCAATGTACGCAGAGTAAGTTACAATAACAAAAGTGAGAAAATCGATGGACATAAATGTGTAAACAACAGTTGATGATCATTAATATTATTAAATAATGAATAGTTAAAAAAATAATAATAATCACCTGCTAGGATTTGGTGAATTTGACATTCCACTAGTTAAGCGATTGAATACATCATCAGCTGTATTGTTAGATGATAAGAGATTATTGGAAGAACCAATTGAATTCATTTTGTTATTGGATGGATCAGTAGTCTCATTTAACATGCTATAAATAATAATAATAATTAATAAATTAAAAATGCAAATGTATCAAAATTGTGAATGTATCACTTAAGCTTGTTTTGAAAAAATAATTTGAAATTTACAGCAATCGCAAACCAGTAAGTAAATATGATTGTAAAAACTATGAATATATTCTGAACAAATAAAGCATTCAAAGTGCGATGCGCAAATAAGTAAAAACGAGTCCGTGCAATCTTTATCGTAAAGAAAACCTGACTAACAGTAATTAACATTGTAAACAAAATGAAAAATTACCTATCAGCATTGTTAGTACTTGGTAAAATGAGAGAGGTTGACATTGTATTAGATGTATGTAATCCACTACAAATATTAGCACGTGTTGAACCAATTTGTGTGTTAGACGAACCAGCGTTTAAACTGACAGATGTTAAACGTCGTCTAGTTGTAGGTGATTGACTAGCGCTTAGCGGACAAGAAGAACGGAGAGTAGATAGATTATTTGGTACAACTGTGGAACTGTGGGCGGTGCGAGGACGCCGATGTACAGCAGAACTAGGTGGGGGCATGGAATCACAAACTGAAGATTGTGAAATTGTTGCGAATGAATTTGATGAAACACCAAACACCTCTTCGGCTTGTAGTCGTCGTCTAGCCTTAAGAAAGGAGAAATATAACTGGAGAATTAAATTTATTTAAAGAAACGTTAGTGAAGTAAAAACGAGTATAAGAGTTAGTTAACTCCATAGTACAGTAAAGTAAACCAAATTGAATATATCTGTAATATAACTTGAATTTGTTCTGTGTTTAATGAATTGAGATTGTTGGGAACCAAAACAGAGAGAGTAAACAAAGGTTGTCATTCAAATATGTTGTTATTAATTAACGTCTAATTTCCTCAGTGTATTTTCATTGAAATCATTGTAATAGAGAGTGGTTTTAGAGAAGCAACATAGTCCAATAACAAACAGTTTTACTTCTTGGTGCCTTGAGTTATTTTCAGGTAACAGAAATATGCAAACTTTTGTTTAACAGATAAGTTTTATACACCTCATTAAATCGATTGCATAACCCTGAAATAAAGAACTGAATATTCAGTTCATTATGAGAGGTAGTCAGTTTTTAAAAGTTAAATGAAAGTCGATATTTTAAACCGAATATCTTGAGGTTTATTTATAATGGAGGGTTTTATAATTTATATCAAGCATAAATTGTCTTTCATGTGTGTTCCCATAATGAAAAAAAATAAATTATAAGTATTTCAAAAAGTGAGTTTTTTTACATTGTAAAGTCAATGAGATGAAGAAATGTTGACAAATAAAAGGGATACACAAAACTTCATAAAATATTAAATTACACCAAAGTTTTATACATAATTAAATATCACTGATATTTAACATACACTTACTTTGTTAACTATTCCACTGTTAAAATCATCGACATTCAAGTTGACATTGAAAGGAAAAAAAAAGATCATGAGAATTAGCATAACATTACAATGTACATAGATTAATTTGCTAAAGCAAACGCTTAAAAAGTGTCAAATACAGTGAACTAAATATTGCATAAATTTAATTCACAGAATAACCACTAGCAATTCATCCAAACTGCGCAGTGGTTCGCTCCGTCTTACTTTATGGCTGTGAAACATGGCCAGTGAGAGTAGAAGATATTCGTAGGTTACTGGGTTTCGATCATAGGTGTCTTCGAAGCATTGCTCGTATATCGTGGGACACCCGAGTGAGCAACGCTGTTATTAGGAATCGGGTGCTAGGTAAGAATGGCAGATCAATCGATGAAGTATTGAAACTCCATCAGTTGAGATGGTTGGGACATGTGTTGCGTATGCCCAACCACCGACTGCCTCGTCGAGCCTTGTTTTGTAATGTAGGAATAGGTTGGAAGAAAGCTAGGGGCGGCCAGACCAAAACATGGCAGAAATCCATGAAGTCATTGACTAGTGGACTTAGCCATGTCGGTAATTGTCGACTACCTGGTTGGGGTCCGCGAGATGATAATAATCGATGGTTAGAGACCTTGAATGACATGGCTCAAAATCGTTCGCAATGGCGCCGGTGCATTTATTCTTTGTGTTCTCTCAAATGCTAATCTTCTGGATTCTTCAACCCCTCTAGTTTCGACTCTCTAAACTTTTCTCACTGAATCATACTTCTTGAATAGTATCTTCTAATCCTAACCTCTCCGATTACTTTTAATTCCCTTACTACCTCTTCTACTATTGGATTTGAATTGACAATTATATCTCTGTGCTGATGTGGTATGGCGACATGAACTGATGTACTTATGTACAAAGTTCTACGTTGCATCTGACTGACATCCAAACAACGAATGTACATTTGAGGAAAAAAATTGGAAGTTTGAATAAGTTTTCATAATTCTTTAAAAATTATTAGCTTCCAAATGTATGACTTAACTTTTTATTCAATGAAAATTAATAACTAAAATACTGCAAGTATGATGTTATGGTTCGAAACAATCCAATCACGAGTTATTGTATAGTGCGAATTAAAGCTTTAGCCACGTTCTCAGTGTCCAGAACATAAGAATTTTTATTTACTATAGTAAGTAATGTAGGGTAGTAGTTTAAAGACTGAGTGTAGTTTATAGCTTAACAAATAAGTCAATAAGTCGTTGAAATGATATAAACATTCTAACGCTTCATAATGATCTAATAGGCTTGATCTATAAAAGCCAACCAGAAATAAGTCGCATCTATGTGATGTAATGTGAAATATTAGGGCGGTATTATTTGAAATATATATAAGTCTAAAGAGTTGTCGAAATTTGGTATGGTTAGTATTAGTAAGTGTAGACTTCTTGTCTGAGATCCCTGGAGTAATCATCTTAATGTCATTCCATAGTCCTCAATATCATCTAATCCTTTAGAACGACATTTCTTCTTTGCATTGCACCCGAAATCATATCCACTTGTCCTGTTAATTTCTTCTTTAGTTATGTTGATATGATGTAGCAACATAAACAAGTAGGCATGTATTTATGTCAATTTACAGGTTGTCTAAAACTAACTGGTCAAATAAACAAAGTAGCATTTTACCGGTAATTAGATGGAGTCTACCGCGTCATCATAATCTGTTTTTGGAAAACAACAACTACTGGAACAGACATAATCGATTGACTGTTTATTGTTCTTCATCCAAAATTTGAAAGCAGACAAGGATAAATCATAAGTAATGCAGACCGTTATTACTACCGGTGTAGTGAACGAAAACACAGGTGGGGCAACCGAATTGTATTTAACGAAAATTACAGAGTTACTCAGTAAAAGCGGAAAACCATATCGTAAATCGTTCATTTGCAAAATAACAGTTCATCATATCGAACTGGACTGTTCCTGTTGCAAAACATCAATCCATTGTCACTATTCATGCGTTTCATACAAATCCCATTGTTTTCTAACTCTTCCTTTCTTGATCTTCCCCCATCTTCGGCTGCCAGACATTACGTTGACACTCACGTCGTATACTACTTATAATAAGTAGCTCACACCACATCGGTAATGAAGGAAGAAGAGAACTAACAATGTGCAGAAGGTTGTATCCCCGAACCTGACCAACAGGTTTTATATATGTATACTGTTACACTGGTAGAAACATATGAACTGCGACCATGGCTAGTTTGATAAATTTAGTGCTCATAACAACCCAGCAAACTGGCACCTTTCTTACCAGGTAGGTGCTTCTACTGATTGGACGTCAAGTGCAATACATCTTTGATGAACAACTATAACTTCTCGATGAAACATAAACAGAAAAACCTTGATGCTTTTATTAGTTTGGTATTACTTAAAGAATAAGAATGAATGATAACTGACTTGTTCGTATTTTGTTTCATATAATTGGTGAGTTATGACTCACTGATTTGAACCAAATGTTCTGCCATCAAATTAGAGGTTAACGAAAAATTCTTTCATGCAATAAACTTGAAGTTGGAAATGCAAGCATATTTTGTAGTGTACACTATTAATCTTAATACAAATGCTGTATAAGTAAGATTCATGTAATAGAAATAGAAATTAGAGTGAGACAATTAAATCAAGTATCACAGTGCAGAAAGCATAGAACAACAAAGATATCAGTTGTTTTGGTTTACTAAAACGACAAGGAGGGATTTTAACGTGCAACGGATAACAAAGCCACATCATCAATTAGCTTATTCAAATGAAGTCATATACATTGTTTCACCATGTCCTATAAATTAGTTAAAGGTGAATATGATACATTGCCTACTTCTTTACTATTAATACAAGTATTTTCTCCACAGAAAAACAGATCCGTATTTTTTTCTAAGTAATTTACGGTTATTTTATTCATCATAAAATAGCACTTACCATGGGTGTGACTAACTCGTAAGAAGAGTTCAATAAAATACAGGAAAAACAAGGAATCAATAAACTGAAGATAATGCCAAACCCTAATATTTATCAAGAACAAAAAGAAATATCTATGTAACATAAAACAATTGAATTTAACCATTGAAATAATAAGATTGATTAGAATATAATTTATACAATAGCATTTTTTAAATGAAGAAGGTTGTATAGAAATAATAACGATAATAATTGTTACTATCATTACTTACCTATTATCTGAAACAGCACTGGGTAGTTCTGTTGCTTTTGAAACTGAAACCGAAGTAACAAAGATATTAAAGCGAGGGGATTAAAAATGTAAAGAAATAAAAATGTTAATCATGTAACTAGTGTAATATTAATTCAACTAGCAATTAACTATATGTTGAATCGGTCACGCAAAGTAAACAAGGTTAAAGGTTATACACATAACATTGATTCCAGCAACTCGTCAAAGTGAAGCATGAATAAAGAAACATTCAAAAATTTTCACCGAAGAAAATGTTAAAAGAAAAACTATGAGCTCTGAAGCACCCTGCTGAAAAATTTAGGGGTAATTTAGTAGTAGTCAATCTTCGAGAATTACTTTACACAGAAATATAAGTACAAAATAGCACAAAAATAAGTGCACTACACAAGAAAAATGAAATTGTTAAGATAGGGAGGTTATTATAATAGAACATGGATAGAAATTAGTGAGTGAGGACTTTGGAAAATAGTGGGAGAAGCAGTTGGGAAAAATATAATCAGAGGGGAATTTTCTTAGTCAAGTAAGTTCCTATTGTACAAATAAAGTAAGAGAATATTACAACACGACAGCCACTGGATGTCATTTCGAGCCATGTCTGGACGCATCAAAACGCTAACCTACACTATATCTAGAACCAGAGAGTCGTGCAGGTTATATGAATGCCAGTTCTGTAGAGCCTTCTATCATACCATGACATCATCTCATATACTGACCATCTTTTCACTTTCTGCAACCAGCCTGTGTCGGCAAATAATGAACGATTTATAATTCTCTGGGAAGACAATTATAGTTTATGCCCAAGCTAACGAAGTAGGTGATTCAAAAGGACAACACCAACTGAATTATTATCGCTGTGTCAACAATCCTCCAGAGACAACGACGATCAAAATCAGTGAGTCGCTTGACATCCCCAACTCGGAGGCCAGGTTTCACAAACATCAGCGTAAATAGTGTTCAAAAGGATCAAAGGAAGACTTGGGAAGAGAGAGGAGAGATGACAGCTTCAGATCACTATTTGGTGGTGACCAAGATGAAACTGAAACCAAATAAAAACTGAATAACTCTTCATACACTTCAAAAAAAGTACTGGTATATTTGGACAGAAGCTTTTCCATCATAAATAAGCAAAACAAACCTGTGATTTGAAACGATGCATCACATTAGAATAGAACTCTGTCAATTGCAAAGCAATGACTGTCAACAAACTAATTAGAATTTTCGATACGAAGAACTGAAGAAATATACAAGCAACAGTCTCAAATCCTATAGTTTATGGGACTTCGAAGATAATCGAAGTGATCAAAACGCTCAAGCACCAAACAAAGTACAACATTTGCGTATTTTAAAATGGTAACGAAATCCCCAGTTAGAATACAAATCTTTGAAAAACCAAACTAAGGCGTCCGAGGAAAGTAGAAAACCCTGAAGAATACCACTTGATGTAGCCGACTGTGATGAGCCAATTGAAGGAAAGCTAGATGAACTGTTTCCTGGAGTATCTCATTCATCTAGGTCACGTTTAGTACTATTCCAATTTATTTCCAATTTATTTAGCTAACATTTCAGTATCTATTTGTTTGATAAACCTGGACAGTCGTCTAGTGTTTTACATACTGTCGATGCTTTTTCTGTTTTATCAGTTTCGATCATCTAATACTCATCATGTTCAAGAAGTGGTATAGCTGAGATGTATACTTGGAGAATATCAATTAATACTGACCAAAAACTACATAATGAATACTCAAGAAGAATGATAAGATCCTATAGCGCACAGTGTGAATTAGACAGCATAAACTTAATATCCGAAACTGATTACTGATTAAGATTACCTTGATGTCTAAGTGAAAAATATAAAGATTTCTACGAAAACCTACTTAATAATAATACGAAATGAATCGGAATTGTGCTGTCTTTCAGAAAATAATGGATACAGATACATACACATTTAGTCATCAATAATATCGGTTAGAAATGAACTCAGTCGGAAATAAATTATTTTACACTTACTACATTTTGATATATTTGACGATTCCATATTTGCGTACATTGACTGGGACATGTTAGCGAAATTATCTGAATCTACTTGCCACTGGTTATCATCATTCGGTAAACCATCTGACGAATCATCCGGGGAATGTGGTACAGACGATAAAACATAACTACAGCATTCACAGCCTGTGATATTTAATACTCCATGATATGGACAAGAGTTTGTCCTTCTATTTAGGCGCTCGTTACCAGAAAATATAGCTTCCACATTATCTGATGGTACTCCAGCTTGGTGCATCGCTAACTTAAGCATTTCTAGTTCTTGTTCTCGTTCTTGTTCTCTGACCAAAATATTAGCTCGAAGTTGGCTTTCATTATGTTGCAGCCGACTAGCTAGCAGACCACGAGAAACAGCAGTCTCAAAAAGTTTGCTCAGCAAAAAACGAGCTTCAGTTAATGTACAGCTCGAGAAGAATGCATGAATATTACTCGGCTGATTAGAGTTACTTGAAGAAAGGTCTTGTCTTGAAACAATCGATTTTGTGGGTTTATTTTCACTGAGTTTTGATGAGCTAGAACCACATTTCTCGAATTCAATAATACTAGCTTGACATTCTTGTATAGCATCCTGAACGGATTCGAGTTGTGCTGTAACATTCCTTATCTGTTCAAAATTAGGAAGAGTTACAAACACTTTTAAGTAAACAGCATAATTTAATATAAATAAAACAAATGAATGAAATATAGTAATACAGCAAAAATTTACAAAAACTCACTTGTTCATCAAATTCAGCTAGTCTAGTCGAATTTTCAACTTCTTCAGAATCATTGGTTGCATTTTCTTCATTGCGAGCTCTTCGAAGTTGTAAACGTTTTAACCTTCGTCCTAAGCATTCACGTTCACGAATCCAAGTTTGAAGATCGTGTTCTAAACGTGCTGACTTTTGAAGTCGTTCAATATCAGCATCTAGTTCTTGTGATACTATTGCCCACTTCGCTTTAGCAGATCCAAATAAACGACTTCGATTAAATGTCGAAACAGTCATTGAATTTCGATGAATTGGTTTGCGTAGCGAACTCCAACCTGATCCTGTTATTCCTGTTACACTTTGAGACATACGACTATTAAATGAAGAAGACAACTGTCGCTGTTGTTCAATATTCTTACGTTTGAGGATATCCAACTAAAGAGTTTAAATAAAGTAATTAACGGTTATATACAATCTGAATAATCGTGGATAACCAAACCGGGATGGGAACTAAGTAACAAGAATATTAATTTATTTAATAAATAGTTACACAGTTTATCGAAACAGATAGACGTATCCGACAGTGGCAATTGTTTAGATGTAATAAAAATCTTTGGTGATTGCACTCAGTCGATTCAAATTAAGACCCACTGAATCAGACTAACCGGACCCCCAGAGACTGTATCAGTCAGTTATAAGTAATTCGGTTCAAGCTATCATACCATGTGAACAGTCAGATGAAATTAGCAAAATTCAGAATAGTAAGTTTTAAATAAGACGTGGATGTATCTTAGCCACTGCGACCGATCCCGATTCATATCGTCAATTATCACCAGCCAGTAGTTATGACTTTAACCTGATAGACTACATCTACTTCCTTAAGGTTTTAGATGCATATTTGTAAAGAGGAAATCTATCTCTAAAACGGGTCTCAGTCAAGCATGAAGGATTTTGTAACGATTAGGATACACGTCAAAGTGTGTTAATAGTTTCTCCTACAAATCGACTGAGTGGAAATATGTAAATCTTCTCCATTGAAGGCTGTGTTATTTTCTGAGACCAGACTTGAAAGGTAGTTGCGGGATAGACAAGGAAAGAAAACACTTAGATGATATTTTAGCAATTTCAGCTGACTAAACAACTATATTTTTATTGTTATTTATTACTAATAAGTTTAGGCAGAGACACTATCTGACTTGGTGAACTACGAAATCGACTATATAACATACACAAATAAACAATGTCACTATCGATCATTACAAAGAATAAGGGACGTTAGGTCTTTTTGTAGTAAATAATTTTATTCCAATCATCGCCCAGTGAAAGCACATCAAACGTTTAAGAATTACGAGGCGTAAAAACAATTTAACAGGAAATCTTCCAATTAGTTGTTGGAGCATGCAAAATGATCCATAGTTTAAGACTCGGAATTCGTCCTACGTGAAACACTTGCATTCATTCAAATATTTCATTTGTATTTGCCTTTTTATTTTCTCAGTTCTACGTTGTTACATTATTATCAATCACTTTTTTGTATATTTCACCCCTTCCTTATTAGATGGATGAGAAACACGGCAACTTAGATTCATACAAATTTGTATTACATCATAATGTGTTGTGATCTGTCTAGCTGAAATATTGATCTTGTTATTAATAAAAGAAAGGCTAGGCTGAAACATGAATGTCTGACGAATGAAAAAACACCATGGTTTAAAAGAGGAATCAATACAAAATAATCGATTCTGAATGGATAAAAATGATAAAAAACCGCTTGAATTTTTTTATTACCTATAAGATAAAACAACTATATTGTGAAAACTTAACTGAACGGCCAGTAAGATATGGTAGGCTTGTCTTTGATCTAGTTAGCAATAAACAATGATTATGAAATAGAAACAGACGAGTTCAAGATTAAAATGTCCGAACAAAATAAAATTGTACAAAGTTTTAAGTAATCATATGACTAAAACTTCCTCACAACTACCAATAAGAGTAAAAACATTTCGTGATATACTTGTTGAGTGTTGATTTTAGAGAGAATTCAACCTTTTAAGAAACATTTTCAGATTGAGCTAAATGGCTAAAATGAAGTCTTACGTGTACATGTACCCATTTTTGAGAAAATGGTGTTATACGTTAAATACCCTTGATTTTAGGTGAGAAAACTATGTAACGCTTGTGTTAATTAGCAGGTAGTATTTAATAGTCAGTAAATCACATTCTACGAAAAATATGTTAATCAGACTAACATTTCAAATATTATCGCGAAATTATCAATCATACTTTAAAATCTAGATTAATTATTCTATCTATCTATAACAGTTTGAATTTGAGACTACATACACAGGTCAGAAGATTAACGGACATACTTAAAGATTGATACAATAGGATTTTACACACTTGAAATCATCAATCAATCATTGTTAGACCACACCATTAGAAACCTGGAAGCACTGGACGGCCGTTTCCACCTGGTATGGGACTCATCGGCAGTGCGCAACAACGACTCCTGCTCCTCGCAGGATTCGAACCCCTGACCTTCGATATTGTAGGCGAACGCCTTACCATCAGACCACTGGACCGGCATCCAACGGTGTTAATGTCTAACTCTGATTGATCTAGGGAATTCGCGCGACCTCACCCATTTGTCTTTGGTAGTTACTGCCTATACCCTACAGGGTTGAACTCCATTGGTCACTTCTTCTCAACTAGAACTCCGAGAATTTCCTCACGAAGCTAGTCACCAGTGAGCACTGTTACGATATTTTGGGGCACAGTTTTGGAGGTTTGCGTTTTTACACATTTGAAATCATCAATCAATCATTTTTATGTAACCTAAAGCGATACGCTTTCGGGTTATTAGTGAGTCATTTGTTTTATGACACTTAACAAGAATCTCTAGAGGACATATAAGGCTGAAATATCCTAAAGGACGAGCTTCATTTTACATATTTTACGGCACATGAGTCCACAGTTCTGAGTGGATGCATGGTTGACTTAGGTTTTATGAAGTGAATCAATCCATAATAATTCAAATCGTTCATCAATAGAATGTTTGAAGGTGAGCTAAGCAAAATATCGATTTTCAGAGAACTGTTAAGAACTAGCATTTAATAAAACCCTCATTGTAAATTATTACCTCAGCTTGTTTCTTTTGCAATGCACGATCTTTAGCTGAATGGGCTGCCTCCAAAGACTTAATCTGATTATCTGCTTGTGACTTGGCTTTTTTCAATTCCATAACGCGTTTAGCTGACAAGGCCTCTAGCTGACGAGTGCGCTGCATTTCCTCTCTTAAACGTTTAGTTAGATCAATTTTGTATCGACGTAGTTGTTCCAGTTCTTGTCTTAGTTGACGTAATTCATCATTTTTCTTAGATTGCTGCCGTTCTAATCGGATTTGTTCTTGACGAGCAAGATGGAGTCGTGACACTTCTTCCTGGATATTTTTAAAAAAATTAAACAAAATAATGTATTTGATCAGAACATTAATTACATTGTATTTTGTTTATGAAAGATCGATCAATCATAAAAAAGTGCACATAAAACTCATTTAAATCGATTTGAAATATGAACTTACTTGTAATGCAGACAGCTTTCTTTCAAACTCTTCCCGGGTACGCTTTAAACGTTCTTCACCAGTATATTCAATTTGACTTAAATTAGCAATTACTGAATCTCTTTCATGTTCTGTTTCTTTAATACGCCACTGAAGATTGGTCATTTGTCGTTCGTAGTGATTTTTCAGATGATCAAGTTCGGCAGCTTTAGATTGTAACTCTGCAATTAATTTTTGTTTAGAATCTATTTCTGATGATACATGAGCTAAACTCTGGTGTAATCGAGCTTCTTTTAATCTACATGGGGCTTTATCATTTGTCTGTGCATCCATATTAGTTAAAATATCATTTTCATCATTTATATCTATAACATATAGAAAGTGAATTTAATAGTGATAGCATCCAAACATATCTTTGTATACTGTCATAACATAATAATAACTTTCACTAGTCTTTAGTGTATAAACATCCTAATATAGGTGTGAAGATGAGATTAGCAAACTGACATATAAATCGAATTTATACCATGTTAAATTACTAAAATAACAAAGAGATTATTGAATTACAATAATAATGGTTTATAAAAAAAAACAGCAGTTAATTTATAACATACAGGAATTGAGAATTATCAATCTGAAGTATTTTTAAAATAAAATGAATTAATTAATAATCTACAATCGAATTCCATAAGAAATAGAATATTTTACTATTATCATACATAATAATTCTTCAAATGAAACAATTTACCTTCTAAATCAGTATCTGAACATGAATCAGTGAATTCGGAAACATCGTCCATTTTATCACGTTGTTTATAGTTTGAATCATTGCTAGATATACTAGCATTGCCTAAAAGAGTTTCATCGCCTATATTGTTACTTTCAATCTAAGCAAAATGGTGGTAGAAAGACAAAACATTTTTTTTTTGAAAAACAATAATTAAAAATTGCTTATATAATAATTAGTTGAATGGAAATAACTAATGAAATCTTAAACTTTGCAAAAGAATTCATTTGACATGACATGAATGTAGACGAATTTGTAATCTATTGAAAATGTATCAATGGTTTTGATGAGTTTTGAAATTATATCACAGAAGACAAATAACTCTCCCGTTTTATACAACAACCAACTTCTTAATGAGCGACAGAGATGCTGCAAAATAAAACGCTCGTATTAAGATGATGATTTAATTGTTAGATGAATCGATCAACGACGACAAATAAATAATGTGTTCTTTATTAAAGTTAGGAGTTAGGTAACAACAAAAGTTATGCTGATGAGATTTTAAATACTGTCACAGTAAGTATTCAGTTTCATTAACAATAAAAATAATACAATCATTTCCTGTATTTCTTGTATTAAATTTCGAAAAAAAGAGAAAAAAAGTAATTGAACAGTTAAACTATCGATATCGATTATATTACAAAGAAAGGAACAAATTATTAGTTCTAATTGTTTTCATATTTTGTGTTTACTTTTAATATATATATATATATATATATATATATATATATATATATATAATAAGGTGGGTAATATTCGTTTGTATCAAAAGACAGCTTTGATTAGTGTATACTAGTCAAGTACAAATGAATACCTACCTCAACGGATACACTGCTTAATGTTTCAGTCATTTTATTTTCACGATCTTCATCGTCATCGCTAATTACAGCTCCATTTGTGTCATTGGATAAAAATTTATGCAGTCTTCTTTTCTGAGAATCAACACTTTTGGATTGTTCCACATCAGAATGTACATCAACATTATTGACTACAAATAGAGTAAGAAAGTATTACATGAAATAAACATATAAGTTATTGGAAAAGGAACTAAACATGGTATCTTTATAACAGTCCAGCTATTAAATAATGAGATTATTATGTCTTTAAATACCCTGATATGGCTAAGGGTAGATAGGATTCATTCTCCCTCATCAAATGCTCTCATATGGCCGTTGCCTTCTCGTGGACGGGGTTTCTTACGAAATCGAGAAAACGAGAAGTGAATATCTAAGGCTTAAACCGGGTTGGTCAGTCAGCCAGAAACAACTTAGAACTTTGTACGTACGTAAATCAATGAGAACGAAGGGTCCACCAAGGGGAGTTGGAAAACTCTGATTCCAAACCAATAATGCACATGAGTTCCAGGACCTTAAGGGGGAGAATGGCGTATGAACCGATTGTTAGATTCACTGAATAACGCACCAGAGGTCTATTTTTAGTCAGAAGAGTGACTTGATTACTTGGAGGTTTTTGTATATATATATATATATATATATATATATATATATATACATCAATGTGGTTCTACAATAAGTTGCAATTAATTTAACTTAAGCTTATATTCAAGATGATAAGACAACAACGGTCAATCATAAAAGTGCCCAAAGTAAAAATGAATTCGAAATCGCCGTCTATGAAAAATATGTTCCGAACAATAAAAACAGTCAATTTATCGACAATTAACTCAATCAAGATGCGAGAAAAAGGAGATGAACCGTGACTAGTAACAAGTAATAAAGGAGAATTTCTCACTTACTGTTAGACACCGGCTACCATAAGAATAAATCTAAGGTCGTTCTACTACCTTGTAGATTAGACCTCTAAGCCAAAGGCTAAGGGTAATGGCTTACTAAGAAAAGCACCTGCTTTGGTTTTGGCAACTGGGTAGTAGGTATTCCAGTCAACACAAATCTGCCACATAAACTTTTGTGGCGCATAAATGTTTAGGTGCCCTTCGGTACAATTAAATTTTTTCTAATAGTAATAATATCATTACAAAACAGTCATAAATAGCACGAGAATACACTAAAGCTAAAAAATACTGATATCACTAATGGGACGGTTGTATGTTGAAAAAAAAAATAACTTTGCGACAACTAATATAGGATAGTTGTATGACAATGTAGAAATGAGCTAACTCTCTAAACTATTATTTAAGTAATAGATAGTGAAGTTTGATTTTGTTCTTAAACATATGGACGAGAATGTTATTTTAAGATATAAATTAATTTTAACAAGAACAATAAGACTCACTCAAACCGAAGCATTAAAATCTATGTTTGAAAATCAGACACCTTGAAAAAGGTCGATACACTAAAAAACCTAATGTGATTCACTTACTACAAAGTAAAACATGAATAGGTAAACTGAAGTTGCACTAGAAAAAGGGTAACAAAGTACTTACGTTTCGATTTAAGAGGTTTACGTTCTTCACTCTGCGTATTGATTATATGCCTCTTTCTGCGCCGCCGCTTGCGCTGTCGGTGAGAATAACTAGATTCAACAGTGTTGTCATCCCCTTGTACCTCACTGCTGAAGAAAGTATTCACAGCAGATAATCCCGTCTCAGCAGCCGCTAACATGCTAGAATCGAGGTCTGGGAATTCATTGTTTGTAAACGCAACACGATTCGGTGTATAGATTGAGTCAATTTTCGAAACAAACCGACGATCTGATAGACCAGCTGGTGAAGCATGAGAGTACGGTCGTTGACTAAATTCGGCTAATGCTTCAGCTTCTGCCAATTTAGTGCTAAAAAGAAATGCAAAAGATGTTAAACTTTAAACAAACCAACACAACAGAAAACTTGTAGAGTTATCTGGTTTCACTAAGCAATCCTTTTAAGATAAAATAGTTGAATTAATAGGAACTTCTATGGGTTGAAAATATTTACGAACGAACCAAGAATTCGATGTAATAATCCCAATGAGTAGGAAATTTAATTTCCGACGCTTCGAAACTTGGTATCAACCACTTCTGGGCCGACCAAACCAAAAACATGGCACAAATTCATGAATTCAGTGACAGCTAGACTGAGCCATGTTGGTACGTGTAGACTATCCTGTCGGAGTCCGCGAGACGATAGTAATTGATGGTTAGAATCTGAATGATATAGCTCAAAATCGTTTGCAATAGTGCAGATGCATCCATTATTGCTTTCTCCGAAATCCTAAACTGTATTCCTTATGACAGTATTTTTTCTCTTTCCTTTACTGGATTATACTTTTAGAATCATATCTTCAAACCTTAAACTTTTTCATTACCGCTATTACTGCTACTAACTCTACTATTATTGGATTCGAATTGACAGTTTCATCTATCTGTGTTAATGTGGTATGGCAACTTGAAATGATGTACGTATGTATGAAGTTCTGAGTTGTAACCGAGTGAATGAATGATCAATAAATTCTCGCACGAATATTTATTTATTTGTTGAAGAAGCAACTAATAAAAAGTGAAATATTGGAAATTCGATTTCCCATATTACAAACAGATTAATAATTATTATAAGAAATCTATACATTCAGAATGGATCATGCAAAAAAATGAAAGTATAGTCCGCATAACTACTATCCTTAAACGAAATTTAAGACAATGTCGCCAAACAAAAATATTTGAAATTATCTCGTGGAACATTAGTGGGCAACCCTTAACAGGTAGAGATTAGAAACGATTATGATCCCAAGATAAAAATATTCAAAGTAGTACGGAAATAATATGCAAGTTATTTTGAAGAAATTAGAAACCCTCCACAGCTGATGACTGAAGATTTTGGTAGACCAACAATGAAGCGTCCGAGATAAAGCTTTGAGACTAAGATTTAGAAACAATAAAACTCAGTTCAATACTATGTCGATGACTTTTCCCCTACTTTCTGATAGTTTTGTGTAGATAAAATGTTAGGGAAGAAGACTACGATTTGCAGGTATCAAATCTGAACGGGAATAACGTTTTAGTAGAATCAACTTTGAACCATAAAGTGAATGAAAACTAATGAGGTCATGTTGTACGCTTGCTTAAATAATTCCCGGCTAATTCATATTGCTTAGTATTCTCTGACCACAATACACTGGACAAGTTCCAAGAATCAAAAACACGGTGGAATAGGAAAAGATTATATTCCAAATAGCAAGGTTAAATGGAAATAAGAAACCGAAGGCGAAGGCAAAATAGATGCAACGTTAGATTCCTTATCGTATTTACATGAGAAGCTTCTGGATAGTAATTCACGGGATCGACTGGATTAGATTTAGCCAATCAGAGTGCAGCTAACAACACGAGAATTTTCTACCCTGTTCTCCATAAATCGATCAGGCGCTGATTGGATTAGGAAATTAGCGAATCAGCGCGCAGCTAGCGCAGTCATGCTTTAATCCATCTATGTCCCACTAACAGGTCATCTAAATACATGTAAACAGGTAGGAATGGAAAATTATAAAACCATAACAAAATGTTTTGAACCAACGGTCACAATTTCAATAACTAGAGAAAACTTCACGGGATCGTACCGTAGTTCTTCTACTTCAATGGTATATTTTTCAACAAGGTGACGAAAATCTTCCGCATCAGCAGAAATGAGACCAAGTGATGGAGAACTATCAGATTCTGTACTGTTTGTTTGTTCCGTAGTATGTTCTGCTCCAGATGATCTCAATTTTAATGTAGCCCAAGAGTAGGTCTCTTGATCGGCAAGCAGTTGTGCATTTCGTACCTAGACAATAAATAAAGATTGTGCAATATCGTGCATTAATTACGGATAAAAATTAACACAGTGGTCTAGATGTTAAGTGTTCGTGTGTGAGACCGAAGGTAGGGTTTGATTTTGTATACGACGTGTATGTACACTGCGTATTGCGATTAAAAGTTACGCTCTGCTTTAATGGTCATACGCGATGAAGAGCCGTTTTCGAATGAAGCATCTGACACAATTGCTCTGTAAGCATATCGCATGTAAACTATTAAGAAAGTTAAAAGATAAAAATCAAATATTGAGAGTTCTCTACATAACTTTTATTTAAACTTCAAGGGTAGTTCTGTTTGTAGCAAAATAACTCAGCAGAGTTTTGAAACAACATTATGATTTAACAGTTCATCCAGTATATAACAATGATGTGGACGAAAAAAATGCATTGCGTATGCCGACCGGGTAAAAGTATGATTAGTAGTTTCTTCAATATAATATGACTGACGTAAAGTAACAGGAAATTATCATGATAAAAAGATTCTAGACTGATTTTCACTGTGTTGCATCGGAGGATCTTACTTTTGTCCTTGTGTGTTTTAAGGCCTACAGCTACACCGGCCGTCCACTGCACTCGTTGTTGTGAGTGGGATAGAAGGTTAGATCATCCACGAACCTCAAATCATTCAACTGCATCCTAGCTGTCCACTGTACCCTGTGTTTGCCTCCAGATGTTGACGTCTTCATAATACAGGTGGTACACGATGTGTCTACGGAATCCAGAATGATCTCGAAGTTGAGCATCTACTGAATGTTTCATTCTGTTCAGCATCACCCTGCTGAAGGCTTAGTCTGGCATGCAGAGAAGCATGATGTCTGTGTAGTTCTCACACATGCTGAGATCTCCTTTCGTCGGTATCTTGGTGAGGCATTGTTGTTACCAATCTGTCGGTACTTGTTCTTCCTCCTAAATCTTTAGGAGTATGGAGCATTTTTGTAGCTACTGCAATGTCTGGAGTATAGTGCCTCTAATGGAATTTTGTCTGGTTCTGCTGCTTTTCCGCTCTTGATATGTGTGATGGCCATGCTGATTTCTCCAATTCTTAGTAGGTCAGAATTAATTGGGATGTCCGTGGGTGCTGCTTCGCTGTTGGGTGGGTTTAGTGGTGCTGGTCGACTCAAAAGTTAGTTAAAGTTCTTTTACTTACAGTTGCAAGTAAGTTAGACATCACCAGATGGTGCCTTGAAGTTATGACAGTTCTTCTTTCTTTCTTTTCAGGTCCTACATAGTTAAAATCATTTTTTCTGCTTAGCATTTTTTCGCAGGTTTGTTTTTCACGAGATAGGGTTGCTCTTAGCCTAACATTCTTCCTTCATCCATGCTTGGCACCGAGAGTAACCTTAGGTGGAGTTGCTCATCACTATATTTTGAAGATATTATTGTACAGATATGAAGTTTTTTATGACTTAGTGCCTGGGTACAATTTCCTAGACATAAGAGTGAAATCTGTTGTTGCTTTAGTAGCAATATAGAGTACGAAGAGATGGGACCAAAATGGATGACTTAGTGACCACAAGCTACACAATGTATCACATAATAATATACATCACTTTTTTAGAAAACAATACACAATTTCAACTTACTTTTAAAGCATCTACAGTAACAGCCAATGCTTTAACGCGAAGACGAAGTTTGTCGTTTTCAGACTGTAGCATATTGATTTCTCGTGATAAATCACTCGAATTTTCAGAATTGTTTGTTATTGCAAGCCGTTTGCCCTTAAAATAAAAAAACAGAAAATTTAGTGAGCAGAATGATCAAGGACTGAAAAGTTAGGTAACCAACATAAGTATGCAGAAAAGTAAAAGCCTTAATTGTGAAAATTGGTAAAAAGTTCAACGTAGAGGTTTACCATTTTATAAATAGACTGTGTAGACTACATTTTCACACTACGACAGGTCCTGGAACACAGACACACATTTAGGCGCCCTACAATAGTTTTCCTGGACCTAAAAGCGGCATTTGACTTAGTCGATCGTGAGGTTCTGTGGCAGTGTCTGTCATTAAAACGTGTACCAAAGAAGTACATTAACCTTATGGCGAACTGTCAACGGAATTCTCTACTTCAAGTGGGGTCCATCAGGGATGTCCACTCTCCAGATTCTTGTTTAAATCCATCATAACCATGATACTAGATATAATATTAACTTCGTCTGACTTTTCAGGAGTAGGGCTTCTACCGTGAGATATGCTTGCTGACTTAGAGTATGCCAATGACATAGTTCTACTTGGTGAAGACGCTGACGAAATGCAGTCTTCTGACTACCCTGAGCGACAATGCAAACATGTTCGGGATGCGGTTTTCTCCCTCAAAATGTAAAATATTGCTTCAAGATTGGGTTGCGTCGGCATCTGAACTAGTGATAGGGAGTGAAGCAGATGAGCATGTAGACCGCTTCACTTATCTTGGGAGTTTCATCAGCGCCGATGGCCTGGTGACTGGCGAAAACTCAGCACAGATACAGAAAGCTCAACTGGCTTTTGCCAACCTGCGTCACTTACAGCATAGGAAAGATATCCGTTTGCTGGCTAAAGGACGAGTCTACTGCACAGCAGTTCGCTATACAGACGCGAAACATCGCCAGTCAGAGTAGAAGAAATTCGTAGGTTACTGGTTTCCAATTATAGGTGTCTTCGAAGCATTGTTCGTGTATCGTGGGACAACCGAGTAGGCAATGCTGTTGTTAGGAAACGGGTACTAGGTAAGGGTGGCAGATCAATTGATGAACTAGTGAAACTTCGTCAGTTGAGGTGGTTCGGACATGTGTTACGAATGTCCAACCACCGACTACTTCCATGAAGTCGCTGACAAGTGGACTAAGTTATGTCGATAGGCGCCGACTACCTGGTTGTGGCCTGTGAGATGATAATAATCGATGGTTAGAGACCTTGAATGGCATGGCTCGAAACCGTTTGCAATGGTGAAGGTGCCTTCATTCTTTGTGTTCTCTCAAATCTTAAACCTCTTAATTCCTCAACACTTTATCTTTTCAAGTTTATTTCACTAGATTATATTTCTGAATAATATCTTCGAGCTCTAATCTCCATAGCCGCTAAAATTTCTATTATATCTACTACTATGGGATTTGAATTGACAATTACATCTGTGTTAATACGGTACGGCAACATAAACTGATGTACGTACGTACGTGCGAAGTTCCACATTGCTATTGATTGACTGATTGATGAAATACTTTGGAAGTATTTTACTCCAAAAAAACTCGAAAAAATATTAAGAAATATAGACAAATTTACTCATAGATACAAATAATAAACGGGACAAAAAACTCCAGCTATTTCACATTACCAGGCGCATTTTGAAGTTGAACGAACAGATTGGTAGGCTACTTAATATATATTACACTAAAGTGGAAACCTATCTGTTCTTAACCAGAATATCATTTCTGCAAGAATATTCAGCATTCAAATCTGAAATCGTCAGTAAATTTGAGACTCTGAATAGTTTTATATTGGTATTAGCACAGTGATTAGTAAAATGAAGATTCTTATAATAGGAGGACTAAGAGCTCAGGCGAACACCTACAATGCTATTTTAAATAACTAACATTGATCGGTTCATGATTCTAATGAAACCCAACAATCTCCAGTCTTATAATCTCAACTATCATGTGCTCACTAGTGACGAGCTTTGTGAGGGATTTCTCGGGGTTCTGGTGAGAAGCCGTGTCGAGTGTGGGGCAGTTATCCACTGAAAACAACGGATGAGGTTGCACAATATCGTGGAATGACTGAGGTTGGACATTAAAACCGTTAGATACTGGCTCAGTGGTCTAGAGGTTAAGCGTTTGCGAGGTCGCAGATACATACTGCTGAAGAGTCCCATACTAGAACGAAATAACCGCCCAGTGCTGCCAGGTTGCTAATGGTAGTCTAACATTGATCGATTTGTGGTTTCAACAAAACTTAACCCGATAATGACTATTATATGACTGAGTTCATACCAACAGTCTAACAGATATATCTGATACAAATTATTTGTCTAGAAGGAGACTGACACAAAGGGATAAATATAGGATGAACAACCATATATGAATATCTTCAAGCATAACAAATCACTTATTAATGCTGTGAAGCGATCGGTGGGAACAACATAATGACTATAAACTTCAATGTATGACTATATGAGATAATATAATTGAAAGTTAGCATTGATCACTAATTTATTTTACAATGAAGTGGTTTAAGCACCGTATGGATACGACGCATACAGGGACATCTCAGGATTTATTGAAAATACACGCACATGCACACAATGAACACACATAATTTAAACAAGCAAACTTACTTGTCTGTATTCATTTAATTCTTCCTCTAAAGCAGCCAATTGAGCACGCAATGTCGCCAACTGCTTACTTGTTTTATCTTGGTTCATAGTGACACGATTACGTATATTACGTGCACGATTAGCATATTTAAGGGTATTCAAAGTTTCTAAAAAATCACAATCAGATGGACTAATACAGGCGATCATAATTGTGCGGGAATTTCCACCCAGAGAATCTTGAAGTAAACGAGTTAATTTAGAGTCACGATAAGGCACATGACAACCTCGTTTTGTTTTATCACCCAAAGCAGATATAACATTACCGAGAGCAAGCTAAAAAGATAAATGCAAACAATTTAATAAGGGAATGAGAAATTAAGATAACAATCACAAAGCAGCAATTAATAGAATAGAATACTTTGATATTATTATAGTGTCTATTATAAACACAGTCATCATTAAAATAATAAAACGTTGCTTAGAAAATGCAAAAAAAATTATTTGCCATCTTTAGTACAGATAAGGAAACAACAAAAATAATAACGGCAATGAAAGTGAACATTTATTCTTGAAGGACAAATAAAAACATTTAAATTAATAAATGTTTTAAGAAATGCCTAATGACTTATTAAAAGTTTATGTGAAGTAGAAAATCCTAAGAAGCTCAGGTGGATGATTTTGGTGGAGTTTCGTTCTCTGAGATAGATGTTTTGGTTGTGGAGATTTCAATGTTCAGAAGAACAATGTACAATGAAGTTTTTGCCGATGATGTAGTTCAGAAGAACAATGAAAGGTCCATAACCAAAATATCTAGCTTAGAGAATCAAACTCCACCAACAAATCCTAAGGAAGATGATGATCAAATTCAACAAATCAATGACACAAAATGGTTGACAGAACTCAATAAACAGTTATACGCTTGTACACTAAAAGCTTCCAGTTAAATTTATTGTAAGGACTCAAAATACTATTTGTCTGTCCAAGAAAAAGTATCCAGGATAGAAGAAAATCTACTTCGTACGAATGAAATTTCAATCTCTCATAAATTAATTTATTGCAAGCCCAACTAATGAGTATTAAATGGTTATATTTACTTAAATAGTGCGTCAAGTGATGAAGAAAACAAATAAAATTGTTTACTTTTTGAAAGTTAAAAATAACCATGTGTCAGATAAATGAGACACTGATATAAATGAGCGATAACATTAAAGAATGCATCAACAAAATTACTTATCGTAAAAGGTTTTTAAAAATGTATCAACTGTTTAAAGTCCAATCATTTCTTAAGCACGTATAAATGTGAGAAATTTCTACTTTATAAATGATCAGTTGTTTGTTTAAGGTGACACAGAATAAACTAAGTAATGCAAAAAAAGGTGGATAAATTTGCTAATTATTAACCAATTATTGACTTATATAAATTGAGTTGATGTTAATTAAATTAATTTGTTAAATAAATCAATTATTTGATTTTAAAGAAAGAATTGAAGGGAATTCCACGAATAAAGGTAAAAAATTATCCAGTTGAAGTTATAAAATGTCACTGAAAGAGTTGCAAATCACAGGAAATATTCTTTGAGTGAGATGGGAAGTAATTAAATAACATCAGATCATGAAATAAAGTTATGAGTATATATCCAAATCAAAGTAGAGAATCATCACAAAAATGATTGATAAACTATCTCGCAAGTTAATAAATCAGATAGAATGTAATTGTAGAGTAGACAGCTATCTCCAACCCGTTAGTTAACGTTTTAGTTTGCAGCTAAAATTCAAAATTTTTTCGTTTAAATGAAAAAGTTAAAACTTGTGAAACGTCCTTATTATTTAAATTTTTGATGAAAAATTATCAATTTCTGATAGATTCAGCAGTAATGAACTCAAAACACATTTTTTTAGTCTCGATTTCGAAATTTTCCAGAGAATGTGTGAGTGAAAGTCAAATCTCGGACCCCGAAAGTTCAACTATTAGCAGTCAGTTATAAAATACACTGTAAATTCCATTCTCATTCATGGACTTTTCTCGTACTTTTTTTAATTTCACGAATTCATTCTTTTTATCTGGATTGTATCACCTATGTTTAAGAATTTTTCTATCTATTACTACATGTACCGTTGTTTCTTCGTCGACAATGGAATTTGTTATGATGAATTCATTTCACTGTATTGATTTAGTATGACAACTTGGATATATACATATGCCATAGGTTCTACGTTACTGATGACTTTTTTCTGTAATGTCATTGTAACACTTTGTACACCTTAAGATAGCATTGTTACGTAGCAGAATCTTAAGAAGTAATAAGACAATTTCAATAGGATTAAAATGAATTCATTCTAATCAACTACACTAACTTTTTATCTCATGACAACAATTTTGAGGTTCATACGAAAGTGATTTTTAAAAAATAAACGGAAATTAAAGCACTTTTTAAATGAACATAACTTAAGAACTTAGTGAATATCATATTACACAATATCGCCTACTACCAAACTTAATAAGAAGTTTATATAAGATACAGAAGTAAAAACTACATATACATTAGAGTATGATGGGTCAGTAATCCATAACCGTGAAATGGATACAAACAAGTGATAAACTAATTCTAAGAAACAAGACGTAAACTATGGACCACTTCACGCGAATGATCATATAACTTACCAAACCGCGGTTGATTGATATACCCTCTTTGGCACGATCTCCAGTAGCACCAGTTCGTTTAAGGCGTTCACTTCCAGCAAGGTCAACGAAATGGAATTTCGCAGTTAGTGTTTCATATTCAGGCAATTGATCAGTAATTGTAGAATCAGGATCAGCATCTGCGTCTGACTGAACATCTTTTTTTTGTCCGCTAGAATCCTAGTTGGTTGAAAAAAAACAGCTAATTATTGAAGAATCAGATTGACGAGTAAAATTTATGAGATATATTTCAAAACCACGGGGATGCTAAAAAGAAATAAGGTTTTACATTAGAGCATAAGGTGAAATAATAGATAACAACTGTGTCAAAACAAATCGCAATCGCGAATTTTCTTGTAGATCTTGTGACAAAGGCACTCAGAAAGCGTCAACAAAAGTTCAACTCCAGATTAAGATCAGACTTAAATAAAATTACTAAAACAGATTGGGTCAACCTATGGAGCTACCGAATTTTTGAGGTAAGGTACTCGAGATGAAAAATTAATGATTGAAGTTTCTAGGTGATATGGGAATTGTAATGGTGAATATTTGATTCGTTCTAAGTTTTGAAGATGCTATTATCCTTCAGTTAGTTTTGATTTTCTACACACATCATTCTTAGTTACTTCAGTTTTCTCTTCCATTTACGCTAATATTCTCTTTGTGTTGTTAAACAATGACAACTCGTGTTCTTTTATGTGAGGTTCTTTGTTGAGAATTAAAACTAAATACGTTTAATATGAGCACGTCTAATTCACTGCTGTTTTACACGCGTAGTTAATTAACGGATTATAGATATGCTTATAAATATCTAAATAAAAGTAAATGATCTACAACTAGTAAATAAAAGAATGTTGTGTTTAGTGATCACTCCTGAGCCAAAAACGCCTTATTTCCGGCACATTTTTAAGTTACTGCAGTGTGGTAGGGACACTCCGAAAGATAAATAATACAGCTCAATGGTTCTAAATAACTCATCAGGAAGGTAGTTAGTTTATCCATTGACTACCCAAGACCTAGTACACATACGGATCGACTCAAGTTGTTCCACTTCACATCCATACAAAGATAGTATGAAAGGTGTGAAGTCAGACATGATGAGCAGTGAAAATACTGATTAGTCTGTCATTACAGATATACCTTGACAATAAATAATAGTGATAGCCGTCAGTTATCAAAAACATTAGCAAACGTATCGAGTACAATGTTCAATAACCTTGTGAAGATCGTGTTATTATCATTACAACTATTTTTTACATAACCGTGAACTAGTATGGAATCTACTAAGGCCCACATAAAATTAAAAACCGACTTGTCGTAAAATAAGAGTACTTCAGTACCACCGTTTATTTGTAACTGTCTATCTAAATACGTATTTTATCAACCGATTTGAAGGTAGAATTACTCGGTTATCAACCAGTAAGTGCCAGGTTTGAACTTCATTTCACTTACTTCAGTTTTAGCATCTGGGTATTATCACTAACACTGGTTAAAAGATAATTACATGAACCCACGCTTGGTAAATGAGTTATATTATACATCAGCATTAATCAAATAAACGTTTGAACGCACCTCTTCATATTTTAGCAACCTTTGTTGTCTAATGTGCAATGTAAATATGGCGTGAGAACGAGATGATTGAGCATTCATATTGGTACTGGCTGTACTTCTTATAAGTGAGCCATCACGAAGACATTTTAGAGTCTAAAAAGAAAACGGTGAACTAAGCTTACCCAGTAAAATATATTACGTTATGCTTGTCATTCTAATATTAGTAAACAATAGTTATGAAAAACAAAAAAGTCAATTCACACTAAAACAATACTATATACACAAGTTTCTGTTCTGAACAAATAAAGCTACACCCTTAACTTTGAAAGCTTTCTCAATACCATTTCACAAATTCTACACTTAGGCATCTGAAATCTACGTTTTCGATTATACTGCGTCATAAATGCAATTACAAAGGATTAATTGCAGTTTGTATATACAATACGGCACAAAAATGCGTTCATTCAGACTTTCATGCATTGAAATAGTGAAGAAAGAGTAAACCGCCTAGGTGAATCGTAAACAAGGGTTAATCAGAAGTATTGAAAAAATTTGTCCCAAATAATGAGACACATATTCCTGGTAGCCCCATTAAGACAATACATACAAACATGTAAATTCTGAATTTTTATGAGTTTACGACTAAGCATAGAAAAATTGTAAAACCTAGACCGAATTTTTATACAGTAATATAAATTAAGC